>OZ008368.1:66683632-67318169 GCA_963931995.1 Phaonia tiefii | reverse complement strand
AATTAAGCATCACAAATAGGTAATAGTACCCCCTCAGATTCAACACCCAAAATAACATATGGTTTCCCTTTGTAGGAGGGCGGGTCATCAAAATGACAACAGCATAACGAACCTTTGTGCGTTTGCTGCTGTGATAAAACAACAATAACAACTCCAAAAACCCACGCACACATAAAATACAACATCAGGTAGGTAGTAGGATATTTTACTGTTGTTTTTTTTGCTCTGCAACCAAAGTGAATACAAAAAATATAAAAAATACAAAATCAAGAATGAAGTTGACAAGAAACAGAACGACAACAACAAAAACAACGCAATATATATAGTTTTTGTTTTCTTCAATCCCAAAACGTGTGTACAGATGTGTATGCATGTGTATATACAAAAATGATAAAACAAAATAACCGCACTTGCTCTCTCTCTCACACACGGCTCATAGAATGACAAGAAACGGTGCTGCCAGATTGTGACTTATACTTTCTTTTAGCATTAAATACACACTGACTTCGTTGTCAGTTATGGTTTCCTAGATTATGCGTGTTCACGCAAGGCTTACAAGCACGCTTAAGCATCATTATACTATGGCTTTCACGTGAGTGTTCGACGCGTGCCTAACGCGTTTTGTGGATGTGAGGTGTGGTGTTGCTGGCGAGGTAGACTTTCACGAACGATATGAAAATTTGTGGGGAGTTTTGACGTTTCTCTTTCTCCTCTTACGCATTTCTGCCATTTGGTTTCATATAAGTTGTCATTACGAATTGATAAGGTGTAATCAATCGATCAGTACAAATATTGAATTTCTTAATAAATAAACTGATAATACGCCACCACTTTTTATGAATGTAGACAACGAATTCAACCACTATGATTCAACACACAATTTCATTTTACGAAAACCACCCTGCGCACGGAACTAGTAACACATGCCCATCGACGTGGATAATGTATCGAAGCCGCTTTCCATGGGACACAATTTGAAGGTATGTTACACTCCAAAAGCGTACTCTGATATGGCTACCAAGGAGTATTTTTATGGAGTATACAAGTGTTTTTTTGTGTAATTCGATAAAGATACATAAGTTCTTTAAGCTCAGTTTTGTTGGACTTTTATGATTACGGAGTCGTATTTCTAAATAAATACACAAGTGTTCAATGGGTTTCACATAGAAACTATGCGGATGCGTTTGAAGCACGTGTTAGGTACTGTACGCAAATTTTTTTTTGGTGCTCGGCCATATTTTCCGGATTACAGGGCTCAAAGCTAGAACATTTACTCCTCCATATATATTTGAGGTACTGGGGCAATATGGGTAGCATTGGAAAGCTTATGAAAATACTTTCAAAACTGCATACACAATTTACGATCCATTAACCCATTTCGAACCTATTTCCAATATTCGACTTTTATAACCCAACTTTTTAGGGGGAAAAGCCTATTATCGCAGAATACTATCTTAAGTCACAATTTTCAAATGTTATTGTATAGATGGGACATTAAGCTAAAAAACAAGACCCATTAAGAACCAAAGATATAAAGGGTCAAAATTCACACTAAAAATCATTTATTCGCGATTTTTTAAAAACGCTTCGCAAGCAAAAACTAAAAAATAATTTTAAAAGAACCGCGCGATCCAAAGAGTATGAAATAAAATCATCAGATGAGAACGATTTCTGTTCTAGGTGGCATTACTCTATGGGCTGTTCTATTAAATTTGGCATTCACTACAAGCAGGGCGCAAACGTGCTGCAATTCGTAAACTCATTTGGACAGCTGATTTAATTTTTGCATGCAATTTTTCGTTTCAGTTAACAAATTCATATGGATGATGTTTTTGTACTTTTTTGTATACATACTACGTTAGTATACATTTGTGTCCAGTTTTACAACTGAAGCGAATGAAACAAATTGGTTTTTATTGTTGCCTGAAACACAAAACACCCACTTCTAATACCATGTACATAGTTATTGTATCATGGCTGCAAAACACCCTACCAGCAACAATGTTGAATTTAACAACTTCTCTTTTTGTTATTTGAATCTCAAGCGGTAGAGTTTCAGCAAACACATGCGTTAGAGCAGGACAAATATATAGAGTTGAATTTATGTTATTACTGGGTGGCGTTGTGTGTACACTCAAATGCCATGCACGTGTGCAATGAAAAACAAGAATTTTGTGTCGTGTTTGTTAGCGTCTTTCATTGAATTTGTATAAAACTAAAAGAACAAATTTATACATATGTACATTTTTACCAAAAATTCGAGTTGGCTGAGTGTCCAACTTTCAGTTATTTATAAGGAAATACTTATATACACAGTATTACAAAAGTTTACATATGATTTGATGTACTTTTTGCTGGTTATTGGTATTTTAAATAAAAATTAAATCATTTCACAAATGTTCTACAATAATTTTGTTTTTGTTGTTTGAAAATAACAACATAAAACGTACACCGCGTAAATTTTCATATTTACATAAGTATACATACCCTGATTATCAATTGATGTACCGTTATTAGTACCGGTGCAAATTTCATGATGATTTGCTTCAACTCATTAGCAGAGCTTTCGATTTCATAGAAAGTGGTCATATTTGTAAAACAAAAATCATAGTCTCGATAGTGCAGTAAAATGGGCAAGGGCAAAGAAATTTCTGAACCAATTCGAAAAATAGTCATTAAATTAAGGAATGACGGCAAATCTCTGAACGAAATTGGACAGACATTAAATTAAAAAAAGACTACGTTCCAAACAATAATAAAAAATTCCAAAGAAAATGGAAATTATGAAAGTAGAGCACAGTGCGGCCGCGCTCGAACGGAGCGGACAGTTATTCGCTTCGTCAAAGAAAATCCAAAACAAAGCGCAGTCAAATTAAATCGAAAATTAAAGACTGATCTGGGAGTAACTGTTTCCGACCAGACTGTTCGCAGGGCCATCAAGAGGAATGGGTACAATAGCAGAGTTGCAAGAAAAAAACCACTGCTCAGAGCTGTAAACATCCAAAAACGCTTGGAATACGCCCAAAAGTACGAAACTGTTCACATAAATGACCCTACTTTTTGGGAACGAGTCATATTCACCGATGAATGTAAGTTTATGGTTTTTTGGGGTGATGGTCGGCCCAAAGTTTGGCGAAAGCCGAATACGGAGTTATTACCCCAGAATGTCAACTCCACCGTGAAACATGGAGGCTGGTCAGTCATGGTCTGGGGATGTATGGCTGCAAATGGAGTTGGTAAACTTAGATTCATCGATAGCATTATGGATAAGCATTAAAACGTTGGATCTGAAGGAAAATCCATATTTCTGCAGGATAACGATCCAAAGCATTCTTCAAAGATTGTGAAGGAATGGCTTCTCTACAACGTTAAACACAAACTGGAACATCCACTACAATCTCCTGACCTAAACGTAATTGAGCATTTATGGGATGTTTTAAAACGAGGACTACAAAAACGTCATATCATATCACTTCCATCTCTGAAGGAAGCGTTGAAGGACGAGTGGAGCAAAATTACCCCTGAGACAACAAAAAAATTAGCTTTTTCCATGCCATCTCGACTATCAGCTGTAATAAAAGCCAAAGGAGGACATACAAGCTACTAATTAAAGTTTTTGCAGTATACTTATAAACCGTCTGTAAACTTAGTAAATTTGCATAAAACCAAAAATAGAATATTTTTATGTTATTAAATATATATCCATGAAGTAATAATATTTTTAGTTTATTTTTTTCAATAAAATGCGATGCGAAATAATAAATTTCATTACAGCATTTTATATCAATATTTAGTTGAAAAAACTAAAACATATAGGGGTATGTAAGCTTTTGTAATACTGTGTATGTATTCATTGGCCATGAGGCGAATCAGTTCCACTATATTTTACAACATTTTCAATTGGGCACTTTCACTTTTACACTTGGCCAGCTGAATGTGTTATGCTAAGCACGATACCATTTTACATTGGCGAATTAAAATGTATGTCCTTTTAGAATAAAATTATTGATAGTTGTATACATAGTTTAACAAAATATTTGAAAGTTTAATCTGATCTTTTGGCATTTATGTGTCTAAGTATGTATATATGTGACAAACCAAATGCATTTACACATTTAAGGCCGTGACTCACTATCCTAGATAGTGATGCGATTTATTCAAAAAATAATCTGACAGAATCTTATCACACTTGAAGAAAATCGCATCACACTTGAAAAAATCCGATCCAAGTGTGTTGTGGATGCCAGACCATCACCCAAAAATTATGCAAAACCATATGTTTTCAACATCACGTTGGTTCTTGGATTGCTTTTGATGATATTTTGATTTCGTTTGTATTTACACCATACTCACCTTAAAATTTTTGTCGAGATATTCATTTATTTATTCTTTTGCACCACTTTTTTTTTGTTCTTTTGCACAACTACCTCACGAAAACTGAAATAATTTTAACTGAAAGCTGGCGTTGTTGTTATTCTTATCAGCTGTCTCCCAAAACACAACCCTGATCGCAGAGAAAATATTATTTTTTGCAACTTTTCAAAACATGTGCAAATCAAACAGAACTGACAAAATTATTTTCGTTTCTCTTTCATACTTATTCGCATACAATCCAGACTATCCTATTTTTTCAGCATACATACGATTTTTGACAGATCCAAAGACTAAATCTGATAGAGTTATGGCCTTTAGAGATACTGTTCCATCATTATTGATCCTTCATAGTGGATATTAAATAGAAATTATTGTAATTAAAATCAACAACAAGCTGTGTATATGTTTCCGTAAAATGTTTAAATTTTAATATTAAATAGAAGCGCTTGTGTCGTGTAAATTCAACATTAAAAATATTTATGTATGTATGTATATAAATTTTATAATTTTCTGCAATTTTTAGTTGACGCGCGTTTTCAAGAGTTTTCCTACAAGTATGTATGTACATACATATGTATTCCGAATCAAATGAGGGAAGCCACACACCAGTGTTTTTTAGTAGCACATTTGCAACTTCAGCGCGCGTCATAGGCAACCCCAACGTCGAGCTACTACAACGCATCCGTTGTGTTAGTTTTTTTTTACCCAGTCGGATCTGGTTACAATATGTATTGTATACAAATGATGCAGGGATACTGTAATGGTACAAATATGTTTTAATGACATGACTCACTTTCAGACTTAATCTTTGGATCAGTCAGGACTATTGCTTTCCACATACATATGTATACCTATTTTGGCAGATACATATAACGTAAATCGTTGCATGTGGTCGGATAGTCTGTCAACACCTTTACAGCTATTCTGGCAGGTTACTATTTGACAGCAATGTGACAATTGTCACAAATCGGTTTCTGACACATTTTTTTGGTGACAAAAGTAACAAAAACTGTTACCTGCCAAAGAGGAGGTAACAGTTCGTGACAGCTGTTTTATTTGCCGGAAAGATAAACAATGAGGCCTGTTCTGATATCACTTCACGTCGATATGGTTTTAAATCACCGGAATGGTGTTCTGCAAGCAACGATTTTGCAAATCACGTGATAATAAAATCGCTCAGGAAAATGACGGTGAGCACAGATCACTTGCTTGTTTTATGCAAAAAATCGATTGTAAATCTTTTAATAAATTATTAGTAAACATAATTTGAAATGTTTTATTTCTTTTTTAATATTAACATAAATTTTTTAATAGAAAAACACATAAATTTAACAATTTCTAAAAATGATGTTTATTTTGGTTCACATTTGTTCATCATTACTCTTCTGCTTTTCGTGATTTGCTGTTCCTCTTCGTCTGTCCCGTGCTTTACTTTTCGAGAATGATAATTAATTAATATCATTATTAATAAATATTAATGAAAATAATTTAAATTAAGAAAACTCAACAATAAAGCTCCAGGCATTTAAAATTTTTCCAATATTTTTCACAAATTTTTACCAAATATGACCACAAACATAGTGGGGAAGCAAAGGAAATGAGAAACAAAGCAAAGCAAACAAATAAATCAGCTGATCGCTTGGTGATTTCGTAAACATAAAATAACACCGAAAAATATAAAATCACGTGATATTCAGAACACCTACAAATAACCGGCGTGATCTTAAAATCGTTCGTGGTTTAAAATCATCGTGATATGAGAACAGGCCTGAATAAAACTGTATACGGGAAAAATTAATAATCTATTTTGTATCAAAAGGACAAGAAAGCGTAATTAAATGAAGAAGGAAGTTACTTTGTCCTATGTAAATGGAGCAGAAAGAACTTGATTTTGTGTTAGAAAGATTGAAAATGCGCGAAAAGTATTTCAAATGTTTTAACGTAAATATCCCCGGCCTTTCAATGGATATTGTTGAGTAATATACCTTTAACAAAGGCTAAGATGTTGTGTATTATCGGAACCTGCCAAAAAAAATGTTTTAATAGGGAATTTTTTTTGGAAAAAAATAAATTGTTAACGGAAAAGTGAGGTTAAAAAACGTTTTTTTTTAATTAGCTCCCATGTGGGCTAATAAAAATGAATATATTTATACACTGATTTATAGAGCGTTTAGATAGACCTTTGTAATGATACCAATTTCAACCAGATCGGATTATAAATCCCGGAGATACTAACGATTATATACTCAAGCTTTAAAGGCCTATATCTCAAGAACTTGGACCGACCGCGGGGGGAAGAACAGCTTTTTTGAACTCAGCGCAGAAGCTTTTGTCGGTGGTGAAATTTTGATGTAGATCAGAGTAAATCAACAATACTGTATTAACTCAAAAACTTCAAAGTGTTCAGGAGAGACAAAAAACTGTTTTCTTAATGCTTAAGGAATTTTCCATTAACAAAAGTTAGGCAATATTTAGAAACCCCATCAATTATTGTATTGCACCACATAACCTTTTTATTTGTTTATTGTTTGCAGATAGTGTTATGTATTGTTTTTTGCCAACAAGATAAAATAAAAAAATTTTGAGTTAATACAGTATTGTTGAACGGGTGCGATATGTATATTAAATACTTAATTTTCCTTTTTTTTACCGCGTTCATTTTGTGCATAAAACCATATGTTTTTATTTTTTGCTTTTGACAACCTGTTAATTATTTGTTACGAGGTGAATTTTTCGTTGTCACTGTGTTGCCAGAATACCAGATACAAACAATGGTGACAACTTTGTAACAATTTTGTGGTTACAATTTCATTGTTAGTCCCAATCCACACAGGGAAACTTTTGTCGCCGGCGACTCGAGTTCGTTGGAGAGAGAGGGACGACGTAAGTACCCCTCTTCTTATTTCTCGCCTCCCTCTCCCACGAACTCGTGTCTCCGGCGACAAAAGATTCCATGTGTGGATTGGGACTTACCACATACACAGAATTGGGCTGTTAGAAGCACTATTTGTTGTTGTAATTACGAGCAGCGACAGGCATTTTGTTTTCGTTGCACACTTGGCTTCTCTCAAATTCATCAGGAATGTATACCATCAACAAAACCGCGGTATACAGACTACATCAGCTGTTCTAATAACATAACCTCAAATATTTACATAGTTTAACCAAGATGGATTCATAGATGGTGAACGCATAAGCACAGCTGATTTGCATTGCAAACCACTTCCGAACTGTCAAGTTCACATGTATTGCTGGCATACGTATTTGCTGGTTTTGATACAACGTAAGTGAGAAGCAAAAACAAAGAAAGTTTACGAATAAGACAAAAAGCAAACAAAACAATAAACAGCAAATAGGACATAGACAAAATTAGCGCCAATTATAATTTGATCATAGACAGTGTAGGTTGACTGTGGCTAAAAGTAAGTGTAAAATGTAAAAGTTTAAAATAAACAAAACATTGTAAAACATAATTTTGTAGATCAAAATAAACATCTCCCTGAAGAAGCCGGGAAAATCCGGAGAAACGTTGGACAAAATTGAAATTAACATTGTTTAATTTTCATTGAAAATTGTTGACCAGTACAGCCAAGTTAAAAATATCGAGAATTATTTATAATCTCTGGTCTAAAATAAAACCCAGAAAATGTATGTTGTTGTTGGAATCAATTTGCCATCAGCTACAACAACACCTGCGTCTACCATGAGTATTTGTATCATGAGTTCACCCATAGATACCATAGACGAATATAGTATACACATTTATTCTCTCATCTGACGTTTCATTTCAGTCTTCGTCGTAGGTTTGTGGACATGAGAAATTAATTATTATTAAATTTTTTATTATTAAATTTTTTATTATTTTTGATTTATATTTTTTGTTGACTTTTATCGTTGGTTTACATTTGTATTGTATTTAACACAACTAGTTTGTTGTTCCTTTGTTGGACGTTGTTTGCTATTGCCTCTATCTGGTATTATTGATCCCATGTTTTCCAACATCCAATGTTTACTTGCAACCATACCTATGACGTTAATTTATTGAGAGAATAATGTGTCTATACTATATTTGGCAATGATAATGATGCTCTTCGTATTGATGCCATTTTGTTTCATATTAATTCTCATTTCGAAGTGAAAATGCGTAATCGATCGATAAGTCTGCTATTACACGGGCAATTATAATTGTCGAAATTCTGTTTGATTCCCTTTTGGAATTGCCATTCGTTATTAAATCTTTTAAAACCTGTTTGATTGTTTCGCTCTTATCGATAAAAGCACGTGGGGATGGAACAAACGGAGAAGAAACCCAGAATGAGTAAAAATTACATCGAGTTTTAATCGGTTAATGTAAAAAGTGGTTTGTGTGTATACTATCCCCGGTAGGGCAGCGACATCGACATCGATGTTTTGAAAACATCGATGTTTTTGAAAAACATCGAGTACTTTTTACCTCGATGTTTTAGTGCCGATGTTTTTCCAACATCGATGGAATTTGTTTATATTCGAATTGTTTATATTTGCCCATTTATTCGCGGCCGACGTCAACCACCTACATTATGCGTAGCTGGTTAAACATGGGATGTAATGGGAAACTATTTATTTTAAACAAGTTTTGTAGTTTTTCACCTTTTTTTCGGGGAAAAGGGTGATTTATATGTTGATAACACATATCTAAAAGAGAATTGCAGCAAATACAAAACATCGGCAAAAGCATTGATGATCGAAGAAACATTGATGTTTGTGACCAATATGAAAAATTGTCTTCATTATGGAAAGTAAAAAGTAAGGAATATTGCAACAGGGTCCAAAAAACAGTAGAAAAATTAAATGAAAAAGATCTTTTTTAAGGCAAGCTGAATAATAGCTGCACAATAAGCATCCATCTCCGTCGGGTGTTAAAACGTGACTGGTAATAATATGTTGCGCAAATGTTTTGTGTCGTATATAATGAAAATATTAGTTTGCGCAAAGTGTATTGTGCGCAAGCATTTTGTGCCGTGTATTTTGCCTATTAGGCGTCATCGTAAATGATGGCAACACAATTTTGTACATATGTATACAATATGTACATATATAGAACAACAATGAAAGTAAAGAAGCATGTAGAAAAACAAACACAAAATCGAGTTGTAGGGTAAAACGGCGTGGAAATACTGAAATCAGCTGCTTCCACTTCTACAACGTGTATACGAGAACTTATATTGTGATATCATTACGCGATATATCAAACAAGTACGTGTTACTTGGACGACCGATATTGACATATCGTGATATGGTAGCACAATATCAGCTCTCAAAATACAAGAATGTAAACTCGTTTGAAAACCTGTTTTCAATTTTTTCACGAAATTTTTCGTTTCAGTTGTCAAACTCATGTACATGTGTATATTGTTTTCGTATTTTTTTGTATACTTGTATCGTTGGCATACATTTACATATGTTATGTTTGACAACTGAGGTGAATGAAACAAAGGGCCTGACCATGTGTCATTTTCACATCCACGTAATTTTTCGACATCATCCCTTGACTAAATTAAGAACCTGACGTATGATTTTTGTTAAAATATGTATTCCTTGTATTCGTTCAAACATATGTAAAAATGTAGTAAAATCTTACAGAAGGCAGGTACTTTGCTTATTATGTCACGTCAAAAATGCCATGTAAGTGCAAGTGATATGTGCGATTAGGCCGAAAAACAAAATGTCTGTGTCGTTGCCAACAATTACAAACACCTACTGCTACTACCTGTAAGATAGCTCTACTATATAAACTAAACATGTCTTTTTTATTATCCGCCAAACAAATTTTCGCCGGCTTTGTATGGGGGACTGTGTAGCAGGCAAAATAGTTGTGAAGAGTAAAACACCCAATTGAAGTCGGTCAGATAAAATGTTAAGGGGGCACTAGACCTGTTGATAAATTGCAATGTGGACAAGTTAGGGGGGTGTGTACAAAATAAAGCGATTTTGATTTTCCGCCAACGTCTGAGGTTTTTGTTCGCAACGACGACGCCGACAAACATATTTAATCGAGTTCATCCTGTCGAATCGTGGTTTCGCTCCCCAAGTGATTTTGTTTCACTATAACTTATTTTTCTACATTTAGCATTTGTAACAACTTAGCACTTTTTTTTATTAATTAATACTGTCCATATGGCAACGTCATACGAAATTCATTTCTCTCTTGATATACATATTGTTGATGGTCTGCCGCCACCTAAATTTTTTTCGGTGTAGCAGTAATTAAAACAGATTCAACAAAAACAACAACAAATAAAATCAGCTGCGAATGATGGTACACAGAAACGAAACTAAATGTTATCTTTTTTAAATGAAATTCACATTTACCAAAAAGATGGAAAACTGGTTACATTCATGCTTTATGAATTTATACAAGAGAAATGTTACGCTGTCAGCACTATCATTCGATTTTCGTTGCTGTTACCATCTTTTTTTTGTAATACTTATCACAAAGCACTCCTCCCAACATGGACAAAAAAAAATTTGGACACAGAAATTTTCTGTAACATATTTTCATCACTTCGACCAAGTGTTTTCACTTTTTTCTTTCTATTGAATTTTGTTTACCTTACGCTTCCGGGACCGTTTCCTTTCCGACATTGTTTAACTGATCTTTATTAAAATTCACACATGTATTTATTAGCTTAATTCGAAATTTAAAATGCAATCTTTGCCGTCTTTTTTATGTGTTAATTAATGAAATATATATATTCAAGTTTTTTAACTGCGTGTTTTTTCGTCTTCACTTCTTCTCGATTTTCCCTTTTTGTACGTGTGTTCATTCGCGCTGCTGTGAGAGAACTAAGAGAATTCGTGAAAATCATGTTTTTTCCCCAACGAAACGAGGGGTAGGACAATGCTGCCAGATGGGGGCAAAAATTACAAGGAAAAACGTGTCTTGCAATAGGACGACATTAAATGTCATTAGCAGCACGGTTGCCACAGGGATAATTTTTTAATTTCCAGAATTTTCCAACAAAGTTACCAAAAATTACCAAATTTTTAATTTTTTTATTTAGAACATTAAACGTTTATTTAAAATAATTCGTTACATATTACATAGTACACCTCTACATATATAAAAATTACGTGTATGTTCGTGATCGCTAAACTCAAAAACTACTGGACCGATTTTGACCAAATTTTATATGCATGCTCTATGGGCCGTGAGTAGTGTTTCTGTGTAGTTTGAAGTTCGTCCGACAGATGGCGCAATATTTAGTTTTGACGTAGAATACGTCTTACCTTACGGTATGAGGAGTCATGTCAGGTTTTTAACGTTGTAATCTTTATTTCATTGAATTTGAGGAAACGGCTAGATGAATTTTTTTAAAATTTTTTTTGTAGGTAAATGAAGATGTTGTCTTTCGTTTGATATACATTTCATATTGGTTGATATATTTCTAGTATTTTAATTTCTCAAATGAAAATTGTTTAAACACATACACTCAAACATATGTGTGGTGTTTGGTTGAGTGTTTTTGGTTGCTCAACATTGCTGAGGAACATGTATCTAGTAAAAAGTGAAACGAACAGCAAGCTAATGTTGCATGGCAACATGTATCTAGCAAAAAGTGAAACAAACAGTAAGCTAACGTAATAAAGCTTTTTTGCGAAAGCTTCAATAAAGCTGTTGTAACATTAATTTTGAATTGTAAAGCTTTCACATAACGCTCGAATGCTAATGCGAAGACTCGATAAGGTAAACCTTTTTTAATATTAGGGCGGCCCTCTCAACTTATTTCAATAAAAATATTAATTAAAATACATAAATTAAATTAAGTTTAAAAAAATTGAACATAATATTTTTTTTTTAAACGGACTTGAATCAAATGCCGTTGGTAAATATAAAAATTACAGCAGACAGTTGTCCGAGGCCTTCGGCCACGGACTGTCCCTGCAGGCTGTGTCAGAGACACGGCCATTAAGTTTAACGTAGAATACGCCATCCGATAAGACAGAAAACATATATAACAATAAATGATAAATAATATAAGCAAATGAATTTATTGTTATATATGTTTTCTGTCTTATCGGATGGCGTATTCTACGTTAAACTTAATGGCCGTGTCTCTGACACAGCCTGCAGGGACAGTCCGTGGCCGAAGGCCTCGGACAACTGTCTGCTGTAATTTTTATATTTACCAACGGCATTTGATTCAAGTCCGTTTAAAAAAAAAATATTATGTTCAATTTTTTATGTAATTTTTTTTTGTGTTTTTGACACGTTATAAAATAGATGGCGCCCACGTCGAGATATTAATCATTGTTTACCATCTGATGTTATAAATACATTTGAAGGCAGGACGAAGTCTGCCGGGTCAGCTATATATCAATAAAAAAAATAAAGAAATGGTTTCCCATTGCATCCCATGAAAGGATCAGGGAGAGCTTCACACAACCAGTGAGCAGTGCTCTTTCGAGTTTTATACTCACTGATTGAAACCTACGGTTTTACACCGGTTCCGAACGGTATCTTGAGAAGCTTTTTCATCATCATACATCAATATAAAGATAAAAAAATCAAAACGAAATCATAAAATATGGCATAACAAAACATAATCTTCACTTTCTTTGCAATTTAATTGCCTTTCAATTGGTATGCAAAATTGTTCAGTGCACAAGTATTCTAACACTTTTATATTCAGACCAATCAAAGCAAAAAGAGTTCGTTAAACAGCATTCGCACTGGCATCGATTTTCTTGATTTTGCCACTTTTGGTGACTTTAAGCAGAATTCAAGAAAATTTGCTTGATTTCCCATACGTTTTGACAGACGACAAATCAGGTATTTTTTCTTATTTTTCTAGGAATCAGGGAAAAAATTCAGGTAAATTTGCTTTATGCAACGCTGCTTAATCTCACCAAAAAATCTCACACTACTATCCATAGATAAGGAAATAAGTAGATATCGCACTGGCGTTGTCAAGTACTACCTCTAGGTGCTGTGTAATCGTTTTGTAACTCTCACTGAAGTTTCTCATAACTTTCATTGACGTTTATTCAACACTGTGGAAAATTTGATACATAGGAAAAAGTATAATTTTTCAGGTTGTGCTCGAACAACTAGCTTAATGTTTTTTATGTCGTGTTCCCCATTTTCAAGTTCAAGTTTATTTATTTTGATTATGTGTCTTTTTGTTTACTGTTATTTTGGTGTTCGTTTGTGTTGAATTTGAGAGCAACGGACCACAAAACCGAAACAAAATCCCTGTTGATGTTGCTTACCACACCTATTGTTAGACCCCTTTCACACTCGGCAAGTTACTTGCGCAAGTCTCTTGCCCAAGTCTTGGTTTGTTGATGACAGAGGTAAGGTCGGGATAGGGGAATAAATTTTGAGTACAGACTTGCTTGTACTCGGAAAGTTGAAAAACTGACTTGCGCAATTAGCACCTGTTCTCAATACATCTTGTTCTCAATACATCTTGCAAGGCATATTTTGTTTGGGATCAAACATTGTAATTATTGCATTCAACTCCATCTAGAAAATATCCCATTGAACAAGAAATTTAACACGGCATGTGCGATATCTAGTTAATTCCTTGCGCACGGGAAGTTAACAAACCAAAGTTAACAAACTAAATTATTGGAGAGAGAAAGAGTCTCTAAATCGTGAGAGATGTTAAAAAAAAAAAAAAAAAAAACCGTTTCCCATTACATCCCATGAAGGGATTGGGGAGAGCTTCTCACAACCAGTGAGCTGTGCGCTTTCTAATTTTTCACTCACTGATTGGAACCTACAGTTTTTACACCGATTCCGAACGGTATTTCGAGAAGCTTTTTCATGGCTAAATACTCGATAGTGTCGCCGTCACTATGCGAGGTGACCGCCGCCGAAAGAATTTTTTTTTTTTTAGGTGGTCAGAGCAGGGATCGAACCCAGGATCTCATGTACAAGAGGCGCGCACACTACCCATTGCACCACCGACGGCCACAATGTTAAACACTCTCTGAGAATTTATGATTGATTATTGTCTCTTAGGTACTGCCAGGCCATAATGATGTTTTGTTAACTTAATTAGATGGTATCACTGTGGTTCTTTAAGGAACTGCCATTTAAATATATTTTTTCCGCAAAATTAATAAATATGGTAGCACAATTATATTTTGACATTTCTTTGCCAATAATTCCGAATTTCTTTTTCGAGCCAAAGCGTGAAGTTAACAAACCAAAGTTAACAAACCAAAAAGGTAAACAAATGTGGAATTATTTAAAAAAAGTGAATAAAATGGTCAATAAAACCAAAATAAATAAGCATTTAATAATAAAAACGTGTTGAATGTGTTTTATTTATTGGGAGACACACATATACTCTCTGTGTTTCAGGTGTTATGTATTCAGTGCATTGGACAACATTTTTGTGGACTGACTTTGAAAATTCCTGGACACTTGTTTCCCAGACCTGAGAGAAAGGTAATGATATCGATTGATAGCGCCAGGTGTGGGCTACATTTGGGTATACTCCATGTTGTGTCCGGAGAACTAGGGAAAAAGTTTCTAGAACAAAAACTTTTTCCCTATAGTGAAAAAAAAAATTGGGATGACTTTGCAAATCCCTGGACACTTGTTTCCCAGACCTGACAGTTAGGTAATCATAACGATAGATAGCGCCAGGTCTGGGCTACATTTGGGTATACTCCATGTAGTGACCGGTCTGGGCTACATTTGGGTATACTCCATGTAGTGTTCTAGAAACTTTTTCCCTATAGTGAAAAAAAATTGGGATGACTTTGCAAATCCCTGGACACTTGTTTCCCAGACCTGGCAGTTAGGTAATTATATCGATTGATAGCGCCAGGTCTGGGCTACATTTGGGTATACTCCATGTAGTGTCCGGAGAACTAGGGAAAAAGTTTCTAGAACAAAAACTTTTTCCCTATAGTGAAAAAAGAATTTGACACAAACGAAAATGCATCTCAATTGAGAATTTTCCACTACGCAAGTGTTCGAAATAAGTATATCACAAGCAAAGTTATTTATTAAAAAAACTTCTTTATCAAAAAACTATCGGCCCTGTTCTGTAAAAATAATCGAGACAAACATAAAACTTTTCAGAATATTTGCGTTTCTATAAAACAATTCAGAAGAAAAATATCAGTTTTGAATTAGAATGCAAATGTCTTGAGATTTTAAAATCAAATAATTTAGAACAAAAATAGTTCATGTTTTAAACCGTAATATATACATGCATTAGCCCTAGTTCCCCCAAAAGTTATGGCTTTTACATTTTCGATCTTAATGGGTTAATGCTTGTAACATATATTTTGTTTTGTATATCTTCAACCCCACATCCTGTGTGTATATAAAATCAGCTGTTCAATAACTGCATATTTGGTAAACAATGCAGTTCACATAGCCAAATGAAAACAAAATTTTTGTCAAGATTTAGAATCAAAAATTAAAACGATTAAACAAAAATTATTAAACAGAAACTCCCCCAATCAAGTAAATATCAATTTAATTTGCTACTTTTGACAACGCATTGAGCCTATAAACTGACGATATTCAAGCTCATAGAAAAATTATATAAACCCGAAATGTTTGCAGTAAAATTGACACTGCTGCGTTTTGGTCCCCACACTCAGCATCTGCGGCATTTGCACATCAAAAGGGCAGAGCTTTACAAGGTAATTTTGGCTTATCACCCCCTCTTTTTTGCGGATAATTTACTTATGGTTTTTCCAGAAATGTTGCCGCATTCTGGGGGTCGTGGAGACAGCCGATCAGAATACCGTTCGCAGAGCCTACATTGAACTCGTTAAGAAAGTCCATCCCGATTCGGGTCTTCCTGAATCGTCAGCTGAAAGATTCCAAGAAGTGGACGAAGCCTTTAAGTTGTTGCAAGAGAAATTTGCAAAAAATCGTAGAGGCATCTATGAGGACGATGAAGAAGAGGTTCCCGATATACGGCACACTGCACCCCAACATCGCCAATACCTTAGCTTCGACGGGTTGGGAGTAGGTAATCCATTTCAAAGACAAAAACAGTATCAGCAAATCAAAGCTATGAAAGCACAGGAAAGTGTATTGAAGCATCGTTTAGATAAATCGCAGGCCGATGAGAAGACCGTCATGAAGAAGGGGACCTATTACAAAAAGCATGCCATTAAAACTAAATATGGGTTCGATCGTTTAGTAGAGGATTATATTCAAGAGGCTATGTCACGAGGTGACTTTAATAATTTACGTGGCACTGGCGAGCCATTGAAACAGAGTCAAACACAAAACCCCTACTTGGATTTTACCACACATAAGCTTAATAAAATACTTTTAGAAAATGGCTTTACGCCAGAATGGATTACATTACAGCGCGATATAAGGGAAGCCTTAGAACTAATGAAAAAGGAATTGAGAAGAGAAAGAGCTTATTACGGAGAATATCCCTTAAGTGAAATGGAATCACAGCAATGGCAGGAGGTCCTAAGTAAATTCAAGGCAGATGAAAGGAAAATAAATAAAAATATCGATAAATACAATCTAATTGTACCCATTTTTGATCATCAGTTCTTTCGTGTGAATTTACAAAAGGTTTCTGAACAAATATTTAAAGATCCCACGCTGCCCCGCAATCAGGAAAGACCTAAACTTAGCGTAGACAGCCCTAGAAACACCTCCAATCAAGGCAAATCTGACTTATTATCTATTATAGGATCTTGGTTTTAGCTGGGACGGGACATACGATTCAACGTGTTACCTGTTACTCATTGTGTAGTAAATAACCAAATTGTGATACTTTTCTCTTAGTTCAAATATTAAATATATAACTTTATTAAAAAAAATAATAATTGTTGACCTTAATATAAATTTACATGTTTACATAGTCTGTAGTGTTTGTTTTTCGTGTCTTTAGGCAAACATGGTTTTCCCCTCTTTTCCTAAACGTGCCTGTCCAATTGCTACCAAACGCAATGCCTTAGGGAAAGCATAGTATTCTGCCTTGTGTATGCGCTGTGTCAGTGAATCTTCAGTATCACCAGACAAAATTGGTACACATGATTGCACCACTATGGCACCAGTATCAATACCCTATATAGAGAGAGCGAGAGAGACATCACATTAGTTAAATAAATAGAATTGAAAATGAAAAACGTACATACTTCATCCACGTAATGTACTGTACAGCCAGATTCTTTGTCGCCTGCTTCCAGGGCTTTCTTTTGTACATGCAATCCCGGATGTTTAGGCAACAGCGAGGGATGTATATTCAATAGTTTTCCTTTCCATTGCTTAACGAAGGGATCACTTAGGACCCTCATGAATCCCGCCAAACAGATAATATCTATTTTGGCTTCTATTAAATGCTTAGACATCTCCGCATCAAATTCTTCGCGGGATTTGAAAGCTTTATGATTGATAATCATGCAGGGTATCCCAGCTTTCTGGGCCCTTTCAACGCCTTTTACACCAGACTTATTGGATATAACTAACACAATATCAGAATGCAGATTTTGTGTTGAATCTCTAGAGGCATCTATGAGAGCTTGTAAGTTCGTGCCAGAACCGGAAATTAGTACAGCTACTCTCTTACGTGGTGCACTGATCATTTTCTGGGTATTTTTCAAACATTTTTCAAAATTATCGATTATAACTTGTGGAGAGTTTTGGGAGTCTCGTTTCTTTACTACACCCACTTTAGAGGCCCTTTCCTCGAATTGTATAAGCTCCATAACCTTGCCGACATGCTGCGGATCCACCACTAAAATCATACCCAAACCGCAGTTATATGTTCTTTGCATTTCAGCGGGTTTTACATTACCCTCTTGGGCCAACCACGCAAAAACGGGTGGTATGACAAATTGTTCGGCATCAAGTTGTACTGCTAAATCTTTTCTCAGTACACGGGGAATATTTTCCGTCAATCCACCACCTGTGATGTGTGCCATGGCCTTAACCAGCCCTTGCTGTATAACAGGCGCTAAGGCTTTAACGTAAATCTTAGTGGGTCTCAAGAATTCTTCGCCAAATGTCAAGTGACTAAATGGAGCCTTGTCGTCAAATGTAACACCAGCCAATTTCATAACGGCATGGACCAAACTAAAGCCATTGCTGTGTACCCCGGAGGAGGGTAAAGCAATGAGAACATCACCAGGTTGTATTTTGTCGGTTAAAGGCAAAATGCGATCACTTTCAGCTATGCCCAAAGAAAAACCAGCCAAGTCATAGACTTTTGGTTTGTACAGCAAGGGAACTTCCGAGATATGTGTTTCTAAAGCATTAAATGTAGTTAGTTTAAATGTTTGAACGACAATCTTAACAATTATCACCTACCCACTAAACTTGCGCCAGCCTGGCGCGAGCCTTCGATGACTCCATCCATTATCTCCTCAGCTAAATCTTCACTAAGTTCACCACAAGCATAGTAGCTGGCAAACGTAAAAGGTTCTGCACCATTACACAAGATATCATTGACACACATGGCCACCAGATCGATGCCAACCGTAGAATTCCTACCCGTTTGTTGGGCAATCTTAATCTTGGTGCCTACACCATCTGTGCCCACTATCAAAATTGGATCCTTAAAGGTTTTGGGTACCACTGTTAATCTGCGGCCATTGTGAGCTACAAATGACTCATCTCTTTGCTCGGCGTTTACTATCAAAGATCCCTGCAATTCGTGATAGTTTGGCTCTGATAGCTCGTTATCTCCTAGGGGTCCAAATTTCGAGGCAAACTTTTCCAAAGCTTCTTCAAAATTTCGCACTTCTATTTGGTTTCTCTGAGGACAATTGGGAATTTTTCTCTTAATAACACCCAGAACTTTTGCGCCCTTTATGCATTTCCAATTGTTACAAGTCTTGGGTACAACCATGACTAGACCAATGCCACAGTTTAAATGCTGCAGCAGGGTATCGGCAGATAATTTTAATCTACCGGCCAGCCAGCCAAAGACATCATGGACCTTAAGATCGCCAAAGTCAAGGGAAATTTCATATTTCGAGGGTAAAATACGAGCTACATCCGGCACTAAACCACAGGTTATGTGGGATATCGCTTTGACAGTTTTAGCTCGCAATAGTTCCAAGACTTCCGTGACGTAAATGCGAGATGGTTCAGCCAAGTTTTGACCTTAAAAAGAATAAAAGCATTAAAAATTATGTTTCGTTAGGAGTCATGTAGAATATTTCTAGAATTTAAAGGAGATGAAGTCAAAACTACTAATGTAGTAGATAAGTAGATATATTACATACAAGGAAACTTACAAATCTGAAATAATTCCATACAAAAAAAGATATCGTTATGTGAGAACTAGCAAGAACATGTCGAGAGCTTATATTCAATACCAGCTATACGCAAAAACACAATTTTTCACGAGAAGGAAAAAACAGTTTATTTTCCGAACTCTCGAAGATTGAATCTTTAAATAATTTTTGTATGCAGTACCCACTAATAATATTTAACAAAAATACTAGAAGAAAATTTACTTCAATCTTCGAGAGTTCGGAAAATAAACTGTTTTTTCCTTCTCCTGAAAAATTGTGTTTTTGCGTATAGCTGGTATTGAATATAAGCTCTCGATGTATATTGGTACGTACGTAATTCAGTACGTAATATACTACGTAATACAAAATTATTAGATATAGTAGATCCCGATCGAGTACTCGGTCACGCCCAAAAATCAACGTTCATTTCACACATTTTGATCGAGTATTAACGAAAAACTAAATATGGACTTGCAGACAGGTTAAAAACGAAGCGAAACATGGTCCTGTCGTCCAACCTACGAAAGGTGGTTCAAATATTTTGAATTCCTGAATATAATTTTTGTATGTTTTTTTGGTAGAACTTCTTAGAGTTCAAATTCATTTGATTTTGGCAGGATATTTAATATAAATAATATTTATTGTGTGGCCGTTGGTGGTGCAATGGGTAGTGTGCGCGCCTCTTGTACTTGAGATCCTGGGTTCTATCCCTGCTCTGACCACCTTAACATTTCTTTCGACGGCGGTCACCTCGCAAAGTGATGGCGACACTATCGAGTATTTAGCCATGAAAATGCTTCTCAAAAATACCGTTCGGAACCGGTGCAAAACTGTAGGTCCCAATCAGTGAGTATAACACTAGAAAGCGCACAGCTCACTGGTTGTGAGAAGGTCTCCCCGATTCCTTCATGGGATGTAATGGGGAACCATTTATTATTTTATTTATAATATTTATTGTTTAAAATTGCATTATAAACTTTTTATCAATTTTTGCTGGTATATTAAATATTTTTACCTAAAATAGTCCCTATAATTTAAAGTTTCTCTTAAAAAATTTGTATCTACTTTTGCTTCGAAAATCAAAAGTTTTTCTTAGAATCTTAGAACTTGAAACTTACCCAGTGTTCTTTTCATGTCTCCAAATTCGGACATTTGTGAAAGATCAATACCTTCGTTCTTTAAACTTGTCAGAATGGCATTAAAACCGCCACAATGTAAACCAGATGAGGGCAACGAAATTAACAAGTCACCTTCTTCGTATAGTTCATATTTGGGTAATTCCAAGCCCTTTTCCACAATACCCACACAATAACCGGCAATATCGTATTTGCCCACCTCATACACCGAAGGCATTTCAGCAGTTTCGCCGCCTTGTTTTGCAAAGATACAACAGTTTTAAAATTACCCTAGGATATGAGTATTCAGCAAACAAACTCACCCACTAAAGCACAATGAGCAGCCCGACAGCCCTCGGATATGCCCTTGACAATTTGGGCCGCCAAGGGGACTTGTAATTTGCCGCAGGCTATATAATCTAAGAAGGCCACCGGTTCAGCGCCTGATTCCAAAATATCATTGGCACACATGGCAAATAAATCATAACCTAAATTCTCATACGTTTCCTGAGAGAGGGAAAGTTGGATTTTTGAACCTACTCCTTGGGTAGCCTCACAAATTACAGGATTTTTATAGTTCAACTGGGAAAATATGTAGACAATATTAACTGGCAAAAAATATGTTTATATTTGGGTAAGGAAATTTACCTCATTCAAGCGAAATAGTCCACCGAAACCTCCCAAACCCCCTACCACGCCTGGCCGTTGAGTGCCACGAGACAAAGGTTTGATGCGCTGCACCAGATCATCGCCTGCATCGATATCAACGCCACTATCCTTGTAGGACAGCGAAGGTTGTGTTATCTTTTGGCTTAAAGAAAAATACAAATTGGTTAGAATTCGAGGTAGAAAAAAATACAAAAATCTTTATTTTAATAATATTTATAAAACTAAGGGGGTGTTCTTCTTTTCACTTTCACCTAAAATAGATTTGAATTTACTAGCACACCAAATTCAGTTCACACACAACTTTTCTCAAATCTTTATGGATGATTTGTAGAAACGTGTAAGTAAACATGTAAATATTATATTTATCCAGTTCCAGGCTGCAGTTTTGGTGAAATTGATATACAGAACAACTGCCTAAATAATTACAATTTGAAAGCCTTTTCTGCTATATCCGTGCGATATTGGGCTCCTGCTCCGGAAAACTTAATATGCTGGCATATTTTTGTCGATTCCAAAGCTGCTTGCTTCAAATCTGATCTCAGGGTAACAGCTATTAAAACGCGGCCTCCATTAGTAATCAATTTGCCTTCGGGATTGACAGCCACGCCACTATGGAATATGATTTGGTCGGAAGTGTTATCGGGTATACCTAAAGAGGAGAAAAGCGAAATAAAACAGAATCGTATAAAAGAATTTATGTGTACAGTAAATTAAGATTCAGAACAAACCTTCTATAACACTTCCCTTAGTGGAAGTCTCCGGATAACCTGCACTGGCCATAACTACGCCTACTGCACTTACTCCAGAGCGCCACTTCAAGCTGATATCCTTCAACTTGTTGTCACAACACGCCGCCATTACTTCGTAGAGATCACTATCCAATAATGGTAAAATGACTTGAGTCTCTGGATCACCAAAACGACAATTGAATTCCAAAACTTTAGGTCCATCTGGCGTCAACATTAGGCCAGCGTATAAAATGCCCTTGTAGTCAATACCCTCCAGCCGTAAGCCGTCTACGGTTTTTTGCAAAACATTCTTTTTAACCAACTCTAAGGCTTCCTGGGTAATCAACGGACATGGACAATAGGCACCCATACCACCAGTATTGGGTCCCATATCTTTTTCCTTCAAACGCTTATGATCTTGTGCCGGGATCATGGCTTGTACGCCATGATTGTCAACAAAAGCCAATACTGAAACTTCTTCTCCTGTCAGCAGCTCTTCGATCACCAGTGTTTCACCAGCAGAGCCATATTTTTTGGCACCCAAAATTTCATCAACAGCCTGGCAGGCTTCTTGAGGATTGGCGGCAACTACTACACCCTTGCCAGCAGCCAAGCCTGCTGCCTTGACCACTAATGCTTTGTAGTGGGCTCTGGAAATGTAAGATGCATATTATGTAAAAATAAAAAGATTTTCTTTCGAGTGTCCCTAACATTAGACTTACTTCATTATGAAGTCCTTCGCCTTGGTACAATCTGTGAAAGATTGATAACGGGCTGTGGGTAAATTGTGTCTTAACATAAAATCCTTGGCCCACTTTTTGTCCGCTTCAATTTGTGCTCCTTTTTTCCCCGGGCCAAAGCAGCGTATTCCTGCTGCTTGCAAGACATCACCTAAGCCCAATGACAAAGGATCCTCGGGTCCCACAACCACCAAATCAATTTTATTATCCTTACACCATTTTGCAATAGCCTAAAAGTGAGAAGATCAGGAAAAAATAGTATAAGTATTTTAATTTTATAGATTAAAAACATAAAATTTTAAAAGTTGACGAAAAAATTTAAATAGTTCATAAATAGTTATACAATAAATATTTATACCAAATATATGCACCGTACAACGAGTGTCTAACTAGAATTTTGTATGCGTAGTCACTCGTTAGTCAACATTTGATTTTTAACAGTTTTCTATCTACAGTCGAACTCTAATATTAGCCTGTGTGTGTGGTTTAGTCAAATGCAACCCTGATGACAATGTTTTCTGTTAGTAAAACGACAGCTGTTCGTCAAAACTTTGCATGTATTCCTTCGCTTCGTTGGACACAGTTTAGTTGAAGTGTTATGAGTTAAAATCATTAATCAGATGATAGCCGGTGTCTCGTTATGAATTCGTGGATTAATGAACATGTTATGCATTATTTTAAATAAATATGTTCTTTGTTTGTGCGAACAAATACATTAGGCTTATGGATTTGTGTCAAAAAGGGGAGATCAATTACAAATTAAGATTAATAAAAAATATTCAAAATTAAAATTCTCGAGCATTTTTTAAATAATTGTATTCTTCAATATTTCCCTGCTCTTTGGGTAGCATCGTTAGGAAGATAAACAAAATTATTAATTATTTATTTTTTTATTAATAAAAAACTGTAAGAATACAATTTGCAGAGTCCGGCTAGGTCATCTAAGAGATTTCATGGGGGAACCTAAATCACACTACTGGAGTTTGCTAGGCCAACTGTGAATATATGGGATAAACATGTATCTTAGCTCTGCATTGCCAAACTAGGTAAGTGTATGAGCATGCATTAGTTAGTATCAATAGGTGGCGGTATACTAGCAGCGAAAATGATAAGGTATTCTCAAAAAATAACTAATATGCCTTATGAGATAGGTATTCTCAAATATGCCTTATGAGATAGTCTGTATACTATTCAACTGTTCCCCCTTCTAGCAGGCATATATGCAGGCCTTCTTTATTCCATCTCTTAAACTGACGAACCTTTCGATACACATTCACAGCTCGCTTCTAAAAGCAGGCCTGGGAATAGGCCTACTTAAAGCGCTCAAAAATATCCCACAGACATGCAAACTCCCCACGCTTCAGCAGACCTGTAAGACGGGATACTAGTGGAAGACAAAATGAGACTCATAGGCATGCAAACTATACTTTTTTAAGCGGGACTGTTAGCAGACCTTTTGGCGGAAACCAGAATGGAGTCCCATGTGCTTGTAAACTTCCCTTCTAAAGCCGGTCAAATAGAAGGCCTACTAGTGGAAAACAGAATGGAGACTCATAGGCATGGTAATTTCCATTCTTAGGAATGCCAAGTTGAAGGCCTACTATTGGAAGGTAAAATGTATGAACATAAACCTGCTAGAAGGCATGCAAAGTCATTATTTTTATTGCCGGCGTAGGTTACGTGCTACACAGTGGAAACATCTGTTGAACATTCTCAAAGAAAACTTTCTACAAGGCCTTCTTGTCACATCCATAACACATTCTAAGGGGCATTCCTAAACATCATCTCCATATTAGAAAAATCCTATATACGTTCTTATTCATTCCTTCATGGGATGTAATGGGAAACCATTTTTTTCATGGAATCCAGGGCCATGTCTTAAAGCTCTCCAAAAGGACCTTCTACGGTCTTCCTTTGCCCTATAGGTTGTATTTGTAAGAATTCACTGAGATTTGTTAGTCCTTTGTGATAATACCACGAGTTATCGCGATGAAGCGTCAGATTTAGACGACCTATCACCAGATTTTAACCACCAAACACTTCTACCGATACTTCAATTCCATTTATGTGGACCTTATAAGGTAGCTCCTAACGGTTACATAGTTCTAAGGAATGGTTACATAGTTACTGTGGCCTGATACCCGATTAAAATAATATAATACTCCTCAGCCATCTCGTTAAGAAATCTGCTCCAATGCTAGTTGTTGCGTACAGTAATCCTGATTACAGGGACTTGATAACATTGACTACCTTCGGCCAACTCCTCTAATAGTCTACAATTCCAATTCCATAGATCCATCGGTAGCATCCGAGTAAGCATGATAGTGTGATATTCCATAGTTTAGACCCACCCCATACACCATCATTCCGGATGGTACCATCCGAGTAAATATGAAAGTCGGCATGATAGTGTAATATTATTATTGTGTTTCAATTCAATTTTGTACTGATTGTAGCAATGACTGGATACCGTCGTCACTGTCTGCAAAGCCAAACATTTTCTCTATGTTTATCAATCGAATGACATTTATTTAGATCCTTTTACCCGGAGCTGAACTTAAATTTCAGGTTGCCATAAAACTCTATGTAAAAAACATCCTGAATTTCAGGTTCGGAAATTTTCAGCGACTTTCCGTTTGGTAGTACTCAGCTGAAAAGAAAAGCAAATGTAATTTTTTGGAATTTTCAGTCTATTACAGGGTTGTTTACAACAAGCATTCGAGAATTTTCCTCTGGCCAGAAACAAAAACTAATGTTCTGACAATTGTTAGGTCAAGGAATTAATGACATTTGCAAAGAAAATTATTGTAAATATTAATTGTGTACTGTAAACTGTACCGTAACCTGGAGTGTGGTATATAAAAAATAACCGTTTCCCATTACATCCTATGAAGGGATTGGGGAGAGCTTCTCACAACCAGTGAGCTGCGCGCTTTCTAACCTACAGTTTTTACACCGATTCCGAACGGTATTTTGAGAAGCTTTTTCATGGCTAAATACTAGATAGTGTCGCCGTCACTATGCGAGGTGACCGCCGCCGAAAGAAATTTTTAAGGTGTTCAGAGCAGGGATCAAACCCAAGATCTCATGTACAAGAGGCGCGCACACTACCCATTGCTCCACCGACGGCCACGAGAGTGTGGTATATAACGTTTTGAAAATACATAGTTACATACAACAAGTCATAGATTAATACATATAAGTATACATAGAGTTGACATTTGTCTCATCTGACGTTTCCTTTCACACAACTCGTTGTGAGGACTGTGTGGTCGGCTTACACCAGGTGGAGTTACAAGAACTGTTGACTTAAATTTGTTATGTCGTTTTGGTTGAGAACCGTGAAATTGTTAGTATAACATTTGTGTTGTATTTGTATGCCGCGGTTGCTTTCTTGTTGTTGGTTTGAAACATTGCCTCTATCTGGTATTATTAAAGCAATTTTCTCCAACGTTCATATCACACCAGGCCAAATGTCAAAAATATGCTGAGCGTGATATGTTCTCTACATATGAATTACTCTATGCAACAAGCTCACTACTACATACACAAATCCACACATTTATTTTTCCGTGTAGAGATAAATGAAAATTTGAAAAGCAGGTTCAGCACCGTACTGGGATTTATATACTCAATTTACAATTTTACAATTTTTAAGGAGTACAATTTGGTACCTGCTACTCGACCAAACATGTTCAGACCTTTCGACCTTTTGTCGCCAACAACTACTAAAACTACACATCTGTTTATCATTAGCCTGGGATTTAAAAAAGGTCATAAATCAACATATTTATGACCATTTCAGACTAAGTACTAAATTCCCAAACAAAGGAGAAATTCTTCTTATCTTTATATCCAATCGTCCTTATTCATAAAAAGTAATGAGAGATTTGAGAGACGTTTTTTTGTATGATAAATCGTCTCTCAAACCTCTTATAACTTTTTATATGTATAAAGCCGAATGTGTTTACAACATTTAACAACACACGTAGAAGCAAGTGGTGCACAAATCACCCATGATGCACATCAACATCATTCTCTGAAACATATTAGGTGGATGGAATTCTTAAGCCGTTTTTTTTTTTTTCTATCGAGCGAACCAACCCATCGCCGCCACTCTTACCCGCCCCTACCGACCGAGAGGGCCACGTCCCCATAACGTGAGGACAGCGTACACATTATAGACCGGTCTATAACGGGAGAGCAAGGATCATAAGTTCACACGTTGCAACCAACTACAGAAATTCTTCACCAGTTGGTATTACACTAACATAAATAAGTATAAAAGCACATCACGAGATATTAACATAACAGACTTCATAATATATAATAATTACGAACAAAACGAAAACCAAATTATAAATCAATTTATCTTTACATATGTAAAGGAATATATAGCACTAATGCAATCGGTTCAAATGACAAATTATCCTAGACTTTGTTGTTTCCCAACTACCTGTGAAATCAATAAACTGATATAGCTCATTAAAGTCACGACACATTCTCCTAACTGGATCAAGGGACGCATAATTCGAACGCTGAAACTCGATGTGACTTCGTGGGTCTCAATGGGACATTTATGAAAATCTTAGATATCCGTTGTCACCAGATGATAAACCTATCGAGCATTATTGGTTGCTTGATCGCTGTACACTTCCAGGGAACAATCCGCGGGAAAAGTTCGCATTTGCAGCCTAGCGCTCCGATATTTACCACACTCTGTAAGATTAAGAGATAGGTCCCATGATGGGGTGGTGTACCATTTGGTGAACAAAACTAGCTCAGCCTTGTCGTTATTTACGTCTAGGTCATTTATTACCCGTTATCTGACCAAAATCCATGTTCGTGGAATTTCGTGAGGAATGTTGAGCCTTAAACCCGTATTCAGTTCTTGCGGATATTTCGAAACAAATTTTGTAATTTATCTCTAAACGGATTATTTTGTTGCAGAGAGTTGCCACATATCTCTGATTTACCTTGCAAATAGTTCATTAATAATTCCTTTTCGTACTCCATTTTACTTTTAGCGCATGTGTTGTTACTGTGGATAGTTAAAAATATGCCAAATTTTCGGTGCCAAACAATTAGCTGTACTCGTACGAAATAACTTTGGCGTAACATCCCTGTAATTGATTTTGCTTGCGAAATTTTAGCAAAGCGCTGAGTACAAAGCAAATGAAAAGTGTGCGACGTTTTCGGTTCACGAAATTTTCGATAATTTTTATATAAGTATACGTACTTCTGATGGCAAAGACAATTTTGCAATAACTGAATACAGGGCCTTAAGCGGAGTACTAAAGTTATGTTCAGGTATACAACGATTTCGCAGATTTCGAGTTTTAATTTTCACACACAACTTATTTTCCTATTAATTTTCACACACAACTTATTTTCCTATCATAAATATATATTTGGTGGGTTGAAATCTCGAAACCATCAAAATCGCGTTGTACCTGAATGCCCCTTTTGATTGTTCACGTGAATAATAGAGCAAATTTTTATTCCCTGCTAAACTAATTTTTCGACCACTTTGTATTGGGAGCTTAGCGATATTAAGTCGTCGAAATATTAGTTTAGCAGGAAATTAAAAAAACACACTTAATATTGACCAATGATAATTTGTCTCCCTTGGGAAAAGTGCCAGCAAGAGTATGCTGACGGTTATATTTTTCTCTGTTTTTAAGTTTTTTTACAATTAAAATCACTTTTTTAAGAAATTGAGTGAGAGTTGACAACATTGACTTCAATTTGATTGATCGTCAGATTTTTCTTAGGAACTTTAAAATGTTGCTCGGTTCATTTCGTCGATATTTCGCAGACATTTTTTGTATGAAGTTTTTTTTTATAAAATTTCGCGCAAAATGGTGAACTTAGTATGGGCTTTAAACAGAGTACTAAAATTATCAATTTGTACTAAGAACATCAATTTGTTTCGCTGCGAAATCGATTAGCAACATAGCAGGGATGAGGACTCTGTTTTTAGTTTTTTTACACCTCAAATCTCACTTTCGAGAAATTTAATGCGATTTGACAACATTGATTATCTCTTCTTTGAATTTGATTGATCGTTACGTCGAAACATATTTCTTATCTTTCGTGCGAACAATTTATTACAACTACACGTGCGCAAATATTTCGTCGATATTTCGCAGGATTGTTTTTTTTTCATGGTTTTGTAAAATTTCGTGAAAATAGGCGAACTTAGTACGCGCCTATAACAATCAATCAGAATTTGGTGTTGGTCAGGGTCATTCTACAGAGGCGGATCAGTTTTTCCGGAATACCAAGTTCAGACATAGCTTCGTACAATTTTCCTCGTATGGGCTACCGAAAGCAGCTTTCTAATCGACAAAAAGATGGTAGATATCGATTTGCTTTTAGTGGGTCTTTTCGTGGACTTGCCTGGTCTAATACAACACTGATACGGTCCAATGAAAAATAAATAAATGGTTTCCCGTAACATCCCATGTAGGGATTAGGGAGAGCTTCTCACAACCAGTAAGCTGTGCGCGTTCTAGTTTTACACTCACTGATTGGGACCTACAGTTTTACTCCGGTTACGAACGGTATTTTGGGAAGCTTTTTCATGGCTGAATACTCGATAGTGTCGCCGTCACTAAGCGAGGTGACCGTCGTCGAAAGAAATTTTAGGTGGTCAGAGCAGGGGTCGAACCCACGTTCTCATGCACAAGAGCCGCGCACACTACCATTGCACCACCGATGGCCACGATAAGGTCCAATCAGGTTTTCAATAATTGGCTCTAGTTTTTCACATAATACGCTCGACAAGACCTTATACGCGATGGATAAAAAACGGATATTGCCATAGTTGAAACATACACTGAGACTCCAATCGCCAAGCATAGATTCCCCCAACCATACACCGCATACAAGATGATGCATGTGGGCTAGCAGTCCTTCGCCACCGGCCTTAAAAAGATCAGTGGGTAGCCTATCCACACCAGCGGCTTTATTATTCTAATCTGGAGATTGCCGTAAAGTCTACACTGTCTGCCACAAACAATACCTGTTGATCTTCAGTGGAAGAATGGAAAGTGGTCCCTCCACATTTTAAGCAAACACTGCTTATCTGTCACCAGATCCCATTCTCGTCGTTGCAGGAGGGCAGCCCATTATTCGGCCCGCTTTTCGATCTTATTGATTTGGTCAGGGTAGCGTTCGTATACTTCCTCCAGACGGTCCAGAAATGATTCTTTGACCTCATCGTCTGTATCCTCTGTCGGTGCGTGCACTCAAATTAACGAGATGTTGAAATATTTCACTTTGATGCGAATTGTGGCTATACATTCACTCATTGAGTTGAACCTTGAAACTATGTTTTACAGTCTCTTGCCAACTATAAATCTGCACCCGAATTCGTGCTTTCGAAGAAAGTACTACAGTGGTCCTATTATCGAGAGTATTCCATAGAGACTAATTATTGAAAATAACATTTAATTCTGGATTCGCAAATTATAATTTTATGGATTTGTATTTTTGTTGTAGTTCCTTTTAAGTGAGATACTTGACGAACCGAACTGACAACTGGTTTATGATAAATGACTATTTCATGACTTGTGTTAGGAACATATTTCCAAATACGGTGCCCTTTAACTTTCGATTGTTTTTGAATCATCTTCTCTAATGGCTGGGAAATACCGTTGCACACCTTAAAATGAAGTGGTTTATGAGTTTACCAGCATTGATTCTAATTGACTTGATGTGGTTTGGACAATAAAATGAGGTCACTTTTTATTATCCCATTTAGTGAAACCGTGACGGGAATACCAATTACTCAGACTCTAAGTAATAAATAACATTACAAATCACAGCATTTGGGAATCTTGATTGTCCACTTTTTGAGTAGTTTCTGGTAAAGAGTAGAAAGTTTACAGTAGACACCCCAACAGGTGAAACATGAGACTAGGGTTAGGTTAGGATGAGAAAGAAGTGTCGAAGCATTGGGGCTTCGTCTCATGACCCACTTCAGGACGTACATCTAAGGCAGTGGTTCAACTTCCTGTGTGAATTTTCATAGTCTCGTAAATACCAGTTTCCCCCAATCCACAATAAATTGTATGCACACTTCCGTGCAATCTCTTCAACATCTTACTTACTTACTTATCCGGTCACGAACAACCCCGAGGGGTCAGGGACCTTACAAAACGAAGATAACATATTTCGCCAACCAGTTCGATCTTTTGCCTTATCTCTCCAGTTGGCAATACCAAGTGTACGCAGGGATTCGTCAACCTGATCCTTCCAGTGGAGTCGTGGTCTTCCTATTTTTCGTCTTCCTTCGAGTTCGGTTTCGAAAACCCTTCGTGCTGGTTCGTCTTCATCCATTCTACTGACATGGCCTAGCCAGCGCAATCGTGTTATTTTGATCCGCTTAACTATGTCAATGTCGGGATATAACTCATACAGCTCATGGTTCATGCGTCGCCGATACTCGTCGTTGTGCACTATAGGGCCATAAATTTTTAGGAGTATTTTTCTTTTGCGATAATACCCAGGATTCTGCGCCATAAAGCAAGACAGGTTGTATCAGAGTCTGGTATAATTGGACTTTTGTTACTCGAGAGAGGTCTTTATCTCTAAAGTGCTTGCTTAGCCCAAAATAACATCTATTCGCAAGCACAATTCTCTGCTGATTGATGATTGAGATCAACATAATGGAGATAATAATCAAGAATGGAAAAAGAATCAGCGAAGGTGGGTCTTGCTGATAATGAGGGCAAGACAAAATTGATGGTGTCAACGACTAGAGAAACCTCTCGACTTGGTCCGCACTTGAACGTTGACAACCGATTTAATATTGAAGTGGTAGATGAATTTGATATAGATATGAGAATTGTTCTTGCAAATAGATGCTATTTTGGGCTCAGCAAGCAGTTTAGGAACAAAGCCCTCTCTCGACGGACAAAAGTCCAGCTTTATCAGACTCTCATTTTACCTGTCTTGACATATGGCTCCGAAACTTGGGTCATATCGTAAGCGAATGAAAAACACCTGGAAGTATTATGAGAGAAAAATTATCCGTACAATATATGGTCCTGTTAGAGAAAACGACGAGTACCGACGTCGCTGGAACGCAGAGCTATATAATCTATATTCTGACGTGGACATAGCTAGACGAATCAAATTAGGCGTTGGCTAGGCCATGTTGTCAGAATGAATAAAGATTAGCCAGCGCGAAAGGTTTTCGATAACGTACCCGATGGAAGCAGGAAAAGAGGACGACCTAAACTCCGCTGGAAAGACCAGGCAGAAGAATCCAACTGGCGAGAAAAGGCGAAGGATTGAGCCAATTGGAAGAATATGTTGAAATTTGTTTAATTTATTTGTTTAATTAATATGTGTAAGACGCCTGACCTCATGAGGCTGTAAAATAGTCAATAAAAGTAAAAGTGTTTCCATTCAAGAAAAACCACAGAATCGTTGATATTCTAATTACGTTCGTGGGCTATTTTTGTCCATTCATAAAGTGCGGTAGTAATTATTGCTTGGAAAGGCGTTCTTTGTCCAAACTTATCGTTCACTGGTTGAAGCTCACCCTATCTAGCTCGTTTGCCACTTCTTTTTTCCAAGACGCTGATGTGTCTATGAGTTCATATGATACCCAGCTGTCCTTACATTTGTGACACCATATTTTAGTAGGATATCTTGATCGCTACTTGACTATCAATGCAGATCCGATTTCAGAAGTGGGTAGTGATAAAATTGTATAGCAGTTTGCCGTAATTTATACTTATCTTAAGCACAAAATTGTTCTGGTGTCAATTGGTGATAACCATGGAATGCAGAGATATTGAAAATCGTATTGCGAAGTTGGCCGAAAACATTTGGCTTGGAAGCAGCTAACAATTTTCGAACCTTACTGGAGCTCGGGATCACTCATAACTTTTTGCGTCGTGCAGTAAAACTGTTTAAGGATTCTAGAGAAACCAATAGGCTATAGGAGATTTGGTCACTAAACAGACCGATAGTGTCAATGCTCGGTCTTCTGGACAAGCATCGGAAATGGTTACGACAGTACAAAGAGGTCGCCATATGGTTTCTGTGATGGTATGGCTAAGGACCTAAATGTCGGCAATGGTGTAGCAATCAATGATGTGTACACATTGTTCAAAAACAAACCGTGGATCTTTCATCTGGAGTCTGCCCCACGTCGAAGGCAATTTGCCAAAATTTATTGCGCCGGATAATTAAAACAGCTGGCACTTCTTTGGGCTATTCATAGATTCAAGCCCTTTAAGTCTGCAGGTATCGATGGGATTCTACCGGTTATGTTACAAAAGTGTGACGTTTTCGTCACCCCACATCTTTTGGGTATCTATAGGATGTGTCTTAGACTCTCCCTTATACCGGATAAATGAAAGTAAGTATTAAAAAAAAAATAAATGGTTTCCCATTACATCCCATGAAGGGACTGGGGAGAACTTCTCACAATCACTGAGCTGTGCGCTTTCCAGTTTTCACTCACTGATTGGGACCTACAGTTTTACACCGATTCCGAACGGTAATTTGAGAAGCTTTATCATGGCTAGATACTCGATAGTGTCGCCGTCACTATGCGAGGTGACCGCCGCCGAAAGAAAATTTGAAGGTGGTCAGAGCCGGGTTCGAACCCAGGATCTCATGTACAAGAGTCGCGCACACTAACCATTGCACCACCGACGGCCACATAGTAAGTGGTATTGGTTGTATTTATTCCGAAGTCGAGTAGAACTAGTTATGACTCTCCTAAGGACTATGAATCAATCAGCCTCACATCCAATCTGTTGAAAGCATTAGAGATAAGGATTGCCTTGAATATTAGAGACCGAATTAGCCCGCGACATTTGACTGGCTATCGGCCTCAAGGGGAATGATATGATGACGTGAGATATTCTTCACTTTCGTATTGCTGTCATTTTGTTTCATATCGTACAAATAATTAAATTTTAATAAATCAACTGAGAATACACCACTTTTAAAACTTTTACAAATATAAGACAACGAATTCAAACAGAGAATTTCCTTTTTTGTTACATTTAATTAGAATATACCACTTTTGCATATTTTTACGAATGTACGGATGATGGAGATCAGCCGATTAAACATCAAAAACTGAAGGGGTGGTTGCAAGGCAAAACGCAGAATGTAATGTAATCGTGATTTACGTAGGCTTTTTAAAAGAGAACAGCGTGATAACACGCGCGTGAAAGCCATAGTGTAATGATGCACTTTGATTTGCTTGAATTTTTTTTATACCTAGGCTGGGCCATAGATTAATACTTATAGTAGATCTACTAGTTCTCCCGCCAAATTTATGAAATTTGGCCTGGTATGATATTTACGTTTGATGTTGAAGAGAATTGCTTTACTAATACCAGATAGAGGCAATGGTTCAAAACAACGAACAAAATAACAACAACGGCATTTCGTTTTGTGTGTTAAAATTAATGTGTTAAATACAACACAAATGTATGCTAACAATAACAGTCAATAAAAAAGTTTAAAACACATTTAAATTTCACAGTTTTTCACCAAAATGGAATGAACAATTAAAGCAAGAAGTTATTGTAATTTTTCGTCAAACATCTCTCTATCACACCGACCGCATCACGAAGAGTGTGAAAGGAAACGTCAGATGAGCCAATTATTCTCTCTAGCCTGAGATTACTCTATGGGCTGGCCATACTCTTTTTGCAAGAAAAAAATTCAAATTGGTAATAAATGAGATTATGGCCACCCTGCTTATGAGAGCGAGAGAGTATGGGTTTAACAACGAGAGTTATTAGCTTTGTTTCTTTACTCTTTGGGTAAAGTTCGGGTAAAAGAGAGTAAAAGCTAAATTCTCTCTCAAATACTCAATATTACCCAAAAGTAAAGAAACGCAAAAAAACACTTTTCTAGCCCGAAAACAAATGTCAAAACATAAAACATATGCATGACAACAAATCTTGCATATCATGTTTTTTCACTGTTCATTTGCACACTTCCCATCTTCTTTAAATAAGCAAACTCAAAGCAATCACTTTTCAAGTTAATAAAATTGTAAATTCAATCATTTTTTTTTCATTTGTGTTATTTTTTCCACAAATAATACATATGTTTTCATGTCGACGTTGCGAACAGCTGATTGTTTGACACTTTGCCCAAACTTACCCAAAGAAAATGTCTGGGTAAGTTCGGTAAAAAGAGAAACGCATTTTGACGTTAAGAGAAACAAAAAATCGCTCTCATTTGCCCAATTTGTGAGTAAAGAAACGCGTTTGGGTAAGTTTGGGTTCCCGCGGTAAAGTAAAGAAACAAACCTATTCTCTCTCAATTAGCCTATTTCAAATATACAAAATAATTTCGTGATATGCATGAAAGTTTTGTACAAGAAAATTTCAAAATTATCCAACGGGTACAAAACTTTTGCAATATTCACAAAAGTTTTGTACATTGTACAAAAAAAAAATTTAGGAAAAAACTTTCGTATTTTTGCGCATGAAAAATGTATCAGTAAAAAAAAATATTGTTGATTATACAAGTAGTCTGCAGGGCCAAAAGTCCTAAACCGAAGGTAGTAAATGTTCCTTTTGGCAGCCAGGGGGCTTTTAAGTTCCTGGGATTAGTTTACCAAAGATTGCTTCAGATATTTTAAAGAAAAAGCTCAGCAGTACGATATTAACCTTAGATGACCTTAGATGAGGAAACAGGGGCATTCCCTAAAACTATAGAATGTAAGGGCTGGCAAGACTAAAGAGTACCTTACAGGTTCCTCAACAAATTACTTCTATAAAGTGTTATCACACCTCTAATAAGCGTATCCTGCTCGAAGACTCCTTCGTAATGATCCTGAAAAGATTGACGTGTTGTACAGATTGTATACATAAAATAGGTATCTACACAGGCTGCCATAAAATCCCTGGAAGCCATGTTTGTTACGTCCCTGACGGTGAAAGAATGCCTTTCATCACTTAGGGTGATGGCAGAATATTTTGACGTCAGGCTCATCTGGGTACCGGGACACAGCGACATTACAGGCAATTGCGTAGAGGATACGTTAGCTAGACAGGGTACTACGGGACAGGTTCTTCCGGCAAAAGAAGGTGTTAGTGTGCCAGTCTCTACCTGCCGTTTGCAGATCAGACAGTGGGCCGATAATATGTTAAAGGCCAAGTAGATGCTTACTTCAACCTGCAAACAAGCCAGGGTTATCTGGCCACAGGTGGACAGGAAGAGGACTAGGCAACTACTTAACTTGTCGAGAGGCAGGGTATCCACAATGATAGGAACACTTACGGGACATTGTCTTGTAGGAAAACTCGCCCTAAGATTGGGACATAGAACCTCCACTCTCTGTAGATGCTGCATAGAACAAGACGAGGAAACGACGAAACACCTTCTCTTGGATTGCCCTGCTCTGGCAGGACTGAGAAGTAGGATATTCGGAACACATTCAGTTAGCACAGTAGTCCTACAGGATATTCCTGTAGGTCTTATAGACAAATTCATTGAAAGGGCAAATTGGCTAGACTACTAGTCAATAGTTGATATAGAGGAAACTGCAGGTATCACAATGGGCTTCTTTAGCCTAAGTGTGCTAGGCAGTGTGCTGTCTTGCAGTCTTTTCAACCAACCATACATAAAATAAATTATAAATGGTTTCCCATTACATCCCATGAAGGAATTGGTGAGAGCTTCTCACAACCTGTGAGCTGTGCGTTTTCTAGTTTTATACTCACTGATTGGAACCTACAGTTTTTACACCGATTCCGAACGGTATTTCGAGAAGCTTTTCATGGCTAAATACTCGATAGTGTCGCCGTCATTATGCGAGGTGACCGCCGCCGAAAGAAATTTAAGGGTAGTATTCTAAAAGTCCCAAAAGTGAACCTAAACGCAAAAGCTAACGCGAACGCCAAAGTCAAAAAATGGTAGTTTATATATCACTTCGCGCTTGCGTTTGTTTACGAATGCTGTCACTGACATATGCGGTGTATAGAGTTGCCAAACTAAAAAAAGCAATTATAGATCACAAAAAGTTGTCTTGAGTGAAATGCTCAGAATGAAAAAGATTAAAAAATTTGGCTCTATTTCAGTAGATCAACAGATTTTAAGATTGCTATTAATTATAGTACTGCAAATACCAACAATATTCACATAAAATGTGTAAAAAACCTATGTTAGTTTGGGGTTCAATATCCAATAAATCTCCCCATCTATATTAAATTAGTTGTCTTTTCAAAAAAACGTGCCATTTGGCGGTATGTATTGATTGTATTGTATTGGTTCTTTTGTTTATTATTGTCAACATCAACTGATGTCTATAATTTTTAAATATAATTATAATAGTTTTGCAACACATTATTTATTTGAAAGTTCCATTTCTAATTTTATTATTGTAAATAAGAATATCAGTGCGTAAACAGCATAATTTTGAACTGTTAATGCATTTGTATCCGTCGAATGCATTTCATCCAAAATTGGCAACTACTTATAAGCAATGAAATGCAAAAAAAAAATATTATCCACGATCGACATTTTTCTTTAAATTTGTAATTTCTTCAACTAACGCGAAGAACTGTGGCGTGTTCAATTTGACAGCTGAAGTGATCAAAAACGTTGCGCTGCGTTTTATAAACCACCCATTAAGTAACGTAACTCAACGCAGGTAGTCACCGAACAGCTGTAACGTTTTATAAACTACCAAAACGACAAAAGTAACGCGAAGTGACTGATTCACGACTTATAGAATACCACCCTAAGGTGGTCAAAACAGGGATCGAACCCAGGATCTCATGTACAAAAGGGGCGTACACTACCCTTTGCACCACCGATAGCCAGATTGTATATACACTAAACATGTCTGACTAACATTGGAAAGGAGGATAGTCTCATTACATGCGCTTAATATCTGTAGCCCGTGGTATCGCAAAGAATTAAATAGTCTAAGTGAGTCGTATATCGTCGCCACCAGAACCAAACCTATCCTATCCGTGTTGACACCAAGTTCCGGCATCGAAGAAGCCATGAGCTTTACGAGTTATATCCTGGCATGGAAATATAATATGGTTTACCAAAAACTTCGGGCTCGATAGTGTCGACCATATTCTACGAACAAACCATCAATACAACCTGGAGAGGATCAAGCGGAGAAATCTATAGAAAATGTTTAAGTGACCGGTTGGAGAAAAAACGAAGAATTTTGGAAGATTTTGAAATATATATGTACATACGGATTTTTGTTCTAACCGTAATGAAAACACTACACAGAGTTTAAATGATATATTATATTTTTTCTTTGAGTATACAAACAAGTTACTATGATTGATTGTTTTTCAACTAAAATATATACATCAAAATATTTTTAAAGATCATTGATCTTCTGAGGTACTCACTTGTACCCAATATGAGCCACATTAATTACAAATATTCAAAAACTTCCGTAGTTTGATAGATCAAGCAATTCAAACGATAAATTAGATTTCCACTAAATTTATCTGAAACACAAAAGACAGAATTAACCGTCACGCTCCGTTTGTAAAACACATAAGATCAATCAAATCATGAGGAGTCACTACTCAAGAACATAATCGTGTCATCTAGAATTAGAGGGGGTAACAAATGGATTTTGGGGAAGAGATATACATACAACGGCTTTGGGGGGAAACAAAAAACTTGTATATACATAATTGTTAACTAAAAAAAAAAAAAAATTTTAAATGTTTAATTAATTTTTTCTGTTGAAGTTTTAACGCATTTTTATTTGTCATAAATTTGAAAATAATTTCCTTTCCCTCATCAACAAATACCATTTTTGAACATTTTGTATTTGTTAAAATGTTAAATGTTAACATTTCATCATCCAGATCATAAGACAAAGAACCCCACGAAGAGACTTCTTGAATAGTTCACATTAAAATAAAACAAATGTGACCAAATTCCATCAAACATAACACGGGTAAATTGGAGCAGGTTAACTGTCATCTCTATCGTTGTACAAATGACACACAGTGGTTTGGCAACATTGTGATACGTATAATCCAAATCTGAAGGTATTTCTTTTTATCTTAGATCATCATTCATTAAATGTATCCTATTAATGCAGAGCATTATATTGGTTTCGGGAAAGTATGGTGGGTGTTAGGGATGCTAAACGGGACTGATTTTAAAAAATCCCGGGAATCGGGATTTTCGAAATTGCGGGATTCTATTTTTAATTTTTTTTTGGGAACTGGTCTATTTGACGGCTTACACTCCAATAAACAACCACAAGGGGGTAGAATACGCTATTCTAAGCAAAAACGTAAAATAACAAAATTGGGCCAAATGCATAGTTTCTGAGTTATGGACCCCGAAATTTCGGATATATGAGAGGGTTATGGCGTTAACGTACCGTGTAAAGCCATTGATATCAGTTTAAGCCGTATAATAGACATACATATGCCAAAATTAGCTTAAGTTAAGATGTGATATTAAACCTTTTGTATAGCCGCCATTGGTTTTTAAACCCTTTTTGCACAATTTGCATTTTGCTTAAGGTGAGCCTTTCGACTCTTCCAAAAAATAACACCACACTGAACTTTTGTCATTGTTTTTAGTTTTATGTTTTTCAAAATTAATAATAATCCCGGGATTTACTTATTAAAATTCCGTGATTCGGGATTCATCAATCCCGAAAAATCCCGGGATTTCGGGATTTCCCGTTTGGGATCCCTAGTGGGTGTACGATATAAGTAGAAGAACAAAATGAGTAGGGTTTGTTAACTTGTAGGAAATTCGAGATCAGTTCGTCTAAAGAACGAATTTTCCGTGTAATGTATCGTTTGATATACTAATCAAAAAAATAATAAATGGTTTCCCATGACATCCCATGACGGAATTGGGGGAGTTTCTGACAACCAGTGAGCTGTGCGCTTCCTAATTTTATACTCACTGATTGGGACCTACACCAGACAATTGTGAAGCACGGTGGAAACATGTTTCTAACTATGCCAAAACGCCTCAAGATATTCCATGTTATGATGAAGAATATATGTAGAACGACTCAAAATGGTCGCCATCAAATTTAATTTTCGACTTTGCTGAAGCCGGTGTTAGACCCACATCGGAGGAGAATATCCCTGCTTACTCAAAGTGTCACTGACAACCTAGGACGTTTAAGGTCCTTACATAAAGAAGTTCACATATTTCTCCAAACGGATCTATATTTTGCTGTTTTCCTCAGTTGACAACCCCAAAATCTCGAAGGGTTTCTTCAACCTGGTCTTACCAGCAAAGTCTTGGTGGCTCTATACTTCGATAATTTTGGAATACGTCTTCGAATACCTTTCGCGCTGGTTCGTTTTGATTAGAAATCTGCAAGCGCACGAAAAAACGTACACCAATCAGGAACTTTTGATTTCAATGCCTTCAATACGTAGATTCAAAATTTATTCGCGTATAGAATACATGTCAAAACGAAACATGAATAACAGATTACAGAGTAAAAAGTGTGTCAAAACATATCAGTACCACCATGAACAGAATAAAAATATTGCCATAGATTCTCGATATCTCTCTGCAGTCGTTTGATGTGTTTGAACCAGAGAGTAATATTAATAAGAGTTTGCCATAACTGTTTTATATTCGAATCGATTTGTTTTTCGTAAGTTTTCTCCAGTATTTGTTGAAATGTGAATACCCAGAAAGCTTTATTTACATCCCGTAGCTTTGAATCCGGTGTTGGATCTACCCTGGAGAAGAAATTTCTTAGCCCGGCCATATGAATCTACAGTGCTTAAAGGGTTATACAATATCTCAGAAAGTTATTAATATCTACAACTTTAACCCCTGATATATCGACAACTTATGGCGAGTTCCACACTCGTCATTCAAAAGCTCAATTTAAAAGCTCACAGACATTTTTCATATTAAGTGACATTTAAATGACAAGCGTCGGGCATTTAAACTACATTTAAATGGAGAATTTTCAACTGTGAAACTGGCCATTAGTGATTTATTGATCAATTTTATTTAATAACTTTGTCGATATCTTTTATTTATTTTTGAATTGAATTGCATTGAATTGAATTCAATTGATTGAATTGAATTGAATTGAATGGAATTGAATTGAATTCAATTGATTGAATTGAATTGAGTTAAATTGAATTGATATGAACTGAATTTGTTGAATTGAATTGAGTTGAATTGAATTCAATTGAATAGAATTGAATTGAATTTATTTATATTGAATTGAATTGATTTAAATTGAATTGATTTGAATGCAATTGAGTGAATTGTGGCCGTCGGTGGTGCAATGGTTAGTGTGCGCGGCTCTTGTACATGAGATCCTGGATTCGAACCCTGCTCTGACCACCTTCAAAAAAATTTCTTTCGGCGGCGGTCACCTCGCATAGTGACGGCGACACTATCGAGTATATAGCCATGATAAAGCTTCTCAAAATACCGTTCGGAATCGGTGTAAAACTGTAGGTCCCAATCAGTGAGTGAAAACTGGAAAGCGCACAGCTCAGTGATTGTGAGAAGTTCTCCCCGGTCCCTTCATGGGATGTAGTGGGAAACCATTTATTTATTTAATTGATTGAATTGAATTGAAATGAATTGAATTGAGTTGAATTGAATGGAAATGAATTGAATTGATTTAAATTGAATAGAATTGAACTGTATTGAATTAAATTAAATTAAATTAAATTAAATTAAATTAAATTAAATTAAATGAAATTAAATGAAATTGAATGAAATTAAATGAAATTAAATGAAATTAAATTAAATTAAATGAAATTAAATGAAATTAAATGAAATTAAATGAATTAAATGAATTAAATGAAATTAAATGAATTCAATTCAATTCAATTCAATTCAAATTCAATTCAATTCAATTCAATTCAATTCAATTCAATTCAATTCAATTCAATTCAATTCAATTCATTCAATTCAATTCAATTCAATTCAATTCAATTCAATTCAATTCAATTCAATTCAATTCAATTCAATTCAATCAATTCAATTCAATTCAATTCAATTCAATTCAATTCAATTGAATTCAATTCAATTCAATTCAATTAACTTAAATTAAATTAAATTAAATTAAATTAAATTAAATTAAATTAAATTAAATTAAATTAAATTAAATTAAATTAAATTAAATTAAATTAAATTAAATTAAATTAAATTAAATTAAATTAAATTAAATTAAATTAAATTAAATTAAATTAAATTAAATTAAATTAAATTAAATTAAATTAAATTAAATTAAATTAAATTAAATTAAATTAAATTAAATTAAATTAAATTAAATTAAATTAAATTAAATTAAATTAAATTAAATTAAATTAAATTAAATTAAATTAAATTAAATTAAATTAAATTAAATTAAATTAAATTAAATTAAATTAAATTAAATTAAATTAAATTAAATTAAATTAAATTAAATTAAATTAAATTAAATTAAATTAAATTAAATTAAATTAAATTAAATTAAATTAAATTAAATTAAATTAAATTAAATTAAATTAAATTAAATTAAATTAAATTAAATTAAATTAAATTAAATTAAATTAAATTAAATTAAATTAAATTAAATTAAATTAAATTAAATTAAATTAAATTAAATTAAATTAAATTAAATTAAATTAAATTAAATTAAATTAAATTAAATTAAATTAAATTAAATTAAATTAAATTAAATTAAATTAAATTAAATTAAATTAAATTAAATTAAATTAAATTAAATTAAATTAAATTAAATTAAATTAAATTAAATTAAATTAAATTAAATTAAATTAAATTAAATTAAATTAAATTAAATTAAATTAAATTAAATTAAATTAAATTAAATTAAATTAAATTAAATTAAATTAAATTAAATTAAATTAAATTAAATTAAATTAAATTAAATTAAATTAAATTAAATTAAATTAAATTAAATTAAATTAAATTAAATTAAATTAAATTAAATTAAATTAAATTAAATTAAATTAAATTAAATTAAATTAAATTAAATTAAATTAAATTAAATTAAATTAAATTAAATTAAATTAAATTAAATTAAATTAAATTAAATTAAATTAAATTAAATTAAATTAAATTAAATTAAATTAAATTAAATTAAATTAAATTAAATTAAATTAAATTAAATTAAATTAAATTAAATTAAATTAAATTAAATTAAATTAAATTAAATTAAATTAAATTAAATTAAATTAAATTAAATTAAATTAAATTAAATTAAATTAAATTAAATTAAATTAAATTAAATTAAATTAAATTAAATTAAATTAAATTAAATTAAATTAAATTAAATTAAATTAAATTAAATTAAATTAAATTAAATTAAATTAAATTAAATTAAATTAAATTAAATTAAATTAAATTAAATTAAATTAAATTAAATTAAATTAAATTAAATTAAATTAAATTAAATTAAATTAAATTAAATTAAATTAAATTAAATTAAATTAAATTAAATTAAATTAAATTAAATTAAATTAAATTAAATTAAATTAAATTAAATTAAATTAAATTAAATTAAATTAAATTAAATTAAATTAAATTAAATTAAATTAAATTAAATTAAATTAAATTAAATTAAATTAAATTAAATTAAATTAAATTAAATTAAATTAAATTAAATTAAATTAAATTAAATTAAATTAAATTAAATTAAATTAAATTAAATTAAATTAAATTAAATTAAATTAAATTAAATTAAATTAAATTAAATTAAATTAAATTAAATTAAATTAAATTAAATTAAATTAAATTAAATTAAATTAAATTAAATTAAATTAAATTAAATTAAATTAAATTAAATTAAATTAAATTAAATTAAATTAAATTAAATTAAATTAAATTAAATTAAATTAAATTAAATTAAATTAAATTAAATTAAATTAAATTAAATTAAATTAAATTAAATTAAATTAAATTAAATTAAATTAAATTAAATTAAATTAAATTAAATTAAATTAAATTAAATTAAATTAAATTAAATTAAATTAAATTAAATTAAATTAAATTAAATTAAATTAAATTAAATTAAATTAAATTAAATTAAATTAAATTAAATTAAATTAAATTAAATTAAATTAAATTAAATTAAATTAAATTAAATTAAATTAAATTAAATTAAATTAAATTAAATTAAATTAAATTAAATTAAATTAAATTAAATTAAATTAAATTAAATTAAATTAAATTAAATTAAATTAAATTAAATTAAATTAAATTAAATTAAATTAAATTAAATTAAATTAAATTAAATTAAATTAAATTAAATTAAATTAAATTAAATTAAATTAAATTAAATTAAATTAAATTAAATTAAATTAAATTAAATTAAATTAAATTAAATTAAATTAAATTAAATTAAATTAAATTAAATTAAATTAAATTAAATTAAATTAAATTAAATTAAATTAAATTAAATTAAATTAAATTAAATTAAATTAAATTAAATTAAATTAAATTAAATTAAATTAAATTAAATTAAATTAAATTAAATTAAATTAAATTAAATTAAATTAAATTAAATTAAATTAAATTAAATTAAATTAAATTAAATTAAATTAAATTAAATTAAATTAAATTAAATTAAATTAAATTAAATTAAATTAAATTAAATTAAATTAAATTAAATTAAATTAAATTAAATTAAATTAAATTAAATTAAATTAAATTAAATTAAATTAAATTAAATTAAATTAAATTAAATTAAATTAAATTAAATTAAATTAAATTAAATTAAATTAAATTAAATTAAATTAAATTAAATTAAATTAAATTAAATTAAATTAAATTAAATTAAATTAAATTAAATTAAATTAAATTAAATTAAATTAAATTACAGTACATTAAATTTAATTGAATTAAATTGATTTTAATTGCATTTATTTGAATTGAATCGAATTGAACTGAACTGAACTGAAATCGATTGATTTGCATTGAACTGATTTGAATTGAATTGAGCTGAACTGAATTGAATAGATTTGAACTGAACTAAATTAAATTGAATAGAATTATAATTAAATTGAATTGAATCGATATGAATTCAATTTAAGTGAATTAAACAAAATTTAGTTAAGTTGAAAAAATTTAAATTGTTTAATGACAATGTAAATTTGTATTTGGAACATGGAACCGGTTAACAGACGTGAAAAATCAATTTTTTTTGGTAAAATTCACTTTTAAAAAGTTATTGGGTCTTGAAACTGGTTTCGACCGTTTTTCGGTATCGGCTTTGAACACACTAGCAACAACCCAAAATTGCCCTGAAAAGACCTCTGAAAAATAGCGTCTCCCCTATGATAAGCCCGTGTTAAGATCATAAGTCAAAAGTCGGAGTCTTGGAGTCGGAGCCCGTGTTAAGCCCATTAGTTAAAAGCTGTACTGTGAAGTCGGAGTTTCCGAAAATTTGTACGAGTCCGACTCCAAGTTTCGGATTTTCATTCAATTATTTCGTCGCCCAGTGTTGGATTGATACGTGTGCAATTAAAATCATATGCTTTTAAATTGGTCCAATACTAATGTCCAGTTTCACCGTTGCAAATTCTCCATTTAAATGTACTTTAAATGCCCGATGTTTGTCATTTAAATGCCACGAGTGTGAAACTCGCGCTAAGGTAACAAACCAACCGGTTAATATACATTTGTAAAAATGGTAGTGAGCTCGGCTCTTGAAGAGTGACGACGACACTATCGAGTATTCAGTGAGTGTAAAGCTAAATAGCGCACAGCTCACTTCATGGGATGTAATGGGAAACTATTTTTTTGTTTATACATTTGGAGTCCTGGCGGAGTTGTATATTTTCAAAACGTTGGAGTTGGAGTGGAGTTGCGGATTTTAGCCAAACTCCATTTCACTGATCAGGAGTTCAGATAATTTTTCTCCTTCTGGGATATAATTGTCTACTGTATTAAAGTAGTGTTGGAGTTTATTGTAGCCTTCTTTAATGTTTATTTTACATGACTCTCTTACATTTCCCCACGAAACCACTGTGCCTCTAATCTGACAATGACATTGAAATGTTTGGGAACAAATGATTTGACTAGACTACGTCATTAAAACATTTCCAAAACAAAAATCCAATTTGGTTAGATTCAGTGAGGGGGTGTTAGTGCAGATACGGGAATATAATCATAACGACTAAATGGATGGAATGGGATGACATGGTATGTTCTAACTAGAGCTACGCGTAACGATTGTGATCGCGTGGTGGTCTGAGACTGACAACCATTTTTGGGCTTTACCTGTGTGATTGGAGCCAAAATATGTTTTCTATCACCGTTATGGTTGCGATTACTCTCATAATAAAATGTGTTTTATATGCAAATTAATCTTGGGAGAATACCAAGATTTAGCAAAACGTATTAACAAGTTTGTACTTTTATGAAGTTCTCCCAAAATAAAATGTATGACAAAAAAAAGGCAAAATTGTACAAGAAGACCTCCTACCCGATTGAGAAAAGTTGCGGTTATTTATGGCCGCAAAAAAAGTTTATGATGATCTTAACAATTAAGCGGTATGAATGAATCGCTGCTATGGAATGACATGAATAGATGGTTGGTTGAATCGAGGAGCCAGAGGGAGATGTGCGAAGTTGCTGGGTTTTCTTTATAAAGGCCTTAACATTTTGGAATCTGCAATACAGTTGCGCATTGTAGACGGAACCGAAAACAACAAAAAATCGTTTTTAACTAATAAACTCGGGGTTAAACAAAATAATTAAAACAAAATGAAAACTGTAGTAAGTGGACGAACCCTAAATGGATAAAAAATAACAAAACCAAAAAAAAAAAAAAATAATATGGTCATACAACAAAATGAATAAGATTAAGATTTTTAAAGCAAAATTATCAATAATTAATAATAAATAAATGTGTATTGTTGTCCTTAGTGTCTACTTTTAGTGTCAACCTTGGCCTTGGTCTCAGCCTATTCGGCACGTCCTCAGTATTACAACCAAATGGCGGCGTCCAGTAATAATCAATATCAGTCAGCATCGGCCTCAGCGCCCACAACCAGTCAAAGCAATTATAGATCCACCAGCAGCTCGCACGGTTCCGAAAAGGAAGCGCAAATTTTGCATAGCTCTAGGGATATGAATGAAGATGGTTCGTATCACTATGAATTCGAAACATCCAATGGCATTAAACGCTCCGAACAAGGTGGCCCCGATGGTTCCATGCAAGGCTCTTCTTCATACATTTCACCCGAGGGTATCGAAATTAAAACGACCTATGTGGCCGATGAGACTGGCTATCATCCAGTGGGTGATCATATTCCCAAGATTCCTGACTACATTCTACGTTCTTTGGAATATATTCGCACTCATCCCTATGTGGAGAAGGATTACTACACCGGAGAAGTGAAACAGGCTAATTTTAACCAAAAGGCCGTTCCCGCTGTCAGAAGGAACCAAAATAACAATAATGCCTTCAATTCGAACAATAAATACAATTTCTAAGAAAAACTTAAATTTCAATGCAAAATATTTGTTTGTAACTAAGTTATTAATTAATTAATTAAACAACGACAATTATCAAAAAAAAAAACCACAAGCGATTAATGTAAATAATAACCAGCAGTATTCTTTGGCAATTTAAACTACAAATTATGAATATTTTGATTATTTATTATATCTTGATACTTTGGCATAAATCAAGGAGTGGGTTTGATAAACTGACTATTGAGTTGGGTGTGTTGAACTACTCTAGTACTCTTGTGAGGTGAACTACTCTGGAATGATACATAATGTTCATATCTCCAAAATACCTTTGTGGTGATTGTGATCTTACTGTGATGAACTAAATACATCATCATGAATGCTTAAACGTTGTACAATATGACTGACATCATTGAATAGCTCGAAACACCCACATACAGTGGTTAGGAACAGCTTTTTCGATTTTAATTGCCAGCAGATAATATATTATATATGTAGGTATGTAATTACTAAGCTCTCAGCATGGCAAAATAAGTAAGGTAAGAAGCAGTAGGAATTGCAGGCGTTTTGTTTTTATATCAAGGACCGACGTTGTAAAACCATTGAGAAATAGGCAAGAGCCGCTATTCCTCTCTTCACGTTCTCTTGATGACGACGAGATAGTAGGCCATTTCATCAAGTTCGAGTTGCTGTTGTATTTTACTCTTTGGTTGGTCATAAAACATAAAAAAATAAAAGGGAATGAGTATTTTCGTTCGATGCAACCAACATACTTAAAACATAATTTAGCTGTCATTAGTAACAATCACACACTATTTAAACTTACTTTGCTGCATGGTCTATAATCTCTATGTCTTCTTTGGTCTCTCATTCTACATCGTTTCTCTAGTACCTTTTCGATCAGCTGTGCCATAGAAACCCTGGTCAAACTCAGCTGATCGAAATTGCCGAGATTTATTTATTTCCGGTTATAGCAGTCGGCAACAAGGACAAGAAAAAATTAAATCAGCTGTTCTAACGCTTCCTCCGGTACTAGATACATCTTGGAAATTGCTATAAACATAATTTTACAAGGTCGGACCACAACGACGAGAAAAAATTTAAATCAGCTGTTCTAACGCTTCCACCTGTAATATATAAATCTTGGCTCTCAGTGTCAAAACATTTTTCAATTCAATTCAGCTCTTTTATGGCCAATTTTTCAGTCAGTGGTGATCTTCGTTTCTTAGTTAAATTGTGGTTAAACATCGAATTGTATTCTTCAGTCAATGGTTAACAATGATTTAACCACCCAATGTTGGTTGGTTAACTTGTAGTCAGAACCATATGATTTTGACAATAACATTACTTACTGTCAAAATGGGAAACGTAAATTTGTGTGCTTAAAATACATGTTTCTGTTCTGAGTAGTTGTACATATACATAGATACTTTGTGCCTAGAACGCCAAATTGTTTTTTATACATTTTTATTCAAATTACTGAAATTTTATGCATAAACCCCGTTTCCCATTACATCCCATGAAGGCATTGGGGAGAGCTTCTCAATGATTCTCTAATTTCTCAGCCACTGATTGAGTGGGACCTACAGTTTTTAACTGTTTCCGAACGGTATATTGAGAAGTTTTTTCATAGTTAAGAACTCGATAGTGTCGCCATTACTAAGCGAGATGGCCGTCGTCGGAGGAAATTAAAGGTGGTCAGAGCAGTGATCGAACCCACGGTCCACCGACGGCCATCAATTTTATGTATATGTACATATATTTCTTATTTTATATAATTCTATTTTTGTTATCGTCTTTTTTGTTGTATTTAACAAAAAACAGATGTTTTCCCAATAAGAATGCAAGGGTTGCCATAATCGTTAACAATATGGCGGCTTATATTAACTCGCTACTGAAAAACAACATGTAAAGTTAACCTCTAATTACCAGTTAAAGTTAACATGTAACATGTAAAGTTAACCTCTAACCAGTTAAACCAGTTAAAAACTGGTCATTAGAAATTTAATTCTAGAATTGTTTGTCTCGCCCTTTGTATATTATATTGTTAAATTATTCTTGCGCAGAAGTATTTTTGTCGAATATTGACTGTCTACATCATAGACGAATATAGGTATAGACACATTTATTCTCTCAATAAATTAAACGTCATAGGTATGGTTGAAAGTAAACATTGGATGGTGGAAAACATGGGTTCAATAATACCAGATATAGGCAATAGTAATCAATGTCCAACAAATGAACAACAACCGCATTTCGTGTTTTTGTTTCAAACTAGTTGTGTTAAATACAATACAAATGTATACCAACGATGCAAACTTGGCAACCCGTGCAGAATGAGAAAAATCTTTATTTTAATAAATGTGTGTTTAATATGTAATCTCTATAAATAATTTTACTCTATCACTTCTTTATTTCACTTGTTACCCCTTTTTCCCTCGATTTAATTATCACAAAAACAAAGACGATCAAGAATTAGACAACCAGAATATGAGAGCAATTTGGCAACCCTGGTAAAAGAGAACCAAAAAATGCCAGATATTCACTCAAACGAATTTCTCTCTCGTGTCATATCTTGATTATTTCATAGTTTATGTAATTTTATTTCAACACGATTGGAATTTGTATAGTTATATACAATAACACTATCAAAAAGCTGCTTGTGTATTGAAATATTCAATGAAGAGAGTAAGAGAGCGGCCAGAGAAGTGCTAGTGTTTCACTCGTTTTATTTCTTGGCATTTGAGTGAAGAGAAATTTTGATTGTATATTTGTACATCGTTTTTGACAAAAACACTCTCAGTTGATGACCCTTGTACTTTTGGTTCAATGCACAAAGGCAAATGTGAGAGAAAAGCATTAAGCAACCCTACATACTTCCAGTCATCTATCGCTATTTCTCTTTCTTACTTTATCCTGCATGTTTCGCCAACTCAAGGTTGATCAGCTGTGGCATAGAACCACCCTGGTCTATACTATATTCGTCTATAAACGGGTCCCTCTGGGCGTCCACCTGTTTAATATATTAACTTCCGGTATTCGGGATTTGAAAAATGTAAATCCCTGAATCCTGGGATTTTTAATGATCTCGAAGTAGAAAATGGAAACTTTTAAGATTAAAAATGTGTTATGGCTATTAGAACATTCACCAACCAAATTTCAAAATGTTGTTTCGCTGCATAAAACGTTTATACTTCACACCTTTATAAGTGATTTAACAAAATTTGGGTGATGGCGTTGAGTTGAATTAGGTGTTGTCGATAAACACAATCAATTGTTTGATCTTGTTTATTTTTTATATTTGAGTTGGTCACAATCCCATGAATTTTTTTCTGAAATTATTATACGCAAATAAAAAAACGCTTATTGCTTAGTTGCCGCGACAATACTTTGATTTGTATTAATTTCTTAATCGCAACCGTTCATGCAGTTCTCCCAAATAAACTTATATATCGCAAAAGTTTGTCATGTTGTTGCAAACGAGTTCATGTTTGTATCAAACGCGTACAAAATTACATTTGCCTCAAATTTAAAAAACGTTTGCCATAACTGAAATTAATGTTCTAATAAGAGCACAGTTTACGAAGAACGTAAATTTCTCTCATTCTGTCGACTGTATACACAGTCTTATCCATAGACTAATACTTATAATAATAGTTCTCTCACCAAATTTATGACATTTGGCCTGGTGTGATATTTACGTTCGATGTTGAAAAGAATTGCTTTACTAATACCAGATAGAGGCAATGGTTCAAAACAACGAACAAAATAACAACAACGGCATTTCGTTTTGTGTGTTAAAATTATTGTGTTAAATACAACACAAATGTATGCTAACAATAACAGTCAATAAAAAAGTTTAAACCACATTTAAATTTCACAGTTTTTCACCAAAACGACATGAAAAATTCAAGCAAGAAGTTATTGTATGTCACTTTTCGTCAAACATCTCTCTATCACACCGACCAAGAAGAGTGTTAAAGGAAACATCAGATGAGCCAAATATTCTCTCTAGTATGAGATTACTTTATGGATCACAAACTCTAATGCTTCTACCTTGTTTTGGAAGCCATAAATATCAATTTTAATTACAAATCGGTTGCTGTAACCGAAAGAACAGTTGGTAGAACCGTTTTTCGTTTCTCGCAAAAAATTTTTCAGGTCTAATTTTTCATAACTCCTTTACTGCAAACGTTTTTCAGTTCTCGCAAAAGTTTTTTTTTTAGTTTGGAGCAACTACGACTCGGTTGCTGTAACCGAAGGAACAGTTGGTGGAACCGTTTTTCGTTTATCGTAAAGGTTTTTTCAGCTCTCATTTCTCATAACTCGTTCACAGCAAACGTTTTTCAGTTCTCGCAATCGTTTTTTTTTTTTTATTTTGGAGTAATTAGAACTCGGTTGCTGTAACTGAAACAACAGTTGGCGGAACCGTTTTTCGTTTCTCGCAAACATTTTTTTCAGCTTATACTGTTCATAACTCGTTTGCTGCAAACATTTTTCGGTTCTCCCAAACAAAATGACATGTATGGATTAACAGAAGTTCGTTTCTCCCAACTGCAGTCCCCAAACGAACATCAGTTATCTGAGATTTCGTTTGGGAGGTACGAGTTTTTTCTTTGCGTGTACTTATTTCCGACCATAAGTTACAAAATTGAGCCTAGTGCAATTAGTCATGTACCGGAATATGGTTGTACTATTCCCGTTCATTAATCTTGAAAATTGTATAAAAATTTTAAAATATTTATTGACAAACATTTTTCAACATATTTTTTTGTGTAAAGATGGCAACAATATACATACCCGTCTTGACGCCAAGAAAGTAACACGAATCCTATATTTTATTCGTCTCTTTAAGAATACATTATCACCCCACTTGTGTTGGTTAACAAACTAATATGATAAAATATTTGAAATAACTAATAACACGTTACATTCAAAAATTTAAAAAATATTTTATGGTTTTGAAAACTTCATAAGTAATTTAAAGCTTGGGGGTAACCGTCAGATAGTCTTGATCGTGTTTTATTGCCTACATGAGAAACTATTGATTTATTGGTTTATCAACTTCGCACGTTCTCGTTGTTTACACTTCTTTTTAAATTATATGTGTCAAAAGCTCGAAAATTTCTGCAGAATATCATTATACTTTATACTACTTTTATTATAACGGTCGGGATTTCCCGCGATAATTTCACAAAAATCATGTTGCCCAAATCCTATAAATTAAGCTATAAACTAAGCTGCATGTAAATAGAATCGTGAACGCATGCGCAATAAACGTAGACGATCCAAGACACCATTATTGAAAAGGCAATTAAGAGCGGACTAGCCGCAATCGACACGGGATACATGGTATGTTCCGATGACGACAGCTATCTGAACGATATAGTGGAACAAACTGAAAAAAACTACACCCAGAGAACTAATTGATTGAAAAGAGTTTGTAGCAACCGTAAATTCTGCTGTTACCAGCGAATTGCGGTTGCCACAACCGAATTCAGGTTGTCACGACCGAATTTAGTTGTCACAACTGAAATTCGGTTGAAGCAACCTCGTTTCATAATTGATTCGGTTGTGACAACTGAATCTTGAATTATATTCGTTTTCTAAAATTTTGGTGCAGCAACCGAAATTGGTATCAAATTCGGTTGGAGTAACCGAATGTGGCAACAATTCAGGTGCAACAACCGAATTTGGCATCTAATTCGATAGTCTGTACCAAATTTGGTATCAATTCGGTTGTAACTACCGAATTTGGTATCAGTTCGGTTGCAACGACCGAATTCGGCGTCAATTCGGTTGCTGTAACTGAATTTCTCTTGAATTCTGTAGGTACAACCGAATTTCATTTTCAATTCGGTTACCACAACATAATTCTATTTATTTAAAACTTGACGTTTAAAATTCTAAAAACAAGTATTATGATAAAAGAAGTTAAAGAAAGTATAATTGCTTCCGTCACGGCGATATCAAGATTTTTTTTGTTGGTTATTAAGAAACATATACATATAAAGGAATTCTCATTAATATGATGAGTGTTTCTAGATATATATTTTTGAAGAATTCACCGAAAACATACCAAAAACGTCTGCTGATGAAGATCTTGGCAAGATCCGAAATAGCTATACAGACAGCCTTGGTATCATTGGATCATTTTTATGCTCGACTTTTTTGAAAGTAATATAAAGCTAATAAATAAGCTTTATATTATTTAAAAAGGTCTTGAGCTTGAATAAATTTGGAAAATTGTAAGTATGAAATAATTTTTTTACATTTCACGCGTGCCGTACTTAAATATTTATGCGATATAAACAATTGGAATTATATTATTATCCTGCTAAGCAACCAAATAGTTTCGTTCCAATTGTTATCATTTTTAACCAAAATTAACTTTTGTTTACATAGAGATGTATATAAAATCAAAACATTGAAATTACAACCTATTATCCGGTTTTATATTCGACTGCCCAAAACTGAAATCCAATTCAATATGATTTCTTGGCACTTCTTCCAAATTTATGAATATAGCAAATACTAATTGATATTTTTATTGAATAGTTCTTTCCATTAATGTTTAAAATTTTGCAAAAATGCATTGACGCAATTAAATAAAAAAAAATTAATTCGGTCTATCGGTTACTGTTCATCTTGTTTTACATCACAATCACTGCGGGAAAATATATAAATAAGGGTTGTCAGTCAATTATCTGTTCCCTAGTTAAAATACTCATTATGAATACGGTTCTAATAAAACCTTCGCCAAATCTTAAAGCTTTCAATACCTGATGAATGCTTTAGAGCTACATTAATGTTTTTTATGAATAAGGCCGTAAGACTTTAATTAAAATTTAAAAGACTTTAATGAAAATATTGAAGGCACCAATTGAATTTTAAGACAAATTTAAATTTTAAAGACAATTGAATTTAAAAGAAAAATTAAAATTCGTCAGTTAAAATTCAAAAATCATTAACCTATTTATAAATTTGGGTTTTAAATTTCAATTGATGTCTTTTATATTTCAACTGATGTCTTTTAAAAATTCATTGATGCCTTTTACCTTCCAATTAATGTCTTCTAAATTGCAATTAATGTCATAAACTTCAATTCATGTGTTTAAAATGTACATTGATATGTTTTTTAAATTTTACTTCAAGCGCTTTAAATTTCAGTTGATGTCTTCTAAATTACAATTGATGCCCTTTACATTTCAATTGGTCTACTTGCCTTCTAAATTGCAAGTATTGTCTAAAATTTTAATTTCAATTCATGTGTTCGAAATTTCAAATGGTCTTTTCAATTGCAATTAATGTCCTTTAAAATTGCAATTGATGTGTTTTAAATTGCAACTGAGGTTTTTTAAATTTCAGCTGGAATTTTTGGATCTCAATTGATGTATTTTAAAATTCCAATGGAATTTATAAATTTCAATTGATTTGTTGTTTAAATTTCAAGTGGAATTGGTGTAGAATTACGCGAAAAAATCTCAACTTTCTGTGGAAAAATTTAAACCAAACATGTGAGTTTTTTTACCCAATCTTTGCCATATTATATTTACCATAGAAGGCCGGGCACAAAAAACTTCAACAAAGGAGTGAAGCCGGTCTATTATACTATACTCTTTATAAGATCAACATTTCACATGCAATTTTACAAAACTCATTACATCGCTTAATTTCTGGAAAAAATTGATTTTTAGTGTAAAAAAGGATATAAAAATAGAGAATAATCTAGTCGCCATAACTGATATGTTGCTGGCCCATTTCGCAACTAAACCAAATGATGTTGCTCAATATTTTACAGGCGAACGATCTTAGTACTCGGCTTTATTTAATATTTCATTAATATTTTTAGATTATTATTTGGATTTCTATTAAAAAATCAAAAAAATCAAGAAAATTTATTGGGTTTTTGGAACGATGTTCCTTATTGCACGTTGCGGGATGGGGGCTAAATGAAAAAAAATTAAAAAACTTTTTTAACAGTATTCTGCTACAACCCAATATTGGGTACTTTTGCTTTGGTTTTTGTCTAGACTACCATATGTTGGAAAATTTTTTGTTTAATGGGAAGTTTTCTAGGTGGAGCCTGTAAGCAATATTTATTATATATTGTAGTTTTGAATCCAATAAAAAGTAAATTTAGAAAAGCCAAAGTGAAAGAAGTTTAACAAAAAAAATCTCTTCTTCTTAAAAAAAGCAAATTTTCACAAAAAAATACCTTTCATATTCAAAAAGTTAAGATTTATCCGACCTTTCGTTTTATATTAAAAAATTAAATTGTTCGAGCGTTCGGTCGTATTTTTAATTATTTTTACTCTTCGATATTTTGCTACCCTTTGGGTAGCATCGTCAGCAAGATAAACTCAATTATTAAATAGAAACGAATTATAATAAATATAATTAAAAATACGACCGAACGCTCGAGCAATTTAATTTTTGAATACCTTTCATATTCTTTCACAAAGTACCTTTTCTTAAAAAAATACCTTATCTTAACGAAGTACCTTTGCTTAAAAAAGTAAATTGTGACAAAAAGAACCTTTTCTTAAAAAATATTTTTTTTTAAATAAGTACCTTTTCTTAAAAAAATAAACTTTCTTACAATAAATTGCCTTTTCTTAAAAAACTACCTTTTCTTTAAAGACTACCTTTTTTGTGAAACAAAATAACTTTTTTTGAGATAAGTACCTACTCTTAAAATGTACCTATTCTTGACAAAAGGACCAATTCTAAAAAAAAAAATTATTTCCTTAAAAAACCCCTTTTCTTCAAAAAAAATACCTTCTCTTAAAAAATACATTTTCTTGCAAAAATGCCTTTCTTAAAAGTACCTTTTCTTCAAACTAAAATAATACCTTTTCTTTTCTCTTCTGAAAATAAGTAAAAATAACCTTTTCCTTAAAAGAGTACCACTTCATTAAAAAGTACCTGTTCTTAAAAAAGTACTTCTTTGAAAAAAAAATAATACTCTTACGGTTTTTCTTCCATAAAGTACTTCTTCTGAAATATAGTACCTTTCCATAAAAAAACATTAGCTTTTAATAAAAGAAGTACCTCTCTTTAAGAAAGGACATTTTAGGGAAAATATAATATATATTTTTACAAAAATTACCTAAAAATATACATTTTCAAAAAAAATACATTCTATAAAAAAAATTCTTAAAAAAAGTTATCATTTTAAAAAGTATCTTTTCTTAAAGATCCATTTAAATTATCGTATTTTTCAACGGGCGGCTTAGGCGTGTTGGAACTAACTATTACATAATATGTAGCGAAAGAAACTTCGCTCCAACCGGGTGTCCCCTGACACCTCATGTAATTTTTTATTTATATTTTTTAAAATGTAATCCAATGATTCGAGCACTTTCGAAAAATTTAATACTTTTCACTTATTTTAAGGGTTTGTATAAAATAAAGTCGAAAAAACTAATATTTGTATTGAATTTTTAACAATGTTAACTCTAGAAGTTATCAAAAACTTTAATTTTATAATTTTTAAATATTTGATACATTTCTATTAAAACAAATTCAAAAAAAATTAATGAAATTAATCATTCAAATTAATCGATGTTTTGGAAATTTCAACTCGATAACAGAGTTTAAGAATTTGTTTCAAATTCGATAACTGGATTACTATGCAAGTTATCGAGATATTAATTTTCGATTATTAAGATAATTTTCTATTAAAAACAGGACAAAATAAAGAAAATTAACATATAATACTAAAAACTAAAGTAAACTAACAATTAGAACATCCTAAATATCGAATAATATAAATTTAAGCGAAAGAAAATTAACGCATTTAACAACAAAAATCTATTCGGAAGGAATGAAGCCGCTGTAAAAACAGGGAAAAATATAGTCTTCATCACATTTCGCAGCGAAACAAATTGATGTTGCTCAATATTTTTCACGCGAACCATCTTAGTACTCGGGTTTATTGAAACATTTTTCATTTATTTGTCGATTATTCTTTGTTTTCTATTCCAAAATCAGAAAAATCAAAAAATTTAAATCATGGATTTATATTATTTTAAATTTAATACAATACCTCGAGAGTTATCGAAAAATTTATTACTTTACACTTATTTTATTGGTATCAAGAAGGGCGGTAAACCAACATTAAACATCAACGATAGCTCATCTTCATGCTCATGAATGACAAGTGGTTTGCTTTAAACTTCCCTATAGGAAATCTGGGGACAAGTGTCCCCATGTCACCACTTTCGTCAACTATTATGGTGACATTGTCGACAACTTGTCTACAAATATTTGTCTGGCTTTGATGTGTAGATAAATTTATGACAAATGGTCGTCAATGCTTCTTCTTATTTTTCATTGTTTCGCTTTGTTTGGTTGTGAAAACACGTGGTGTCGCGTACATTTAGTTGGAAAATAATTTAAAAAGAAAAAGTGAGTTTTAAAAGACTGATAGAATTTTTTTTAATGTAATTTAGCTAATAAATATGATTTTATTTTTGAATTTTACGTCTTTTTATTTGGTAAAAAAATCACAAGTGTTGACAAAAATAGCGACAATGGACTACTGATTCACTGGTTCCAATGTCTCCATATGGTTCCAAAAGTACCACCTAGTCAGTAGTTCTTGTGTCAGTAGTTGATTCTCAATGACAAGCACATGTTAAATGTCAATAGAATTTTACATTGCCTGGGGTATATTTGGTCAGTAGTACTGGTGACACAGTCAATAGTAAGTCAGTAGTGTTTCACTATAGACATTTCCTACAGGGTTATGTATAGAATAAAGTCAAAGAAACGCATTTTTGTTATCGAGTATTTAAACATTGTAACTGGAAGCTATCGAAAAATTTCATTTTATTTTTAGTTGTCTTGGATCCGAGTTATTCTTAAAGCGAACCACACATTAGTCCCTTTTGAGCATGAGCACGCTCAAAGTTGATACTTTGTTCTTTAGCTTGTCAAACTGATATCAGTTTACCAAAAAATTTTGCCAACAAGATAGTGACGGAAACAGCAGCGATATATTTTTTATATGAATTTGAAATTAGTGATGCGTTATTTTGTGAAAATTTAAGACAATAATATTTTGTTTCATTAAATATGTATGTATGAATATCTATTATGTATGTAAGTCCAGAAGAAGCATTTCTAACGAAATTCGGACAAGACACATTTTTGTCCAGGGGACGCAGAAGACAATTTTGCTTTTATAATAAATTGGTCTGGTTGACAAATTTCTTGAATACGTCGGGAATACGTAAAAAATGTCTCAGGAATACACATTTCTGTCAGAGTATAAGTTATCATGGACAGTACACGTTTTGTTCGTTTTGTTTTGAAGTATAGAAACGATAGCATTTTTCATTTGGGCACAAATCCCTATTATATTTCACGTTCATTTGTTCACTTTATTTATTTTCGTGGCCAAACATTTTTGATTTCTTCCTGTTCCTTTTGCAGGATTCTTATCTCATCTCCAGAAGTTAACTTTTTATTAATGTTTACTTTTTCATTTGTAACATTTAATCGAACAGCGTGCTCAAACTAATCGAAACTAATGCTCAAGAATGACTAAAGCGAACCACAGACTTGTCATTCATAAGCATGAGCTTGGTCGATAACTTTTTGTCTGACTGATGAATTTGAAAAAAAATTACCAAAAAATTTTGTGAACTTGATAGTGATGCGATCAACTTCTTATCTTCAACATCATATTTCATCATACTTCAACATTCTTTTTTGGTATCAAGACGGGCGGTAAAGCGACAATAAACCTCAACGAAAGCTGATGTTCATGCTCATGAACGACAAGTCTGTGGTTCATTTTATGTTTTTCGATTATTTTACTTTACTTTTATTGACCATTTTACAACCTCATGAGGTCAGACGTTTTACACATACATATTAATTAAACTAACAAATTAAACAAATTTCAACATATTCTTCCAACTGGCTCTATCCTTCGCCTTTTCTCGCCAGTTGGTAACACCAAGGATACGGAGGGATTCTTCAGCCTGGTCTTTCCAGCGGAGTCTTGGTCGTCCTCTTTTCCTGCTTCCATCGGGTACGTTATCGAAAACCTTTCGCGCTGGCTCATCTTCATTCATTCTGACAAGCCAACGCAATTGGGCTAATTTGATTCGCCTAGCTATATCCACGTCAGAATATAGACTATATAGCTCTGCGTTCCATCGACGTCGGTACTCGCCGTTTTCTCTAACAGGACCATATATTCTACGGAGAATTTTTCTCTCGAAAACTCCCACGTGTTTTTCATCCGCCTGCGATATGACCCAAGTTTCGGAGCCATATGTCAAGACAGGTAAAATAAGAGTCTGATATAGCTGGACTTTTGTCCATCGAGAGAGGGCTTTGTTCCTAAACTGCTTGCTGAGCCCAAAATAGCATCTATTTGCAAGCACAATTCTCCAATCTATCTTCAGGCTGACGTTGTTGTCCTTGTTCACGGTGGATCCAAGGTAGACAAATTCATCTACCACTTCAAAATTAAATCGGTTGTCAACGTTCAAGTGCGGACCAGGTCGAGAGGTTCTCTAGTCGTTGACACCATCAATTTTGTCTTGCCCTCATTAACAGAAAGACATACCTTCGCTAATTCTTTTTCGATTCTTGAATATACTGCAGTAACCTCTCGTAAATTTCGCCCAATGATGTCTATGTCGTCAGCATACGCCAGCAACATATGGCTTTTCGTGTTAATGGTCTTGTTCGTATTTACTGCAGCCTTTCTCATTATTATCTCCATTAAGATGTTGAAGAGATTGCACGAAAGTGTGTCGCCTTGTCTAAGTCCTCGCTTGGTACAGAATGGTTCAGTGAGGTCTTTCCCCACTTTTACTGCTGATTTGGTGTTGGTCAGCGTCATTCTACAGAGGTGGATCAGTATAGTTCAGACAATATACCAAGTTCAGACATACATAGCTTCGTATAGTTTTTCCCGTATGGGGCTATCGAAAGCAGCTTTGTAATCGACAAAAAGGTGGTATGTATCGATTTGTTTTTCGTGGGTCTTTTCCAGGATCTGGCGTAGCGTGAATATTTGGTCAGTCGTGGACTTGCCTGGTCTAAAACCACACTGATAAGGTCCAATCAGGTTTTCAATAATAATTTTACACTTTCCTATAAAAAAATTAAGGAAATAAACTCATTCAAATTTATCGATTTTTTGGAAATTCCATCTTCCGATAACTCGATAACAAAGAGTTAGTTAATGAGTGTTTTTCATTTAGTTTAAGGGTTTGTATAAAACAAAATCAAAAAACCGATTCTTTTAAATTCTTCAACAATTTTAACTTTCGATAACTAGATTACTATGCAAGTTATCGAAAAATTACATTTAATACTTTTCGTTTATTTATCAATTTTCCATTATCAATTCGAATTCGAATATATAAGTAATCATTCGAAGTTATAAATTTTTTTCAAATTTTATCTTCCGATAACTCGATAACAAAACAGAGTTTTTGAGAGTCGTCTACAGGCCTCGATTTTGGACCCTGTGGGTTTCATCGGTCTGAACGTCGAACTCTTATTTCACATTTAAATAAAGTAAAATAAAAATAAGTACAAATAAAAAAATTAAATAAAAAATCGGTGGGAACCGTTATTTTGAGAGTTACGGGCAACCAAAGTTCGGGTATACGGGCCGGTATTACGAGTGTGGTGCCGTCTTGTGGAACCAATTTGACCACTTTTTGTGTAAAAGGAGTCGAAATAAGCAAAAAAAACTAAATAAAGTTGTTCGATAACTGTTTTAGTTATCGAGATATCGAATGATAAATTTTTAAAGAATATCGGCTTTTTCGATAATTTTGCAAAAAATTTAACACCGGCTTCGGCATAGTATTTTTGTGTTATAAAGCTTATTGCGTGGTGGGCCTTCGCAGGGTTTAGAAATTTCCTCCTCTGGGGTGAGTCCAACACCGGCCTTTGGCCGGGCTTCGTGGTTTTCTCCTCTGGGGTGGGTCCAACACCGGCTTCGCGGCTTCGGCATAGTATTTTGTGGTATATTTTTAAATAATTTTTTTATACTTTTATAAAACAGAAAGCCCCGCAGGCAAAAAATGAATTCAAAAAAATTTCGTGATTTTTTTATTTTTTAGAGGGGATAAAAAATATCGCGTTTATCGAAACTTTGAATATCTCCGGTCTATATAAAAGGTTACAGGCGAGTATTATACCTCAAAAGAATAAGTATATAGGGCATTTTTTGGGGGAAAAGAAGTTTCAAAAAAGTGAGGTTAAAAAAACTTTTTGTTTAGTGGCCCCCAATGGGTTAACAAAAAAATCTTTATATAGGGTCTTATAGAGTTTCCAAAGAACTTTGTAACGACACCCATTTCAACCAGATCGGATTATAAATACCTGAGATATGAGCGATTACATACTCAAGCAGTAAAGCTGTATATCTCAAAAAGTTGGACCGAGCGGGGGAAAAAACAATATTTTTTGGACTCAGCGCAGAAGCTTTTCTGAACGGTGAAATGTTGGTGTAGATCAGATAATAATAACTAAAGTGTATTTATGCCATGGTTTTTTGGTATAAAATAAAGTCAAGAAAGAGATTTTTATTTTTAAATTTTTTTGACCGATATGTTTGTTAGTTTTTGGTTAATGTATGAGAAATTCATACTACAAGCTTATAGGTAAAATACACGACACAAAATGCTGTGTGTGGTACTGGTTGTGCTGTTTGCACAGATTTTGTGTAAAAATCAAATCGTTTTGATTTTTGTGCGTTTTGCGCAAACGCTTTGTGTAAAGTGTGGGAATTTTGCGCAAACTCTCTGTCAGTTGTGAAAAGTTTTCAATGAAGTAAGAGCAAAACAATGGCGGAAGATAACATTTTTTGGACCGAATTCATAGAAGAATATGAAAACTTGTCTTCATTATGGAAAGTAAAAAGTAAGGAATATTGCAACAGGGTCCAAAAAACAGCGCATACGAAATGTTAGCAGAAAAATTAAAAGAAAAGGATCCTGCAGCGGACAGAGAGATGGTTGTAAAAAAAATAAACAATTTTCGAAAAAATTACCGGCGTGAATTGAAAAAAGTTAAGGAGAGTGAAAAATCGGGTGCAGGTGCTGACGATATTTATGTTCCAACATTATGGTATTTTCCATTGCTGTTTTTTCTCGAGGAGCAGAAAGAAGATTCTGAAGAATATTCCAGCTCTTTCAGTGGCTCTTGCTGTCCCAAAAACAATCTTTTTAAAAACCACTCTTTACTCCACAACCTTTTTGCTCTTGTCAATCTTTTCCTTTTTTAAAGCGACGGCAAGCAGAATAACAGCTGCACAATTAAAATCCATCCCCGTCGGGTGTTAAAACGTGACTGGTAATAATATTTTGCGCAAAATTTTTTGTGTCGTGTATAGTGCAAATATTAGTTTGCGCAAAGTGTATTTTGCGCAAGCATTTTGTGTCGTGTATTTTGCCTATTACAAGTCATGAACATTTTTCTAATTGAAAAATGGTTAGTTTTTGTTGGAAATAATAGACAATTCAGTTCAACACACACTCACTGGCATCACTAGTTTAGAACTCCGTGACAAGTTCATCATCAGGTGCCTAACTACTGCGCCTGAATTGGTACCATCGGATGATCATCAATCGTATATATACAAACTCAATTCTGCAATTCACATGTGCGAATTAGTATCGATTGAAGATCCCTAAGTATCAACATCACTGAAAGGCCTATAATTCCAACAACAAAACCAGACGGAATTTTCCACCATGTTCTTATTTTTCCTCATGCGTTGTCGCATTGTTGCAGTGCTTTGAGGTGAGTTTTTAATCTATATCACAGAGTTGTATTTTTCCGTGGTATAGCATTTTTTTGAAGACCGTGCAACTTGTAACAGAGTTCGAAACTAGTCATGCCAGTGAGTGTGTGTTGAACTGAATTGTCTATTATTTCCAACAAAAACTAACCATTTTTCAATTAGAAAAATGTTTGTGACTTGTAAGCTTGTAGTATGGATTTCTCATACATTAACCAAAATTTTTTAAATTTTTAAAACTTTTAACTTTCGATAACTGCATTGCTATGCCAGTTATCGAAAAATAACATTTAATACTTTTCGATTATCAATTTTCCATTTTCAATTCAAATTTGAATATAGTCACTCGAATTTATAATTTTTTTCAAATTTTATCTTCCGATAACTCGATAACAAGAAAGAGTTTATGAGAGGACCCTGTGGGTTTCATCGGCCCGACCGTCGAACTATATTTCACTTTAAGAATTATTATATTTGACTAGATTTGTTTGTCTTGTTTCGCGATTTTTGTTTCCTAAACAATTCAGGTTTTCGACGTAGTAATTAGTTATTGCAGAAAATCACAGTTCGTATATTTCACCGCTGCCTTCAATTAACAATGAGACCTCAGTTGGTTCGCTTGGAATAGGTAAATTGTGTGTGTGATATAAATTATTTTTAATAATTATTTAAATTGAATGTAGTTTCAAAAACCTTTTAACAACAAAAATATGATAAATACACTATGTTTGACCTTCGTGCAAAAACAAATCGAAAGAAGTTAAATAAAAACGCCGGTGCCCACATGTGAGTCGAATGGCTGTCGCAGTATCTTACTTGTTGTTGTTAAGCTGTTTTGCTCGTATTCTTTAGATATCACCAACAAACCGGTTCCTCTTTTTTTTCACACAAAAATTGAGACAATAATAACAACAATTTAAAATCTTAACTTGTTTACAAATAATAACTTTTATACTATAATAAACAAACAATTTATTGTAACATTTTTAATGCAAATTACGTGAACTTACCCTAAAATCTTTGGCATCAACACTCTTTAGATTTTCACATTTCTCCACCTGACCGATACCCAAACTGCCAGGCAAAGCATACACTTTGGCGACATGAGCACTTTGAGACAGTTTCCAACCAATGGCATGTTCCCGACCACCACTGCCGATAACCAGCAATTGTTTACCCACGGCAGGCATTGCGTAGTTCTGTAGATGTTTTGTTTATTATGTGAATAATATTCGAAATCTGGAATTGTTTAAGAACAACTCTTTAGTAGTTTGTTAAATTAACACTACGCGTTACGCACTGAATATTTTGTTTTGTGTTCGTATAAACAGTTTGTTGCAATGCAAACCCACGTGCTTAGTTTCGAACGCTTGACACAAAATACACGCGTGTTTTTTCTTCTGTCACTGAAGGGGCTACTGTGGCTTTTAGCGCGAGAGTACCGGTTTGAGCAATGCTCAAATTCTTACTAAATTTAAATGAAATTCTAAGGGAGTCAGTCCATTAACCACCACCAGATTGTTGGCAATACAATACACTCTCATACATACATATCCACTGATCGATCATGAGACGAGGCGATCGGCCCACCGATCAGACGAAATATATTCAAAGTTGAAATTAATCGCTTAATATTTGTTGCTAATATGCTGTGATGGAGACGAAAATGCTGAGCTTTTTGACATATTCTTTCTGTACTGTACGAGTGTAATGCGATGCACAGTGCTTCGAAGCTGCTGCAGGTTTAAATCTTTTGTCTATAAAAAAACAGCAAACAAAAAAATCTACTCCGAGTTTTTTGGCGTAGAATACGTCTTACCTTACGGTATAGGGAGTCATGTCAGATTGTTATTGTTGTAATCTTTATTTCATTGATTATGAGGAAACGGCGAGAAAACTTTTTTTAATAATTTTTTTGTAGGTAAATGAAGATGTTATCTTTCGTTTGATATACATTTCATATTGGTTGATAACTTCCTAATATTTAAATTTCTCAAATGAAAATTGTTTAAACACATACACACAAACATATGTGTGGTGTTTGGTTGAGTGTTTGAGTTTGTAGCGTGAACACAAACTATGCTGCTGTTTCAGTGTGGACACAAACCTTCGGCTGTTGTTTTGATTGATGAAATATTGAAATTTCGTATATTTACTTATGTATTTAAGTTAAACAAAATGTTAAATGTGAATTTGAATTTAACATGGATATATAATTATAAAAAATATATGAAAAAATTAATCCATACATTTTTATGTTAAATGAAAGTGCTGCCAAGTAAACAAAATAACATTGCTGATATCAGACATAACTATCAAATAAATAAACTCATTTGCTTATGTTATTTATCATTTATTGTTATATATGTTTTCTGTCTTATCGGATGGCGTATTCTACGTTAAACTTAATGGCCGTGTCTCTGACACAGCCTGCAGGGACAGTCCGTGGCCGAAGGCCTCGGACAACTGTCTGCTGTTTTTTTTAAATACTGATTTTCGATTTGATCACGCTTGGTGTCCCAAAATTCACGACACATTTGAAATTCGAACAATTTATGCGGTACAGCCCGGTATTCAGTTTTTATGACATTTCGTGTATAAAAAATAACGAAAATAAATTTATGAAGAAATCATAATAATTTTGTGTTTAAAAAATTTAAATTTTGGGCATAAATACACTTTACACAAGAAAAACTTCTGCGCTGAGTCCAAAAAATATTGTTTTTTCCCCCGCTGGGTCCAACTTCTTGAGATATAGGTCTTTACAGCTTGAGTATGTAATGGCTCATATCTCAGGTATTTATAATCCGATCTGGTTGAAATGGGTGTCATTACAAAGGTCTTGGGAAACTCTATAAGACCCTATATAAAGATATTTTTTTGTTAACCCATTGGGGCCACTAAAAAAAAGTTTTTAAACCTCACTTTTTTGAAACTTCTTTTCCCCCCGCAAAAAATGCCCTATATATGTACTTATTCTTTCGATAGACTCCGATAATAGGCAAAACTTTCACATTTGTTGTAAGGTATAATACTCGCCTGTAATCTTTTACAGACCGGAGATATTCAAAGTTTCGATAAACATTTGGCGCTTTTTCCCCTCTAAAAAATAAAAAAATCACGCCTGCGGGGCTTTCTGTTTTATAAAAATATAAAAAAATAATTTAAAAAAATACCACAAAATACTATGCCGGAGCCGCAAAGCCGGTGTTGGACCCACCCCAGAGGAGAAAATCCCTAAGCCCGGCCGAAGGCCGGCCTCACAGGAACCCTTATATCACAAAAATACTATGAAGCTGGTGTTAAATTAAATTAATTTTTTCGTTAACGGGAAAAAAAACTTGTAAAAAATATAGGTTGATTTGAGCTGTAGGTTAATTCTTTATTTATTTATTTTTTAAATTGAATATATTGAAGGCTTATAAATGAGTATGATAACTTAAAAGAAGGTTGAATACTAGCCTAGTATGGGACTCTAGTAAACCAATAGGGCATTTTTTGGAAAAAAATACATGTTTATCAAAAAAGTGAGGTTACAAAATAGTTTTGTTTTATTGGTCCCCAATCCGTTACTAAAAACAAATATCTTTATGCAGGGACTTATAGAGTTTCCAAAGACCTTTCTACTTAAATTTATTTCAACACGATCGGATAATAAATGGCTGACTTATATTTCGGAAAATATGGACTATATTTCGGAAAATCTGGACTTGCGGTCAAATTTTTTATTTTGTTTTTCATCACCGTTTAATGCCCTATCAGGCCAAAAAATACGGAAAAAATAGGCGAATCGCAATTAAAGTGTATTTGTTCCCTTGAATGTAAATTCGCGCATAACTCTGCCATTTATTATCCGATCCTGATGAAATAAATTTCATTAATCGTTAAATTTATATTCCAGCCAGTCGCTCAGGCAGATTTCCTCTGTACCTTAAGTCGATGTGTGACAAAATCAGAAAAATCTCGCGAGTTTTTAGAAATATTTTTTTTATTTTGGTGTGTAAAAACTACAACAAAGGACAACAGAAATAAAAGACAACAACGACAAAAGACAACAACACCAAAAGACAAGAACAAGTTGATTAAACCAAAAAAGTGAGGTTAAAAAGCATTTTTTAAATGAGCCCTCAATGGGTTAATAAAAGGAAATATATTTATATACAGAGTTATAGAGTTTCACAAGGGCTTTGTAATGATACATATTTCAAGCAGATCCTATGCTAATACCTGAGATATGACCGATTATATACTCAAGATTTAAATGTTTTCAACTAAAATTATTTTTCAACTCAGCGCAAAAGCTTTTACCGTTGGTGAAATTTTGGTTCAGATCTGATTTTGTTGCTAAAATAGTTTTATGTCGAAAATTTTTGTACAAAACCATCATTTTAGGGCAAAAAACTAATAATGCAGTTCGATTCGTAGGACCCGAATTAGTGTAAATCCGTTGAGTCCACTTCTGTTTTTTTTTCGCCTTGCACAGTGTAATTGTTTGGGACCGGAATTTTGACATTTCGATTATATTAGTAAATAGAAGTAATACCACATGCGTTAAAAATAAAATGGACTGCACATATAAATAATTAATGAAATATTTGCAAGGTAAATCGGAGATATGTGGTAACTTTCTGTAACAAAATTTTCGGTTTAGAGTTAAATGATTCAATTTCTTACGAAAATTTCGCAAGAACTGAATTCGGGGCTTAAAGTATTATTTTTGAGAAAAAGAAATATGCACATTGACAGCTGCCAGTTCCGGGTTATTAAATATGGAGGCACTACACGGAATAACTATAGAATAATACATACATAGATAAATTTATTCTCTCATCTGACGTTGCATTTCACACTCTTCATCGTAGGTTTGTGGAAATGAGAGCAATTAAATTTAAAATTACCTTACAACAGGTGGAGTTACAAAATATGTTCACTTAACTTTTTCATGTCGTTTTGGTGTAGAACTGAAAAATTTAAATATATTTTGCACTTTTTTGTTCACCTTTATCGTTGGTATATATTTATATTGTATTTAACACAACTAGTTTGCCACAAAAATACGAAATTCGGTTGTTGTTATTTTGTTGATCGCTGTATACTATTGCCACTATCTGGTATTATTGAACCCATATTTTCCACCATCCAATGTTTACTTTCCATCGTACTTATGACGTTTAATTTATTGAGCGAATAAAAGCTTCTATGGTATGTATTATTCTATGATAATAACAACGTGTTGTCATTAGGTCCGTCAGTGTACTTTTCCAATAAATAATATCCAGTATCTATTTTTGAGAGAGTAAGATAGGTTTTGCTCTCCCTGTAGAAAATATCGCAAAAAGAAACAGACGACATCCAGTAAAAATTTGCGAGAAAGAAGAACTTTATCTTAGGCTCAAGTTAAAAAAAAAATGGTTTCCATTGAAGGAATTGGGGAGAGCTTCTCACAACCAGTCAGCTGAGCGATTTCTAATTATATCGTATACTCACTGATTGAGACCTACAGTTTTTGCACCGATTCCGAACTAACTACCCTATGCGTTAAAAATAGGATATTGCTTGTAATTTTTCACATTAACAATTAAAAAAGAGTTGTGCTTGTTCTTCTTTTTGTTATCTGTCATAATCAGATGGTCACTTGATCATAGTTTAATGCCAAAATTTGGCTGTTCAAACAGCAATCAACTGTTAACCTAACAAAATTAATTCGGAGTTTAATTTAAAATTGTAACAAACCAAAAATACACATGTCGATAAGTGGAGGAACTAGGGATGTGCGATTAATTTATTAATCAGGCAACCTGATTAATCGACATCTTGATTAATCGAATAATCATACATTTTGATCAATCACATTTATGATTAATTAATTAATATGCATTTTGATTAATCAATATTCATGAATAATTGATTGAATTGATGGAATAATTCATGATTAATTGATTAATCAATATTCATGATTAATTGATAAATGTCAAAATTGATTAAGCAATATTTGAATGATTGAGCAATTCACGTTTTCAGGTTCTGTTTAAATCATATTTTACCCCAAACATGTAATTGCAAATTACGAATATATTATAAATGACGGGAATTAAAATAGTATGAGTTGGTTCTTGGGGGTTTTCGATCGATACGAATTCGTATATAAGTTTGTATATATACGATTGCTTACCTACCCGTGGAATCAATTTAGTTAGGCACAGTAGTTAGGCATCTGATGATGAACTTGTTATGGAGTTTGAAACTAGTCATGTCAGTGAGTTTGCTTAACTGAATTGTCGATTATTTTAATAAAAACCCAACCATTTGTCACTTAGAATTTTTCTGACCTTAAAAGCTTTAGTATCAACTTCTTATGCATTAACATGTATACTAACTCAAATTCAAATTCATTAACATATTATGTTTGGTGCGAATTTTATTGTGAAACTCTCTTCACATCGGACAACTCCACTTTGGAGTTGGCTCAATTCAATTTTGAACTGATTGTGAGACAGTCGCCACTCTCTGCAAACACAAACACTTTTCTCTACGGTTATCAACGGAATAGAATTTTTATTTAGATCCTTTTACCCTCTTATATGCTCAATTTACTATTTTACAATATTTATGGAGTACAACTCGGTACCTGCTGCCCGACCACTCATATCTTCTGATGGCTACCTTTTGTCGCCATGTGGTATGCAGCAACTACGAAAAACCCAAAGGTAGACTTACATCTGCTTATCAGTAGCCTGGGTTGTAACAAAGCACATAAATCAACATGACCATTTCAGACTATGTGTGAGGTTTCCAAACATACCTCATTGTAAAAGGAGAAATTCATCTTATCATTGTACTCACATTACAATGCAATGTGTTTTCAACATTGAACGTAAAATGACAATTTTAGTTTATTTTTCAAATGTTTTGGTTCAATTTAAAAATATTTAGTTACTGTACGAGAAACTCATACTACAAGCTTACAAGGTCAGGAACATTTTTCGAATTGAAAAATAGTTGGGATTTGTTGGAATAATAGACAATTCAGTTAAACACACTCAATGGCATGATTAGTTTCGAACTCCGTGACAAGGTCATCATCAGATGCCTAACTTACTGCGCCTGAAATATATTTAGTTACGAGTATAAATTGACTTCAGATGGAGGACTCACAATCTACACTTATGAATCCTGTATATCTATGTACGTTATTGGTCAATTTAACGTTATTGTATTGGTGGAAAATGGTTTCAACGAACAGGGCCTCCACGCGATTAGACCAAAGCGTGAACGTTGATAACCGTTATAACTTCGAGGTAGTGGACGAATTTATATACCTCGGATCTGCCGTGAACAAAAACAACAACGTCAGCCTTGAAATCAAGCGGAGAATTGTGCTTGCGAATAGATGTTATATTGGGCTAAGCAAGCACTTTAGAGATAAAGCCCTCTCTCGAGTAACAAAAGTCCAGCTGTACCAGACTCTAATTCAACCTGTCTTGCTTTATGGCGCAGAATCCTGGGTTCTATCGCAAGCAGACGAAACATCTGTAGGAGTCTTCGAGAGAAAAATACTCCGAAAAATTTATGGCCCTATAGTGCACAACGACGAGTATCGGCGACGCATGAATCATGAGCGGTATGAGCTTTATCCTGACATTGACATAGTTAAGCGGATCAAGATAACGCGAGTGCGCTGGCTAGGCCATGTCAGTAGAATGGATGAAGATGAACCAGCGCGAAGGGTTTTCGAAACCGAACTCGAAGGAAGACGAAAAATAGGAAGACCAAGACTCCGCTGGAGGGATCAGGTTGACGAATCCCTGCGTACACTTGGTATTTCCAACTGGAGAAATAAAGCAAAAGATCGAATCGAACTGGTTGGCGAAATATGCTATCTTCGTTTTGTAAGGTCCCTGACCCCCCGGGGTTGTCCGAGACCGGATAAGTAAGTAAGTAAGTATTGGTGGAAAATCTAAAATATTTTCCTGCAAATAATTGACGCAATCAAGAACTAACTTCTGAAATTTTATAATGTTATTACCTGACGAATTACAGCCAGTCTGCGTAACATTGGACCACCTTGGGGCCTCACCACTCTCTCTCAGCGATGTTCGTTTAATATAAGTATAGTAGGCAATGCATACACTTTCCGAGGCACTTCTTCTGGGAAAACTACTTATATTGCTAGTGCGAGGTCCACAAAACTGAGACATATATTTTTGGTATATTGATTTGTTTGACATACCGAATTTATTTTAATAACATTTTTTAAAAACGCACGCGGAACTAATCATTAACAGGCTTGACCATAGAATAACACATACTATAGAAGAACTTATTCTCTCATCTGACGTTTCATTTCACACTCTCTCGGTAGGTCTGTGGAAATGTTTACATACACCAGGTGGAGTTACAAAATATGTTCACTTAACTATTTCCTGTCGTTTTGGTGTAGAACTGAAAAATTTAAATGTATTTTGCACTTTTTTGTTGACTTCTAACGTTGGTATTCATTTGTATTGTATTTAACACAACTAGTTTGCCACAAAAACACGAAATTCGGGTGTAGTTCCTTTGTGGATCGCTGTATACTATTGCCACCATCTGGTATTATTGAACCCATATTTTCCACCCTCCACTGTGTAATTTCCATCGTACCTATGACGTTTAATTTATTGAGCGAATAAAACCTTCTACGTATGTGTTATTCTATGGGCTTGACGTATTCGGGTCATAGAGTAAATATGGGTATAGAAAATCTTTCACTCACCAAATTTCTGACATTTGTCCTGGTGTGATATTTACGTTTGATGTTGAAAAGAATTGCTTTACTAATACCAGATAGAGGCAATGGTTCAAAACAACGAACAAAATAACAACAACGGCATTTCGTTTTGTGTGTTAAAATTATTGTGTTAAATACAACACAAATGTATGCTAACAATAACAGTCAATAAAAAAGTTTGAAACACATTTAAATTTCACATTTTTTCACCAAAATGGCATGAAAAATTAAAGCAAGAAGTTATTGTAATTCCACCTGGTGTATATCACTTTTCGTCAAACATCTCTCTATCACACCGACCGCATCACGAAGAGTGCGAAAGGAAACGTCAGATGAGACAAATGGCGGCTCTACTATAAATTTACTCTATTACTCTACTCGTCAATACAGAAACATACATTTGTTTAATTGGAGAACCTCAATTATAATTATGGTAAAAGTAAAATTGTAAATATATTCAGGCCTGTTCTGATATCACAACGATTTTAAACCACGAACGATTTTAAGATCACGCCGGTGATTTGTAGGTGTTGTGAAAATCACGTGATTTTATATTTTTCAGCGTTATTTTATGTTTTCGAAATCACCAAGCGAACAGCCGATTTTGTTGTTTGCTTTGCTTTGTTTATCATTTTCTTTATCAGTTCCCAACATATGTTTGTGGTCATATTTAGTAAAAATTTGGGAATTTGTGAAATATATTGGAAAAGAACAAAAGATAACAAAAACCAAAGCTGTTACATCGAAATTAGTCATATAATTCACACAGAAGTTACTCATTTAATTGTATATTTTCATTCTCAAAAAGTAAAGCACGGGACAGACAAAGAGGGACAAAATCACGAAAAGCAGAAGAGTAATGATGAGTAAAAGGGATTTTTTGTGAAAACAAAAGTTAGAATTTGTGAAAATTCTGTGTTATTCTATTAAAATAAGATATTTTAATACTAAATAAGAAAAAACATTTCAAATTATGTTTTCTAATAATTTATTAAAACTTAAAATTTTCTAAATTTATTCAATCTCAAGACCTTTATAAATAATATAAAGCTTATTTATTAGCTTTATATTATTTTCAAAAAAGTCGAGCACAAGAATGTTTCAATGATACCAAGGCTTTCTGTATAGTTATTTCGGATCTTGCCAAGATCATCATCAGCAGACGTTTTTGGTATGTTTTCGGTGAATTCAGCAAAAATATATATCTAGAAACACTCGTCATATTAATGAGAAAACTCCCGCAAGGGAAATGATGAAAATTTATTAAAACATTTACAACAAATTTTTTGCATAAAACAAGCAAGTGATATGTGTTCACCGTCATTTTCCAGAGCGATTTTATTTCACGTGATTTGCGAAATCGTTGCTTGCAGAACATCATTCCGGTGATTTAAAACCATATTAACGTGAAGTGATATCAGAACAGGCCTGATTACTTTGGGGCGCAAAACAATCAAAACAAATAGACACTCAAAACCATAGAATAATACATACATAGATAAACTTATTCTCTCATCTGACGTTTCATTTCACACTCTTCATCGTAGGTTTGTGGGAATGAGAGCAATTAAATTTAAAATTACCTTACTCCAGGTGGAGTTACAAAATATGTTCACTTAACTTTTTCCTGTCGTTTTGGTGTAGAACTGAAAAATTTAAATATATGTTGTATTTTTTTGTTAACTTTTATCGTTGGTATACATTTGTATTGTATTTAACACAGCTAGTTTGCAACAAAAACACGAAATTCGGTTGTTGTTCCTTTGTTGATCGTTGTATACTATTGCCACTATCTGGTATTATTGAACCCATATTTTCCACCATTCAATGTTTACCTTCCATCGTACCTATGACGTTTAATTTATTGAGCGAATAAAAGTTTCTATGTATGTATTATTCTATGCGCAAAACTATCCAACAAAATATGAGGGGAAGCCTCTAGTAGGCAGTTGAATTTAATTTTTTTTTGTTTTTAATTGTTTTGTATGTAGTTCTGTAAATATTATTAAATGTAGGAAAATACGTAACGATAGATGTAAGTTATATTATAAGAAACATTTATTAATATTAATTGTAGGGATCAATAAACATTAAACATTATCGAACAAAATAAACTATAAATACCCCTGTCAAATATTTATATGGGCAATGTATCATGTTGAGTTGGAAACTAAAATTGTTTTGATTTTTATTTTATACATTAGTTTATATTTATGTGTTCTTTAAATTTATTAGAAAACATATTTTTTCATTTCTTTTTTAGAACAAAAAAAAAGTTTTTGATATATTCTTCATAGAAAATATTTATATATGCAAAAATTAAACTAAAATTTAATTATTATTATTATCCAATTAAAATATGTAATTAATTCTTCTTATTATTGAAACGAGCTTAAGATCATTTATAAATAATGCTTATTGGAAATAAATAAGCATTATTTATAAATGATCTTAAGCTCGTTTCAATAATAAGAAGAATTTCAATCGAAGATCGTAGAAAACTTATGGCGAGTTTCACACTCGCCATTTAAAAGCTCAATTTAAAAGCTCACAGACATTTTTCATATTAAATGACATTTAAATAACAAGCATCGGGCATTTAAACTACATTTAAATGCAGAATTTTCAACTGTGAAACTGGCCATTAATATATGTAATTAATATGATATTGAGTTGCCCTTGTATATAAGAACTTGTGACATAAATTCACTATAGGGCCCACGCTCTGATCTACACCAAAATTTCACCGGCGACAAAAACTTCTCCGCTTAGTTCAGAAAGTTAGTTTTTTTCGGTGCCGGGTCCAACTTCTTGAGATATAGGACTTTGAAGCTTGAGTATATGGTCGCTCCTATCTCAGGTATTTATTATCCGATCTGCTTATAATGGGTATCATTACAAACCCCTTTTGAAACTCTATAACTCTGTCTATAAATATATGTCCTTTTATTAACCCATTGGGGGCTATTTAAAAAAAAGTTTTTAACCTCACTGTTTTCCTTTAAAGTGTACTATTTTCAAAAAAAAATCCTTAGTGAACTTAATTTTTTGCTAGTCTCCGATAATAGGTCAGACTTTAACCTTTTTTTCAGTATAATAATTCCCTTTAACCCTTCAAAGACCAGACATATTTAAGGAAAATTAAAAAATTATTTGAAAACAATCGCGCGACTTTTCTAACTTTGCCACACATCGACTTAAGGTACAAAGGGAATTTGAACCCCCCTGTGGAATATAATTTTATAGTGGATTATAAATTTAACGATTTTTCAAATATTTATTTTCATTTTCATTTTTTCATTTTGACATTACGGAAATTTTACTCGAGTCGAACATGTTACATATCTGAACTTTGAAGGGCCATAACTCGGGAAATATAGACCTCCGGGAAAATTTGTTGTTTTTTTATTTAAAAATAAATTCTATACACTCCTAAAAAAAATTAAAAAAATTGCGAAATTGCCCCAAAAATAGAGTTGTTCCCGAAAAACATTTCTAAACAAAATTTTTTAATACAAATCTTAAAAATAAATAAATTTAAATAACTTTTTTCGACATTAATATCTCCGGTCTTTGAAGGGTTATTGTTAAGTATTATACCTTAAAAAAAAGACTGAAGACTTGCCTATTATCGGACTCTAGTAAAAATATATGTATACTAGGGCATTTTGTTGAGAAAAAATACATTTTTATCAAAAAAGTTAGGTTAAAAAATCGTTATACACAGAGTTATAGAGTTTCAAAAGGGCTTTATAATAATACCCATTTTACCCAGATCGGATAATAAATACCTGAGATATGAGTGACTATATACTCAAGCTTTGAAGGCCTATATTTCGGAAAATATAGACTTGCACCGAAATGTTTTATGTTTGTCACCAGCGCTTAATTCCCTATCAGGTAAAAAACACGAAAAAACTTAGGGCCCTAAAGTGAAAGTTGTTCCAATATATTAATTCTCAAAAAACTTTTCAATCATTCGCGGTCTTCAAAGGGTTGTTGAAATAAAGTGTCCAGCAAAATAATGTTCGCTACAACATCAGCTTTGAATTTAGGAATTAGTCAAAAATTGTGTATTTATTAATTCAATTTAAAAAAAATAAATAAATTCCTTGTGTTTAATTTACTGGAAATAGCAACTCGCGATTTTGATTATGCTTTAACTTTTGATCACGCATTCTAGTTAATTTCAACCAAAGCATAATTAATTTCAAATCGACTACGTCCAATTTCTTACTATTAACTGGGTTATATTGTGAATTCGAAAATTTCTAGATTAAAATCACTTATTAATTATTGACAACAAATTTATTTTTCATAAACGTAGTTATCTATAACCAATTCATAACTATGCAGTAGTCAGGGGAATTTCGCCTATGTACGTGGTGGTTGACAATTTGGTTATTATTAACTATGCAATTTTTTGGGAGCACAAATATATTTTCTCTGCATGTAAGTAACATACGGGTGTTTATCATGTTCGAGGCCGATGTTTTCCTTTAATAAATCTTTTACTGCATGAAAGTTTGATTTATAAAAAAAAATAATTAAAATAAAATTAAGTTAAAGTGTTTTATTTATAAATGCACTAAAAACTAGAAAATAATTTTTCTCTTAGCCTCAATAAGTATATTCTTCTTCATGATGGGGTTGTACAATGGTCCGCCTACTTAGCCCTTCAACAACAATGGTCTAGATACTTTCAATAAAGAGCGTAATTAAAATGAATTAGTTAATTAATTTTCTAGGGATCTCTCAAATAAAACGCTTGCATTTAAATTAAAAATGGTGACAAAATTAAATGTCAAATTAAGTGTCAAAATTAAATGTCAAATTAAGTGTCAAAATTAATTAATTTAATTAAATACAAGCGTAATTAATTAAATTAATTAATTAGTTTGTGGGTTCAACCATTGATATTGCATAACTAGTCCTATGAAGTGTTAATCCGGCCCTGGATATATGTTTATAATCACGTAAAAATCTAATGTAACATTTATTGACATATGCAATAAGGTGGACCTTGAAATGACATTTTTGCGATATTTTGGTAGATGAGGGCTCTATTCCGTGCCTTTTTGAAAAAAAATGACAATGCCGAAAAAAAAAATTAAAAAAAAAAAACATTAGGGGTTGCGCACGAGCCGAGAAAAAGGTCCACTTTGCCAAAATTAGGGGGGAAATTGCCATAGGTCATCAGGGGTCACCCGTAGGGGGGAAGAATGTATGGCCGACCCCCATTAGCTTTTAACCGCCAACATTTCCCCCCAAGACACCCACCCCCTATCTCCTCCCCTTAGGGGGGTCACCATACAAAAATGGAGGTTGCTCAGTATTTTCGAAAAACACCATAGGTCATCAGGGGTCACCCCTAGGGTGGCAAAATATATGACCGACCCCCATTAACTTTTCATCCCCAACATCTTTTCCGAACAAACTTACCCTCTATCTCCACTCCTTGAGGGACTTCCCATACAAAAATAAAAGAAGCTGTAATTGAGTAGTACTACTAAGCACTCTTAATATAATATAGTCAAATTAACATATTTTTGTTCGCTGATGGGTATTTCTTGCGGTAAGAATCGATAACATGTAGTAAATACTGTTTCTCTTCTTCGCCTTGACACAGTATTCTATTATAATCTTGTATCATTTTTACTCCTCTTTCGGCAGTGTCGTTCACAACGCGCAAGTTATTTACAATTCTACGACCTTCTTGATAGTCTGCGCGAGATTTCCAGGTTGCTGGATTTGCAAGAATGAAATCTTGCGATATTCCAAATCGTACAAATAAATTTTTGGTATTATGAGAGACGAAGTTGCTCAAGTCTTTAGCCAAGAATTCCTCATTCACATCTTTGAATTTCACCTCGATTTTTTTAACGCTGGTGCTTTTGATTACGACGCGAGGAGCTGGGGGAACCGGGTCGTCTTCTTCATCTTCTTCACCTTCTTCGTCTTCTTCATCTTCTTCACCTTCTTCGTCTTCTTCATCTTCTTCACCTTTTTCGTCTTCTTCATCTTCTTCACCTTCGTCATTCTCATTTTCTAGCAATGCTTGGGCCATTTTTGCCTTCAACTCATTTGAAACCTTGTCATCGAAAAAGGCAAGGGCTATGTGCTCATCGGCGAGATACCATAGGTGACCGATAAATTTCTTTATCATTACCCGAGATAAATCCTGGTCAACGGACTTGTACTCGACGATGTCCTTCAAAAACTTCCAATCTTGATTCGGCGCCTCAGCTGCTCGAGAAGAACCAAACCATGCCTTGACGTAAAGTCGCACCACAAAAATACAAACGTGTCGAATACCATTCAATTCATATACAGATAAGTGAAAAGTTCTCCGAAACAAAAACATCTTGAGGCTGTAAATGGCTTTTGCCATCCATCGAGCATGGGAAACGGGTCCTGGAGGTCGGAAATGGTAATTCTCAAGTTTTTCACCCAGAAACAAAAGAATTAATTGTAGCATTTCTTTGTAGTCATCGCGAGGGTGTTTCTCCTTCAATTGATCTAAGCAAAACTTCTTTATGCCGACTTGCATTGCCACAGGAATTTTTCTGACGATTTGATCGTCTATCAAGCCAGAATGGAATGGTTTAACCTTTACAGCGTCCCATTCCTGTTTGAAACGGTCAAAGCAAGGAACGCCTGGTGCACTGGTCTTTCCCATTTTTGTCTCAAAAACTTCCCTTAGCACCAGTTCGTATACGTGGTGTCTGCAAGGTAAATATAAGATTTCTCTCTCCAACAGCCGCTCAAGAGCAACTGCGGCTCCGGAGAATGGGCCACTGTTCGTTGATGTCGTGTCGAAAGAAAGTCCTTGTATTCGATGTGTCATATGCCAAGATGCCAACAGTTGATAAACGGCATGTGCTATTCTCCGGCCTTTTCCTTTCCCATCTTCTACTTTGGGAACTCCAAGAAGTTGTTCTTTTTCTCCGTACGAGACAATTACCGGTAGACGGTCCACCTTCTTTGTACCCACAAAATCCAAACGTATTTTGCCATCCCAATGGACTACGAAGGATTTAGCTGCAACAAGCTGGAGATGAATGAAACGCGTTGAAGAATAAGAATTCTGAATGAGAGCAAATAAATCTATGCGATCTTACTTCTGGATTGTCTTTCACATAACTCAGCATGTTCTCTCGATTTGAACGCCGACATCTCCGAAGCGACGTACGGTTTATTGTGTATTGTTGAGGATCGCGTCCAAATGCTTCTGCCGCCGCTATCATAATGCCGACCGCGTCTCGGTCAGTCACTTTGCACTTGTCCAAAGCTGATAGGACTCGTTCAGTAAAACATTGTTTGTAACCTCTTCTGTCACCAACATTTGACGGGCCAGCTTCTGCCGGGAAGTTTTCGTCCTGTCTCCCATTATCATCGCTTGAATCACTGCTTGAAAATTTAACCACTGCAATTGAACGAATTTCATTTGAATATAAACATTGGACGAACACACAAAGCGCGAAATAGCTTACCGCCTTTAGCGATCCGATCTCTACTAGATTCCGTTGCACGTTTGCGTCGCAACTCTTCTTGTTCTTCGCGCTCAGCTTTTCTTTTCCTCGTTCGAGTATCAGTAGCGTCCACACCTCCCATAGTTCCTGGCCGGCCATCTTCTCTTTGCTTTAGCAGAAACTCAATGTCTTCGGTATTTGTCATTTTCTCAAGGGCGTTGGCGTGTGCGATGTCGAAAAGATTATCCAAGCTATCAGAAAACGTATTCTCTTTTTCTCTAGTGGACTCAGTCTTTCTGTGAGATGACTTTCTTAAAGCATCCCACTCATCGTGCAGCGCAGCTATTTTTCTTGTAACATCTCCTCTGGCTTTCGTCGGAATAGCTGCTTGGCGCCAAAAAATCATCACTGCGTCCGCGACTATAACCGCACTATTTTTCTTCGACATGTTTCGTTTGCGAATGTTGAAGAAATGCATTCTTAGCACTTGCTTCTTCGACGGTAATTTGTTCCCCGTAATATTCATGCTTGGATAACCAATCAAAAAAATATCGTCGCGCGATCTAAGTCGTGTTGTCATCTTAACTTTTAAAAAACGGGAGAAAAATCAATTTACTTTTCGCGGTCGTCGGCACTTGTTGAATGACAACAATCGATGAATGAACTGCTATTTATAACTACTACGTATTTTGCAATATTTTACTGCCAGGTACTGATGAATGGGGGCATCTGCTAAGGGTGCCTATGTACCTGATTCAGCACGTGTGCGTTTCAAATTTTTCAAGACTTTCCAAACAATGACCACTGTTGAATATTGGTGGAATTTCTGTAAAAAAATCAAAAAAAATCAAAAAAATCTCGATATTGTGCAACTGTAAATACATAGATTTTCAGTATTTTTGTATGGGGAGTCCCTCAAGGAGTGGAGATAGAGGGTAAGTTTGTTCGGAAAAGACGTTGGGGATGAAAAGCTAATGGGGGTCGGTCATATATTTTGGCCCCCTAGGGGTGACCCCTGATGACCTATGGTGTTTTTCGAAAATACTGAGCAACCTCCATTTTTGTATGGTGACCCCCCTAAGGGGAGGAGATAGGGGGTGGGTGTCTTGGGGGAAAATGTTGGCGGTAAAAAGTTAATGGGGGTCGGCTGTACATTCTTCCCCCCTACGGGTGACCCCTGATGACCTATGGCAATTTCCCCCCTAATTTTGGCAAAGTGGACCTTTTTCTCGGCTCGTGCGCAACCCCTAATGTTTTTTTTTTTTAATTTTTTTTTTCGGCATTGTCATTTTTTTTCAAAAAGGCACGAAATAGAGACCTCATCTACCAAAATATCGACACAAGGTCCACCCTAATATGCAATAGCCACAACAATAATATGGAAAACATTTACGAGTTTTGTTGTTGGCAATGCTGTATTTTTTTAAGCAAAAACATTTTTTTTTGATATAAAAAATTATGTTTTCAAGCCACTGTGCATTTTTTTAATTCTTTATGATGTCGAAACTCAAAGATACTTTTCGGACAAATTATGATCCATATGTTTTTATGTGTTTGTTGTAGCATATGTTTATTTATGTATATGCTGAGAACTTTATGCTCTCTCTCTTTTTGTGTAGAACAGCAAAGAGCATCACACTCTATTATTAATAATGTAGTACGATATACCTACTAACAGTGTTGCCAGCTTAGTATTGTTAACGAATTTATAGAATTTATTTCACTATTTTCATAAAAAAAAGAAGACTAAAGAGGCATTTACACCTACCAAGATTATCGCATTTTCGGGATTTTTTTCTTATGGAGTTTTTAATCCCGAAAAAGCGATAATCTTGGTAGGTGTAACTGCAGTTTAAGAGTGATATTTTATAAGTCGTGAATCAGTTACTTCGCGTTACTTTTGTCGTTTTGGTAATTTAAAATACGAAACAGCTATTCCATGACTACCTGGATTGAGTTACGTTATTTAATGGGTAGTTTACAAAATGCAGTGCAACGTTTTCGATCACATAGAATAATACATCCCTAGATACATTTATTCTCTCATCTGACGTTGCATTTCACACTCTTCATCGTAGGTTTGTGGAAATGAGAGCAATTAAATTTAAAATTACCTTACAACAGGTGGAGTTACAAAATATGTTCACTTAACTTTTTCATGTGGTTTTGGTGTAGAACTGAAAAATTTAAATGTATTTTGCACTTTTTTGTTGACTTTTATCGTTGGTATACATTTGTATTGTATTTAACACAACTAGTTTGCCACAAAAACACGAAATTCGGTTGTTGTGCCTTTGTGGATCGCTGTATACTATTGCCACCATCTGGTATTATTGAACCCATATTTTCCACCATCCAATGTTTACTTTCCATCGTACCTGTGACGTTTAATTTATTGAGCGAATAAAAGCTTCTATGGTATGTGTTATTCTATGTTCGATCAGTTCAGTTGTCAAATTCAACCCGTCATAATTCCACGAGTTAGTTGAAGAAATTACAAATTGAAATAAAAATGTCGAACGCGGATGCGTAGATGGTAGTACGTATAATGCTTGTCATTGTTTATAAGTATGAACACGTAATATTAAAATGAAAATGTGCGGTCGAATCCATGGAGCCCGCTGAGAATAAAAAAACGGGTGGTTCTCAAATGCAAGGTATTCTACTCACAAATTCAATGGTGGGTTTACATTTGACGTGCGACATCGGTGGGTCAAGAACCCAATTGTTCACCATATTATTGGGGGTCTTGAGAATCGGAAAACTGCCGAAGCCGCGAAGTCTGGGTTGAACCTATTAACATCTATAGGCACTGGTAGGGCAATCTACCAAAGTGAACACATGTAAACAACACACAGCGTTAGCATCACATACGTGGTTGTTGTACAACAATAGTCTCTGCCTGAAAATAAGTATGATGGTATTGATGTAGCGGTAGCGAACAAAGAAGCAGGTCGTCGTCACCAAAGAGTATTGAATAGTATAGAGAACTCATGGACGAATTGTATGACTCAAAAGCACTGGCGACATCTGGCGAATGATTCAAAACGTATTACCCTCTTTTTGTCATAGCATTTTGTCATAATTTTGATGTGAAACATTGATGCCTTTTGAAACATTTATGCTTTTTGCATTGTTTTATGTAATAACATTGTCGAAATGGTGCATTTATTGAAATATCCTATAAAGAGAATAAGACTCGATAATGCTCTTTTACTGAAACTCTCTACATGAGAGCTGAAAAGAGTGCAATAAGTTCTCTATGCTATTCAATAATGTTTGTCGTCGCTCTGTTTATGATAAAACAAAAACAATTATTTCAGTGAGATAAATATTGCTTTATTTATTTTAAACTAAACTAATTTTTAGACGACTTTGTATGGGGATCCGCTTAATATCGCTTAGCTTCCCAAACAAAGTGGTCGACAAATTAGTTTAGCAGGGAATAAAAAAACACGCATATTGTTCCTTCAGCACAAAAACTATTCTTTTTTTATTTTCCAATGTAACATTTACTAATGTGTTCATAGAAATCGAACAGGTACCGTGTAACAAAAAGGTTTTAACACATCGAGCTCGAACACTCATTGATTTTTTTAACAACTTCTGGCAATACCGTTTAATCTAAAAACGAATGATATAGGAGGTATCTTTGGAAAATTGAGAGAAAACAGAGTGGATAGGCGAGAGAGCGATAAGCAACCAGAAGCAACCCATGCAGCAACCTAAGTTTAAACAGTGTTTGATTGATACTAATGACAGCTAAATTATGTTTGGTTGCATCGGACGAAAATACTCATTCCCTTTAATTTCTGCCCGTTTTATGTCCATCCAAAGAGTAAAATACAACAGCAACTCGAACAAAGGCGATCAAGAATTAGACGACCAGAAGATGTGCGCAATTTATCAATGATATCCATTATTTTCAGAAAAGAACATCATTATTATGTCAAATCGCATTCGATTTAAATCGATCGATTTCCATCACATACCGGATATATATAGAAATATTTGGACCCGTTATAGGATACGAGGAGGGCCTCCCGCTATCGGTTTTAATAATCTCAATATTTATCATTTGATACATAGAGTAATATACATAGAGTCTGCAACAGCTGTTTTTCTTGGACCGGATACCAAGAAAAGTCACTGGCAAAGGTGTGCACAGAGTCAAACAAACTTGGTAACCCATGCAGAATGATAATAATCTTTATTTTAATATATTTGTGGTTTAATTGTAACCTCTATAAATAATTTTACTCTAACACGTCATTGCATTTTGCTTTATTTCACTTGTTATCTATTTTTCCTCGATTTAATTATCACAAAAATACTCTCAGTTGATGAGTTTTGTAATATTGGATCAATGCACAGAGGCAAATGTGTGAAAAACGCATTGAGCAACCCTACATACTTCCAGTCATCGATCGCTATACCTCGTTCTTACTTTATCCTGCATGTTTTCCCAACTCTAAGGTTGATCAGCTGTGGCATAGAACCCCCCTGATTTGATATGGGAAAAACGGTGACTGGAAGTATGTAGGGTTGCTCAATGCGTTTGTCACACATTTGCCCAGGAAGAAACTTTACATCTCGAAGTATTTATGGTTTTCTTTGAGAGAGTACCATATTCGAAACTAAGAATGCAAATTTAACAACACTTTTCGATAACTCGTATAGTTATCGAGATATCGGAGGTTGAAAACACCTATTTTTTTTATAATATTAGAGATCCGATAAAACGAAAAAACTATGCCGTAGCCGGTATATCAGTCTCTCTCTACAAGAGAGAATCCCTAAGCTCGTCCACGCTGATAGATTTAATAAACAAAAAACTGCCGAAGCCTCGAGGCCACTCTTGTTAATCCCCGCTGAAGACATGCTGCCCATAAAACTTGTAACCGTGAATATCTCAGACGCGTAAAATGTTATAAGGTAAGCGATCGAAGTTTCGTCTAATTTTGGAAAGTTATACAAATATTTGCTCAAGCGAAATGGTAAAAAAAACTTATAGATTTTTGAAAACTTCAACCCCAAATATCTCGATAACTAAGACAGTTACGAAAACTTTTGTTTAATTGAAGGTATTATACAAAAATGTGTTACCAGATTGAGGGACCTTGAATTTCGCACTCTTGCCGCTGCCTTCTTTTTAAGTCAACGACGGCGGCAGCAGCGCGTTTTCTGAAATCGGAATACGCTAGCGGAAAAAATTATGTATATTATTAACAAAATGTATTAGAGAACCCGAATTTGGGTCAGTATACAAAACATAGTTTATTATATACTATTTGTTTATTCATAGTCATAGCTATAGCATAATGTATACTAAATGAACGTTAAAAAACCACTAGCGGATTCTTTCCTCCTCTCTTTTAAAAATATCGACAGCCGCAGTTTAATTGCAACGCGAAAAAAGTTGAAATAAGATTTGGAAGAAAAATGGAACAACGCGATAATTTCTATGTCGACCAAAAACCCATCGATATATGAATTTCAGCGGATCTAAGAGAATAAGCTTGTTTTTTTAATTCCTGCTAAACTAATTTTTCGACGACTTTGTATGGGGAGACGCTTAAAATCGCTTAGCTTCCCATACAAAGTGGTCGAAAAATTAGTTTAGCAGGGAATAAAAAAACAGGCTTAATGACACAAGAAGCAACATCGCCCTATTTTTAGCCGTGTGTGACGCCAGTATCGGCGGCGGCGCAGAAATTAAAAAAAAATGGAAGGCTGGTGCACCACTCTCTGGTACTAAGATGTTCACGAGCAATGTCAGAAACATGTATTGAGAAACATTTTAATGTTTCTGAGAAGTGGTCGACGGTGGTGCAATGATAGTGTGCGCGCCTCTTGTACATGAGTACGTGGGTTTGATCCCTGCTCAAACCACCATACATTTGTTTCGACGAATATTTAGCCATGAAAAAGCTTCTCAAAAATACTGTTCGGAACCGGTGTAAAACTGTAAGTCCCAATCAGTGAGTGTAAAACTAAAACGCGCACAGCTTACTGGTTGTGAGAAGCTCTTCCCAATCCTTTGATGGGAAGGTAATGGGAAACCATTTTTTTTTTTGTAAATATAACAACCAATCAAACTGCAGGAAGAATTAATCAATGTTGTCAACTCTCATTCAACTTCTTGTTATTATTTTTAGTGTAAAAACAAAGAAAAATATAGTGATCGTAAACACTGATATGTTGCTGACGAACGATCTTTGTACTCGGCTTAATTGACTGATCGTAGTCCTGAATAATTGAGTTAAACTAGGATCATTTACTTGCAGAAGTTCTTTGCGTAAAAAGGTATTTTCGAAATTTATATTTCGAAGAGTGAAAACAAAACTCAACCAAAATCCGGACCTGTCACCCACACTGCATGTTTTGATTTGTGTCATACAAAGCTACTAAAATTCACTTTGTTGCCGGTGGGCATGATAGGCATGCAGATTGCTTCCACGTCTGTCATCAGGTTAAGGCAACTCTCACAATGAGGCAGGGTCGGAGTCGGTCATGGTATAGTGCTGGAAGGTACTTCCAACATTCCTGCATTGGTGGACTACTCGAAAGCGGAACAACTATTCCATCGAAAATACCACACACTCATACCGGATAGGCACGAAAATTAATGAGTAGATAAGCTACGGGGTCTAACCTAGGGAACTAGGGTTGGCCCTTTTTCATAGACTACCTGATCATTGTAGCGTGTATCAGACCGAAATGACTTCTGGGACAGTCAGGGAGGCATCAAGTCCATGGAATCAGTATACATACATTCTTCATCTTCTCAGGACTGACGCAGATATCTTATCGAGATGGCACGGAAGTAGGATATTCATCTCATATGGATGCAAGGTTACAGGAATATTTCGGGGAACTGAAGAGTGTATAAACTGGAAGTCACAGACGATTGAATAGTTTTAAAATGTTTAACGTACATATGTTTGAGGTCAAATGAGTAACAAGCATTTTTTTGCAGTTTCTTACAATTTTAAATTTAAAAAACAGTAAAATTAAGTTTGCACTATCAAAGAATCCTCTACCTTATAAATATATTTAGTATATTTTGCACAAATATTGAATTCTCATATTAAACAAATCTTTATATTTTAATTTCTTTTAATGCAAATTTAAATATTTGCATTTCGCTAATCGCTTGTTGCCAGCGATAACCTTTACTTTTTGGTTGATTGGGGGTCTGAAAAATATTGACATAAATCGTGGTGTACTATTGATTACAACAAGTAATATTTTTTTATATGTAAAAAATATACAATATTTTTTCTTTTGAATCAACAACAATGATATGATGAAATTATTAACGTTCACAAACTGAAATTTATAATTAAAAAAAATATCGATAAGAGATGGTTGTCTTTCGGCTAGCATTTCCAAGTCAAGCTTTACAAAAAAGTCAAGAAACCTATTTATTTTAATAAATTTTCTGTTGAAACAGTAGATTATAAATATATGATATAAATAAATTCGTTGTTGAAGAGCTTAACAATTAACTTTTGATCCAGAATGGTTAGTAGTACAATCATCTAGTGTAGATACATATTCAAAAACATTTAACAATATGACGCTAATTAATTGACACTTAGAACTTAAAATATCGTACACTGTAAAATTACCCAATTGTTTAACTCTAAACGTTATTTATGCTGACTCGAAATCTAGATTTCACAACTAGGATCTTCCTCATGAGAGATGTTATTTAGTAGTAATCGGAGTCAATCATGTAAAATCTACATATTGTTACGAATAAGTAAAAGCTTTTGCTTACTGTTAATGACTCTACTAACAGTATGTAAACAACAGGCGGTTAGTGCTGCGCCTGAAAGTATGCATTGTAACAACGTACCAGCTCGCTAAACCAGTAGCATGAATTCACCTCAGTAAAGATAATTCTCCTGTGTAGGAGAATGTTCTACAAAGATAAACAACAACAACAACATCTATTTTCTAGAAGGTTCTTGAATTCGCTAGATATTTGTACCTTCATTTGTGTATGGTGAGTTGGTATAAATAGCGGAGGTCTTTGGAATGGAGAGTTCAGTTTGTGATTAAACCCCGTAAAGTAAGCAACGCGAATTGATAGTAAAATACAAGACTTGTTAACGTGTTATAAATAAAGTAAACTGTTGTACTGTATAAATAAATAAAAGGAAGTGATACCGTTGTAATTATCGTAATTAAAAACGAACCTTGTTTTATTATTGGGAATAAAACAACGCAAAAAGGACGAATAAGGAAATTCGTAACATTGGTGTCAGAAGTGGGATTACGAATTAAGGACAACGATGAAGTTTGAAGAACTCAAAGTTGAACAACTGAAAAAGGAGTTGAGTAAATTGGATCAACCGACAGCTGGTAATAAGGTAGAGCTGCAGAGGCGATTAATAGAAGAATTCAAGCGCCGAAACATTGACATTGATACATACCAGTTTGAGTGTAAAGAAGAAATGGAGGTATCTGCGAAGGAAGCAACTGGTAATATGGATATTTCTACGATGTTTGCAGCCATGATGGAAAAGTTTTCAAAATTAGACGAAAACTCTCGAATAATTAACACGCAACTTGGCGAGAATTCTAGAATTATGAACGAGAAATTTGGTGAAAATTCTAGAATTATGAACGAGAAATTTGGCGAGAATTCTAGAATTATGCAGGAAACATCAAACGCCACAAATGACAAGCTACATGAAATTTCAGAAGCTATGAATAACATGGAGATACAGGTTAATGATCAATTCGGAAAGGTCGAACAGAAATTCGAGGAATTTCAGCAGAAGATCGAACAGGTCGAACAGGATGTGGAGGAAAGATTCGCCGAACTGGAAAGAAAGATGAATGAAATCCAGTTGCAAGAAGGGCCAGTGCGAGTAATTTCTGAAGGCTCTAGTAGATTGAAAGCTCCCAGTTTCGATGGCTCTACACCTTTCGATGTTTTTAAATTCCAATTCGAAATGGTCGCAATTAAGAACTTGTGGAACAGCAACGACAAAGCCGTTGAGCTAATTTTAGCACTGAAAGGCAACGCAGCAGAAGTCCTTCAGAGCATTCCCGTCAGTGCCAGAAACAACTACGAGGATATACTGGCTGCGTTACAACGCAAGTATGGTGGCGATCACAAGAAGGATTTATATCGCATGGAATTGAGAGGCCGAGTGCAAAAGCATAATGAAACGCTTCAGGACTTCGCAACCGAGGTGGAACGTTTGGTGTTGATGACTTATCCTGGTGAGTCCCACCCATTCTTGGATCAATTTAAGATTGAAGCATTCGTCAACGGCATCCGTGATCCTGACATAAAATACGTGACTTGTGCCACACAAAAAGCTACATTCGCCGAAACTGTTTCGTTCGCATTGGCACAGGAAACAGCAAAATTTGTGTCCAAGCCTCAAATACAAAGAGTTAGAAAAATTGAAATGGAGTCGGAGGCAGGAAATTTGAAGGGTGCCATAAACGATCTTAAAGAAATCACCCAAACCCTCAGCAAGGCGTTACCAGGCGGAAGTAAGTCCAGACCAAAGTGCTACAATTGCGACAAACCTGGTCATATTTCACGAAACTGCAGAGAGCCACGAAAACGATCAAGATCGAGCTCACCCCAACGTGACAATAAACGGGTAAATTTTACTACACAAAATGAATCTCCGTTAAACTAAAACGAGCTAGCCCAGAGGGGCATGGACTAGCTCCCACAACCGAGGGCCCCACGATCTCCATCTCAATAATACAACAGAAAAACAACAACCTCACTGTCTACGGAGCTATCGGTGGTCGGAAGCGCATATTGACTATGGACACAGGCGCGTCACAATCTATCATCAGATCTGATTTGATAAATGGACCAATAGAATCGTTACATGGTGTAAGACTCCGCACAGCAACGGGTGAACCAGCAACTGTACATGGTAAAGTTAAATTGAAGTTAGCCATTGCCAACATGAGCATCGAACACGTGTTTATTGTCGCCGACATTGTAGATGAAGTGATAATTGGCGCAGATTTTATGATTGCCCAAGGCCTCAAGTTAGATATGGGGCAGCAAATTTTGACGTGGGCTAATGTGGAAATTCCTCTCAATGTGGGATACGACAATACAACACAGATTAAAAGGCTGATCGCTTACAAAGATGTAAAATTGCCACCAAACTCAGAAACCATAGTATGGGCCCGAATGGAGGGAGATTGTGAGATCGGCGGTTTGTGGGTAGTTGAACCGGCAAGTATAAACAACTATAACATCATCACTGCCAAAGCTCTAGTAAGAACTAATAATGAAGGATACTTGCCTGTACGAGTTCTAAATTTGTCCAACAACGAGGAGGTGATCGGCGACCGCACAGAAATTGCAGAATGTACACCAGTCGAGGCGGTCATCAACTGTGAAGTTAATTCTGACTGCAGCAAACTATCAGAAAAGGAGCAGAAAGTGCTGGAGTCGCATCTCAGTGAGTGGGTGCGAGAACTAAAGCCTTCTGATAGGAACAAAGCAAAGCAAATACTGTGGAAGCATGCGTCTGCCTTCGCCCTGAAAAAAGAATGCCAAGGTAGAACATCAATGGTAAAGCATGACATCAATACAGGGGAAGCGAGACCAATAAAACAGGCGCCCAGAAGTCTTCCACTTGCAAAAAGAGATGAGGTAAAGAAACTGGTAGCTGAAATGCAGAAGGATGGTGTAATCGAACCTTCTTCAAGTCCATGGAGCTCGCCGGTGGTACTAGTTAAGAAGAAAGATGGAAGTACCCGATTTTGTGTGGATTATAGAAAGCTCAACGACGTCACCAAAAAGGACAGTTATCCACTACCAAGAATTGATGACACATTGGATACGTTGTCAGGAACAAAATGGTTCTCCACGCTGGACTTGCAAAGTGGTTATTGGCAAGTAGAAATCAGCGAGAAAGATAAGGAGAAAACTGCATTCAGCGTAGGGGATGGTCTTTGGCAGTTTAAAGTAATGCCATTTGGACTATGTAACGCTCCAGCCACCTTCGAGCGATTAATGGAGTGCGTGTTGAAAGGACTTCATTGGCGAACATGCTTGGTGTACCTAGACGACATCATTGTCATGGGGAAAACATTCGATGAACACCTGAAGAATCTTAAAGAAGTCCTTCAACGTATAACCGCGGCTGGGTTGAAACTCAGTCCGAAGAAGTGTTCTCTGTTCCAGAAAGAAGTAAAATACTTGGGACATCGAGTGACAGCAGATGGCATTTCCACCGATGAAGACAAAATCCTGACAGTGAAGGATTGGCCACGACCGCAGAATCTCCATGAATTACGCAGTTTCCTAGGACTATGTACGTACTACAGACGGTTTGTGCCGGGTTTCGCCACAGTGGCTGCAAGTCTTCACGAGCTGACAATGAAAAGTCGGCCGTACTGTTGGAGCGAAAAACAAGAAGAGTCATTCCACCAACTGAAGCAATATTTATGCACGGCTCCTTTGCTTGCATATCCTGTTGCTGGAGAGAAATTCGTGTTGGATACTGACGCGAGTGGTTACGGAATAGGTGGCGTGCTCTCGCAGGAAATCAATGGCCAAGAAAAAGTTATTGGGTACTACAGCAGAATACTCTCAAAGCCAGAGAAAAATTACTGTGTTACGAGACGAGAGCTACTGGCCGTCATAGAGTGTGTCAAACACTACCACAAGTATCTGTACGGCCAGCCTTTCCAGTTAAGAACCGATCATGCGGCGCTAAGGTGGCTACTGCAATTTAAGAACCCCGAAGGCCAACTTGCTCGTTGGATTGAAAGACTGCAGAGCTATGACTTCAGCATTGAGCATAGAAAAGGAGGAAAACACGGTAATGCTGATGCCCTGTCACGTCGTCCATGCAAGCTGGAATGCAAACACTGCTCAAAAGCAGAGGTGAAAGAAAACATCATTGACGTAAGTCTGCTTCGACTAGAATCCAACGAAGACTGGTCAACAGCACAAAGAAGCGACCCTATACTGGCAAAAATCATTTCTGCAAAAGAAAATGGTGAAAGACCAACACGCAATGACATCGCCTCAGAGAGCCCCCTGATGAAAGCATACTGGGCCCAGTGGAACAGCCTAAAGTTATTGAATGGTTGCCTATACCGGTTATGGGAAAGTGAGGATGCTAAAATAGTCAAAAAGTAGTCAGCGCGGATCAAAGAGATTGGGATGAACACATACCGAAGTTCCTTTTGGCATATAGGACGGCCACCCATGACTCCACTTCGCGAACACCCGCTAAAGTAATTTTCGGAAATGAGCTGAAGCTGCCTGGAGATTTGGAGTTCGGTACCATACCAGCGTCTGACCCTGCGAACAGTGATGTCAATTACCATGATACGGGGGATCTTAATGATCTCCATGAATTTGTGCGCAACAAATTAAAAATGGTCAGTAACAAAATGAAAGCCAGATACGACCGAGCGGCAAATTCAGAAGGATTTCAAGAAGGCCAGCTAGTTTTACTGTTCAACCCACAGCGCAAGAAGGGTTTATCTCCAAAACTTCAGACTCACTGGGAAGGCCCTTACAAGGTTGTCAAACGAATAAATGACGTGGTTTATCGAATCCAGAAAAGCCAAAGTCCAAGAGCTAAAATGAAAGTCGTGCATTTGGAAAGACTAGCTCTGTATGGAAAACGGAGGGTTGAGCCTGCTCGGGATGAACAGGCTTAAGTGGGGGGCAGTGTTACGAATAAGTAAAAGCTTTTGCTTACTGTTAATGACTCTACTAACAGTATGTAAACAACAGGCGGTTAGTGCTGCGCCTGAAAGTATGCATTGTAACAACGTACCAGCTCGCTAAACCAGTAGCATGAATTCACCTCAGTAAAGATAATTCTCCTGTGTAGGAGAATGTTCTACAAAGATAAACAACAACAACAACATCTATTTTCTAGAAGGTTCTTGAATTCGCTAGATATTTGTACCTTCATTTGTGTATGGTGAGTTGGTATAAATAGCGGAGGTCTTTGGAATGGAATAAGCAACGCGAATTGATAGTAAAATACAAGACTTGTTAACGTGTTATAAATAAAGTAAACTGTTGTACTGTATAAATAAATAAAAGGAAGTGATACCGTTGTAATTATCGTAATTAAAAACGAACCTTGTTTTATTATTGGGAATAAAACAACGCAAAAAGGACGAATAAGGAAATTCGTAACAATATATTTAGCGAGCAGCATAATTTATTTAACGCACTTGGTTGGCTTAAACTCCCTAAATTGAGCCTTCAACATAGTGTTGATTGTTAGGAACTTGTTTTGCAATAAATACCATAAGATAGTGTGAACTATGTTTTATATTTTTATTATGAAATATTCATCCCCATAAGAAGTACGTGTATAAAAACTACCGACAACTACCGTACACGTATTTATTTACGTGTATAAAAAATAACGAAAACTTCTTGAACCGACAATTTCGCTTACTTTTCATTTCGTTTGGTGCTCAACTCTTAATCCCGGTATTTAGTTTTCATGAAATTTTCGTTGCCATAAGAAGTACGTGTTTAAAAAATAACGAAAATTTCCCTCACATTTCATTTGCCTGGTACTCAGATTGTTGTGAAAATTTCAATCAATCAATTCAAGGCTTGTTAATTTTAAAATACAAAAGTAACACCACATGCGTTCAAACTAAAATGGAGGACGAAGAAGAATTATTATGAAATTTTTCCAATATACATCAGACATGGGTGGTAACTTTCCGCAACAAAATTTTTCGTTTAAAGCTCTGTATTCAGTTCTTGCGAAATTTTCGTAAGAAATGTTGTCATTTATCTCTAAATGGAAAATTTTCCTGTGGAGAGTTACCACATATCTCTGATTTACCTTACAAATATTTCATTAATAAATCATCTTCGCACTCCATTTTATATTTAACGCATGTGGTATTACTTTTCTTTACGAAACTAATCGAAATATCAAAATTCTGATCCCAAACAATTGTTTCCGTACGAAATAAGTTTAGGGTAACAACCCTGTACTTGATTTTCAATACGAAATTTTCGCAGAGCTGAGTACCAAGCAAATGAAAAATTAAAAGTGAGCGAAATTTTCGGTTCATGCAATTTTCGTTATTTTTTATACACATACTTCTTATGGCAACGAAAATTTCATAAAAACTGAATACCGGGCTTAAGGCTCGTACTAAGATCAATATTTCACGTGAAATTTTACAAAACTCCATACAAAAAAATGACTGCGGAATATCGTCGAAATATTTCCACTTGATCTTTCAGATCCAATGTAAGCTGTAAACATTAATGGATTGCGTTTTTATGGCTTTTATGCCCTCGTCTCATCTATTTCGGCGTTTCTTCGGCTTGCGTTGGTCTTTGTTACATTGCTGCCCATTAACGCTTTCTTGACTATGCCTTGAAGTGGACGGTAATTCCTCCGGAATTCTCTCATTCTCAGCCCCTTCAATCGCACCCAAAGCAACGCCTGGAGGATTGGGACATGAATCAAATGCCAATGTCTCTTCTTCTCTTTCACATTGAATTTCAAGTTAATCCAAACCTTAGAAACATATGTATGTAAAATTATTACTATGAAAATAATTATAAACAAAAACTACCTACCCTGTTCCGATCGCTTGCTATTTTTTTAGGTGGTCCATTACTATTTAATATTTCGGCAAGTTTCTCCTCATGCTCGTGGCCGTCGGTGGTGCAATGGTTAGTGTGCGCGGCTCTTGTACATGAGATCCTGGGTTCGAACCCGGCTCTGACCACCTACAAATTTTCTTTCGACGACGGTCACCTCGCATAGTGACGGCGACACTATCGAGTATCTAGCCATGAAAAAGCTTCTCAAACTACCGTTCGGAATCGGTGTAAAACTGTAGGTCCCAATCAGTGAGTGAAAACTGGAAAGCGCACAGCTCAGTGATTGTGAGAAGTTCTCCCTAGTCCCTTCATGGGATGTAATGGGAAACCATTTATTTATTTATTTTTCTCCTCATGCTCTTTGAATTGCTGCTTGCTGGAGCCAAATCTGGGTGCCTCTCCATCCACGCTACCATTGCCTCAAACTGTTTGTTGTTTGTTACTTTTATGCTAAAATATTTCCATTTTAAAACAAGTAATTCTAACAATACATATCCTTTTGTCTAAATTTTTATCGATTACAATATTTTTCGCTTCTCACTTTAACAAGAATACTACAAAAAAAAAGTCTAGTGATTTTATCAGTTAGGTAGACTCATAGAATAACACATACGTAGAAGGTTTTATTCGCTCAATAAATTAAACGTCATAGGTACGATGGAAATTACACAGTGGAGGGTGGAAAATATGGGTTCAATAATACCAGATGGTGGCAATAGTATACAGCGATCCACAAAGGAACTACACCCGAATTTCGTGTTTTTGTGGCAAACTAGTTGTGTTAAATACAATACAAATGAATACCAACGTTAAAAGTCAACAAAAAAGTGCAAAATACATTTAAATTTTTCAGTTCTACACCAAAACGACAGGAAATAGTTAAGTGAACATATTTTGTAACTCCACCTGGTGTATGTAAATTTTAAATTTAATTTGCTCTCATTTCCACAGACCTACCGAGAGAGTGTGAAATGAAACGTCAGATGAGAGAATAAGTTCTTCTATAGTATGTGTTATTCTATGGGTAGACTATACAGTAGACTAGACAAATTTCGGAATACATACGAGGCGACTGTTAAAAATGAGTTGCCAACTTTTTTTTGCATTTTAGTCATATATTACAAAATACAACTCTGTACGCAAGTAGATTGCCGACACGACTGCGTTGAAAATATCAATTCCTTTTCGACGACTAGACTAGATTTTGCCGTTCGGAATAGCCCCATAAATTCACCCCATACCATCACATTTCGTCCTCCGTGTTTAATGGTCTTTATGGTGTATCTGGGATCCAACGATTTGTATAGTGGCCGTCTTACGTAATCGTTTCCATCCGAAGCAAACAAATTTAATTTTGATTCGTCGCTCTAGGGTATTTTTTCCAAAAATTAATCGGTTTTTGCAGGTGCTCCTACTGCAAATTTCAAACCGTTTGCAATATTTTTGCTTGAGACTATCAACTTTTTTTGTCCAATACATCCATGCAAACTAGCTTCTTGTAATCTAAGTACTTCTAATGGTTCTAGATAAAATGGTTCTCGATATTCTGCGAGATTTGCTGCGTTGCAATAGCATTAATTTCGTTTCAAGTCAAAAATGGGTTGGCTTTACTGACTACAAATAACTCGATCGTCATATGGAGTGGGGTATCTTGGTATTGGACTTCTTTTAAGGGTCTTAAAATTTCCCGTATTTTGAATTTATTGCCCCAATAATAGTTTTTTTGAACAGCAAAATCTTGTTTCTATGGCTGAAATTGGTTGTTTTTTTTTTTTGATAGCAGCGCACAATTAATTTGCCTAGTGCTGGAGTGCATGACATTAGGTCTGTTTGAGAACTTTTCCAGTAAAAAATATCAAGTAACTTTTACTGGGAGAGTAAGGCTGATTTTACTCTCTAAGTAAAAAATATCGCAAAAAGTAAACGAACGACATCCAGTAAAAAGTATCAAGTAATCAACATTTGTTTGCAAACAGCTGATTCATGTTTTCTTTTTTGCTTTTCGTTTCATTGTTTTCCCTATGTTCAGAGTAATTTGTTGACTTGTTAACACTGCACTTTGTTGGGAATCTAGTTTATTAACAAATTCTATTAAAATGTTCCAACAAATGTATTTTCTTACTTACCTCTGCCATTGTTAAATTTCTTCTTTGTTTTCAAAGTTTTGTTTATTTAAATAAAACAGCTGTTTAAAAACATATGTTCGTACTTGATAATTCTTACTGGCAAAAATTTCTCCAGTAAAAACTTGCAAGTTCTCTATCATTCAACTGTCAAAAATATTCACTCTCTGGCTCTCTCGTTGTTGATTTTATCGAGTAAACGAACACTATCAAGTAAGAAATGTGATAAATTGTACAAATTATCACGTTCTCAAACAGACCTATTTTCTGCCACATATTTGTACTGAATTGATTTAGTAAAAATATTGGTTAAAAAATAGATAACAAAATAACTTACATTGAAAATAAATTAATGGGTCGATTATCGATAGTAACCGAACCTCAGTTCCGTTGCCAGTTGCCGAAAAGTTATTACATACATATGGGCATTTCCAGGGGTCGCGAACGTACGATTCGTACGCGTTTTTAGTAAAAAAAAAATCTAGTTAAACTATAATTTTTTCTCCCCTTCTTTTTATGACTTGAAATCATTCCCTCAGAGACGTATTTGGTGCAAAAGGGAGTTTCTTGTGATTTATACTTTTTCCATAGTAGCAAAAAACAAGCGGTCGCGAACGTACGAAAAAATGGAAGTCACATTTGACTCCTGTTACATGGATGCAAAACTCTGCGAATTGGAATGGAATATTTTAATGAAATTAATTTTGTATAAATGCGCAGATATGTAACTTTCTTTTAAGTGCTTAGACATTAAAATATCTCCATTGGTTTTTTTATAGACTCTAAAGTGTGGTCGCGAACGTACGGGTCGCGAACGTACGTTTTTTCCTCCATGTGTTTTTACTAATATTAGGGCATCAGATGTTTTTTTTTTTATTTTTTCATAGACAATCTATTTCACAAATATCAAAAACCGAGTAAGTTATTGCTCAAAGAAATTAAACAAACTACTTCATTTATTAAAAAAAAGATAACATCGCTTAAGAAAAATGTCAATTTTTATAAAGAAAAAGAAAAATTTAAGAAATATTTTTATATTTTGAAGAAGCTGTAAGAGCTATTTGTATTTTTGAATCACAGTCGCAAAAAACTGAGTGTATCGTTCTTATTCCTGGAATGTTAGGCAAATTTTCCCAATTTTGATTTATAATTGGGGATATTTCAGCAATTTCATTTGCTCCAACAAATATGATGTTAATTCCTTTAACACATTTTTTTGCACAGTTGTAAAAAGAAACGGCGTCGTTTAAAATAATATTTTTTGTTTTTGTAAGTTGCCAAATTTTGTCGTTAAAAGTATTTTCATTTGCTTGGTTTGGTGGTTCGGCATATTTTTTATAGAGTGCCTCAATAACTACAATTTTTTTTGTGAGTCTCTTGGCAATGCACTCTCGGCTCTTTTTATTGCTTTTCCAAGCGTTTGTTTGCAAGTGTATGCTTCGAGTTTGTTTTCTTGTTGCTGCAGCTCTTGTTGTTGTTGTTGTTGGGATAGAGCCGCATCTTTCTTTTTTTGACGATATCGTTTCGATCGTGATTGTTCTTTAATTTTAATTTCAATTAAAATTTTGTTATTTTTACTTAATTTCGCTAGCTCTGCGCTGCGTTTTCTCATCCTTTGAGTTGCTTTTTCCCGATATTTTTTGCCTTTTCGGGATCCCCTTTGATTTTGTTTAAATACCGCTTGTGTTTCAAATTTTGCGATGTAGAACGTGTTTTTCCCATCTAAGTAAATATATGCGCATATTGAATGATAAGACACTTCCTTATAAACAAATTCATACTTACGGTCGCGAACGTACGAAATTTAAAAAATTAAAAAAAAAAATTTCGGTAGACTATTTTTACACAAATTTTTTTTACACAAGTTACTACCTCGAATTTTGATTTGGGTAAATTTTTTTTAGCAAATTGTCTGCACTCACTTCAGGGTTATGACAATGACTGATGTTTTTGGTCGCGAACGTACGCTTCAAAGAAGATGTAAATATCGAAATAAGAATTTACCGTTAGTTGCTCTTTGTTTGGTCCCTTTGCATTTTTTTCTTCTAATTTATTAATAATAGAGAGAGTAAGCATCAGAAAAGCAATCGAATCTCTTATTTTGTCTTTTAAGCGGCTCAAGAGAAAAATTCCCTAAAAAATTCCAAAATATGAGAAAACAAAATTTTTACGTTTCAGACCAATTTTTTTTAGGAAAACAGCTAAAATAAGTAATGAATTTTTTTATTTTATGAAAATTCAAATATTCTTCTGCAATATTATGCAACAAAGTTCAATGTTTGCTTAAATTTAATTTTTCACTCCTGGTTGACCTTTTCCTGGAAATACCCATATGTATAACTGGCAACTGACAGCTAGCAACTTTATATTGGCCACCACAAATTTTTGGTTGCTGTATAGTTGTTAAAACAAAACGTTCAGGTGAACGATAAGGAGTCAAAAGCTAAAGATAAGGATAAGGAGTCTAAAGAAAATCCTAATTTTTTGTTGTTAAATTGTAATGTTCATACAAATTTGGGCATAATGAATATAATATTTTACATAATGAATACAATATATACAATTATTTATATAAAATACAACCTAGGAGCGGCAAAATTGTCGGAGCTCGGCCAGCTCAAAACCTACAGTTGTTGTCAAAATAAAAGCACCCTCTAAAGGTTCTGATTTTGTTTTGAGACTGTGTTCTTCTGCAATCATATTTTCCTCCAAAAATTCACAGTCCCGTTAACTGATGTCAGCTCTCTTATGCGGTATATTATTTTCAGTTTTACTATTGTATATATATACACTCCTACAATATGTAAATTTGTAAAATAAGATGCCGAGAGAGCTATCAAAATAATAGCACCATTTGAAGCGATTGTATAAAAAATTAAAGCGGGCCTAAAATATTAGTTTATAATAGTTTAAGGTGGTTAATGGTGATTTGATTTAATAAAAATTTTAAAAGCTAACATAATTTTCGCATTATTTTGTTTGCAAAGGGACGTGCAAAACATTGTTAAAACGAGAAACGTGATATCATAAAAAAAATTAATTTCCGAGGGCAAAACTTATTCTCAAATTAGAGAAATTTTAAGTTGTTCGAATAAGATGGTTTGAAACGCGTTAACCTACAAATATAAAGCTGAAACACGTGGCCTTAAAACGTCCACGTAGCCACTTACGGTCAATATAATAGTGCGGCAGATCAAAAAATATCCCTTTATGTTGGCAGCAGAAGTAAAAACATAATTGAATTTGACAGCAAGCACTAAAACCATATGCCCTAGGTTAAGGGAACATAACCTAAAAGCTCACAACCCAAGAAAAGTGCCGCTTTTGACAAAGAGGCATGTGACTAAAAGGTTGCAATTTGCAAAAAGTCATCTATACTGGTCAATTGAAAAGTGGCGAAATATTCTTTGGACAGATAAATTCAAAATTGTTTTATACGATGGAAAGGAATCATACACTCGGAGGCCACCAAATTCAGAGTTTAACCCAAAATATACCTCAAAGACGAACAAACATGGAGGTTCCATCATCATGGTCTGTGGATGCTTTTCTTATTATGGCGATGGCCCGATTCATTGTATAAATACCATCTTGGACGCTTCCGTATATGTTCAAATCGTTGAGGAAGTGATGCTTCCGTATGTATCTGAATAAATGCCACTAATTTGGGTTATGCAGCAGGACAATGACCCTAAACATACAAACCGAAAGGCTAAAAATTGATTTGATGACAACAAAATCCCATTAATGGAATGGCCTGCGCAATCACCAGACTTGAACCCCATTGAAAATTTATGGGCGGACGTGAAGAAGAGGGTGATTGAAGTCAGACCCACTAACAATAGTGATTTGCGGAGTACTGTGAAACAGTTCTGGTCATAGAGTAAATATGGGTAGAGAAAATCTTTCACTCACCAAATTTCTGACATTTGTCCTCGTGTGATGTATACGTTTGATGTTGAAAAGAATTGCTTTACTAATACCAGATAGAGGCAATGGTTCAAAACAACGAACAAAATAACAACAACGGCATTTCGTTTTGTGTGTTAAAATTAATGTGTTAAATACAACACAAATGTATGCTAACAATAACAGTCAATAAAAAAGTTTGAAACACATTTAAATTTCACAGTTTTTCACCAAAATGGTATGAAAAATTAAAGCAAGAAGTTATTGTAATTCCACCTGGTGTATATCACTTTTCGTCAAACATCTCTCTATCACACCGACCGCATCACGAAGAGTGTGAAAGGAAACGTCAGATGAGACAAATGGCGGCTCTACTATAAATTTACTCTATGGTTCTGGTATTCGATACCAAGTGACAGATCCCGTACCTTGGTCAACTCAATGGAAAGACGTTGCTCGGCCATTATTTTGAATAAAGGAAACGCAACTAAATAATAATTTTAATTTATAAGCATATTCCAACAAGAAGCTTACAAAATAAAACTTATTTATAATTATTTAAAAATAGCGGTGCTATTATTTTGACTGCCCATTTTTTGACTTTTGGATAAAACCATAGAGTAATCTCAGATTAGAGAGAATATTTGGCTCATCTGACGTTTCCTTTCACACTCTTCGTGATGCGGCCGGTGTGATAGAGAGATGTTTGACGAAAAGTGATATACACCAGGTGGAATTACAATAACTTCTTGCTTTAATTGTTCATTCCATTTTGGTGAAAAACTGTGAAATTTAAATGTGTTTTACCCTTTTTTTATTGACTATTATTGTTAGCTTCTCAAAATACCGTTCGGAATCGGTGTAAAACTGTCAGTGAGTGAAACCTGGAAAGCGCACAGCTCAGTGATTGTGAGAAGTTCTCCCCGGTCCCTTCATGGGATGTAATGGGAAATCATTTATTTATTTATTTATTATTGTTAGCACACATTTGTGTTGTATTTAACACAATAATTTTAACACATAAAACGAAATGCCGTTGTTGTTATTTTGTTCGTTGTTTTGAACCATTGACTCTATCTGGTATTAGTAAAGCAATTCTTTTCAACATCAAACGTAAATATCACACCAGGCCAAATGTCATAAATTTGGTGGGAGAACTAGTAGATCTACTATAAGTATTAATCTATGGATAAAACAATGAATTTTTTGTGTTTATGTGAATTCAAAGTATATTTTTTTATCACACAAGTCTTGTTTACCATAGTATAATACATACATAGATAAACTTATTCTCTCATCTGACGTTTCATTTCACACTCTTCATCGTAGGTTTGTGGAAATGAGAGCAATTAAATTTAAAATTACCTTACACCAGGTGGAGTTACAAATATGTTCACTTAACTTTTTCATGTCGTTTTGGTGTAGAACTGAAAAATTTAAGTATATTTTCACTTTTTTATTGACTTTTATCGTTAGTATACATTTATATTTTATTTAACACAACTAGTTTGCCACAAAAACACGAAATTCGGTTGTTGTTCCTTTGTTGATCGCTGTACACTATTGCCACTATCTGGTTTTATTGAACCAATATTTTCCACCATCCAATGTTTACTTTCCATCGTACCTATGACGTTTAATTTATTGAGCGAATAAAAGCTTCTATGGTATGTATTATTCTATGGTTTACTTATCTGTGTCTAATTTAAGTTCATTTTGAAAAATAGCCATAACAGTGGTGCTATTATTTTGACATCAGCTGTATGAAAAAACGAAATTAAAGAAAAATATAAGAACACGAAAAATATATTTTTGTCCTGAAAAAAAACGAGTCCAGTTAGAGACTACTAAAAACAGACAACTGTGGGTACTCAAATGAAAGGTATTTTTATCCCAAATTTATTGGTGTCTTTATTTTTGTGGAACGGCATCTGTGCACCCACATAACACCAATTCACCATATTATAGTATGTCTTGACATTTAGTGTGAGTATTCAAATTAAAGGGAATGATGAATCTGCTTCATTGCTCGTCATTTTAAAAACTTTCAAAAACAATTTTCTGGACTTTAAATAAAAGGTCTGGAACTAGATCTTTCCGATAAAAATAACATATTTTTCGTTTCTATATTTTTCTCTAATTTCGGGCTTTCTATCAAGTTTTGAGCTGCGCCCGAACTCCGGCTATTTAGCCCAAGTAGCCATGTGTTTGCCCTGAAATTAGCAACCTGCTGCTTCAGTGGACTTTTGTTCCAAATGAGGGCATCGTGAGTAGAACCAGGATGTCTGGCGTCAAAATACCTGATTCGTATTTCGTAGTCGTACATCTAGAATTAGATCATTGTTATGAAAATAATTATTATAGTATTATAACTTACCAGCAAAACATTCAAACTAAGCTAGCCTTTCATATTTATGAATAAATGGCGAACTTCTACCTTCGCTCCAATTATACGTATGTGTGTCCCATCTATACATCCGACAACACCAGGAAACTTCATTTTATAGTACAGCCGGATTTTATGTTGGGTATTTTCTTCCTCCGCCATTTTTAAGATAATCCACATCTTTCAAATGTTTTGTTCAATTAGATGCACAACTTCCTTCAAAACAACCGACAACGTAGGTTGAGCCATGCCAAGGTTGAAGTCGTTGCCATAAGACTTTTGGAAACTTCCCTCCGCAAAAAAAAACTTAAAGCTGCACAAACTTTTAAGAGCGGAGGTATTGCTGTCGCCCGATGACTTCGTTTGAAGTCATTTTCTAAAATATCCACTAAATAAACTATGGCTTAAACCTAGAATAGGACGGCAACACGCTTCGGCTCCAAACTATTACCATTGGATAGAACTTTTAATTTGAAGTAAAAAAAATTAAATAAAAAAATCGCGGGCAACGCCTATTTTCGGAGTTGTGGGCCCCCAAAGTTCGGACATACAGGATGATACTACGAGTGTGGTGCCGTGTTATGGGACCGAATTCACAACTTTTTTGTGTAAAACGAGTCGAAATAAACAAAAAAAATTAAATACATATTTTCGATAACTGTCTTAGTTATCCACAAATGGGATTTTTAAAAATATCCAGAAAATATTTTTTTTTTTAAACAATCGAGTGATTTTTCGGATTTTGCCACACATCGACTTCAGGTACAGGGGAATTTTAACCCCCCTGCCTGAGCCCTGATTTTCCTAAAGTTCTACCACACGGTACGAGCAACATATGTAGGTCCCTGCAAGGGCTACTTGGCCCGTAACTCCCAAAATAGAGGTTCCCCCCGATTTTTTTATTTTACTTTTTTTACTTAAAATAACGATCCCTACACCCAAAAAAACCAAAAAAAATGGACGTGCCGATCTATACTAGGTCTGTTCCCAATAACATTCACTCAGTGTAGCCGACAATTCTAAAGGACTAGAGTTGTCTCTTACGTGTCTTCTTTTAGATGCCACGATTTGTGCTTTGTCTTCCTCGTCAAAAAATAATTCCACTGAAACTAATCATTATTATTAAAACGTTTTTTCTTTTCTTCCTAAAGACACGTTTATTTCTCACACACTTTAGATTTATTGTTTGTTTACATTATTTACAGTTGGCGAAGTGTCAAAACTCTGTTATCGATGGGAAACACTATTACCTACGGCAACTGGCCAAAGTCGCAATACATAATGTTAATTTTTATTCCAGTGGCGTTGTAAGTTAACAACGCAACTGAGGTTCGGTTGCTATCGATAATCGACCCATTAGACATCCAACAATATTGTTACGAATAAGTAAAATCTTTTGCTTGCTCTTAATGACTATACTAACATTATGTAAATAACAGGGCGGTTAGTGCTGCGCCTGAAAGTATGCATTGTAGCAACGTACCAGCTCGCTAAACCAGTAGCATGAATTCGCCTCAGTTAAGATAATTCCCCACCATTCGAGATGATTCTACAAAGACAAGTAACAACAACGACTAGAAGGTTCTTGAATTCGCTAGAGATAACTACATTTGAGTATGGTGAGTTGGTATAAATAGCGGAGGTCTTTGGAATGGAGAGTTCAGTTTGTGAATAATCCCCGTAAAGTAAGCAACGCGATTTGATAGTAAAGTATACGACTTATTAAAGTGGTGTAAATAAAGTAAACTGTTGTACTATATAAGTAAAATAACAGGAAGTTATACCGTGGTAATAATCGTAATTGAAAACGAACATTGTTTTATTATTGGGAATAAAACAACCCAAAAAGGACGAATAAGGAAATAGAATATAGAGAATATAACGGGAGTTACCAAAAAGAGAGACACTTTATAACAAAGTTGTGAAAAGAAATGTGACTTTGAAGACATCGTTTCTAATTGTATGACCACCACTGTACATTCGTAACAGACTACAACTTTAAAAACCCCCAGCCATTGGTTCTGAAAATCTCTGCCAAATTTTTTCAAATCAATATCTCTGCGTTTTTATATACACAAACTTATTTGAATCATGAAAAGCAAAAGTAATGTTTATGATTTATGCATACAAACGTGTTTATTTCTTTATTCTTGCCTTGAATTTATTTTATCAAAACACAATTCTCTTATATTTTTGTAAAATACTTAAGATATTTTGCTTTCTTCTTTTTATATTGGTTAATTAATGTACATGAACAGCAAATAGGCTCCTCATACGTAAATCAAAATTTCAAACTTAAAAATTAAATTAACTGGGTTTTTTCCACTCCAGTTTCACGAAAAGTGGATTCAAATGGGTAGTTGTTATTAAACTGCCTTTTTAGCGGGGTGTGTTTGTTTGAAAAATCTAGAATTGCACCTCAGTTGGAAAACTATTGCTGGTGCAAATCTTTTCTACCCACATTTACAGGTGACAATTATATCATATTCCCCTAAAAGTGCCAACATCCCAGTATAATTCAATTGTGAAACAAAAACTTTAGAAAAAACAACAGAGGTAAAATTAATATTTTGTAAATAGTGTTTGCTTTTATAATAATTCGTATCCTCAATATAGGTAAAAAAAATCAATTTAAAGAATAATAATGAGTACCAACCATAATTAGAATTAGCAAAAATCAGGGAACAGAGAAAAAGACGAATCACTCAATCATATTTATAGATGAAGACAGGATATTTTTAAAATTGAAATCATAAATGGGCTAGGAGTAAAGAAAATGAAAATATTGGAAAACGTTTAGGTTAAATACAAGTTTTTACACGAAACCTTGCCTTAGGGGTCTGTGCTCATTCAAAAGATGTTAAACTTTGTAGAAGAAAAAAAAAACAAAAAAAATAATAATTACGGCAGCGACGTCTATAGATTATTACAATTTAGCAGTTGTTGTTGGTTTGTCACCGTTTGGCGTTGCTGTAGATTTGATGCTAAGCAACAGCGCAGCTCAGCACCGCGTTACCGGCGTGTTTGAAATCCTACAGTACCATCTGGTCCCCGGGGCAAACGTACTATACTTTCATTTGGTTGTTGTCTCACTGAGGAAGAAGAGACACTGCCACCCACTACGGGAGACCAGGTTTGTTGTTGTTGTTGTTGCTGCTGCTGCTGCTGTTGTTGTTGTTGCTGCTGCTGCTGTTGTTGCTGTTTCTGAAGCTGTTGCTGTTGCTGTGATGAATTATGAAGATATTGTTGCTGTTGAATTTTCATTTGTTGCTGTAACGCAGCTTGCGCTGTTGTCACTGACTGTGGCGTTGGCGCCTGTTGATATTGTGCTGGTTGCCCTATAGCACCCATAGGTCCGTGACCCAAAAGGGGCATACTGCTAAATGTGCGATTATTGTTGGTGCTATTGTTGTAGGCAGGTGATTGCGCTTGTTGATTGTAAAAGAAATTCTGCTGTTGCTGCTGTTGTTGTTGTTGATAGTTTTGATGAAAGTGTTGTTGCTGATACGGAGACGGCGGTTGGTGTTGCTGCTGCGTATGATGGAGTTGGATTTGCTGCTGTTGTTGGTATTGATAATGATTGTTATACATATTTGGTCCACCTTGTGTCTTGGGTGAATTCAATTTTGGAGGCACACCAATATTTGTGGGGAGATTGGTTGGAAATGCAGTTGCCGGCATTGTGATTAATGTTGGAGTCGCATTATTGGTGGTTGTTACAGTAACTGCTGTGGTTGCTGCAGCTGCAGTGGCAGCACTGAAATATGAAAGTAAATGGAGATTAGTAATGAAATTTACATATTTATTTATTTATTTGCAATTCGTTTTGTAACACAATTGCAGCCGTTTGCGAACCACATCCGCCACGTTTAGTTCACTCATCTTTTCACGAACTTTCCGACCACTGGCTCAGAAGTTAGCAACTTTACCCTACTACCCTCCGACCGCCAATCCGAAAATTTTGAACCCGCTGCCATTTCGCACCCTTGCATTTTCGGACATGGTCCTAGTGGACTTTTCTTCATGAAATGAGCCAAGGAATACACTGGAGAAATTGGTCCGGAACTTCCTGAATCACCCTGTATAGTACAAAAAGCAGTAGTCCCAGAACCGAACCCGGAGCCACACCAGATAACAAGTCACGTTCATTTGACTGTAAACTAATCATGTCTACAAATTGAGACCTATTACACAAATATGACATTACAAGTTTACATGCGGATCTTGAAAAGTTGAAATTGCTACTCAGCTTTTCAATTATTAACCTGTGACATATACTATTAAATGCTTTTGCAAGATCCAAAGAAACCAAAATATTCAAATCCCCATTATTAACATTGTGTCTTAAAGTATCTGCCAGTTGCAAAAGTCGCCCTTACGAAAAGCGTACTGAGATTCAAAAATATCTCTACGGACATTAGAAGGCATCTGGTCCTTCATGATATGCTCAACAACCTTAGATAATATCGGTAGGATTCAAATAGGCCTTAAATCAGCCGGACTATTGACTATCTGAGCTTTAGGTATAGGCACAACACGTGCTGTCTTCCACGATAATGGAAATATGGAGCTCATTAATATAGAATTAATTAAGTTTAAATTAAAACTGATATGTGAGGATAAATAAGTTTCAAAAACTGGACTGATATACCATCAATGCCCACACATCTCGATTTAATTTTACAAAAAGCTTCTAAAACTTCAACATCATTGACACAACGAAATGAAAATGAGTTTTCGTTTTCATTTAGGTCAATATTAAAACCCGAATAATCATGATTTATTAATCCCACAGAGTCAACGGAATAATTATTAATAACATTAAGATCACCTCCACATACCAGATCACAATCACTCTAAAATCCCGAATATTTAAGTTAACGCCAAAGCTCTCTTGAATCAAAATTACCAAATTGCATGGTAAAATATTTTATTTTTTTATTTTGTACTTCCGAATAATTGACTTAGCTCTATTACGGTATTTGCAGAATAATCTCCGTTTTTCATCCGTTCGGTTAGATAAAAACTTCTTATAAGCTAAATCTCTTAATGACATTGCCAAAACTATTTCACGTGAGTTCATCCATTCATTATCACAGGAACGTGACCTTCTCCTGACAATCACCACAAAAGTGTATACATTTTCAATTAGAGATGAACTAATACTACGTTTAACATCAACATCAGTAAAACCTACAATTAAATTTACATAAAATTCACCTAATAAGTTTAAAATACCATTCCAATTAATGTTATTGAAATCACGATATTCAATATACTCTTCAAAACATTGTAAATTAATTCTAAAAGACGCATATATGTATAAGAGCATGATGGGATATAGCAGGGCACTGCACTTGACTCGAAAAGGTATTCATTGAACTAACACTAACCAACATAAAGTCAATTAAAGAAGTAGATCCATGCGCTATATCAAAATGTGTAGGTCTAGAATTATGTAAAACAGACAAGTTTAATCATAAACACAAGGAACGAAGTAAACCAGCTCTGGAGACTTTGAACAAATTACAATTAAAGTCACCAACAACTAAAATATTCGAATATTTAGAAAAAAAAATGTATGGTGAAGATGCTAAAAGGTCGTCAAATCTCTAGGAGGGGGTAAATAAACCACACCAAACAGAATTTTAGAGTCTCCAGACTCAAGTTCTATAAAAAGCCACTCACATTTCCCGACAGCAGATGTTTTGAAAACAATTTTATGCTTAATCTTTCGAGAAACATAAATTCCAACACCTCCTCCCCGTACATGCCTACGAACATTCCTATAAAATCTATACCATTTAATTTCAACAGCAAGACTGGATACTTCCGATTTGAGTCATGTTTCTGAGATACCAACAACTTCAAGCAGAGAATTAAACAAAATCGACTTTAATTCGTCAAAGTTCACACAATTTAATGAAGGCCTAATGCTTTGACAGCTTAAGTGGCCAACATTAAATTGTTTGTCAAATGGTTGCAATGTAGTTTTTAATAATGAGTTGTTACTTACAACAGGACCAATATTATCATTAAAAGACGTCAAAGTTAAACATATTTACGGTGGGGAACCAAGGAAGAAACAACAATCTTAAGATTGACTTTAAAAATGCACAAAAATCTATTATATTATTATTATTATTATATTATTATTATTATTATATTATTATTATATTATTATTATATTATATTTTTTTTGTGTAATGCTCAAATGTCTCTTTAGTATTAACTACATTCTTATTCTCTATTCCTGGAGCTTCTGTGGCAATGATATCAATGTTAATGCCAATTTCGAACTAATGTTTGCATAATTCTATTAACTCTTACCGTTGCTCGTCATCTTCTGGATTCTTAGCTGAACCCAATATTCTCAATCTCGCCTCAGCATATTCTTGTTCTCTTTGCTTTAACGTCTTAATCGGCTGCTTCGGACGCATGCCATTATTGCGTGGCTCCGATGACTGAGTAGGGCGCCTTAAGATTTTAACAGTTTGATTGACAATCGGTTGAGTATAATTTGCGGACTGGTATTCATCTTCAGGTTTATGCAAGACCATCATGACTGGCTGAAAGGTAGCAGCCATATCGTCCAAAGGCGATTTTGCAAAATTAGGATTTGCTGTTGCGGAAGGTCGGGATGCAACAACCGTAGAATCTAGCGAGTGGCGTTGTAAAAGTTTCATTGGTTGTTGTTGTTGAAGTTGTGGGTTGTTTGGCTTTGTGGCGGAAGAAGTCTCAAAAGACGTATATGATGACAGTGATAAATTGGGTAAATCTGGAGTAATGAATTGCTCGGTAGGTCTAGATGTCGAAGGCTGCACCGGCGTAAGCCCTTTAAAGTTTTGTAAAGCAGATTGTAACTGAAAAATAAAAACAATAAATTAATAATAGAATCTTTGAAGGGATCAATCCAAATTAGTATTTTATTTATTAGGTATAATACAAAAACATATATTTCGTTTCATTTTATTAATTATCCAGCTTTTTAAGACCATACACGGTTGGAGAACGAGATTTTCAGCTCAATTGTTCTATGGTAAAGGGATTACTGACAATTCTGGGGACCATGTAAAGTGGTCTCCTTTGGTGAAACCCAGTTTTAGAGAACATATCACATTATTGAATGAAATACTTTAGTTGTTGTCATGAATTGATTAAATTAGGATGAGAACAAAGCGTCAAAACATAAGGTTTTTCATATCCAAATTTATATTACTTAAGCCGGTATGTCAGCCTATTGTGCGCTCTTAACGGGACGGAAGTGTATTATCTTCTTCATGTTCATGTTCGTACTGAGCAGCAATTTCCTCGATGTTCTTCAATGAGTTCATAGCAGATGGTTTAAACTAGGCATACTGTCATCGGAGAGGTGCTGGGAGTCTTCATCTAGCGAAAGCGGTAGAATGACAGATAAAAGTGTTGCAACTGGTTATTGTGTCTTCAGAAAGATGTTGGGTGTCGTTGTCTAACGAAAGCGGTACAATAACAGATTAGGTGCTGCATTGTTTTGATATCTGCCTGACAGTCCGTTAGATTGTGTGTCGTCTCGCTCAATTCAAAATTGATGTACTCAGTCTAGTCTTCACTTAGAGCAATCATCAATCGAAAAATATCTCGATTGTCTATTAGTCCTCTGGTCTTGTACCCATGCGGATTTCGCCCTTTTGTGCACTCTTCTGATGATGCTCATAATTGCGTGTTACTACGGCCCATTGTTAAGTCTAACCTATATTGCTGGAAAATGTCATTCGATGTTGTTCACACATATCTTCCGATTGTTGGTATCCATCCTGCTTGCCTGCTCTTTCTTTCACCTAGATGCCGCAATGCCCAGGATCTTGTGGAGATCTAGGTTAAGGCTAGCACACTCATGTGTCCATCATCGTGCGCTTTATTTTCTGTCGGGAAAACGTTTTTAAGGGGAGTTGGAGATCCGTTAGAATGACTTTATATTTCATCTGCTTTTGATTTTTAAACCAACTGCCCACGAACCTCTCTGTGAGATAATTCTTGTCTTTTTTGATAATGAGTATGACGACAGCATATAATAGCTGGTGAAATGAACTATGATACTCTCTAAAGGGGACCTTAGACCTGCGGACTGGTCGGCCGAAATTAGTCAGGCCGACTTTTGTGTTAGGCATTGTATCGTCTTACACTAACAGACATTCCGGGCGACTTTTTGCAAATAAAACTAGTTTTGATTTTGGCCCGACTGCCCGACCGCACTTTACACTGGGAGATCAGTCGGCCCAACAATCCGCTGGTATAAGGTGCCCTTTATCCATCCCACTGCTGCTTGCAGTAGGTTCACCACAGCATCGAGCTTTATTGTTACCTCAATAGTCTTTAATTTTAAGGGAGGACTATAGATTCTGTGAAATTCACGGATTCCTTCTATTCCTAAGCAAGAAACTTATTCTAAAAACAAAGTAAATTCTTTCCGAAACAAGAAAGACACCGGGAAATATAATACTTACACCTGCTTCGTCAAATTCTTCCCAATTATCTAGCACATCGTCACCATTGGACATGGCCTTAGTTTCACAAACACCTCAATGTTTTGAAGATCCACTTGGCCACTGTTTGGCTTCCACCAAAAGCAGTTTTCGCTTCAAAGTAACCACAAAAATCTCAATCGAGAATTTTCGTTTGCCTTCTACGCCTGCTTGCCTCACTTGACTTCCATATGGTGTTTGCAAGAGAATTTCACTTTTGTCTTTGGAATTTTAACAACCTTCCTTCCAAGCAAACACGACACGGCACCAACTACAACACAAATCGCTATTGCACTCACACAATCCTTTGAAACTTAGGTATTGATCTTGGTGGCAAAGTTCACCTGACAATGGAATGCCAAAACTTCTGTTGGCCGTCGTTGCAAATGTTATTGAGTTTCCTGATCGCCCCGAGTGTTACCGCTAACGTCGCTACTGTTGCTGCTATTGCGGTTTCTTTTTCTTCGTTGCCGTTTGCTTTCTTCTTTTTCGCCCTGCCTTCTTCTTCTTCTTCGTATTGGTAATTTCTTTCTTCTTCATGCAATAATAGAGCCAGCGTTGCAAAATATTATCCAGAGAATTTCTATTAAATTAAACAATAAACGCACAACTTCTGCACCCTGTCCGACTTCTTCACATACACACGCACAAACACTTAATTAATTTCTTGCAGAATTATACTTATTTAGTTTTCGGTTTCTAAAATGCATGCAAAATTTCCCCTTTTCCGCAGAAAGAAAGAAATCTTGTGCTGTGCTTGCTGCTGCTTTGAAATGGAAAGCTGAAAAGGAAAGGTGCGATGACAAATTCGCTGCATTTAGTTTGCCATCCCCTTTTTGACAGTTCCTCGTGCTTCTTTCAAAAACCTTCTTTCATGCTACTTTTGAAGTCATGCCAACGGGGTTGCCATTCCATCGGAAATATAAAAAATTGGGAATTAAACGTAGATACCGCTATTCAAGCTCAGGGGGACCGCTATTCACGCTCAGGGGTGCTATATATAGAGTATTCAAAAACCCGTCCACCGATTTTTTGGGTATCCACCGACTGCCGGTTTTCTGAAAATTTACAATTTCGAACCGGGTTTTTCTTGTTGGTTCCACCGGTCTTTTATTACATTAACACATTTAAACTTAACACAAAGCCTTATAAACTAAAAATATTTGTGTAGCCACTACCGACAAAGTACATTGTAGCAGCAGGTGTTGTTGAAGTTGTAGGCAGTAAAACTGACATTTTGTTTTTGTTCATTCGTTTCAGTTGTCAAACTCTACACAAATGTATAAAACAATACAAGAAAGTACAAAACAATATAAATATGAGTTTGACAAGTGAAAGGAAAAATAACATGGAAAAAATTAAATCAAATTGCTCAATTTCGCATATATTTTGACAACTACGAAATTGAGATATTTACGGAAATTTCGTTGAAATTGTCGTATACAACGCTGTTTTTACTCAGCAAAATGAACTTAGTACTCTGTTTTGCACATATGCAAGAACACGAAGCCGACAGAAAATTTTCGGATGTACCGGCGTCGTAGATAATTTTTTGAAGTTCACGCCGCCGTCGTTAAGGCATGCTTCGACTTAAAATGTTAGCCGATATTATCAGTTAAGCGCCTATTAGACGGTCATACCTGGTATGATAGAGCGGTATGCGATCATACCATCATACTCGTGTAATAGGCAAAAATACTTGTTTGTCAACAAGGTATGATGAATATCAAAATTTTTTTATATTTTGGAATACCATCATACCATCATACTCGTGTAATAGCTCTTGTGTCAATCACAATAAGAAATTTCATTTTTTGTTAAGCATTCAAAGTGGACAGATGGCGTGGCTAGATCGCGGGTTTTTACGTGAGTTTATTTCGCTTTATGAGCATTTCCCAGAATTGTGGAATGTCAAAAGCGAAATATACCACAATAAGCAAAAGAAACAAAAAGCATACGAAATTCTTTTAAATAAATTAAAAGAAGTGGAAGCCGAAGCGACAATAGATAGTGTTAAAAAAAAATAAATGCATTGCGCAAACAACCTCACACTTCGGTGTTTCTTTCAAACTGATATATGTCAGCTTGGTATGATAGTGTAATAGCAAAACATATTTTTTTCATCATACCGTCGTATCATACCAGGTATGACCGTCTAATAGGCGCGTTAAGCCGCTTTTAAAGGCCCGAATTACTAAAAAAAATTATCTACATTTATTACACAACTAACGAGATGAACCTAAAAGTAACGTCTGCCGAAAAATTACATTTAATAAAAACTCAGTTGCCGCCGTCGATACATTCTTTTTGTTGCTCTAACGCCGTTGATAATTATGGATCGGCTTCGTTCACCGAACACATGGTTACTAAAATTGCAACAAAAAAAAACAATTGTACGCCGCCTCATTCATCAGATTGAAATTTTAAGTTTACATCGAAATAGGGTAGTGGAAATAAACTATAAACCGTGGTGAATCAGTTATTCATGTTAAAGTTCATGTATCATTCATTTATTTTATTGTTTTCATTCATTTCCCAACAGAATTTTGGTTATTGTGTCCAGGCACTAAAATTTTACTAATGGCAATGTTTGTAAACAAACAGTTGTCATTTTTCAACGAAATTGCTCAAATGTCATTATTTGTTCGGTTTGTTTCCGAATATCTTATTAATAGTTTTGATTTCCGGAATTTGTACGATTTAGCAACCATTGATAAAAATATAAGAGATAGAAAGTCACACTAAGGGCAGTTATAAGTGCATAATGCCTTGTTCAGCGATTCAAACACTCTTCTTGGTTATTGGTATTTTTACTTCTGTTTTGCAGGTCCTTGTCAGATATTTGATTCATTTTAACATTTGTACCCTTTCCATTTCTCCCATCATAGGTGCACTTTTGCTTGATCTCTACCATGGTCCAATAGTATCTACGTGGTAATAGCAGCGCGCGTTGTTGTAGTTGTGGCAGCAACAGCAGGTATTTTGTTGATGTTCTATTCGCTTCAGTTGTCAAATTTTACACGATGCATATCAACAACAAAAGAATGCAAAAGGGTTTAAAAACAAAATACATGTGAGTGAAACATGAAAAAATTTAAATACCCTACAAGAAGTGAATGATGGAAACTAACACATACAACATTTTTCCACTAACTCATTTGCAACTATTTTGTACTGAGTTGTTGCTAATGACGTTCCCATTGTTGCGTAGTGTTGCGCTAATAATGACGGTCATTTCACCAGTCTTTTGACCGTCAATGTTAATGAAAACCTGCAGAGTTGAATTTGTTGAACCAAAGTCCAACGTTAAATGTAATTAAATTATAAGAAAAGGAATAAACACCTAACAAAAATAAACAGTGTAATAAAAAGATAAGTCAAAAAATCATAATTTGTTTTACAAAAGAATACGGCTTTGTGATCCGAAAAAGTTTAAATAACTAACTAAGATTTACGGGCAGAATTCGATTGTGGCCAATCAGCAGGAAATTGCAACTAAGTTGGAGAAAATCAAAGCAATTGTAGGTATCGCAGTTAGTTAATAATAAGTATTTTTACCAGATTGTGTCAAAACCGGAGATGATGACCCAGTCAAAACTTTTGATGGAGTGCAAGGTAGCCATCAAAAAAGTACAATGTTCTGTCTGTCGTATTACTGGCGACAATCAGCACAAAAACATTGATGAAGTTGTCAGCATGCTTCCTCTCCAGACCATTGTGGCGCAGCAAGAGGTAGATCAGAAGCTGGGCACACCAGATTTTACTCAAGCAATGATAACAAACTCAAATTTACAGTTCAATATTTTGATATTTATACATTCATATTTGTTCACAGACAACATACTACACAAAGTGAAAGGGGCATCAGAGGATGTCAGCAGTGTCGTACGCGCAATGTTCACGAATAACCTGCTTGCCAAATACAATTGGGATGGGAGGTGGGAAAAGCATGCGCTAGGGAAGCTATGTTTCTGCGAGTTTTGTTAATTTTTATGTGTAAAAATGTTTAAATAATTATGAATTGATATACATATATTTATACACATATCTCCTGTTAATATTTTAGATGTTTTCCAACTCCAAGGAGCAATGGACTTTGATAAAAGTGTGAAAAAGGCAGTTAAACGAAGCCACCAGAAGATGAAGCAAAAGATTTATTTAAACAAATTGTAAATAAGATTTTTATTTTGTCCAGATTTTCTTTTTTATTTCTTTAGAGAACATTTTTAATTTATTACTTTATTCATTCTTATTCATCCATTCATTCTTAGTCATTCATTGTTATGTACTTCCTTCATTCATTATATAATAAAATACTAAAAGTATATTCAAATAATAAAAACATTAATAACATCGCCTTTTATTATAAAAAGTATACTCATCACCTTCGACGCATATATCCATCAATTCTGATTAGTCAACTGTGATGGATATATTCATCAAGTTTGATTAGTCAACTGTGACTAATACTCATATAACCTTTGATTAGTAAGCAACAGTAGAGTGAGCAGCTCAGATATATGTTTTATAGGCGACCGAATTCATAAGTTCGAGGGAGTTGCAAAATCACACGTATACAAAAGTTTCCGTCAACTTTTTCATATTGGCTTTGTTTTTACGGGTTAGAGGGAGAGGGTTGCATAGGGTTAATAAACTTTACCGTCCATATATGCCAACATATATGTAATTCCAAATAAAGTAAATAGGGATTTTCGGGAAACGTTATAATATAGGTTAATTTATTAGAATTCACAACACATATACTATAATTTTAGGGTTAGGGTTTTAGTTCATAAATTCGTGTTAGATTTTGAGTATTTTAGTTATTCACTATGCTATTTTATTCAGCTTTTTAACTAATTTTAAGTTTTAACTTTAGAATTAAGATTTTAACTTTTGTTTTACAATTTTCACTGTCGTTTTAAGATTTTAACCTTAGTTTTAAGATTTTAGCTTTTGATTTAGAATTTAGTTTTAGAATTTAAACCTTCCTTTTGGGTTACTCTATGTTTTGGTGTTTTTTACAAAAATTTCACTCGAACAGGTCAGTGTAGTACTGCTTGAAGTTGGTTGCCGTTGGTGAGGGTAAAAATCAACAGCTGATGATGGGGTGTTGATGGTGTTAGGGTTACCATTGTTCACTGACGTGAACATTCTCCCGGCCCTGGGGAACCTGTGAAGTAAAAAGACACTTATTTTTATGTGTTCAAATGAGGGTTTAGGGTACTTCAAAGGTGAATATTATAAAACAAATACTTGTTCGGGTGAAATGGTGTGTTCAGGTTGAAATCGATCCCATGACCAACCAACCAAGGGAGGAGTCTTGGGCAATCAATGATCCTCCATCTACCCGGATCGTATTAGACCTTAGGATCGAGGTGTATAGGTCTCCACCAATCTCGATTGATACTGGAGAGTTGCCATAGAAGTCCGGGTCGGCTAAAGAAATGCGGCAAACCTTTTCCTTAATCGTGTCACTCACGGCGCTTCGGTAGGGGGGTTTCCTTTTTAAGCAGTTATATTCTTCTTGAAAATAAAGATTTTGACATATAATTACTAGTCTATCTTTCGTTGATTGTATTTCTTGTGCCTCAAGTTGAATACTTGGGTGATTCAACAAGATTTTCAGCCTCTCTTCGACTGATTTTGTTGTTGTTCGATCAAGAACAACTCGTTCATGACGAATAGTGTTCTTACGGGTACATGAGGCACGATCAATAAATCGATTAACATAAGATGAGACTCGAAGAGCTCTAGACCATTTTGAAAATCTTTTTAGAATGTCTGGGTGGGTATCATCATTCGTATTATCCGAGGATTTATTTCTATTGTGGGTAGGGTGGGTCACTACGGTAGTACTAAAAGAACTACCAATTTTTGCTTCAGCTTGAGTAACAAAATTTTGTGTTGTACTTGGCCATGTTGACACGGAATCCTTCAACCAAGGGGGTCCATTCCACCAAAGTGAATCATCTTTTAGGTCATCGGCTGTGCATCCACGGCTTGCGACGTCAGCAGGGTTATCATATGATGCTATGTGGTTCCAGTTTTCCACTCCAACTGTCCGGGAAATAGCAGATACACGATTCGCTACAAAAGTGTTCCAAGAGTTTGGATGCTTATTAAGCCAAGCCAACACGATGGTCGAATCTGTCCAAAAATACGTGTGATGTACAGGTAAGTTGAGTTGAGGAATTAAATTGTGTACCATATTGGCCAGCAATACAGCACCACAAAGTTCTAGTTTGGGTAAAGACAGAACTTTAATGGGTGCAACTCTCGTCTTAGCGAAAAGTAGGGTTACGGCGTTTGGTCCGTTTATGGGCTTTACTCGTACATATAAAGCTGCAGAGTATGCTTTTTCAGAGGCATCTGAAAAGCCATGAAACTCATATTTGGCTGAGGGGGTAAATTGAATCCATCTCGGAATACGAATTTGATTAATATTGTCATAAAATTGCAAAAACTTTTGCCATTTTACGAGGGTAAGGGGTTTAATACATTCATCCCAAGCTGTGTTATCTTGCCAAATTTGCTGCATAATAATTTTAGCAGAAATAACAATCGGTGCCAACCAACCAGCTGGGTCAAAAAGACGCGCAATATCAGATAGAACTGTACGCTTAGTGTTTCCTGCTTTTCGGTCAATTAAGGGTACATTGAAGAAAAATAAATCTTCTCTCGCATTCCAGCGAATTCCAAGAGTTTTAGCATTATCTGATTCTGGAAGGGTAAGTAAATCAACGTTGAGTAAATGATCTTTGGGTAAGTGTGTTAATAGATCCACAGAGTTCGAAATCCACTTTCTTAATGGAAACCCGGCGGAATCTAATACTGTTATCAATTCCTTCTGAGCTAATTTAGCATCATTAAGAGTATGCGCTCCAGCTAAAACATCATCAACGTACATGTAATTCTTCAAAATATCTGAAGCAATTGGGTGGGTATTTTGTACGTCTTTAGCCAGTTCGTGTAGGGTACGAATTGCCAAATATGGCGCGCAATTCACTCCAAACGTGACTGTTTGAAGCTCATAATCTTGAATGGGTTCATTTACGCTTTTGCGGAATAATATTCGCTGAAAGGGTGTGTGGGTGTTGTTTAATAAGATCTGCCTGTACATTTTTGTAATGTCGGCGTTATAGACGATCTTATAAAAGCGCCATTTCAAGATTAATACAACTAAATCTTGTTGTAGTGTGGGACCAATGTGTAACGCATCATTTAAGCTGCTGCCATTCGAGGTTTTGCTTGACGCATTAAAAACAACTCGAACCTTTGTTGTAACACGATCAGGTTTTACAACAGCATGATGGGGTAGATAATAATGGTCAGTTGAAGAAGTGTTAGGTTTGTAGGCTATGGGTTTCATATGACCTAAGTCAACATATTCCTGTAGCACGTTATCATATTCTTTCTTCAACTCGGGTTTCTTCATTAGATTCTTCTCGTTCCTTAAGTATTGAGCCATTGCCACATGACGTGAGTTTCCTAACTCAATTCGTGGGATACGAAACGGAAGATTAACTTGATACCGGCCATTGGGTAGGCGTAGGGTTGTCTTTTTATAAGTTTCTTCACAAAAAGAATCTTCGGCAGGCTGAATGGATTTTCCTGGGGCTTCTTCAATTTCCCAAAATTTTGTCAAACACTTATCAAGTGCGACTGAATTAAAATATGATACAATGGCTTGTGTCTTGTTCGATTCCTCAACGGGTCCTGTCAAGATCCAACCAAATTCGGTTTCTTGAGCAATAAGTGTGTTAAGAACACGTTTCTTAACACCAGATTTTAAAATCTGTGGGTAGAAATCGCTGCCAATTATGAAATCAATTGGTCTGCTTTCAAAGAATTGACGGTCAGCTAGCTGAATATTTTCCAAGTTTTTAATAATATTTGGGTTAATATTTTGGGTGGGTAAATGTGTTGTAAGGGTTTTAACAACAATTGCTTGGATTGTCAGACTAAATTTTGGGTTTATATTTGACCGTAATTTGACTTCGCACATTTTGTTTGACCGTGCTGACACAATCTCATTCAATCCCGAGATTTCAGCATCAATGGGTGTAGTGGGTAACCGCAGTTTACGTCTGAGCCGATCAGAAATGAAAGAAAAATCTGACGCTGGGTCTATGAGCGCTCTTGCGGGAAACAGCGTACGATGAACTTCCACATTCAAAACAGCTGTTCCTAATAACTTTTTCCGGTCATCTATTTGGGGTTTACTCGACTGTGTAATTGTCGAGAATGATTGTGACGATGTTGACGGTACTTGAATATCTCTTACTTGGTTGGGTGTACTTTGTACTTGAGGTTGGGTGTTTATATTCGATGCTGGCTTGTGTATAAGGGTATTATGTCGGCCTCCACAATATCTACAAGTAAATGTGCTATGACATTCCTTGATAGAGTGACCAGTTGCCAGACAATTGTAACAAAAACCGTTATTTTTTACGAAATCAATTCTCTCACTTATTCCGAGTGAATTAAATGATGAACATTCTCGAAGTGTGTGTCTATTATTGCAAAGTTTGCAAATTGAGCCATCTGGCTTCTCGGAATGTGGGTGGGTTGGGTTGGATTTCGAGAAATTTGGTTCCTTTTGTGTCTTTTTCTTTGAACGGATGTCTTTTTTCTTATCTTGGGTAACATTGTGGAAAGTGTTGCCTTTTCTTTCTTGCTGATTCCTATTATCAGAGAACTGTTTGGGTTTAGAGTAAGGGTTTGGATTCTTGATATCATTAACAGATTCAAGTCCTTGATATTTATTCGTAAGAAACTGGTTTATTTCAGTCCAAGAGGGTATAAGTGAACTATCTTTAAGAGATTTTTCAAAATCTTCTAGGGTTTCCCTGGGTAATTTGGAGGAACAAAGGTATACAAAGATAGGACCCCAACTCTCCGTATCCACCTCTAAAATGTTCAGATTTGAAATGCAACCGTTAATTTTCCTTTGTAGTTTTCTTATAGCAACACCACACTGTACAGTAATTGTAGGTAAATTGAACAAAGTTTTGAGTTGTGCATTTACTTGCATTCTCTGGTTCTCATATTGAGCAGTTAATTGCGACCAAGCTGTAACGTAGCCAGCATTGGTCAGGGGTGCGTTGTCAACTATCTCTTTGGCCTCGCCTCGGGTCTTTTGTTTGAGGTAAAACAGTTTTTCAACTCCACTCAACCGGGTATTATTACCATATATAGCTCTAAACATATCTCTAAAGGAAGCCCAGAACCTATAGTCGCCATTAAAAACTTGCATATCGCAAGGAGCAACGCTGAAGTTCACCGTATTTGTGTTAGTAGGGGTAGAGGAATTTTCGTGTTTTTCTTTGATATTCTGGATGGCTTTCTCTATTGAGACAGAGCGGGTTCGGAACCATTTTTTCACCTTCCTGTACTCCGTGGTAATTTCCTCTATTTTAATGGTTGTCTGTTCCTTCGGGTCATCCATGAGTGGAGATTCCCGTATGTTCTCAAACCGGGTACAAAGTTTCTCATAAATCTCCTCCAGCTCTCTCTTTTGGATTTTAAGAGTTGCTAAGGATGGGGTTTTTTCTTCCGTTTTAAATTCTTCTTCAAAATCCGCTAAATCAATTTGGATTATTCGGGTAAACCCGGCGGCCATGTTTTGAAGAGACATTTTTGGGTTGTAATGGGTGTGACAACTGTGTCGAAAGGGTTAATAATGGGTATAAATGGGATTCTAAATGGTTCCAAAAGATGGGTTATAAATCCCTGCGCTAACAAATGGGTTAAACACGGGTGATTGCGACACAAAATGGGTGAAATTAAGTTAAAAACGGGTTAAAAAATATTCCACAATTAATACAAAAATATTTTTTCCTTTCTTTTTTACGCGACCAAATGTCCAACTGGGTATTTTCACACAAATTTGCCTACGGTACTCACTGTAAGCGGCAATATCAGTTTGTCAGACAATATAAAAAAAAAACCTGTGAAATAACTATTAAAAGGGTGGGTGGGTGTTTAAATACAGGTATTCAGTTAAAATTGATCTGACGGCTGTGTAAAAATGTGTGAATTCGCATAAAATTTGGGGTTATAAATTTCAAATAAGTTGCAAAGTTGACAACTTACCGATTCTGCTTACTTATCGTGTAGGGTACCAATACCTTCCGTATGTATGTATGTATGAATGTGTGAGGTTTTTACACGTCGTCTCCCTTTTGTGCTGTTGTTCCCGCTTTGTATGTTGCTGCTGTGTTATGGAGTTTTTGGGTTTTTTGTTATTGTAATTAGTATGTTAGAATTTTTGTCTTAACACCAGTTTGTTATTATGTTTAATGTTGTAGGTATTTATTTGTTTTCTGACACAAAATGTTTTTAACTACACAGTTCTCTTTCATCAACAAATTGTTTTTCTAATCACCTTATTATTTGTTTTTATTGTGATTGTTATTTTCTTTTAATATTTTTACTTTTTAACACATCACCATTGAAGCTATTGGCCTAGGTTCTGTTTTTTATTTTACACACTGGCACAATGCTCAGGCTTAGTACTTAGACCAGCTTTTTGTTTTCTTTTTCAATTTGTTCTTTTGTTTAGTGGACTGTATTTTTTGTCTTTAAAACTTCTTTGATATTTATGTATTGTTTCAATGTCACTGTTTCACTTTTACTTAAGGTTTGAAAGGACCATGTTTTTACGGGTTAGAGGGAGAGGGTTGCATAGGGTTAATAAACTTTACCGTCCATATATGCCAACATATATGTAATTCCAAATAAAGTAAATAGGGATTTTCGGGAAACGTTATAATATAGGTTAATTTATTAGAATTCACAACACATATACTATAATTTTAGGGTTAGGGTTTTAGTTCATAAATTCGTGTTAGATTTTGAGTATTTTAGTTATTCACTATGCTATTTTATTCAGCTTTTTAACTAATTTTAAGTTTTAACTTTAGAATTAAGATTTTAACTTTTGTTTTACAATTTTCACTGTCGTTTTAAGATTTTAACCTTAGTTTTAAGATTTTAGCTTTTGATTTAGAATTTAGTTTTAGAATTTAAACCTTCCTTTTGGGTTACTCTATGTTTTGGTGTTTTTTACAAAAATTTCACTCGAACAGGTCAGTGTAGTACTGCTTGAAGTTGGTTGCCGTTGGTGAGGGTAAAAATCAACAGCTGATGATGGGGTGTTGATGGTGTTAGGGTTACCATTGTTCACTGACGTGAACAGGCTTTAAGAACGTGATAGAAACTTTGATGGATTTTCCATCAACACTGATGGTCAAATGGCCGTCACTGTTCTTGTAGAGTAGTTTGTTCCCTTCTCTCTTCCACTGTATTATTTTTTATGTTTATGTTTGTAATCAAGTTTTAGTTTTGTAAACTGGGAAAGGAAATTTTCTTTCGACCAACCGTCGGTAATCACAGTCTACATGATATCACCTCCGATAATGGAATAAGACTGCTAGACTTCGCCGCTGCAAAGAACATGGTAGTTTGCAGAAAACGATTCCAGCATAAGGACATAAATAAGGCGACTTGGTTATCTCCTGATCAGAGAACGAAGAACCAGAATGATCACTTGTAAATAGATGGCAGGCACTCTTCTAGTATAATGGATGTACGTGTGATTCGAGGTGCCAATATCGAATCGAATCATTACCTGGTGGCTGCGAAAGTTCGCACAGGGTGCAGGGTGAAAACCCTAGGAAGCCGAACACGGGAAAAGCTAGATATTGACAAACTACAAATACCGGAGATATCAATGTCCTATCAACAAAATCTTACTCTCCTGCTAGGGCAGAATACCCCCTCCCAAAGACCCAGATGCGCAGTGGAAGCACATCTCCCATTCTTTAGAAACCGCTGCAAGGACTGAACTTGGCTATCAAAAGCCGCAGAAGGATAAGCCATGGTACGACGAAGAATGTCGCATTGTCGCAACAAAACAGTAAATTACAACGCGTGCTGCAAGTGAGCGGCGCAAGAGGCTGAGAAGGGAGGAAACCCAAACAAGAGGGAGAGTGAGAAGACAAAATTATGCAGGTTGAATAATGAATCCCGAAATTATACCAGAGGGTAAGAAGATCAAATAACGGGCTGAATAATGGCTTGCCCTCCTGCAAGGACGAGAATGGGAATCTGATGACTGATAAGCAGTGTATGCTTAAAATGTGGAGAGACCACTTTTCAGCACTACTCCACTCAGATTCTTCCACTGAAGATTAGGAGGTAATTATTGTGGAAGACAGTGTAAATTTATGGTGTCAGCGACTAGAGAAACCTCCCGACTTGGTCCGCACTTGAACGTCGAAACCCGATTTAATTTTGAAGTAGAAGATGAATTTGTCTACCTTTGATCCGCCGTGAACAAGGACAACAATATCAGCCTGGAGATAAATAGGAGAATTGTGCTTGAAAATAGATTCTATTTTGGGCTCAGCAAGCAGTTTAGGAACAAACCCCTCGACAGACAAAAGTCCAGCTATACCAGACTCTCATTTTACCTGCCATGACATATGGCTTCGAAACTTGGGTCATATCGCAAGCGGATGAAAAACACCTGTAATATTCGAGAGAAAATTTCTCCGTAAAATATATGGTCTGCTAAAGAAAACGGCGAGTCCGACGTCATTGGAACCAAGAGTTATATCACCTGTATTCTGACGTAGACATATCAAGGCGAATCAAATTAGGTCAATTGCATTGACTAGACCATGCTATCAGAATGGACGAAGATGAGCCAGCGCGAAAGGTTTTTGATGACGTACCCGATGGAAGCAGGTAAACAGGACGAACAGGAAAGACCAGGCAGAAGAATCCCTCCGTATCCTTGGTGTTACCAACCATAGAATAATACATACCATAGAAGATTTTATTCGCTCAATAAATTAAACATCATAGGTAAGATGGAAAGTAAACATTGGATGGTAGAAAATATGGGTTCAATAATACCAGATGATGGCAATAGTATACAGCGATCCACAAAGGAACAACAACCGAATTTCGCGTTTTTGTGACAAACTAGTTGTGTTCAATACAATACAAATGTATACCAACGATAAAAGTTAACAAAAAAGTGCAAAATATATTTAAATTTTTCAGTTCTACACCAAAACGACAGGAAAAAGTTAAGTGAACATATTTTGTAACTCCACCTGGTGTAAGATAATTTTAAATTTAATTGCTCTCATTTCCACAAACCTTCGATGAAGAGTGTGAAATGAAACGTCAGATGAGAGAATAAGTTTATCTACGTATGTGTTATTCTATGTTACCAACTGGCGAGTAAAGGCGAATTATAGAACCAGATGGAAAAATATGTTGACATTTGTTTAATTAATATGTGTGCGACATCTGACCTCATGAGGTTGTAAAATAGTCAATAAAAGAAAGTTGATTTCCTCGTCTTACATTCGTAAAACTTGTAAAAGTGGTGTATTCGAAATTAATTTATTTAAAAATTCAATATTTGTACTAATCGATTACACCTTATCACTTCGAAATGAGTATTGATAGGATAGAATGGCAGAAATAGGAAAGTATAGAAGATACACGTCAAAACTCCCCATAAATTTACGTATTGTGCGTGAAAGTCTACCCCGTCAGCAACACTACACCCCTCACCCACAAAACGTGTTAGGCACGCGTCGAACTCGCTCGTGAAACGCTAGTGTAATGATGCTCTTTATCTTAACTTGTATAAAGCTACGAAAAAACACCCTTATGCCACAGCGGATCAACCTTAAACCATGTAAGAGATGTACACTTTCCTGTTGCTTATTAAAACATGTTCGACACTTTTCCATTGATCAATATATGAGACACAAGCAACACAACTCACTTTTCTATTTACAAAAGTTCAACAATATAGACTTTTGGCCAGTAGAAATGTATTTATTAAAAACACATGCAGATTACATTTTCACATACATGTCTTTATGAAATTTTTGAATTCACACTTGTTTTTAAGATATTTAATAAAACGGACGCTTAGAAACTTTTGCAAAATTTTTGTTTTGTTTTTCTTTTCACAAATTAATGGTTACATACATACAGAGCGACACAGTAGTAATAAAAATTCTTTGAGGTTTTTATTCGTCTCGCTCTAACGCACGGTGTCAAGTCGGGATGTTACTGCCTCAACACATCTTGACATTCAAATAAGAAATAGGGAATTTGCCAACATTCGTATGCAAATTCAGCATTGCTGTTGATGGAATGTTTTACACTTTTGATTTAGGAATTAAAGCCATTATATCTTGTCTTCATACAAAAAAATCAACAAACCCAAACTTTGCTTATTTTTCTGAGTAGCGGCATCTAAAGATCTATACACAGAAAAAAACCTTGTGTAAAATTACCCAAATTCAAGGTTGATATCAGCCAATTCACTTGGCAATATAGGGTCAGCTATTTAATTGGGCAATATTACCAATAAACGTACGCAATTTCACGTTGGCAAACCATTTAACCAATGCAAAAGGGCAAAAGGGTTTTTTTGGTGAAAATTTACAGTGGGTGATTCAAAATGTGAATTTGTAAAAAACGTACAGTTCATTTTCGAATGTATTTATAAAAACAATATTTTTTTTAATTTTGTTTATTTATTTATGCATACATATTTATTTTATACATACATATACATATATTGATGATAAGCTTATAATCAAAATGTAAAACACAATCACATGTACAACTTTTAAAATAAAAACTTATTTAAAGCAAATTAACAAAATCACATAAAACTTTAATAGATTTTGAGTATATCTAATATTTTATCTACGGGTTTATTCCGTCGGCCCTGAAAATCGTCGACTTGTCGGAAACTACATCAACATTTGATGTCTTCTAAAGTTTGAGGATCAATCAGATTTAATTGCCCACTTAACTGTAATGCAGCTAAAGCATTTTGGTTGATGCATTGGTTTGCTAGCCACAACGGAGAAAAAGCTTAGCAGTATTTTGTTTTCTACCATCTTCAGTAAAACGGACAATCTCTATCCGATTGTGACTGCTGCTGCACCTTGTTGCTATTCACTAGATGTGGATATCGCGTAAGAACTTCTAAGATAATCTTACCATAGATTATCTTGGAGTTTGAACCGTCTTTCACGACAATGGTGAGTGGTTTTTCCGGGCCATAGTGATTTACTACACATCGTGTTGTGTGGTGCGACTGCTGTTGTGTTATGGACGATAATGCTTGCATCATAGTTTCCATCATCCCCAAATATGCTCAGCAAACTCTTTAACATCTTTCTTTGTTGTTATTGTATTCCTTTCAAAGTTTTTCAAAAGGGTATCTAACGATGTGGTACTGCTGTTAAGTTGATTCCATAAAAGATATGATAATCACCACAGACGTTCTCATCTTGATTAGGCTCTTGATTCTAAGCGTAAATGTTGTTCAGCTTACCTGCTGTTTCACGGAATAAGGATTGTCGCTGCCATACTGGGCGAGGTAAATCCCATGTATGTATTTTGCTGCACACTACGCTGTTGGTGCAGAGGTTGTACGGAATATTGGAACACAATACGATTTTGTTGCTGTATTAATGAACGACATACTGGACTGACAGTGGCGCAGGCGTACGTTTCGAGTTGCAGGCTGCTGAAAAAACGGAATGGGGAAAGGCTTCACTCCCTCGACATAAATCTCATCGATTACTTTACTTACGATTACAATTTTCTGTGGATGCATTTCTTTTGTAAGCCTATGGGCTTCGAACAGTTTTAATAGAACAGTCATCGTCTACTGCCTCACATTTCTGTTCGTTCCAAAACAGTAACATAATCGGTTAAGGCACTTAACATTAATAGATGTGCTTTCAATTGCGAATTGTCGCGGAATTTAAGAGTTAAATCGCAATAGTTCGTTTTGTTCAAGTTCTGTAGTTTCTGAAGAAGAAAAACCTCCGCAGTTGTGGTATTTATCTCACCACAAAATTGTTTGTTGACATTCTAATAATAACAAGTAGAGTTGCATTCGCGTTAGTAGTGTGTTTTGCACTTTCGATTTGGCAATATTGCCTATTTTTCTTGTCCTCATACAAAAAAAATCAGCAAACCCAAACTGGGCAATATTACTTATGTTTATTTTTTCTGTGTAGAATGAATACATTTACAAGTGATGAGGTGCCAGTGTTGATAAGATAAACATTTTATGACTGAATAGGCATCCCTGTTATTTGCTGTCATTGTCAAACAGCTGATACAGATTTTTTTATTATTCTCAATTACCTTGAATGTGTCATTAATTAAACTATATCTACTTCAATTGGCAGTCATTTTTATATTATCGTCTAAATTTTTTTATTATTAATATAAAACGCCACAAACTTTGTGTCATTTGTCTCCTCGCCGTCCTCTAACACAGTTTGTAGACCAAAATACAACATGGATTTTACATCATTTGCAAAGGCTACAAATTTGGATGGAGCGAACACCGTCTCATCGGATGGGGTCAAAACACCAGAGGAACTACACTTTTGGAAACATGTCGAATATATTGAAAATCATGGCAAGGATCAGGATGATTATGAATATTGTATGACGGAATTTTTACGCATGTCTGGCATCTATTGGGGTGTCACTGCGTTGGATATAATGAATCAATTGGAGCGCCTTGACCGAAACTCAATAATTGAGTTTATTAAACGCTGCCAGTGTCCGACGACAGGTGGTTTTGCGCCGTGTGAAGGTCACGACCCCCATATATTATACACTTTGTCCGCAGTGCAGATATTGTGTATTTACGATGCCCTGCAGGAAATCGACTGTGATGCCGTGGTGAAATATGTGATGTCATTGCAACAACACGACGGGAGTTTCTTTGGTGATCGTTGGGGTGAAGTGGATACAAGATTTTCATTTTGCGCTGCTGCATTATTGTCGCTGTTGAAACGAGATTTAAGCACAACAATTGATGTGGAAAAAGCTGTGCAATTTGTGATGTCGTGTTGTAATCAAACAGATGGTGGATTTGGTTCGAAACCGGGAGCTGAATCACATTCGGGTAAGTGTTAAATTGCGCGAAATAAATGAAATAACTTAAAAAGTATATGTAAAGATAATGCTATACTATCTTGGATATAGTTGGGCGAAAGGATTAAAATTACAAATCTGAATAAATAAAATAATTTAAAAAGAAGATTATAATAATTGTGAAGACAAGGTTTATGAGAGATACAACGTAGTCTTTAAATAACACCAAAGAGTTAAAAAGGTTATCACATATACGATTTTTATATATATTACGAGACGAATCGATTTTCAGAATTCTATCGTAAAAACGACGGATACGACGATGTATAATTTGTCCCGACTAATACTTTATGATACCTTGAATAGCTTTAATTTAAGCCTTTAAACTAACTTTTGATTCTTTAAGTATTCCTACAAGTAGGAAATTCGTGTTTATTTATTTCCAAAGAAGCTTACAAATTCCCACAACCTGCTTTAACTTAATTGGGATATGTAGGGCTAAGAATGGGTCCTCTAATCTCGGAACACTTTTAGTGTAACACATTTCTGTAGTGATGACGGTCAGTCAAACTGATTCTCTTCCTTTTTGATTATTATGGGAAAGTCTGTGTTCTAGTTCGACAGGTATTTTATAGATTCCAAAATAAGGGGAAAAAATAATTTTTAAGAAACTTCGAAAACTATTTCCTTTCGCTTTGCCTGCTATATGAATGGATCGATCGACCCAAATTGTTCCCAAACTTGTTTCTTACAGTGAAGAAATAAAGTGTCAAAACAAATCTAAAAATTTGTATGTTCTGCCCAATTGGTAACTATGAGCAAAAGAATACTTAAATGCATTTTTAAAGCGCAAGTAAATAATTGGATTCATAGGAAAAAATAATATGAAAACATATTTTAATGAAGTTATTATTAGTAAAATGGAAAATTGTCGGGGAGAAAGTCTACATACAAGTTGATAACTCCTACAAGTGCAAATTAAATTAAGGAGACCCGCCGTTTTTACTGTACTAGTCGGTAGTTGTTAGCAGTCGATAGAAGTGTCTTAGTGTGAAAAATATACTCAAAATTTTTTTTCAGTCTTTTGAAAATGGAAAACCGAACAGAAATTGAGGTTTCAGTTAGAAATCTTATAATAAAACTTCGATATGGAAATAAATCTTATGGAGAAATTGTTAAAACTGTGAACTTAAGTCGTTCTATTGTTCAAACAATAATAAGATATTACAAAAATAGTGGAACCACCGAAAACAATGCACGATTTGGTTTGCATTGACCGACTACTCGAAAGAGGCACCACTATTTGATCGGAAGTACCACACGCTCATACCGGAACGTGATTCCTGGTACAAAGGAATTTCTGTTCTAGAGTTTACGTGAACTTATGCAAGAATGTTTCGAAAATGAACAATCAGGTAGGGTACGGGGTCTACCCTAGGAAACTAGGGTTGTCCATTTTGTCGTAGACTACCCGATCATTGATAGACATCAGGCTGAAATTTTGGATTTTAAAGAGGGATAATTGTCCAGCAGTCACTGGGGTCAATGTCATCTCGGACAGTCAAGCGGTAATCAATAGCCTGGACTCTATATTCCTAAATTTAACATCTGCCCAGGACTGCCGCAGATCTCTTAACTCGGTGGTCCATAGGGGCCTTGTGTGTTACAGTGCACAGGGACATTCCGGTGAACCGCAGAGCGAATAAGTTGGAAAAACTACCTTATAATTTCCACAAGAATTGGAACGTGTTGGCTAGCCCTTAGCGACTTGTAAGCATATCCTGCAAGAATGCTCCTATATAATGACCCAGGTGAGGTAGACGAGAGACACAGATGGTGTAAGCCGAAATCAAATCCGTCCGATATTTTACAACAGGAGATCCAGAAAACTTCTGTCTGTAGCCAGAGAAAAGGTATCAGTGCTTGTTTTAGTTTTGATGGGACACTCTGATTGGTAGGCATTAGTGATGGGCGGTTCCGCGCATTTTAAAGAACCGGTTCTGTCGAGTCTGATTCCGAGAACCAAAAGAACCGTAAACGCTTTCAATTAACCGAAAGACGCGTCCAAATGAACCGAAAACGGTTTCTAAAGAACCAAAAACTATTCTAAAAGGACCGAAAAACGTGTTCAAAAAAACCGAAAACGGTTCCAGAAAGACCGAAAAACGATTCTAAAAGAAATGAAAAACGGTTTGAAAAGAACCGTAAAATGTTACAGGGTCCTGTTTTTTTGTAACATTTAACGGTCCTTTTCAAACCGTTTTTCATTTCTTTTAGAATCGTTTCTCGGTCTTTCTGGAACCGTTTTCGGTTTTTTTGAACACGTTTTTCGGTGCTTTTAGAATAGTTTTCGGTTCTTTAGAAACCATTTTCGGTTCATTTGGACCCGTCTTTCGGTTAATTGAAAGCGTTTACGGTTCTTTTGGAGCCGTTAATCGGTTCTTGTAAACACCGGTCCGGTCGGTTCTTTTAAAGGACCGGATCTGCAGAATCGGTTTCTCGATTCTGTGCATCACTGTGAATCCTGTAATATGGAATCCTGCCGATTTAGGAAGCGGGGGGATAGCTTGATCTCATTAGCGCGCTGTATCACAATGCACTAACAAGTCTGAAGTTATTCTTTCAGACAACTGTACAGGAGAACGTGGGTTCGATCCCTGATATGACATCTTTGCATTTCTTTCCTCGCTTTCTTTACCTCGCTTAGTGAAGGCGACACTATCGAGTATTTAACCAAGAAAAACTTCTTAAAATACCGTTCGAAGCCGGTGTAAAATTGTAGGTCCCAATCAGCGAGTGTAAAACTAGAAAGCACACGGCTCAATTGTTGTGTCAAGCTCTCCACAATCCCTTTATACGATGTGATGGGAAACCTTACTTACTTATCCGGTCTCGGACAACCCCGGGGGGTCAGGGACCTTACAAAACGAAGATAACATATTTCGCTAACCAGTTCGATCCTTTGCTTTATTTCTCCAGTTGGCAATACCAAGTGTACGCAGGGATTCGTCAACCTGATCCCTCCAGCGGAGTCTTGGTCTTCCTATTTTTCGTCTTCCTTCGAGTTCGGTTTCGAAAACCCTTCGTGCTGGTTCTTCTTCATCCATTCTACTGACATGGCCCAGCCAGCGCAATCGCGTTATCTTGATCCGCTTAACTATGTCAATGTCAGGATAAAGCACATACAGCTCATGATTCATGCGTTGCCGATACTCGCCGTTGTGCACTATAGGGCCATAAATTTTTCGGAGTGTTTTTCTCTCGAAGACTCCTACAGATGTTTCGTCTGCTTGCGATAGGACCCAGGATTCTGCGCCATAAAGCAAGACAGGTTGAATTAGAGTCTGGTACAGCTGGACTTTTGTTACTCGAGAGAGGGCTTTATCTCTAAAGTGCTTGCTTAGCCCAAAATAACATCTATTCGCAAGCACAATTCTCCGCTTGATCTCAAGGCTGACTTTGTTATTTTTGTTCACGGCAGATCCGAGGTATATAAATTCGTCCACTACCTCGAAGTTATAACGGTTATCAACGTTCACGCTTTGGTATAATCGCGTGGAGGCCCTGCCCTGTTCGTTGAAACCATTAATTTTGTCTTGTCCTCATTTACCGTCAGACCCACTTTTGCTGACTCCTTCTCAATTCTCGAAAAAACCGCAGTAACTTCTCTAATTGTGCGCCCAATGATATCTATATGTGACCTGGTCTACGGAAAGGGGGCTTAGGTGTCAAAAAATCAATTTTCACTTTTTGGTTGATTCGGATGGAAGATGAGATGCTTTTTCACGTGGTGAAAAGCAGAAAAAGAAGAGTAAAAAGAGAAAGAAGAGTAAAAATACGACAAAATATAATTTATTGGTAATGAACAAAATACATTGAATTATAAGCTATAAAGACATGATTATACAGTAGAAAAACGTATTATGGGCCAAAAATAATAATGCTGAGTAGTTTATGTATTTTTCTTTGTTGTCGTTTTCCTTGAGATCTTTTTACGTATTGATCCTGAGGAAGATGGACCTGGTTCCTCGTCTGGTTTGAGAACATCTTCACTAGTTTTTGCCTTCCGTTTCTTCGATGGCAAATCTTTCGGCAATGGAGCCACAGTATCTACTTTAGATATATCCGAAACTAAGCTGCGAAGATTGTGATAGATGTACCACTGACGTACTGAACTCCTCATCAACACTCATGTTTCATTTCATGCGAAATGCGAAGACGATAATCAACAGAAACAGTAAACGTCACTTCTTCAGTGTTACTTTTTTAAATGTTCCACACTAGCAACTTACACGATGAACTATAATAATATTCCGACCAACAACAACACTTACTGGACCAACAACAACACTTACTGGACGTCCGGCGCGGAGAACAATTAACGAGATAATGAGAAACTGACGAAACGAGTTGCTTACTTTTAACAGCTTTTTCACAGAAAACTAGTTTTCGCACGTAAGCTCCCTTTTCGTAGACCAGGTCACATATCATCAGCATACGCGAGCAGCATGTGACTTTTGCTGCTGACGGTTTTATTCATGTTGACTGCAGCTTTTCTCATAATGATCTCCATTAAGATGTTAAAGAGATCGCACGTTAGGGTGTCGCCTTGCCTGAGGCCTCGCGTAGTTTCGAAAGGTTCGGTAAGATCCTTACCAACTTTCACTGCGGATTTGGTGTTCGTCAAGGTCATCCTGCAAAGGCGTATGAGTTTTGCAGGAATACCAAGCTCAGACATTGCTTCATAGAGTTTCTCCCGTATCGGACTATCGAAGGCCGCTTTATAATCGATAAATAGATGATAGGTGTCGATTTGTTTTTCGTATGTCTTCTCCAGGATTTGACGTAGCGTGAAAATCTGGTCAGTTGTCGATTTTCCAGGCCTAAAGCCACACTGGTATGGTCCAATCAGGTCATCGATAATTGGTTTTAGTCTTTCGCACATTATACTTGATAGAACCTTATATGCTATGGATAAAAGGCTTATTCCACGGTAGTTGGCACAGATACTCGGGTCACCTTTTTAAATATGGGACATAGTACACTGAGACTCCAATCGCCGGGCATGCATTCATCTATCCAAATTTTGCTAATGAGCTGATGCATGCACCTTATCAGCTCATCGCCGCCAGCCTTAAACAGCTCCTGCCGGTAATCCATCGGCTCCTGCGGCTTTGTTGTTCTTAAGCCGGGCAATAGCTGTTCTGACCTCGTCTTGGTTAGGAGGGGGCAATCGACGTCGTCGTCCATATTGTGGTCCATTTTCCCATCGTCATTGGATATCTCAGGTACTAGTAGCGCGGAGAAATGCTCTCTCCATATTCCCAACATGCTCTGCACATCTGCGACGAGATTTCCATCCTTGTCTTTACAGAAGGGGGCCCTGAACCATGTCCATTTGTTCCGTTTTTAACTTTTTGGTAGAATTTTCGGGCTTCGTTCTTCCGTCTGTATGTCTCAATTTTCTCACTCTCGCGCTTTCTCCACTGCCGTTTCTTACGCCTAAAGAGACGGTTTACCTCCTTTCTTTTCTCCCTATACCGCTCAGTTGCAGCTCGCGTTGCAATTGACTGAAGCATTACCATACGTACAGCGTTCTTTTCGTCATTTGCTATGCGACACGCTTCATCGCACCACGGTTTATTGCGGAGCGGTTTTTCGAAACCAAGTACGGTTGTTGCGGCAGTTTTTATAGAGTCGGAAATGGGGTTCCACTGCGCATCAGGATCGTCATCGGGAGGTGGTGGGTTCTGTGCCAAAAGTTGCGAGAGCTTCCTTGAGTAGGCTGTGGCTACCTCTGGTAATTGCAGCTTTCCGATGTCCAGCTTCCTCTGCGTCTATTTTCGTACGATTTTCGATCTACTTAATCTTGTGCGAACCTTTGCTGCTACCAGGTAGTGATCAGAATCGATGTTAGCTCCTCTGATCGATCACTCGTACGTCCATTACACTGGATGAGTGCCTTCCATCAATTACCACGTGATCAATTTGGTTCTTAGTTCTTTGATCAGTGAATACCCAAGTAGCCTTGTGGATGTCTTTATGCTGGAATCTTGTACCACTAATGACCATGTTTTTTGCCGCGGAAAAGTGAATCAGTCTCATACCGTTGTCGGAACTGTCAGCATGTAGACTGAAATTGCCAATAGTTGGATTAAACACATTCTCCCTTCCTACTTTGGCATTAAAATCTCCTAGTACAATCTTAATGTCATGGCCAGGGCAGCGGTCATACGTTTCCTCTAGGAGCTCATAGAATATGTCTTTGGCACCATCATCTTTCTCTTCTGTCGGGGCATGAACACAAATTAGGGAAATATAAAAACATTTCCCTTTTATGCGGACTGTGGCTATACGTTCACTCACAGGATTGAACCCAGAGACTAGATGTCGCAGTCTTTTGCCAACTACAAATCGGCAACCAAATTCATTTTTTTTTCATGGCAACTGTAGTATATATCGCAGTTTCTATTTCTTGTGCAGCCGTGTCCTGTCCATCGCATTTCCTGGATAGCGGTAATGTCAGCCTTATAACTTTCGAGGACATCTGCCAGTTGGATACTTGCACCGGATCTATATAGAGTTCTTACATTCCAAGTGCATATCCGTAAATCGTGGTCCTTATAACGTTTGCGGGGGTCGTCAACAAATAGGGGTTGTTTATGTTTTCTTTTTCGTTTACGTATTTTCACTGCCATTATGAACGGTGGCGGGAGGCAAACCCAGCCCACCGTGTTTTTGCATTTTACCTACTGCCAGGATAATTTGATGCAGCCGCCCATTATGGATCAGACGCTGACCAGGATGCGATATGTTGAACCTGGATTTTCTTCTTTTAGTTTCTATCCGCCGTTGGCCCGTATATTTGGCTCATCCGCCTTCTAAGGACAAAAGAATATGCCCGATTGTCTGATGAGCTTCAGTGACATCAGTCACCTACTAAACCTGATTTGATGCTCATTTGTTTCGCCTTCTCACTCTAGCTAGCTAACAGAGGTTTCCGAAAAGCCATTGCTCAGGACATACTGCGTGGAAGTAGTGAGCTGCTTGGACTGCCTAATGAAGGAATCATTTCTGGCCACTCCCAAGTGAATGGCAATCAGAAACTTGTGATGGGAAACCATTTCACAAAAAAATGTTAGCAACCGTCTTTCACCTGACTAATGATTAAAAAACTGTGCCCAACGCGTGTCTACGAAGCAACCCAGTACATGCTAACCTTTAGCGCACGCCTCCCATTTTTCTAACAAAAGTCATCGGTTCTAATAACAATGTTGAGTATGCGCCATATATGGGGTTTTATACTGGAAAGATTTTTATGTGGATTCTTTTCCTTGATTGCGAGGTTTTCAGATTTGTAATTTTAAGTCTTACAGCCAAACAAATTAAACTACAAAAGACCTACTCTATTTAATCGCACGAATTGCCATTAAAGGCTGTTTCCTTTTCCGATTTATTCCATTAATTTTTTCTTTTTTAACTTTCTTCCAGGTCTTATCTACTGTTGCGTGGGTTTCTTGTCCCTAACTCACCGTCTCCATTTACTGGATGTGGATAAACTTGGCTGGTGGCTGTGTGAGCGCCAACTACCCTCTGGAGGCTTAAATGGGCGTCCTGAAAAACTCCCCGATGTCTGTTACTCATGGTGGGTGCTCGCCTCTTTGACCATAATGGGACGTCTACACTGGATTAGCGCCGATAAGCTCAAACAATTTATACTTTCTTGCCAAGATAATGAAACGGGCGGTTTCGCTGATCGTACCGGCAATTTGCCCGATATATTCCATACACTCTTCGGTATAGGAGCTTTATCCTTATTAGGTTTCGAGGGCCTAAAACCCATCAATCCCACATTGTGTATGCCACAATATGTAATGGATCGTTTGCAGATAAAACCACAGATTTTAGAAAGACCTTAAGATGTAGACATATTTGTGAGAACAAAATTCTACACGAAGGAAAAATGAACAAAAGACGCGAAGATCTTTAAATCGTATAAATAACTTATGAAGCGAAATAACGATTATTCAAACAATCACTTTTATACTGCACTATCTCTCCGTCTCTCAACCACACTCTTTCTCCATCTCTTGAATTCTAAGTGCACATTTTTCAATGAAATTTCTCTCGTCTTCTTTGCATTTCTTGTAACTCTAACACATAAGTCGCGCACCACTAACTCTCCGGTTATTTTCTTTTTACAGCCAGGACAACAGAACAGAAATATTTTCAATCAATGTAAAAGGATTGAGTTGTTTTTTTTTTATAAACTTTATAGACAAATTATTATTTTTTTTTATATATACAACAAATAAAAAATTAGCTTTATTATCTTTGCATTTACGTAAATAAGTAAAACCAAAAATACCAGACAAGATTAAAAAGTTATTGAAATTATAACTTTATTTAGTATAAAAAATATATATTACATTTTATAGTATAACAATAAGTACGGTGATATGAGGTTCTAAAATTCGTCTTATCCGGTGTTAAACGATTTGAGGAACGCACAAAAATCTTTTACATTGTGTTGCAGCTAAAGGATCTTGACATGATTTTCTTTAATAAATTGGAATTTGAAATGTTCGACGCTTTGTATTACCACCTATCAAATACTGTTTCTATCAATCGTTCTTACAAAATTAGATAAGACTACTTTTGGAACCTAACGTTTGTGTAATTTTTACGTGTAATTGGCGAAAGCATTTGATTGTGATTTGTAAGCCATGAATGTTAAACCGATATCCGATGAAGGGTAAGTTATTGAGGGATATGCATAGATGTTGTAGATTTTAAAATGACTAGTGGAATATATGTGGAAATTATGGAAAAGGTTATCAGTTATTGCAAATGATTGGAATCTAATCTGTTCAGTTTTTGTTTGCTGTAAAACACCGAAGTTTCAATGTTGGACTCTTACTTTTCCATAAGATACATTTGTGCATTCAAATTGGTGACCGATAAAGTCCACACTATAAAGATTTAAATGTGAGCTGATGGATTGCGCTAGACATATTCCAGTTATTCCTGGTTGATCGGTGGGCATTTGTTTCAATACATGAGTTAAATAACAATAAATAGTTTTCCATGATGGGGCTGGGGAGTTAGAACTTGTTATTGTATAATGTATGAGTTATATTTGTCTTAAGAAATTACAAAACCTCAAAATGTTTACACGTACAACTATTTTGTAAAAGCATTTATTTTATATTAAAGCACTGTGCCTCTACCTCGAACAAAAAGCGAATGCGAGTTGTTCGTATTCGACTCAATTGGGTCTTAGAGGAAAGTCGAGAAAGTTTCCATTCGACTGATTTTATTTCATCGTCGATGACAGCACTAGAGAATTACAAATTTGTATTGAAAAGTTTTCAATAAACTTTGTGTTTTCGTATGCCTAAAAATGACAAGATAGTGTAAACCACATCTGGCGTCGAATGATCGCATCCGTTTTGTATCGTAATCCGTATTTTGGATGCTTGATACAATTGACACTTCGATCTGAATATAAGAAATAGTTGTAATTATCAAGTCAATACAGGAAAAAGATTCCATTAATACTAGATTTTCAGAAGTTATCATCAAATTTGTAATTTAAAAGCACTTTCGTAATCCAGATTACGATACGAAACCGATACTTTCATTCGACCTCTGTTCACTTTCGTTTAGAACACGACCAAACACGAGGGGCATCGAAGAACAGGAACATCGAAGAATGATTACATACGTTTCGCATATCCTAATCAATATTTTGCAATCACAATAAAATGGGAACTTGATACAAAATTAGGAAATTGTAGTAGTATTTATCAAGTCAATAGTAGAGTGGGGTTTTTGAAATCATCATAAAATTTATTCATTAAAGACACTTTCCTATTTCAGATTAGGGTATAAAACGAATGCGATCATTCGACCGCAAGCCATTAATGTTTCTTTAAATTGTAACTACGTCTGGATGAATTTTATTAAAAAAAATAAAATACCAAGGACTTTAAATCTATTTCGTGTTATCTTAATACACACATCAACCATATTCCTAAACAACATGTGTAGAGATTAGAATGATTCTATTGATGAACATGTTATAAAACCTTTACCAGCTCTATTTTCAATGCAAGTTAGTGGTTGTAATGAAAGTCAATAGCATTTAAAACTATACAGCAAAGCTTTACATAAACGTTTATTCTAATTGTCTCATATATTTTGTAAAACATTTTGCAATTCTAATGCTTAAAATTGATATAATTTAATAATTGATACTGCACATTTTTTTTAAATAATAATTTAATATCAGTATTTGACTAAAACCAAAAAGAACACAATAAAATACTCTATTTACAATTTAGTTAAGTGGCTAGAAAAATGTTCCAATTATCTAAAGATATGTGTGTAAGAGAGAAAGTTAAATAAAAATTAGCACTACAGGATTAGACAAGGAAAAACAGCTAAAATCTAAGGCACTATTGCATTGGTATAGCACATGAAAGTTACTGTAGGTTAATCGAAAGTTGTTACTTGCATTTTGAAATAACAAAAAGGAAAATTATAGAGTTTAAATAATATTAAAGCATCAAATTTATGTATTAAATTTATCATCACTGGTTAAAACGTTGTAGGCACAACCTAAAGCCCAAGAGATTTCATGGCCATCGATTTTTTTGTATAACTGGAAAAGGAGAAAAGGACAATATAAAGAAATTACAGAATATAACAATTGCAAAACTTTCCAAAAACACCTACCTTTATCTTTTTACCCTCTCCCAAGCCAAAGCCCTCGTGTAATAGCACCGAGATATATGTCAAATCGAAACACATAAAAGGCTGTTCATCATTGGGTATAGCACAGACTGACTGCGCTTTCTTGCGATACGCCTCCACAGTGATTTCACCACCCGCAAAAGGATCTATTAAACCCGATTCGGTGGCCCGTTCAAAGTAATAACTAAAAGCGGCTATAGTATGTTGTTTCAATGTAAATGGTTTTGGTTTAACCAAAGGCATTACTTTACTCTTCACCAAATCCAAACAGGCTTCGAAATCAACAATTGGATTTTCTTGTGTCGATTTGCTATGATCCCGGCCAGAGATTTTATACTCAACATTACTATAAATCCAAGTTCGATTGGAAATAATGGGATTTACACAAATCGATTCTAAATTTGTCTCTTCTTGGTTGTAGTTTCGTGTGAAGACTGCATGTCTGGCGGCCATTAAACCCAAACCCAAATAGGAATGGGTAAAGACTTTCACTTTCTTATTTAATGTGTTAACTTCATGCATATATTTCTCATACACCGGCACTTGTTCGGGATCGGTGGGCGAGAATGTAACTTGGGTACTACCACCACCTAAATCTAAAGCTGCAGCTTGATTGGATTTCGATAGACGTCCTAATAAAAAGTTGACCGTAAACCAAGAAAATATACCCTCATCAGTGCCATCCATTATCTCGACGGCATCAATGTCTACACTGAATTCAGATTTGGTGAAAAGATCTCTAACAGCATTTAAGAGATTTTCCGCTTTGCTATGGCGTAATAGACGCAAACCAGCAGTGGCCTTCAAGACCAAAGGCGTGGAAGACCATTTATCTTTGGGTATAAAAGCCCGAGCCTCATCAAGCAGCAATTTAATGGAATGGGCACCTTTTTCGGGTGCATCAGCAAAAGAGGATAGTCCGGGCTTGCGTTCCTTGAAAAGCTCATCGGATAGCACCAATTTATTGTCTGGAAAGGGAAGGAAAAGTGCAGAGATTAACATAGATAAAAAGAGATATTGGAAAATGATGCTTGTGTTTCTTTATCAAGATGATTTTTAAAATATTGTCACAATGAAATCGTTTTCTTTTCGAATTTACTCTTTTGGAAGCTTAGCTAATGATCCTTAAATACTATTGTATAGTTTTGTAAAGATAGTGTGCGCAGTGTGCGCGCCTCTTGTACATGAGATCCTGGGTTAGATCCTTGCTCAGACCACCTTAAACATTTCTTTCGGCTGCGGTCACCTCGCATAGTGACGGCGACACTATCGAGTATTTAGCCATGAAAAAGCTTCTCAAAATACCGCTCGGAATCGGTGTAAAACAGTAGGTCCCAATCCGTGAGTGAAAACTGGAAAGCGCACAGCTCTGTGATTGTGAGAAGCTCTTCCCTGTCCCTTCATGGGATGTAATGGGAAACCATTTACTTTTTGTATAGAAAATATTGTAGCATATTCTCTTTTGTAAAACCCCCAAAGGAAAACATTGGCAACGATTAGTTTAGATTGGGAAAGAGTATCCCAAGTCCCGGGAGTAACTAACCCCTGCATTCACAACGAAAAAGTTAGTGATTGGATGAACGTTCCGTACAGCGAATGTCTAATTAGAATGTTTTTAGGCTTGGTCACTCAAAATCATTCAAAATCTAATATAGTAATATAGTTAACGTCCACTACAACGACTTCTAATCCTCTCCCATTCATCTGTACAGCACTGGATTCCTCGGCAGTTGTTGATTTGGAAACCAACTACCTCAGATTCTTTTTGTGGAATAATTGTTAAGCGTGTTGACTTAACTATTTTCCCTTTAATGAGGTCGGTTCTACGTTCTGATGGTAAGAAGCCATACATCATTGGCACTAAGTGCTGGTAAAATTATTGCTGATGGTCTCGGATCCCTTCCACTATTGCATGCATTAATTTGGTCGTCAATGCGGCATCGAACTTAATTCGTACAGCTAAAAGGTTTAGTAAAAAGAGAGAAGCTCTCTACAATCTTTTCATGGGATTTCTATTTTGATTTTGTTGCCCGCAGATATCAAAACAAATACATCCGCTAAATCTTGTGCGGTTCGGCAATGCGCTCATGCCATACTTCGTCTCCGTCAATAGTCCTGTTTTTTTATTCCCCGCTAAACAAATTTTTCGACCACTTTGTATGGGGAGCTAAGCGATATTAAGCGGTTTCGCATTCAAAGTCGTCGAAAAATTAGTTTAGCGGGAAATAATAAACACACTTATGTATGTCTACCAGAATACATATGTGTAACTCTGAATTGTCATTTATTCACTGCTAAGCTAATTTTTCGACCACTTTGTATGTATAGGGAGCTTAGTGATTTTAAGCGGCTGCCAATAATAGGCCTGTTGTTTTATTCCCTGCAAAACTAATTTTTCAACCACTTTGTGTGGGATGCTAAGCGAAATTCGAAAAATTAGTTAGGGAAATAAAGAACCACGCTTAATAAGTCTTAGAAAAATTCGTTTTGCGGAACATAAAAAAACACGCCAATTATCACTCTTGTGTAGAGGAGCCATTGTGTTATCTTAGGGATGAGATCGAATTTTGAGACTATTCCACTTCTGAAAAGCGAATTACACCTGTGAGCCTTCTCCACTTCACTCTGTATGTGGTAATTTCGAAGTAGTTTATGGGCCACAATACCTCCGAAGTATTTCACCCGGTTGAACATCTTTACACTATTCTTGGCATACTTCATGTTCTATGTGAACAAATAAATTTCTGATTTATCCAATCCAGTCTGTGACCAGTTGTAAGCAGGTACCTCTATACATTGTAAATGTAGTACCAATAAAAAGAACTTGTTCCTCACTGGTAAAAACACTTAGAAGACTTTTTATAGTGTTGAACCAAAGGAATGGTGAAAGTATTACCCCTTGTGACGTTCCACGGCATTAGTATGTTCTCTAGCATATGATGTAGTCAGACTATTATTGCCCGGTTTACTTTAAAATGGTAATAGGACTGGATTATCTTATCGGACCACACATTTTTAATATTAACCTCAATCTCCATGAAAACAGCAAAGATCTTCATATTATACTTAAATGACTTTTCCAGATGGTGGACTACCTCATGTATTTCTGTTTTTACGGACTTCCGTTTTGACTTAAGCGACTTGCTTGCATTTTAGCGAATCTGAGATTTTAGGATAACTTGTTTGAATAATTAACTTTGAGCGGTGATTATTACTCATATTTGGTCGATGCACTTGGCATATGTAAAGTTCATTCGGAGTTTGTATATAACTATGTATATCAATTCAGGCAAAGTAGTTAGGCAATGAACTTGTCACGAAGTTGGAAACTAGTCATATAAGTAGTTGTGTACTGTTTTTATGCCAAGATCAACACATCAAAAAATCTCCAATTAGAATTACGTCTCTGAAGTGTATGCTAGTGTGGTGTGATCTTCCCAACATGTGATGGTGTCTGTTGTTTGTACATTTTTGAATTTCTTCCTACTCACCTATAAAACTGCGATCAAACTTGTAGGCCAACACGCGACTGCCCGTTGAGCCAGCATCGATAATCACAGCATATTGAGTTTTACTGTAACCCAGCTTGGACGCTAATTGCACTAAAAATGGACTACTGGTGTCTATGTAGAAACCTAGGGAGAAATATCAATCACACTATTTATTGAAATACCATAAAAATATATCACATTTGCTTACCAAATCCAACTAATAATAGACATACTGATATGATTAGGCAGAAAAACGATAGTTTAAGACCACTAGGTAATCCACCACCACCGCTGGCGGAACCGGATGTACTGGGTGATTTGCGACGGGTAGTTGTGGTTGCGTTCTTGTCATCAGTGGAACTTAACTAGAAGTTATAAGAAAAATACAACATTAAAATAATCTCTCTTAAATTTATAAAAAAAAATAAATAAAAAATAACTTGAAGATATAGAAATAAAAGAATCATAATCTCAATTGAAGAAAAAATCATCTTGTGTGTCTGTTTTTCACTCTTACCAAAACGTAATCAAACTTCATGTTCCGAACTTTTGTTTAATTGTGCATCCAAATCTTCTTCAAATGTTTAAGCAAATCATTGCTCTTTCCTAACACATGTAAACTTTTTATTTGCAAAATAAAATTTATTTTGCAATTATTTAACACTTCAAGCCAATGATTTCCGATGCTCTATCGACTTCTCTCTACTAATATGTCAAAGTGCTTTTTGTTGTTTGCTTTAATGTTGTTGATTTTTTGTTTTGTTACGGTAAGATAACATGCGAACAATAAAAACATACATATGAATGAAAGGGAGAAATATAGAGAGAGAGAGCGCATTTAATATCTTTGCTTCGTTTCGTTCCATTTGCCAATTTGTTTCAATTAGCAAATGAGAGGATGTGGAAACAAGTTTTTGTATGATGCTCAAGAGCGGATAAATGATAACATGACAGCTGATTGGTGTTGCCATTAGTTCCGGGGAAAATGGAAGGTGCCCTTATAATACCCTCTACCATAGAATGAGTGATATATTAATAGCGATTTCGTTTCTGGGGGAAAAAATTAACATTATTTCTAACCTGTGCAATAAAAGTGATTTTTGTGTTCGTTTGTCCCAATCCACACAGGGAAACTTTTGTCGCCGGCGACTCGAGTTCGTGGGAGAGAGAGGGACGACGTAAGTACCCCTCTTCTTATTTCTCGCCTCCCTCTCCCACGAACTCGTGTCTCCGGCGACAAAAGTTTCCCTGTGTGGATTGGGACTTTGTAAACAAAGTGCAAATTACAGGAAGAATTGAAGATGAAATAAATTTCACCTACTTTAAATTTGTATGATTTTGACATTTTACTAACAGGTTTTCGGCTGCACTTCCTCGCAAACGGAGCTTGTTTTTTAGTTTAGAAAAGTAAACTCGTTATTAATAAAATACGTGTAACTCTTTGGGGTTAAAAACTGTCACACCTTTTCCTTAGATTTTTATGCATGATTTGATATATTTTAACCCACCTCATAATGACAAAGTTACTTATACTCCAGCAGTTTAGTATAAATGGTAAATGCGTAAATAATTGGGGAAAACATTTATACACATCAAAATTTGCTAATCTCATTGCAATCGTTGTTTCTTTTTTGAAACAACAACAGCTATGCAATTGCTTTCGATGAAAGCATTCATAGGAAAGAAATCGCACAAGTAGGAGTGTTGAGACAATTCTCGCCAAGTTGAGTTTCGTTTATTCCTATAATGTGTTATGATATACCTAAATACTTGTGGAGAAGGGAGCTAGCTGATGATATTCCTTGGTGGATATTGAAATAGTAGCTATATTCCCAACCATCAACCATAATAATCAATTTCACATATTTCATTAGTAATATATTCTATTAAATTGTAATTTTCTTAGAAAAAGTACTTTTTACTAGTTTTTGATCTTGAACCGAACAATTATTAAAGAACATAATAACTTAAAGATCGAATTCTATAAACTCAAACGGATAACGTTACACAGTGGAAAATATAACCATATACGGACACCACTACGTGATAAAAGACCAAAAAAAAAAAAGACGCGTGTCTCCCAGTTCTGCCCAAAGTCATGCATTTTTTTTATGGGCCCCAAAGATTTGGGGCCTCGGTGTCATTTTTTGCAAAAAAGTGATAATTTTGTCAGGCTCATATATCTTGCAAACCGTTCGGAGTTTTGATTTACTCCCTGAGGGAAAGTTGTAGCTCCTGCCATAAAGAACAGAATTTTTTTAACATATAACATACTTAAACAATGTATAAAAGACCGAACTCCAAAGTACCCCACACAAGTTCAAAAATATTACTAATAAGTATCAAGAGCTGAACTTAAGAGTACTAAAAACTGTACTTAAAAGTACAAACAAATTTACTTAAATCTACTCAAAATAATTACCTCAACTGTTTAAAAAAAGTACCAAAAATGTTATTAAAATTTCTCAAAGGTACCTAAAAGTGTACCGACAAGTACAAAAAAGTTTTAGTAACAAAAAAGTTTTTTGAATTTGAATTTTATGACCGACTTCGTTAGTTTCTAGAATTTAGAATTTATGAGAAATTCATGCTACAAACTTACAAGGTTAGGAACATTTTCCTAATTAAAAAATTTTTGGGTTTTGTAGGCATAATAGACAATAGAATGATAAGCATAGTAGTTAAGCATCTGATGATGAACTTGTCATGCACTTCGAAATTAGTAATGCCAATAAGTGTGCTTAACTGAATTGTTCATTATTCCAACGAAACCGAAACAGTTTTCAATTAGAAAAATGCTCTTGACCTTGTAAGCTTGTAGTATGAATTTCTCATATATAGGGGTTTTCAATAAGAGCGCTACAAAAATTTTATTAAATAAAACAAAACCGGATTTAGATACCAATGAAATTCTTTATTCCTGTGAAAGTACGTCCGATGCCATTATGTATGGAACTCGATTTCTTTTGCATGGCCACCAAGGGCACGCTTGCAGAAGTCCAGATGCTGAACCCAATTTTCGACGGTTTTCAAGCATAAATCGGCCGATACTGCTGCAATTTCACGTTCGATATTCGTACGAAGTTCATCAATCGTCGCTGGCTTGTTGGCATAGACCATAGACTTGACGTAGCCCCACAGGAAATAATCTAACGGCGTCAAATCGCACGACCGAGGCGGCCAATCGACTGGACCATTTCGTGAGATAACACGTTCACCAAACTTGGTTTCAAATAAATTGATTGTGGCATTCGCTGTGTGGCTTGTGGCGCCGTCCTGTTTGAATCACATGTCCTCCAAGTCCATATTATCCAATTGGGGCTAAAAATATGCCGGTCTTGATCATCACGGAAGAAGTAATGTGCCGGTCTTGATCATCACGGAAGAAGTACGGCCCAATGACGCCGCCGGCCCATAAACCGCACCAAACCGTAATTTTTTCGGGATGCAATGATGACTCATGGATTACGTGTGGATTGCTGTCTGACCAATAACGCATATTTTGCTTATTGACGAAACCATTCAGCCAGAAATGAGCCTCATCGCTGAAGATGATTTCCCGATGAAAATCCGAATCATTTTCAAGTTGTTGCTCAGCCCAATTCACGAACATACGACGCTTATGGTGGTCAAGCGTCTTCAGTTCTTGCGTCAATTTGATCTTGTAAGGATGTAGGCCAAGATCTTTTCGCAAAATTCGCCACAACGACGTCACAGAGATGCCCAACGCTTGAGAACAACGTGTGAGAGACTCATTTGGGCTTTCTTGAACTGAAGCCTCAGCGGCAGCAATATTCTCGACACTACGGGCACTTCTTTGTCTCACTGGCACGGGAAAATTTTGTACTGTGCCTGTGGATTCAAATTTGTCCACTAGACGCTCAATTGTTGATCTGGTAGGACGATTATGAGACCATAAATTGGACGTAGCGCTCTTAAAGTTGAGGCCACTGACTCCAAATTTAGGTAGTACATTTTAATAATTTCGACTCGTTGTTGGCTCGTATATCTTTCCATGATGAAATGGCAAACCTTACTGAAGAGAAATGTCAAAAGAGGGGGAAAAAATATGGCGTCGTTTGCTGTCCCTATCGATTTACTTTTGTAGCGTCTCTGTTGAAAACCCCGTTATTACCTAAAAAAGGGTTTATTTAATAACAAGCTGTGTTTGTAAAGTGCCAAAAAGTGAACTCAAAGTATCAAACAGTGCACTTTAAAGTTACAAAAACTACTAAAAAAATTGCTAACTTAAATTCAGCCAAAGTAAATACCTCTAAATCTAAGAACTTCTATTCCGAACAGGAATACCTGGGAAAAGTCACTGGAAGGGGATACCAGTAGTATCAGATTTTTAACGGATGGATCAAAGTTGGGCGAGCAAGTAGGCTATGGGGTCCATTCACCGGACCTAAATGTAAATATCTCCTTCAAGCTGCCTGATCACTGTAGTGTATTTCAGGCGGAAATTACCGCCATACTGGAGGTTGCTGAACTACTGAAAAGTAGTGTCACAACCCTCCGGAGAATATATATCTACACAGACAGCAAGGCTGCTATAAAATCCCTGGAAGCCATGTTTGCTACGTCGCTGACGGTGAAAGAATGCTACTCATCACTTAGGGTGATGGCAGAGTATTTTGACATCAGGCTCATCTGGGAACCGGGACACAATGACATTCCAGGCAATTGCGTAGCGGATGCGTTACCTAGACAGGGCACTACGGCACAGGTTCTTCCGGCAAAAGGTGTTAGTATGCCAATCTCTACCTGCCGTTTGCAGATCAGGCAGTGGGCCGATAATATGTTCAAGGACAAGTGGAGACTTCCTTCAACTTACAAACAAGCCAGGGTCCTCTGGCCACAGGTGGACAGGAAGAGGACTGTGCAACTACTTAACTTGCCGAGAGGCAGGTTATCCACAATGATAGGAACACTTACGGGACATTGTCTTGTAGGAAAACACGCAACTCCACTCTCTGTAGATGCTGCATGGAAGAGGACGAGGAAACGACAAAACACCTTCTCTTGGATTACCCTGCTCTGGCAGGACTGAGAAGTAGGATATACGGAACACATCTAGTTAGCACCGTAGCCCTACAGGATATTCCTGTAGGTTTTATAGACAAATTTATTGAAAGGGCAAATTGGCTGGACGACTAGTCAATAGTTGCTATGGAGGAAACTGCAGGTATCACAATGGCCTTCTTTAGCCTAAGTATGCTAGACAGCGTGCTGTCTTGCAGCCTTTTCAACCAACCAACCAACAAATACCTCATTTTCAAACAACACTACCACTTTTACTAAAAAAGTTTATAAGCACCTAAAAATGTACTAATATGTACAATTATGCTTTAGTACCAAAAGTTTTAGAAAAGAAAGGAGAAGCAAAAGAACAGCAGATTCCAGAGAACGAAAATAAACCGAACGGCAACTGTACCAATCCCACATTTTGCAAATATTCTTAGTGATTTGTTCATCTAACTCATGGTAGAATTATCTATTAGGTAGTCGCATTAGCAATTCCGTTGTTAAGCTGTCAAAATTAGCTGAATAATAAAAAACACTATGAACACAAAATGTGAATAATTTTATAAGCTTGTCTTACTTGATACAAAGTCTATGCTATTAAATTGCATTTTGATTGAAACTCTTTGAATTTTATTAACAAACAAAAAGAAACAAAATCGAATTTGACAGCTTACACACGGGAAAGATGAAAAAACCACAAATCAGCTGGGCTGACGCGTTTACCCGATAGATAATTTTACCATGATCATACTGCTCGTTAACAGAAACTTTACACCAAACATTTTTGTTCCATATGTCACAAAACTGTGTGTATTGTGTAATGGCTGTAACACTTCTATTGTATAGTTTGTTGTTAAGTTGATGCTCATGAGAAATAACGGTACGAAACGAAGTTGACAAAAGAGCGGAACAATGAAAACTTGTTTTAGTTTTTTTTATTCGCAAATCAGTTTGTTCTAGCTTGCCAAATTGATCGGAAGCATGCCGCGAGCACAAAATAACGTTTTGCGTGGACTTTTTGAAAATAATGTGTAATAATAATTAAATAATGATAAAAACTGATAAGTAAATAATAATAATAAATTTTTCATTATGTTATGTTTATAAATATTTGAATTCAGAATTGAAATAAATATGTATATACGAATATTTTTGTATAATTTACTAAGATCTCTCTTTTAGTTTTATATATTTCTTTATAAAGAAAAAATATTATGTTATGTTTCAATAAAATTAAATTAAAAATGGATATACATGTATATAAATATTTGATTTTGCTATTTAATTTTTTTTGGGAAAACATTTTTTGTTTTGTGTATCGTTTCGTGTAGTTTTGTGAGTATAAACTTTATGTTCGGTTTATTTCCTTTACTTTGTTTAAATTATTGTTTCGTTCTTATAGTGCTCCCGAACGTTAACATGAACGAAAGAAATGTTCGCAAAAAGTTCTCATTAGTGGTCTTCATGAAAGCTCGAAAGAACCTCTTAAACTCGAAAACATCGTAAACTTGCACAGCAAACGTCAAAACAAACAAATTTCCCATACAAAGCGACTTGCACAAAAATGGAAAGTTTTCGAGGCAAATTTGCTGCTCAAACGTGGGATGGAGAAACGTGTAAACTTTTGACATTTCAATGTCAATATTTTTGTATTGAAAAAAAAGAGAGGGTTTTTGATTTATGTGAAAAAAATAAAATACATAATGGAATAGGTAAAGCATATACTTATAATTTTACTTTGTTTATTTACTTTATCAACCTTTTTTGACAATTGCTGCATAGATACACTGAGCAACTTTGTTTGGTGCCTCATGAAACACTTCGGAGCAAACTTACGCTGAGCAAAAGTTCTAGGTTTTCTTGTTTGCATGAATACCACTATTGTGTATCAATGAGTTTCGATTAGTTCCGTAGAATGAGCGCAACGAAACTAAACCGAACCGTTCGTTTTTGTTTATTTTCGTTCTCTGGCAGATTCCCATTTCATGAAAAAAAAAACAAATAATGCATTCAATGCAAGTAAACGTAAAATGGGGCTTTTAAATCTTTTAATTGTTTGTATTAATTATTTATAAATGTGGATTTATATTGATAAAATTAATTATAATAAATAATACATATATGTATAGTGAAATCAAAGAATAATTCGTTTCTAAATATTATTATGTTTGGGAGGAAATACGTATATGTTTCCACGTAAGTATATGTAGGTTTGGGAGAAACGTAAGTATATGGATGTTTGGGATGAAAAACGCATGTTTCCACATAAAACTATACATGATTGCCAGTAATCATGGTACTGTTTACATTTAAATATAAGTGAGTTTGGGACTTGCAAACATATGAATGTTTGAAGTGTGTTCCAAACATATACATGATTCATGCAGAATATGTTTGGGAGAATATATTAGAGGGGCCATTATTTTTCAGCGTGCGGAACATCTCCAATCCTGCCTCATTGTGACAGTTGCGTTAGCAAATATAATAGTACATATTACAATCGGATGGAGTGGTGCACAGAGCACCCGTGATGCACATGACTCAATACAGTGCGTCAAGCTCGCGCCATTTTCACAAGAAAAGTAAAGTGATAAAATACAAAATATTAAATGAAATTTGATACTATTTTAGCAGAAATTAAGTTCAAACTGCACTACAAACTTATACGCATTTATTGTTATTTCAACTAGGATGCTGATTATAACTTTGTACATAAAGAAGTTTAGTGCTTGTTCTCCTTATTGTTTTCTATTAAAATCTTATGGCCACTTGGCCATAATTTTAATTTGGTTGTTTAACTGTAATCAACTATTAACCTAAAAAGTTAATTCAGACTTTAAATTATGTTTGATAGTTGATCAAAGAATATTTTCCACTCAAAAATTGGGCATTAATGACATAAAAACAAACATATGAACTTTAAATGCACATTTGAAATCGCGAAATCGCTTTGGTGTGCGAGCAACTTGAACAGGTTTTCGCCATTGAGAGAATAGAGTACATATTAACAAATTAAATTTGCACATAAAGGTACAATATGCTGCTACGCGCACCTAATAAAATCTGATTTATAAAAATAATCTAAACATTAAATTTAATTCTATAGTAAAATTTAACAAATTCAATTACCTAATATATATTCGCACAATTGTGTTGATTAAAAACAATACGAGGGAGAGAAAGAGAGAAAAAAATGTATTTTCACTGTAAAAAACAATCTTATCATATTAATAGTACATACTACAACATGATAAGAATTTCAAGTAAAAAAATATAACTTAGCTATCTATCACTTACACCCGTCTGCCACTGCAATTATATCGTTTTTATTTATAAACAAATTGTTTGTGCAATAAATATTTAATGAACTTAATGCAAATTGTTACATGACGTGGAAAATATACAAAATGATTTGCAAAAAAAGTTAAGTTTACACTTATAGTCTGTGAGATTTGAGTGATAAGTTATGCTGAATCTTTTACAAATATGAATAACCGAATACTCTAGTTTACGTATTTACTTAGAAAATTATAAATCCTAAACAAATCTGGGTTTTAATTGTTTTTTAAACAGATGCTAGAATTCTCAAATAAGTTTTATTTAAAATGGTCATTTGTGTCGGAGTTTATGATAGCTAAAATGGTTTAATTAACCTTTCCTTACTTTGAATTTCCTTAATTTGAATTTAAAATTAAACCTCAATTAATTGTAACCGAGATTATGTCACGTAATCGGTCAAATCATGACATTGCTTTCGTGGGACCATTTGCGTTGCGCCCGAATTCAAGTTAAACAAATTATAATATAATATAATAATATTTCAACAAATGTTATGTTTCCCACAGGCCTACAACAAATATTGATTTTTTGTGGTGATTTCTTCAAAATCCCCACAGACCGAAAAATGCGCATGGTGGTTTTTGATTGACATTGTTATCTTATTGAGACGGTCACGGAAAAATTGCCGATAATTACTGATATTGAAACATTCCAATAGTATTGTGAAATGTTACCATGAGTTGTCAGAAATTTCGTGAATGACTCGGCACTTTTGGTTGAAGTGTTAAAATTTCTTTTCTTTGCAATCTATAGAAGAGGAACTAGATTCGGCTTCACATTTTTGGAACGAAGTTCCTTATCGCACACTGCGGGATGGGGGCTAAATGAAAAAATTTTAAACAACGTTTTTTTAACTACTTTATTACAACCCATTATTATCAACTATTTTGGGTACTTTTGGTCATAGATAAAGGAAATAATAGATATAGCGCGACCATTGTCAACTTTGTTCACTAGGTGCTCTCCTGTACTACTGTCACTTTCACTGGAGTTTCCCATAATTCTCATTGACGTTTATTCAAAATTGTGGGAAATTTTTATGAAAGTAATTTAAACAAGGGAAAATGTGACAAAATGTATGTGATTTTACATAATAGCATTTGTTTCTTATGTAAAAAACTATTTCAAAGCCATGACGCCGGTGTTGGGATATCAACCTTTTTAATCTAAAAACTTCCGCGCCCAAAAACTGTAGCAACTGCTGTGGTCGCAGATGCCAAAACCGTTAGAGTGTCTGAGGACTCTCAACAAGGAATGGTAGCTGAACCGGAGGAAGAACCAATCTATTAGGACATAGACGGTGGTGACATGGCTTTGCAATTCGATGGCCATCAAATATTCTTCTTTAAGTAACGTGTTGTATTCTTGATATTTTTGTTGAAAATTATTTTTTCTTTTGATATGAAATATTAGATTTTTATTCTCATATTTTGTGACTTTGTTTTTGGGAACAAAAAACAAATGTCATTTATGGCTTTCAACGACATCTAGAAAATTACCCATTACACTAAAATTTTCCCAACACTTGTGCTTCATCTATTTGTATACTTTATCTATGCTTTTGGTTTGGTTTAAAGGGAAGTTTTCTAGGTGGAGCCTGTGTATTACATATTGTAGTTTTGAACCCAATAAAAAGTAAATTTAGAAAAGCCAAAGTGCAAGACTGGCAAATCCATGAAATACATTTGGCAGCACACTTACTCTTACACTCGTACTTTTGGCTTGGTTTGTGTCTAGACTAACATATGGGGCGATATTTCTTGTTTAATGGGAAATTTTCTAGGTGGAGCCAGTTTTTTACATATTGTAGTTTTGAACCCAATAAAAAGTAAATTTAGAAAAGCCAAAATGAAAGAAGTTAAAAAAATAACATTTTCTTAAGTAAGTGCGTTTTCTTAATAGTTTAAAGCAAATTTTCTCAAAAAAAAAAATACCTATTGATATTCTTAAACAATGTACCTTTTCTTAAAAAATACCTTATTTTAAAGAAGTACCTTTGCTTAAAAAAGTAAATTTCCTTACAAAAAGTACCTGTGCTTAAAAAAGTATTTTTTTTAAATAAGTACCTTTTCTTAACAAAGTACATTATCTTACAACAAATTGTCTTTTCTTAAAATACTACCTTTTCTTTAGAGAGTACCTTTTTTGTAAAACAAAATAACTTTTCTTGAGATAAGTACCTACTCTTAAAATTGTACATGTTCTTTGGTAAAAAAACTTTTCTTCAAAAAAAATACCTTCTCTTAAAAAAAAATACATTTTCTTACAAAAATTCCATTTCTTAAAAGTACCTTTTCTTAAAAACAAAATAATACCTCTTCTTTTATTTTCTTTTGATAAGTAGCCTTTCTGAAAATAAGTACATTTTCTTAAAAAAATAACCTTTTCCTAAAAAGAGTCCCACTTCTTTAAAAAGTACCTGTTCTTAAAAAAAGTACTTCTTCGTAAAAAAATCATACTCTTAGGCTTTTTCTTACAGAAAAATGGTAGCTTTTCTTAAAAACCCCATTAGGTTTTAATAAAAGAAGTACCTCTCATTAAAGAAAGGACCTTTTCAGGAAAATATAATACATATTCTTACAAAAGGGACCTAAAAATATATATATTTTTTTTAAAAAATACATTCAGTAAATAAAAAACTTCTTAAAAAATGTTTATCATTTTACAAAAAGTATCTTTTCTTAAAGATCCATTTAAATTACAGTATTTTTCAACAGGCGCCTTAGGCGTGTTGGAACTAACTATTACATAATATATAGCGAAAGGAACTTCATTCCAACCGGGTGTCCCCTGACACCTCATGTATGCTTTTATATAAACTCTATATTCGGAGCCTGCAGTTTTATATCGGTTCCTAAATGTAATGTTTTTTACTTAATATCTTATTCATGGTGAGTTTCGTACAATGCGATGTGCACGACACCTACAAAGTTGTTGATACTTAATGATGGACATTAACCTTAGTTTTATAAAATGGGGATTCGGATTTACAATTATCCGAATGCTGCATTTTGAAGTGAAAGTTTTTATGGGAGGCTGTTGAAATTCGGATCGGCAGCCATTTCTGTGACGGAAATAGAGCGAAGGTAACACGTCGCATTACACAAAAGTACAAAAAATTTACCCAACCATACAAGAAGCGTAAACAAAACTACATCAAAGTTACTCAAGCGCATAAAGTGGAAAGTAAAAACGTGAACACATAAGTTCGAAAGTGTACATGAAAGTCCAAAACATGTGCACAAGAGTTAGCAGTAAAGTTAGCACAAGAGTTAGCAGTAAACCAGTACATAAGTTTCAGACGGGTGAACCGACTTAATCATACCCTCACCCTAAGTCATCCATTGCGTGGGAGTTCTGTTAAAAAACGCGCATACTCAAAAGTGGCCATATTCAATAGCAGATTGACATTACGCTAAATATTATTAAATACCCAAGTTAGCTAGTTTTCCTCCCAATATTTGTATGCGAGGTACAAAAATGGGCATGGCAACTTGTTGCCAAAATTTTGATCAGTACCAAATTTTATTAAGATCGGTTATGATTTATTGGAGATATCGAGTGGGCAAACCGGAAATACGCCCAACTTTTGTATGGGAGGTACGAAACTGGGCGTGGCACAATAGTCAGTAATTAATTAAACAGCAGCTTTTAGCAAAATATTGGCTAGTACCGAATTAAATTAAGATCAGTTGTAGTTTACGAGAGTTAGTCTACTTTTACATTGACAATTATAATTGTCACAATTCTTTATGATTCGCTTTTGAACTTGCCAATTGTGTTTACACATCCAATTTTGTTTGGACAATTTTTTTTTATTGCTGCTTCTGACATTCGTATAAATCTGAGCGATATGCAGACTATTCGTGTGAAATTTTTACGAATGAGTAAATGAAAAGAAATGTGAAATTATTCTGTAGCCGCCATTACTAAAAATTTACGAATGAGAAGAACAAAACGAATTGCCGAGTACGGACAAGTTTTTTCCTCGTTCCATTCTTCTTACCTCTCTCTCCGTCAAACTCAACAATTGTGACAATTATAATTGTTAATGTAAAAGTAGACTTATCGTGCCGATCAACCGGTCATCCGCCCAACTTTTATATGGGAGGTACACGAATGGGTGTGGCAAAACAGCTCATTTTCTATAGGAGAGTTTTATTTGACTAAATATTGACTAGTACAAACTTTCATAAAGATTGGTTCAGTTTTGCGGGACTTCTCATGCCGAACAAGCAGACGCCCAAACAACTTTTGTATGGGAAGTACCACAATGGGCGTGGCAAAATCACCCCTGTTTTAATCGGTGATTGGTGTATGATAACGTGAAGCCTTATACCTAATTTCATTAAGGTCGGATGTGTTTCCCGCGATTTATCGGATTCGGACGAACACCGTTTGTATGGGAGGTACCAGAATGGGCGTAACTATCTCGCCCATTTCCTCCAGTTAAGTAGGCATTTACAGGTTATTAACCTGTGTTTATTATTAACCTACTGTTAGTTGAAGCTAATCTCATCTACCAGAAGAAAGTTTTGAAAGAAATATGATTTTGTGCTAAATGTGTCGATTTGTATGGGAGGTACCAGAAGGGGCGGGGTCAAAACGCCCATTTCAATCCCAAACTCAATATTGGCAAATAATAGTCACTTACAAAATTTTGCTGTGATCGATAAATATTTACGGTAGTTATCGTGTTGACCAGCCATCCAGACAGACAGACGGACATGGCTCAAACATCTTAAAAAGTCATAAAACCAATTTCGTCCAAAGATACTAAGGGTCTACTATGGCTCCTTCTATGTGTTACATTTTTTTTCTTATTAAATGATATATACCCCCATCCCTATGGGTGAGGGTATAAAAAGTGAGAACAAAAGTGCAAAAAGTGTACACAAAAGTACGAAAAGTTCATATAAAATTTCAATATGTCCACACAAGAGGTGTAAACTTGACCAAACTTGGTATAAAATACCAAACCAAACCCGAAGGTATAAAATACCTATCTTTAAACCTATCACGTTGAATGGATCTGAAATTAAGATTGCAGAGTGTGTCAAATACCTGGTTGTTACTTTAGACAGCAAGTTTAGTTTCACACTCAATATACTGGAAAGGGCAAAAAAACAGACGAAAGCGCTAAACACCTGCAAGAGGGCTACATGTTGCAAATGGGGACTTCTCTGAGGATTGTTCACTGGATCTATGCAGTGGTGGTGAGATCGATAATGTTCTACGGAATTATCGTGTGGAGGCATGTTCTAGAGAATGCTACATATTGAGCACTACTTGGTTAGGGTTCAGCTAATGGCGACGATGTGCATCCGGGGTACTCTGCACACCACTCCTACTGATGCACTGAATGTAATATATAAGTTGACGACGAACGTTATAGACAGGGAGATTACTATTACGTCTGTTATCAGGTTACGGCAAGTCTAAAAATGGGGAAAAGTGTTGGAAGTTGTTCCCAACATTCTTACATTTGTAGACTGCTCGAAAGTGGACCCACTATTCGTTCGGAAATGCCACACTCCTACCGGAAATGGAACCCTGGAATAAAGGAGTTCCTGGTATACAGGGATATATGAATGTCTACACGGATTGGTCGAAAATGAAAAATAAGTTGGGGTCGGGGTCTACCTTAGAGAGTTAGGGTTGTCTCCTTCTCATAGACCACCTGATCATTGTAGTGTGTATCAGGCGGAAATTGCAAGAGGTTCATTAGGGAGTGACCGATTGACTGCAGGATAATATTCCAGCGACAAATGACTCTTGTAGAAACTGTAACGATGATGAAGTGGAAGAATCCACTGAATATATATTGTGCACGTGCCCAGCACTAACTTGCCTACTGTAGGATCCTGCCAAATTAGGGGCCTGGTAGAATTGTCTCAGATAGCGGTAGACTAGATCCGTAGGGCTAGCGATTAATCTCGTTAGGCCGTGGAATCACAATGGACTAATAAGTCCAAGTGAGTTGTTCCTCGACTGCCACCAGCACCTAACCTAATTACACACGAGTACAAGTGGAGAAAAAAGTACAAAAATATGTACCAATGTACAAAACGTGTTTACTAATGTGCGCACGATTGTACAAAAAAATCCAATGAGTGTTCGAACTCACGGGCGATGTGTTAACACCTTTTTGTCACACGGTACCTGTTCTATTTCAATGAATACATTAGTAAGTTTTACATTGGAAAATAAAAAACAGGGTTCAATAATATGATGACGTTACATTTAAATAATATTAATACTTAAAATTGTTTAAAAACCAGTGCAAGCACATTATTTTATTGCTTAATACTTTTTGTTTTATTCCCACAAAAAATAAACAGAATGCAAAGCAACAGACGCATGTACATACATACAAAGCTTGTTTTTTTATTCCCTGCTAAACTAATTTTTCAACGACTTTGTAAGCGGAGCCGCTTAATATCGCTTAGCTGCCCATACAAAGTGGTCGAAAAATTAGTTTAGGAGGGAATAAAAAAACAGGCTCATTGTTTTGTTCGTACATACGCTACACAAGTTCACACAATTTTCATTGCTCTCTTGTTATCTCATTTTTATTTGCTATCTTATACGTATAATCACGTCATTATTCTCTTTGCTTTGAGAGTGCTCCGCACCAGTGTTGCCAGAAGCTGTCAAAACAAAATGCCAAATTTGCACGAAAAAGTGCTAAAACTGAAATAATCAAAAATTGTTGCACTGTGGCACTTGACGGCCTATATTCGAAAAAAATATTAGTATTTCGTTAACCACATATTCGAACACCCTCACCCATAGGGATGAGAGTATATATCATTTGATACGGAAAAAATTGTAACGCATAGAAGAAGTCATATTAGACCTAAGGTATTATGCACCAAATATTTACGTTTTGGGACTTTTGAAACATGCAGCTTGGCGATTAACCAAGTTAACCGCTTTAATGAAATCTGTTTGCGTTTTTAAACTTATTAAAGTAATTAGACGGTTGAACCGTCTATACGATTTTGACCAGTAATATACTTAGAGGCAAATTCAAATTTATTTTTGTATTTTTAGTCATGTTCTCCGTACATCAAATTTACTTTTGCAGTAAAGGTTTTTAACATCCACACCCGTGATAATTCTATATATGTTATAATTCCTGGATGAAAATAAACATTATTTTAGATTTCAACTCCGAAAAACAGCCATTCATTATAGAAAAAATTCAATTTATGGACAAAAATGCTAAAAATGAAGGAAGAAACGTCAAAAGTTAGCAAAAATTGCTCAAAAAAGTGTTAAAAGGCATTTAGCATATTTTTCCAAAAAAAAGTGCAGAAGCCAAAAAAAAGCTAGAATTGCACTTAAAGTGCTAAACTGGCAACACTGGGTCGGTGTGATACACAGAAAAAAATAAAACTCAATTTCAATTAAAAAATTTGTTTATTTAATTAGTTTTTTAATTGATTTTGGTGTAATCACGAAAATGATAATATTAATTAAAGAAATGTTCTATTTTTAAAGCGATTTTATTCAAGGTACACATGTTATATCTATAAAAAATTAAATTTTTTAGAATTTGGATTCATAATCGGAACGAATGTCCGGGTTTCTTAAACTGTTACTATATATTAAACATTTACGGTCTTATTCATAAATAGTTATGAGGGGTTTGAGAGACAGTTTATCATACAAAAACCGTCCCTCAAATCTCTCACAACTTTTTATGAATAAAGCGGTTAATGTTTAAACGATTTATATTAAATTCAAAAAAAAATAGGTACATCTGGTGGTTCTGTAGAAACATTCAATTTATCTGCTCCTGCCGCAGCAACAGTCACTCCATTGTCGCATTCCATCTCTTCTGCATATTGCTTTTATCCAATTTAGGGCACTCTTGTTTTACACGTTCAAAATGTCTAAGAAGGTGAGTCTTAAAGATTCTTTTTACATGAAATTTTTTAAACCTATTTTCGTGTAAACAATTGTTAGTTGCATAAGGCGGCAAATTGTGTTTTCGAGTGCATAAAAAATATTTGGGGACAGTCATTTTATCCATTGCAAACAAAACACTCAATGCAAACACCCATTTCAAATAAAATTTATTCAAAAACACTTGCCAATTAAACACAATTACATAAAACGCAGTTTTAATCACGAAACAAGGCAATTTAACACTATTATTCAAACTATCACAAACTAAAATCTTTCAATCAACAATAAACGAATTACAAATTACAACAGTGTTGTATATCAAAAACTAGAGCCGTACGAAAAATGATGACGACCAACCAACTCCTAGTTCTGTTGTAAACTCAAAAATGAATTGTAAATATGATTAAAAAATTAATTGATTCTATTAATTTATTAAATGAAATTTTTTGAAAAAATTCAATTATATTTTTAATTGAAATTTACAGGCCAATATTTTTTCCTGTGTAGGAGCTGGTCGGCTTACACCAGGTGAAGTTACAAGAACTGTTGACTTAAATTTGATATGTGGTTTGGCTTAGAACCGTGAAATTTAAACGTATTTTGGACTTTATTGTTACCTTTTATTGTTAGTATAACATTTGTGTTGTATCTAACACAATAATTTTAACACCCAAAACGAAATGCCGTGGTTGTTTTCTTGTTGGTTGGTTTGAAGTATAGCCTCTATCTGGTATTATTAAAACAATTCTTTGCAACATCCAAAGTTCATATCACACCAGGGCAAATGTCAGAAATTTGCTGATCGAAATCTTATGTCTATACATAGTTATTAGTCTATGGTTTAATCGAGCAACTTGAATTGCTGACATTTTTCTGATTCTCTTTTGAACTTGTAATTTGCGTTTACGCAAGGGAAATTCTGTTTCAGCAATTCGCCTAACATGTTTAAATGGGTTCCACCCAATAAGTGCGAAAACAAAAACAGCGAATCCAAAACAGCGAAAAGCGAAAGAGCGAATAAAAAATGAGCGAATAAAATAAGCGAAATCCGACTTATGAAATTAAGAAAATCGCGCGATTTTTTTAATTTCATAAGTCGGATTTCGCTTATTTTATTCGCTCATTTTACCTTTAGCTCCCTTTTAGAATTTAGTCATCCAACTATATGGAAGTTCATCGATGTTCTGAAGCATGAGCAGAAACTTAACGAAGTAAAAATAGAACAATATATTGCAGGCCAACACCTACCAAAAAGCCGAAAGATTTATCGTGATACAGCTAAAAAAATAGAAGACTTGGTTAATGATTACGAAAACCGAGACTTAATTGATTTTTTTCCAAATTTAATTCGAGTATTATAGTTTTATTCAAGTAGTTAATATTGTGGTTTATTTAAAATGCAAAAATTAAATTTATCGTTTGTTAATTAGAAAATTATTATACTTTTGATAATTTGTATAATTTTTTATGTATTTAATATATTATCAAATTTATGGAACTTTCGCTCTTTTTTATCTTTCGCTCTTTTTATTATCTCCTTTTTTTCTTTCGTTGTTATTTTGTCGCTCTTATTAATTCGCTCTTTTTGGGTGATACCGTTTAAATGAGTTGTACATAGAAAGCCACTGGCACCTAACCTAACTATAACAATTTTCAACCACTTTTTCGAGCATTTGTGGGAATTTCAACCCAAGTATTTCAGGGATGTAAAGGGGAAATAAGATTTTCCACTAGCTACATCTGCCAGATTCAACTGATAATCTCAAATTCTCTTTAGTTTCACAAAGATTTGATGTACCATATATAGCGATCTCACCCACCCGACTGCTGTCTTGCTATCTGTGAAGAATATTAGTATCAATTATGGGGAAAATTGTTGGGGTTTAAGAATTTTGGCTAATTTACAAATTAGTTGAATACAAATTGTATAGAAATACTCGAACGAGCATTGAAAATGCGAATCTATATATGTATATTAAACATGTGTAATAAAAACGATATAATCAATTGAAAATAAACACAATTGAATAAAATGATAAAGAAAGAAAAAAGTAATTAATCGCTTAGAAAACATTACAATTATCCGTTGGCAGCCGCATTCATGCAAATGCCGAGGGTAACATGATAAATGGGAGAAAAATAAAATTAAATGCCAGAGTAAATACGAGTAAAACAAAAATTGCGTGCTTCGAAGATATCTGCAGAATTGATCTGATAGCATCACAGAACCTTTCAAGAGCACACACTGCCAATAGATAACACCATTGGACCATGTAGGTCGCGGGCAGATAGTTTTCAAATTTATAGCGACCGAACGGATACACTGATATACTGATGGATTTAGAACGAATATGGGAAGAGGAATCTTTATCGAGAACCTAAATACTTAGCAGATCTTTCGCCATTTTTACTATATCAAGCTGAGGTTAAGGCGATCGCGGAATGTGTCACCGATGTCTCGATAACTAAGCGAGTTATTAAGGGATTACATTAAATTTTCGTTCTATTTTAAGGGCGTTTTACAGAAAAGGTTATTTTGATCTCGGAGTTTCGGATATCATGGTCTTGCCGCAGGAACCCGACTTAGACCTCCATGTTACTGCAGTAAGAAATTGTGAACTAGTTCACTTTAATTTAAGTACTAATGTTATTTTTTATTCTTAGGTCCATTCAGACCTACTCACATTATAAAAGTATTTTTAAATTATTATTTTTTGAAATTCTTTGCAATTTTTCAAAAAATATTTATAATTTTTATGGGGGTATTAGAATGGTGGTGCAATGGTTAGTGTGCGCGCCTCTTGTACAGGAGATCCTGGGTTCGATTCCTGCTTCGACCACCTTAAAATTTCTTTCGATGACGGTCACCTCGCTGAGTCACGGCGACACTATCGAGTACTTAGCCATAAAAAAGCTTGTCTAAATACCGTTCGGAACCGGTGTAAAACTGTAGGTCCCAATCAGTGAGTATGAAACTATAAAGCGCACAGCTCACTGGTTGTGCGAAGCTCTCCCCAATTCCTTCGTGGGATGTAACGGGAGACCATTTTTTTTAATTAGAATGGGCACACTTCAAGGACCTTAGGCTGCTATTTATATGCGCATTTGATATATGACATCTAAGTGGCACTTTTTGATCACTTTTCTGACCGAACACTTCAAAAAAAGATACAAATAAATGGTATTAATGTTTGAGCTATCGGTTTTTGAGTTATCGGATGATACACTGTGAAATATTTTAACATTTTATAATTTTTTCATAAAAAATATGATAATAAAAGGGATAGTTTGACTTGACAAATTGGCTTTTCTTACGGGAATCAACAAATCTCCAAAACATATTTAATTTGTAATTACTTGCTTAGTTATGGTGTTATGATTAATATTGTTTCTGAAAATGCAAAACTTAAATTTCCGATAACTCGCGAGTTATTGATTTTTATTATAAATAGTTTGTTTTTCAAGATAACGGATTGCAAAGGTTAATTATGCTGTTATGAATAATTAATATTTTTTCTAAAAAGGCTAAATTTAATTTCCAATAACTCGCGAGTTGTCGACTTTTATTATAAATATTTTAGTTTTCGAGATAACGTTTTGTACATGTTTCGTATGAAAATTAAGTGATTGAAAAAAGCAAATTTAAATTTGAAAAAATAAAATTTGTAAGTACTATTTGCTTAGTTATCGGAAGTAACCTTTTGGAAAACCGATATATTTTTTCTAGCTCTGTTATCGTATGTTTTTTAATTTTTCAGGGGTTTCCTATAGAAATTCGCTTAGTTATCGATAGTTGAAGTTTGGAATATAGATAAATTGTTTTTAAATTACATGTCTTTGTCATATTGTATAAAAAAGTTTATCAGAAATACAATTTGCAATTAATACATTTAATCGACAAAATTTATGATGTTTTATTTATAATTTTTTTCTTTTCATATGGGAAACAAAATATTTATGAAACCAAATAAAATTTGCGATTACACGCTTTGTTATCAAATGTCGAAATATGAATAATTATTATGTTTTCCTCTCAAAATTCCAAGCCTATTTTGTAGTTTTGAACCCAATAAAAAGTAAATTTAGAAAAGCCAAAATGCAAGACTGGAAAATCCATGAAATACAACCCTGGCAGCACACTTACTCTTACACACTTCCACTCGTACTTTTGGTTTGGTTTGTGTCTAGACTAACATATGGTGGCAAATTTCTTGTTTAATAGGAAATTTTCTAGGTGGAGCCTGTTTATTACATATTGTAGTTTTGAGCCGAATAAAAAGTAAATTTAGAAAAGACAAAGTGAAAGAAGTAATTGCATTTTCTTAAAAAATGTAAATTTTATCAAAAAAAACACTTATTTATATTCTTCATTAATGTACCTTTTCTTAAAAAATACCTTATCTTAAAGAAGTACCTTTGCTTAAAAAAGTAAATTTTCGTACAAAAAGTACCTTTACTTAAAAAAAGGAATTTTTGTAAATAAGTACCTTTGCTTAAAAAAGTAAATTTTCTTAAAACAAATTGCATTTTCTTAAAAAACTACCTTTTCTTTAAAGAGTACCTTTTTTTGTAAAGCAAAATAACTTTTCTTAAAATTGTACTTACTCTTAAAATTGTACATGTTCTCGTAAAAAAAAAGCTCTTCTTCAAAAAATTACGTTCTCTTAAAAAAAAAATACCTTTTCTTACAAAAATTCCTTTTCTTAAAAATAAAATAATACCATTTCTTTTCTTTCTTGAGAAATAAGTAAATTTTCTTAAAAAAATGACCTTTTCCTAAAAAGAGTACAACTTCTTGAAAAAGTACCTGTTCTTAAAAAAGTACTTTTTTGTAAAAAAAAATCATACTCTTAGGATTTTTCTTACAGAAACCACTTCTTATTAAAAATGGTAGCTTTTTTTAAAAAAATCATTAGGTTTTAATAAAAGAAGTACCTCTCATTAAAAAAAAGGACCTTTTCGGGAAAATATAATACACATTCTTACAAAAGGGACCTAAAAAATACATTCAATAAATAAAAAATTCTAAAAAAAGTTCATCCTTTTACAAAAAGTATCTTTTGTTAAATCACAGTATTTTTCAACAGGCGCCTTAGGCGTTGTAGTCATATATAGTCATATTTTTATTTTAGTGAAATTCTTATTCTGGCGAGTTTTAAGAAAAAAATGCAATATGAATATGACGACTTTATTAAAAATCCTTGGAAACTCGCAGAAATTTCCGTTTCCGAGATACGGGTGTCTTAGCGATTTGTTGTTTAAGAAATGTTGATTTTTAGCGATTTAAAAATATTAAGCCTCCCATGGAGGTCACCAATATTTTCATTTTTGCAATTGAACGCATCGTTTCCGAGTTATTCTTTTTAGTTTAACGATTTTTTTTTATTTTGGGGATTTTTTGAAAAAAAATATTCCATACGAATTGGAACACATCACACAATATAAGAATCATTTCTAGGAAGTTCATATGTTCTAGAAAGTTGTTTATTGAGATCTAAGGTAAATTCTTGGAGTTGATTGTTTCCTTAAATTTTGAAGGGTTTGCTACCTATGGACCTGAACAGGGGGAGAAAGGTAAAAAAATCGAATTTTTTAAAGTTTTTGACCTTGAAGATGGAGCTTTTTGATTTTATATGTTTATAAATTTTATTCTTTATGACAAGAACTACAATTTTCCCTCAGAAAGTAAATCAAAATTCCGAACGGTTTGCAAGATATGAGCCTGACAAAATGATCACTTTTTTACAAAAATGACACCGAGTCCCTAAATCTTTGGGGGCCCATAAAAAAATGTGCATGACTTTGGGAAAATCTGGGAGACACGGGTCTTTTTTTTGGTATTTTATCACGTAGTGGTGTCGGTATACGGTTATATTTTTTCGTGTTGCACTGTGTTATTATAGATTCAAGACGGGATAAGGACACACCAAATCGCGGAACAACCTAGCAAAAAGTCGGATGGTTGGTCAGGTTAGTCATGGATAATCGAAATGGATAATTACTAACCTGACCAACAGGTTGTATTAGTTAAAATAAGACTAAATATATAAAATAAAGCTAAAAAAAATACAGCAGACAGTTGTCCGAGGCCTTCGGCCACGGACTGTCCCTGCAAGCTGTGTCAGAGACACGGCCATTAAGTTTAACGTAGAATACGCCATAAGATAAGACAGAAAACATATGTATATGTATAACAATATTCAATATTTCATCAATCAAAACAACAGCCGAAGGTTTGGTCCACACTGAAACAGCAGCATAGTTTGTGTTCACGCTACAAACTCCAACACCCAACCAAACACCACACATATGTTTGAGTGTATGTGTTTAAACAATTTTCATTTGAGAAATTTAAATATTAGGAAGATATCAACCAATATGAAATGTATATCAAACGAAAGATAACATCTTCATTTACCTACAAAAAAATTTTTAAAAAAAGTTATCTCGCCGTTTCCTCATAATCAATGAAATAAAGATTACAACAATAAGAATCTGGCATGACTCCCTATACCGTAAGGTAAGACGTATTCTATGCCAATATAACTAAATATATCGCCCCAAAAGTGGGCTCTTTTCCATCACAGAACCAGTTACGTGACTGGCTCTGTACGAGTCCAATTCTCCGTAAGGAATGTGTTCTACCTAGAGTGTCCAAAACCGAAACCGGTTAACCGGGTTTTTTACTCTTAACCGTGTGCCGGTTAACCGGTTTTTTCTTAATTTGTGTTAATATCCCATGGGAACCCAAACTTACCCAAACGCGTTTCTATACTCACAAATTGGGCAAATGAGAGCGATTTTTTGTTTCTCTTAACGTCAAAATGCGTTTCTGTTTTTACCGAACTTATCCAGACATTTTCTTCTAGTAAGTTTGGGCAAAGTTTCAAACAATCAGCTGTTCGACACGTCGCCATAAACACATATATATTATTTGTGAAAAAAATAACACAAGTGAAAATAATTTTTGAATTTATAATAAAATTAGAAAAATGATTGCTTTGAGAGTGCTTATTTAAAGAAAATGGGAAGTGTGAAAATGAACATGATATGCAAGATTTGTTGACAACCATATGTTTTGTGTTTTGACATTTGCTTTCGGGTAAGAAAAGTGGTTTTTTGCATTTCTTTACTTTTGGGTACATTTGAGTAGTTGAGAGGATTTTGCTTTTACTCTTATTTATCCGAACTTTACCCAAAAAGTAAAGAAACAAAGCTATAGTGTTAGGAGAACGAAAATTTCGACTTAGAGGAACCCAATTTGAGTCGAATGTGAACCGGTTCCAAAATTAAAACCTGAAGCTCGGTTTCTTGAAAATTTGATTTTTCAAACAAACCGAAAACCGGTTTCTTGAAAAATTGATTTTTCGGTCCAACGGAAAACCTGTTTCCAAAATACATATATCGGCTTTTTGGACACTCATGTTCTACCCCGTCTAAAACAAGTTTTTTTTTTGTCTGTAGCGTAGCACCTAAACTAGATTTAATTTGTACACTGCCTGATATAATTTTGACATAATCATGAAATACAAAATCAATTCATATATGTACATATGCACACTAAATATTTGATTTACGAACTGATCATACTACCTTTCTTAGAGAATTAAAATCATTGTACCAAGCATTTATATACAAAAGCAACAATATCGCAATCTTTGGTTGGTTGTTATTCTATAAATGACGATGTAAGAAGCCCTCAATGTGACCGCAATTCTAAGTATCTAAGTGTATGCAATTTTGACTTGTCTAAACATTCGCCCGTCCGTTCTTTTGACCAACACAAATAGTTACCTGTTGAACTAAACCCCTTAAAATTTTATTGAAAAATCCCTCGAAATATTTTTAACATAAGGTTACAGTAGTTACTCACCTTACGTTTGCGTACGTCGGGTTTAGTCATTTTGAAATTGTTCTTTTTTTGTACCTAATTCCTCTAGGGTAATTTGTCGCCGTTAATAGTTGTTGTTCACGTTGGATGTTGATTAAATTATTTTAATTTCAAAAGGTTACGGTATTTGTGTTTTTTTCTATTATATTATATAAATTAGAAGAATGAATAATTTCATAGAAAATCACAGAACTTTACTCAAGTAATATGTATCTTTTTATTAATGTTGTATATGAATTAATTATTTTGTTGAATATATGTATAATGCAAATTAACCATAGAAAAACATAAAAAATTCCGGCTTTTTCGTAATTACAAAAAAATGTACTACGTCAGCGTTAGGTTGTCGTTGTTTATTATTCGTGGTTACTCTTCATCGCAATCAAACGCATCGCGCTACGTAAACACAACCATCAAACACAACCACAGCGTTGAAAATGTAAAAAGAGACTAAACAAATGGACAGGCATCGTGTCATTTTTTATACTATACTTTATTTATCGCGCATTTGTTTTGGCTATTAAGGGGTTAAACCATGAGCAACATGTAGTAAAAAAGAGAGCCAGATACGACATATTAGTTACACATTTCATATGGGGTATTACAAGGTTTAGATAACTAAATCGTTAACAAAATCTATTAAAGTTGTAAAAGCATTTCCAGTTATAAAAGTGTTATTTTTATAATTATGCAATATTAATTTTATTATTTAATATATTCCATAAATGATTTCATCACTTTTTAAATGATATTATCATATAATGCAAACCCTATTATAAAGAGAGGAAGTTAAGCGTAGTGAATTATAGAGTGCCAAGAGAGTTCAAAGATGTAGGAATTGGAACATTGTTGTGGAATCATTTGGCATGAAACAAAACAAAACAATTTTCGCAGTGTTGTATTTGCGACTGTTGATTAACCTTCAATTGCTACACAGAAAAAAACTTTGTGTAAAATTACCCAAATTCATGGTCTGATATCAGCCAGTGCACTGGGCAACATAGGACAATATTACAAATTAACGTAGGCAATTTTACGTTGTCAAACCATAGTTTCATTTACTTGTATATTTACCCAACGAAGAAAGGGAAATTTACAGAATTTAGAGTAGGTAAATTATATTAATCTAAAATGTGAATTTTTACAGAATGTTTAGCCCCTACACTGAACGGAAAAGCATCATCACACGGATGCAAATGTTCATCACCCCAACAACTTTTGTCATTCCAGCTATGAAAATGTGTTCATCAACTGCAAATTGTTCGTTACTGTGGTGAAACTATGATTGTTGCTGCGTTGAATTTTCTTCATTATTGCAACGAATTTGTTTCATTGCTGCAATGAACTTAATAGGTATCGTTCTTGCAAGGAATTTGTTTCATTGGTGCCAAAAATTTAAGTCAGTGTTGCAATGAATTTGTTTCATTACTACAATGATTTTGTTTCATTGATGCAATGAATGTTTTGAACTGTGTTTGAAATTATTTATTGACAATTGTACATAAATATACTGTTAGTATTACATTGCAGGTGTTTTGATAACAATTTTTTGAATTTTTGATTTCGAAAATCTATTTGCTAAATAGATAATATCCATTCCATGTTGAAATACTCGTCTGGAGAAGATTGTGGTTGTCGATGGGTTGAGTGTTATTGTGGCCGTCGTATTCAGGTCCTACAATTAAAAACATATACGAGAAATGTATTGTTAAGATTTGTATTTAAGATATGTACATACATATCTATGTCTGTACTTACCATGAACATAAGATCTCCTCCCCAATGCTCTACTCCTTTAATATAGAAGATTATCATTGTTTTGTTAAATCATTCAATTGTTGTTGTATTGAGGGGTTTGATATTCAATTGTAGAGCCAAATCTCCCCGTCAGTAAGCCAGTGATGGCTCTGTATGCAATTTCTTCAACTGCTCTTTTATTTATTTTAACCAAATTTTTTTAAAATTTCGATTGAATTCATTTGATTGTACGTTGAATTGTTATTTTTTATGTTCGTCGTACTTGAAAGACTTTGTTCTTGTTCATGTATGTCAAATACCAACACAACGAAACAGGCGAGACCGAATTATGATTAAAACACAAAAACACGAACATTTTGTTGCGACCTTTACCGTCACGCGCATACACACACACAAATGTTCAGTTACGTATTTCGGGGTAGTTTTTCTGCTATCGATGCGTCACGTTCTTTGCTGTCGTGTTGCTCCTTGCATTATGTTTACGAGTATTTATCTATTTAATTATAGATAGCAAACACATTAATTCACACAATTTAGTTTTCACAAGTATGAATATTACTAAGTATGGATAGCTAATTAATCTGTTTATTATTCCGGCGGAGAAATATGTCTACCACTTTCGGTTGTTGCAATGGAACTGATTTAAGATGTGTACGTGACCCACCACTCGCCCTCACCATTTTCTCTTGCTGGCCTCTTTTTTACGCTCGCTAATTTTTTCGACTGTTTCTCTCTCTATACCATCATAAAAAACAGTTTCGTTACAATAACGAAATTGTTTCGTCAATTAAAAATGTTAACAAACCTCCAAAATGTATAAATAATAAATATAAACTATAAAAAGTAAGAGATAAACCAAATATCAGTAGTTTAAATCTCATGCCTTTACTTTTTTTAAATTTTAAACCCATTTTTCTACAAAATTCAAATTAAAGAAAATTGTTCCAGGAACGACAATGAAGTTGTTGCAGCAACGAAATGAAAAATTGTCAAAGAAGTCAAGTATAAAATTTGTCGTTGCTGCGACAACCAAATTGTCGGATATACGACACTTTTCACTATAACACCGTACAAATATTAACGAAAATGTTTTTCCCGTCGCTTATTAAAAACATTTCGCTGGCTAAGGGCCTATGACGACGCTTCCATTGATCGAGTGTTTAACAAGAGACAACTAAGACAAGAGAGACAACTAATTACACAATTTTGACAATAGAATCTTGACCAATGCAAATGTGTCGGCTATTAAAAACACTTGGAAATCAAATTTTTATGAAATTGGAAATTTGCACTATTTTTGACGTAGAATACGTCTTACCTTACGGTATGAGGAGTCATGTCAGGTTTTTATTGTTGTAATCTTTATTTCATTGAATTTGAGGAAACGGCTAGATGAATTTTTTTAAAATTTTTTTGTAGGTAAATGAAGATGTTATCTTTCGTTTGATATACATTTCATATTGGTTGATATATTTCTAGTATTTTAATTTCTCAAATGAAAATTGTTTAAACACATACACTCAAACATATGTGTGGTGTTTGGTTGAGTGTTTTTGGTTGCTCAACATTGCTTAGGAACATGTATCTAGTAAAAAGTGAAACGAACAGCAAGCTAATGTTGCTTGGCAACATGTATCTAGTAAAAAGTGAAACAAACAGTAAGCTAACGTAATAAAGCTTTTTTGCGAAAGCTTCAATAAAGCTGTTGTAACATTAATTTTGAATTGTAAAGCGTAAAGCTTTCACACAACGCTCGAACGCTTTCACACAACGCGAAGACTCGATAAGGTAAACCTTTTTTAATATTAGGGCGGCCCTCTCAACATTCGCAGAACTTATTTCAATAAAAATATTAATTAAAATACATAAATTAAATTAAGTTTAAAAAAATTTAACATAATATTTTTTTTTTAAACGGACTTGAATCAAATGCCGTTGGTAAATATAAAAATTACAGCAGACAGTTGTCCGAGGCCTTCGGCCACGGACTGTCCCTGCAGGCTGTGTCAGAGACACGGCCATTAAGTTTAACGTAGAATACGCCATCCGATAAGACAGAAAACATATATAACAATAAATGATAAATAATATAAGCAAATGAATTTATTGTTATATATGTTTTCTGTCTTATCGGATGGCGTATTCTACGTTAAACTTAATGGCCGTGTCTCTGACACAGCCTGCAGGGACAGTCCGTGGCCGAAGGCCTCTGACAACTGTCTGCTGTAATTTTTTTTGATAAATTTAATAAATGGACACTGAGAAACTTTGGCAAAATTCTTTTTTTTTTCTTTCACAATTTAATGGTGTGCATACACATCGACACAGTAGTAATACAAACTCTTATAGCTTTACATTAGTCGCGCTTTAACGCACGGTGTCCAGTCGGTATGCTGCTGCCTCGTCACAATTCTTGATATACAAATAACTAGCTGGGTATTTGCCAACATTATAATGTAAATTCAGCATTGCTGTTGGTAGTGTGTTTTACACTTTTGATTTAGGCAATAATTCCACCTTTTCTTGTCTTATAACCGATGTTTATTTTTTCTGTGTATAAATGACAGTTAAAAACATAATAATCAGGGCTGTCATACACGCAATTCATACGATGACTTTTACGACGTCGTTTTTCCTTAATTTCTTTTTAAAGCAACTTCCAAAAATCATGTGTGTGCATACGATGATTTTTACTTGCATGTCTTTTTTTGCAGGCAGAGTTGATTGTTATTGTTTAATCGGTTAATATGCTTTAGTTGATTGTTCGCATCAAGAAATACATATGTCTGTATACAAAAATTATTTGAATTAATTGAAACCAATTTACGCCTAAATATTAAATAAAAATTCATTATTCCGCATTTTTACTTTTACTATTCGAAAAATTTTGTTTCTTCCCAAGTTCTGTAGTCAATTCTAAAATATATTTTTCTTAATGCCACCTGGCTACTTCAAAGTACGAAAATGAATAAAACGTATCAAGAAAAAAAGAAATTAGTATAAAGAGGAATATGAAAAAAGACACGAAAAACAGAAACCGAGTCTTTTTGTTTACCCCTCTTGCTTCTCTACACCGTTCGCCTATATGTAAAAAGAGACGTTGCAAAAGCAACGTCGTAAAAGTCATCGTATGAATCGCGTGATAGAAACCAATGTTGTCACTATTGGTTTTGAAAACGACAAGAACAAATGCGTTGGTGTCCTGAAAACCAATGTTATCGGTTTTATATTCGAACTAGAATTTATGTACGCACGGGAAGTTAACACAATCGTCTTTGGTTAACAAACCAAAGTTAACAAACTAAATTATTTGAGTGAGAAAATTGTGAGAGATGGCGGACACTCTATGAGTATTTATGAATATTCTCTTTAAGGTACTGCCAGGCCATAATGATGTTCCATTGACTTAATTAGGTGGTATCACTGTGGTTCCATAAGGAATTGCCATTTAAATATATTGTGTCCGTAAATTTATTAAATATGTGTTGCGAAACCCCTTTCCAGTACTGCAACCGGCTATATGATCTTGGGCGTGGTTTCTCGACCCGCAGCACACTTCAGGGTACAACAATACTCTATTGAATAAAAAAATGGACTACATTCACTTGACAGCTTACACACATGAAATCTAGGGAATATAAGGTGGAAATCCCTTATCGACACCCGCCCAACCTGGCCATATTGTGAGTTTCTTTCATTATGACCCCGAGTTAAACACTCACTCTTCCATTACTTCTTACGCCGTTTTAACTCCATCTTATCCCCTCTCTTTCCCCCCAACGAACAAATTTAAACACACATTTTTATATTTTACTTTTACTCAAAACAATATATTTAATAAACATAAACTTAAAACTATTTTAGGACACATTATAGTGTCATTTGAATGAATTATTAAAAAAAATATATTTCAAATTGTTAATTTATCTACTTTCTTATTCCTTAGGACGCACCCGAGGACATTGCCAGCAGAAGAAAATTATATGTGATGACTGTTTACTTCTTAATTCCCTGTCATTAAATTTAGTGTCGTGTAAAGAACACCTAAACAAAACTCATGTCAATAAAAAACACCAATAACACTATTCTTGTCAAAAATGAAATTAATTACTTACTTCCTAACACAAGACATATAAGAAAACAATTTTTAAAACAATTAGGATCAGGCCAATCGAAATAGACTTAAAAATGATATAAATATCTATCGTTTATATTTAGAGTCGAACCTTTATTATCCCTATAGAGCTCTATGGAGTTTACTGTAGGTTTCTGGGTAATCTATAAATGGTCCCAGTGGTAATCTGCTAGTCTACCTCTTTCGGATAGATCCCTTACAAAATTTGGAACTTTACTTACTTTATCTAATTACTCCTATTCATTAAATCTATTCAAACATCACACAGGACACAAATTTGACAAAAACATGGATATAACAGAAATTTACATAAATACAGGAAATCGCCAAGTAACGTGCATTTACATGTGTATGGGTACGATAATTAACCGGCCAAAGAATTGTCCACCCCGAAGGTATACACAGGTTTTTAAGCAAGTAGAGGATTTTATGTGTGGGATCTATTGAACCAATGGATCTTATTCCGTCCCGACAGGGGTCTCTGCTTGATTTGGGACACAATGGTTTTTGTCCGGGGAATATACTTGTCTATCATCAAACCTTTTGAACCTTTTGTATTTCCCTTTCCTTATTGGACGATTACTTTGCTACCGACAACTTTACCTTATAAAAGACTGCAGTCATCAACATCTGGTTTACGACACTGCCACTCTGTCTCATCAGATTGTCTGGTCACCACTGCACTACAAACGAAAACATAAAACAATTTAAAACAGACTTCACCAACTTTCACTTGCTAAACTTACGGTCGCGGTAAAATATCGTATTCGTTCACCGTGTCGTATAATCAGAATCCCTATCACTCCGGTCTTTGCGGTGTATAAAAAAATCTTCAGTTTATCTATAAATTGCGGTTTTAACATGATTTTTTTATTTTAACGTTAACTTAAATATCCACATATTTTTTTTTTTAACGTACCTTTATAATATTTAACTGACACTTTTTTTATACACGCTTTACCGAATTCTAAAATTATTTCGATCACTTATTTTTTTTCCTTGCAGAAAAATCAACTATATTGTACAATGGCTGCTTCCCAATGGTTGCCACAGAAGCGACGCTAGTTTCCCGTTCTTTACTTTTGTACATATACTCTCAAGTAATACTTGGGTTTGAAATTCTCAATAACAGAATTTCCTACCAACAATTTTCCTACAACAATTTTCCCTTTTAAAATCTTTCAATGTGCAGTTAACGCATCTCTATCTCTTATGTAGGGGAAGTTTGGTCCACTTTCATTACTACTAAAAATGCAACTCTGCAATTTACGTTCCACCTCATAACTCTGTGTCCAACTTCATATTAATGTTTTGTCAGCTACACACAATCCACACGAAACGTAAGAGGTAAACATGAAATATAATACCGCGAAGCATTAGAAATAATTGTCACAGGAAAAACATTAAATACAAACATTAAATACATTAAATGAAGAAATTTAAAAATTACACATAATAAAATATGGCACGAATTACAACATAAAATAACAGTGGATACAAAACAAAACACTTCACACCACCCATATCGCAGCTCTGTTCGCCTACCCGGCAAAGGATATGCAGGGAAACCCTCGCCGTTCGCTAGAATTAATTTCTAGTATCATCATCAGATTCCAATTTACTCAACTTTTTTTTCCACTCTCCAGGAAGATCAATAAATCCTGTGAACAAAATTAGCATGTGGTCAAGTGAACTCTTCATGGTCTGTACATATCAACAACAGCAAATATGTTTCAGACACAATGTTGCTTATATGTAAATATGTTGCCGGTATTTGCCCAAGTGTAAATAGTTTTGTCAGAGATGGAAAAAATTTATCATCGCGTACAATTACAGGAGTCCGAATCGGGCCGAATATAGCATTATGATAATTGATTTCTATAATTTTCAATTATCCATCTACCATATTTGTGGGATTTTAAGGGAAATTATGGTATCTGTTAAATGCCCGTGATTTAGATGTTTAGATGTATTTAAAGCCTTAATAATGGAAGCTAATCTCTTTATTATTTCGCGTTTTCGGGGAATTAATGTTTATTTTCTTTTTATTGAAAATCAACCCAATTTCCTTTATACGCTTATTAAGCGAAAGAACATGTAAACTTTCCGTTACACTCAAAGAAATTAACTTTCAGTATTGCATCCTCAACAAAACTCTGGTGTTACAAATAAAACTGCAGCAACGCCAGTGTGATGGATGCCATCTGTTCTATAGTCATTTTCGAAAATCGGGGACTTTTTAACCCAGTCTTCGGATCGGGGACTTCATTGGTTTCAATTATACCTGATAGCTGTTGAATTACAACTGGTCATTCACAAAGCGATTGCCCTGTAGGGCGTTTTAATATTCTTTCGAGAATAGATTCCCGACGATCATAATAATGCATGATCGTTGCGATACGATTCAATAATTGATGAAGTATTAAATTCATTACATACGATTGAACGTTTTCATTAAAGTGATTCATATCTTGCTGTTAATACCGATAGGTATCTTTTAATTAGAACAGTGTTTTCCTTAAATATACACCGATCAAACAAAAAAAATATACCGTGTCCCACTATCCCAACCGATTTTCGAACTATAGTTTTCGTATCTACTTAATAAAATAGAATGGTTTAACCACGACCAAATACATCTTCATAATTTCAGCGCCCAACGTAGGTCACACCCACGATTGCCCATAGTCGGTGCCAGTGTTAGCCGGGCAACAATATTACAGTTAGTTCCCTAACACCATCATACTCAGGGGTTTCCAGTAGATGGGCACGACAGTTTACGGGTACCACGCCAAGATGACATATTCCCGTTCTCTTTCATTACGTAAGTATTCAATGTATTAAATGTAAATCTATCTTAAAACATAAAATTTGTAAATATCACAGCAGGAAATTAAAACTGGACACGGAACAATTCTGGGTGTATAAATGAGGTAAATAATCACAATAAACGCATAATGACAGGACACAACTTATAATAATATTGCACTTTGTCATTACTAAATTCGTAATACTACGTTTCTAGCACGATTTTCCGTGTTGCAACAATATATTCGGCTTGCGTATTATTTAGTCAATGCTACATTTTAGATAGATTAATCTTATAAGATCCATTTAGAACTACTGCACTCGGAATATTACGACATTGGCAGGTATAAAAATGGTAATCTACAACCACAACATAGGTATAACGTTATCCATTGCCCCTTCGCCAATCTCGTATTTGCCCCCTATAATCACTGTTTAATATCCTTGGCATGATATATTCCCAAAGGATCTCCTCTTAGTGTTTCCAATTGGTACATGTTGTTACCTAGTACTTGTGCCACTCTGCATTTGGTAAATTTACGGCAAAATTTTGCATTGCGGTTATCGCGGAAACTACTCAAAACAAAATTTCGTTTGAAAACCACTTGTCCAGGTACAAAACGCATTATCCTAGCCCTTTTATTGTAACGAATTGCGCTACGTTCATATGCTTGATGTAGGTTTTCCTTAACCTTTTCCCTAATAATAGCTACTCTATCTTTTCTATCCAATACATACAGTTCGCTGTCACTCATAGCTCTCAGTTTTCTTGCAAGTTTGTAATCCCTACCGGACGTGAACATATTCTGCCCAAACAGTGCAAAAAATGGAGAAACGCCTGTGGCCGAATGTACAGATGTTCTCAAGGCTAATTCGATATTCGCCAGGTTTATGTCCCAGTTGGAGTGGTCGTCGTTTAAGTATGCCCGAATTGCGTTGAGCACACTTTGATTTACTCGTTCCGCGGCGTTGGACTGCGGGGAGTAAAATGCAGTTTTCATATGCTGGATTTTATAGTCCTGGACAAATTTTTGGAAATCATTTGAAACAAATTGTTTGCCGTTATCGGAGTGTATCATTTCGGGTACTCCAAATTGTTGAAATACTTGCTCTATTAAAAATTGTATCACTTTTGCTGAAGTTGCCTCCTTCATAGTGTAATAATTAAAATACAATTTGGAATTCTTTTGGTTGAGCTATCTTGAGCGTCAAAACCTTTCTGTGTCTTTATTGAATATTTTGGTTCTTTTTATATTAAATCTAAATACAATAGTATCTTACATTAATATTCCCATTCCTATATAATTTATATGGAGTTGTCGCGGCAGACCAACGAATATCATATGCATATCCCTCAGCAGAGGGAACGCTCGCTGCTCATGGCCTATCATGCCGTATACATTGTCGTATGTATGCGACGTTCTTGGAGTTATGAACGGTCGCTGTCAGCAGAGACGATCGCCGTTCTGTGGCTATGCAACATTGTATGTGTCGCTGTGTGTATGCAGTAGAACATACTCAAAGCCATGGACGGTCGCCGTCATGTCTGCGTGTGCCATGCTGACGAATCAGTTTCACTGGCGTGAGAACTGTTCTTTGCCTTGCGTACAGAGCAATGTGTATCGTTTAGAGTATTAAACGGCGCTTGTCATGTGGAGTGTGTTTGTCTGTTCGACTTTTGGTTATTTGGACACTTTGGGAAGTGCCAATGAAATGTAAGCTAATACCTCTTTTGGTATTTCTTTAATATGTATTTCTGTTGGTTATGTTGGCTTTAGTTTGTACTCTATAGTCGTTGGTTGCGTTGACTGTGTATGTATGCTACACCTCCATTTTTCAGAAGAATGATCATATAACGTGAGTTTTATGGACATTCTTTTACAATGTTCTTAAGTTTATGTTTATTAAATGTATTATATAGTACTTATTATCTAGTCATTTCTTATGTAATTAGAAAGACTTATTATTGTATAAGTTCATTATCATTCGTTCCTTATTATTATTATTATTAGTATTATCAACCTTGGCCTTTATTGTCATTATCATATTATTGTTCATAAATTTTAATTCTATTCTTATGAACTATTTGTTCTTTGTTAGTTTTGGGATCTATGATGTTTACATTTTCCCTTAATAGTAGATTTTTAATTTTAAAGGGACCGATATATTTTCTATCTAGTTTATGTCCTGATTCATTTCTTAACAATACTAAATCTCCTATATTGAAATTATAATCTACAATGTTCTTATCATAATATTCTTTTTGTTTTTCCTTATGCTTATTTAATAGTATCTGAGATCTCCTAAGCGCTATTTCTAATCTATATTTGGCCTCGTTGGCGTAATTGTCTACATTATAGAGTGGAGTTATTTGATCCACTTCATTAATTTGTACCATTTTATGTGGTATTCTCGAAAATACTAATTCATACGGACAGTAATTATGTACTGTTGATGGTGTTGTATTGAAACAATACGTGAAGTACTTAAGCCATTCATCCCAGTCATCTTTATCCACTGATATGTAGGATCGTACGTATGCATTGAATGTTCTATGGCTTCTTTCAATTGTACCTAGCGTCTGGTGATGGTGTGCCGTTGAAGTTAGTTTCTCGATTTTCAATAGTGCGCATAATTCATTTAATATGGCGTTTTTGTATTCAGTTCCCATGTCCGTAATGAACGTCTTCATTGGACCATATATAAGAATGAAATTTTCAAAAATTGCCTTAGCGATTGTTTTCGCGCTTTTGTCCCGTATGGGTATTGTGACTAAATACTTAGTCAGGTCACATATCATTGTTATGGCGTATTCATTTCCGTAAATTGATTTAGGAAATGGACCAATGGTATCGACAAATACCGTATCAAAAGCTCCCGCCGGCGTAGGAGTTATTACTAATGGACCTTTCAAATGTTTGTTGGTTTTGGTTGTCTGACACGTGTGGCACATTTTGACATATCTAGTTATGTCTTTTATCATGTTTCGCCAAAAATAATACCGTTTTACTTTCTGTATTGTCCTGAAAGTTCCACAGTGACCACCTTCAATGGGGTCATCATGATATTTTATCATTATGTTCTGAATAGCTATAGCATCTTTGCAATCAATGTGGGTCACCTTATTTAGTAGCGCTACTTTAATATGAATTAATTTCCTATTGCCCATATCTTTGAATTCATTAATCGAGATAAATTCGAAAATTTTCTCACTAGGTGCCACTTGTAATTTGTCAATGCTGTGTTTACAGGCTACTTCTTCGAGCCTCGGGAAGAACTGTCCTAAGTCAAGTTTCCCATTATTAAACAAGTCATTGATTTGTATATATGCTATTATAGATTTTCCACGTTTGATGTAACATCTTGCGGGAAAAATCTTTAATTTATAATATTTCCTGACGTCAGTGTTATTTAAAGGAACATATATACTGGGCTTTTTAATTTTATTTGATTTATGCTGCTCATTCAAAGTATTACTTTTATCCGTATTCGTATTATTTCGTGTCATGGATCTTGTCGTTATCGTCAATATTTGTGTTGCTGTTATATTCATGTCCTTGAGATCATGTATTGTTATTCGCGATAGCGCGTCTGCAACGTAATTATCTTTTCCCCTAAGATATTCTACTGTAAAGTCATATTCCTCTAGGTCAAGTCTCATTCTCGTCAGTTTTGAACTTGGGTTCCTCATTGAAAATAGATATGATAGTGGTCTGTGATCCGTACGGACGAGGAATTGTCTTCCGTATATGTATGGTCTAAAGTGTGTTATAGCCCAATGGATTGCTATTAATTCTTGTTCGATGGTTGATTTATTGCTTTCACCTTTAGTAAAGGTTTTGGAAGCATAGGCGACTGGTAAATGTTTTCCTTCATGTTCCTGAGTCAAAACTGCGCCGCAAGCGTGTTTGCTTGCGTCCGTAATTATGCAAAACTGCTTTTCGAAGTCCGGGTATTGCAGTAATGTTGGACTCATTAATGCCTTTTTTAAGTGATTAAATGCTATGTCGCAATCTTTAGTCCATTCGAACTGAACACCTTTTTTAGACAGTCTTGTAAGATGCCGAGAATATTCTGAGAAGTTTTTAATAAATCTTCGATAGTAATTGCAAAAGGCTACGAATCTTCTCGCGCCATCTGCATCAGTGGGTTTTGGGTAATTTTCAATTACTGAGTATTTACTATCATCGGGTAGTATTCCCTTATCTGTACATTTGTGTCCTAGGTATGTTACTTCTGTCATAAAAAATGAACATTTTCCAGGGTGTAACTTGAGATTGGTTTTTCGACATAGTTCAAAAACATTTGTAAGATTTGAAAGCATGTGTTTTTCGGAACATCCTAATACGACCAGGTCGTCCATGTATAGGAAAGCTTGTTCTGGTTTCAAACCACTGAAAGCCAATGTCATCATTCTTTGGAATGAATTTGGTGCTATTTTTAGTCCATAAGGAATTATTAGTCGAAAATGACGTAAGGTCTCTAGATTTCTCTTCCAACTGGATTTGATGGAATCCAGACATTAAATCTAAACATGAGAAATATTTAGCCCTACCAAGTTGGTCTAGAATATCGTCTATTCGTGGTAAAGGGAATTTGTCCGCTACTAGCTTTTTGTTAATCTGTCTATAATCTATTACAAGTCTCCATCTCTTTTCCTTAGAACCAGGGAGAGAGTTTTTGGGAACCAACAAGATTGGACTGTTATACTCGGAATACGATGGTTCGACTATTCCATCGTCTATTAGTTTCTTTACGTGTTTGCGAATTTCCTCCTTATGTGTATGTGGTACACGGTAGTTCTTAATATATACCGGTTGTTTGTCCTTAACCCTTAACTTTTGTTTATAGAAATTATTTGTGGTTATTGTTTCCGTTTCTAAACCAAAGACATCACTGAATTCAGAACAAAGATCTTTTAAAACATTTTCGAACTGTTTTGGAAAATTTTTCTCTAATATTTGCAAAATTTGTGTCTTTCTTTGTTTTTCATTTGAATTGTTTGTAATAATTTCGTAATCATTAATGTCTTCAGTTGTGATTTGTGATTCTTTTATTGTAACTATTTTATCGTTTGTATTTAAAATGCGAATATATGCATTGTTTGCCTTTACCAAGGTGCTAGCTATAAAAATACCTGGTTGAATTTCTTGGTGAGGTACCAGTATGTCTTGATTTGTGGCGACTAGCCTAATATGGCGTATCACCTCAGATCTTGCTGGCAGTGTTAAGCTTTCATTGCATGTATTCGTAATTTGTATTTCTATCTGTTGTGTGAAATTTGGTGGTCGTAGGATAAGGTAATCAAAATCATCATTAAAGTCTAAAATACAATTGTATTTTCTTATAAAATCCATACCGATGATTCCGTCGCATGGTATTGGGAAATCATCGTTCACAACGTGAAAAGTATGGGGAATTAAAAAGTTTTTGTATCTTAGATCAAAATTTGTCGTTCCTATTGATTTTATTTTACCATGTCCTATACCACTTAATGTTGATATTCTATTCGTGTTTATTTCATCTTGTGTAAAGTGAGCAAGTTTTATTAATGAAATATCTGCTCCTGTGTCTACTAATAATGTTATTTTTTCGTTATTGTGTTCTATTTTGACGTTAACAAAAATACTCATATTAAGGCTAAGGTTATACACTTTTCTGTTCTCAGGTTTGATCTTAGGGGAATTTTCTAGTTTTCCGAGTTGTCTTGGGCTGTGTTAGTTACTCTAACGTTACTATTTCGACCATTGTGGTTTTGTCCGTTATTATTATCATTGTGGTTGTTTCCACGTCTGTTTCCACGGTAGTTAGAATTGTGATGTCTGTATCTATTGTTGTTATTGCGATTGTTGCCATTGCCATTTCTTCCTCTATATCCACCTCTACCATGTGGTCTTCCTCTGTTCCCACGGTAGTTTCTGTTTGATCTGTTTCCGAAGTATAGGATAGTATTTTGTTGTCCAGTAGTGTCTGTGCAGCTACTAACAAATTTTCCTATAGCTTCGTTCATATTTTCAAACTAACCTGCTTCCATGATGAGTTTAACTCTTTCAATGGTGCAATTTTTGGTCATTGCCTTCACCGCGACTTGGGTGGTATATTTTTGTGCCAATGTGCGTGACAAACCATCGGAGATGTATGCACCTTCCAATGATTTTGTCAATTTGTCCAGCTCATCACAATAAGAATTGGCAGACTTATTGTTCTGTCGGATGTTCAGTATTTTGGCTGATAGGACCTCAACTGATTCACCTTTCACAGAACTTGACAGTTTCGAAATTACGTCTTGTATGGTGGATTCATTTTCAAGTAGGTTTCTGGCGTTACCTGCTAATTTTGTCTTAATCAGGTTTATGGCTACCGCTTCGTGGGTGCCTTTTAGTGTATCCACTAAAGAAAGTGCATCTAAAAATGACCTTAAATTCTCAGGTTTTCCATCGAAATCAGGGATTAACCTTGTGGCCGTATTTAAAAATTCTATAACTGTTTGTGCCATATTGACTTCTGTTCCAATTGACTCAATTGGTTTCGTCCTAATTGTGGCTTCACTTTCAATATTATCATCACCTTCCGTATTATCTAGTGTTATGTCCAATTCCTCGTGAAGGTATAAAGGAATTGTTATTTCTATTCCTCTTCTCGAAGCTACATTTAGGAATTTTTCCCTTATATCTCCGTAAAAAGCGTCAGCTGCTGCCTTGTGAGCAGTGGTTAATCGATCGTAATAAACGTTGAATAATACCTGTATTTTCTTTAACGATTGTGTAAGAATTTTAAAATGTTTTGATACGGTTTCTTCCCTCGTATCTCTATCAATGTTCAGACACTTATATGACCTATCAAAGGTTTCCTTAATTAGTCGTGCCTTTTGCACTACTTCTGCCCAATGCATTTAGTATTATGTCATTTAATTTGAGTTTGGGACATTATATATATAAGTCTACAGTGGGTAATACAATTTTTATACATTCAATTTTGTTTATTATATTTTCTTTTTAAAAAAAAATTTTTTTTTGTCTTTTGTCTCGAGCGAGTACATAAAAATTAAAAAATTTTACATACAAATTATCCTACCAATTATACATACAATTTTGTTTATTATATTCTCCCTTAAAATAATTTTTCTTATTTTGTCTCGAGCGAGTACTCGCTTATAGACCCTAGGTATGCGCTTGGAATCGCATACGAAAATACAAGGAAATTTTTCTATAATAATTTTTCTATATACTATATTCCCGTCTCAATTGGTCATCGCCGAATGGGGATCTTCCTTCTCTGGCCGTCGTTGCCCCTTCTCGAAATCCTCGATTGTTCTCGATTGTTGTACCTTCCTTCATTCTACTGTTGTTTTTCTCTTCTCGCTGTGGCCTCTCTCATATGGCTGGGCCAACTGTCTTTTGGCCAGACAGTATCTTCCTTCTCGCCGCTGACGGATTTTTGGCTATCACGTCAGAGAAAATGTTTCTTTAATCCTGGTGCATTTTGGTGCACTTCAGGATTTAACAGCGGCTAAAACGCTATGTTATTTGGACAAAATGATCCAACTCCAGCTCCTTTTTTTATCTTTGGAGTTCCTGGAGATCCCTGAGCTTTTGGAGCTGTGGGATTGTTTCTGAGCCTTTTTAGCTCCCGATTTTTCCTCCGTGCTTTTTTTTATATTTGAAGCACTGGCAGGATCGCCATGTAATAATTAAAATACAATTTGGAATTCTTTTGGTTGAGCTATCTTGAGCGTCAAAACCTTTCTGTGTCTTTATTGAATATTTTGGTTCTTTTTATATTAAATCTAAATACAATAGTATCTTACATTAATATTCCCATTCCTATATAATTTATATGGAGTTGTCGCGGCAGACCAACGAATATCATATGCATATCCCTCAGCAGAGGGAACGCTCGCTGCTCATGGCCTATCATGCCGTATACATTGTCGTATGTATGCGACGTTCTTGGAGTTATGAACGGTCGCTGTCAGCAGAGACGATCGCCGTTCTGTGGCTATGCAACATTGTATGTGTCGCTGTGTGTATGCAGTAGAACATACTCAAAGCCATGGACGGTCGCCGTCATGTCTGCGTGTGCCATGCTGACGAATCAGTTTCACTGGCGTGAGAACTGTTCTTTGCCTTGCGTACAGAGCAATGTGTATCGTTTAGAGCAGTGGTTCCCAACAGGTGGTCCGCGGACCCCTGGGGGTCCTCAAGCCATACCAGAGGGGTCCGCAAGATATCATTAATTTAGACATTTCAAAAAACCCAACCAAAAATGGATCGTTAGTTGAAAAGAGGATCGTTGAAACGAAATAGGTCTATAGAAGAAGAGGAAGAGAATGCCTCTGATCTTAAGGTTAATAATTCAGTGACTCTCGAATGGAACTTGTCTGTGTCTCTTGAACCCAACTCGTCAGTGTCTCTTGAACCCAACTCGTCGGCGTCTCTTGAACCCAACTCGTCGGCGTCTCTCGAACATAGCTCGTCCAAGATCAGTGCTAAGCCTACTGCAAAAATTTGAAAATATAACTGTAATTACACAGTGTGTAATTTTTTAAGTCATGGAAATATAACCATATACGGACACCACTACGTGACAAAAGACCAAAAAAAAAAAAAAATTACAGCAGACAGTTGTCCGAGGCCTTCGGCCACGGACTGTCCCTGCAGGCTGTGTCAGAGACACGGCCATTAAGTTTAACGTAGAATACGCCATCCGATAAGACAGAAAACATATATAACAATAAATTCATTTGCTTATATTATTTATCATTTATTGTTATATATGTTTTCTGTCTTATCGGATGGCGTATTCTACGTTAAACTTAATGGCCGTGTCTCTGACACAGCCTGCAGGGACAGTCCGTGGCCGAAGGCCTCGGACAACTGTCTGCTGTAATTTTTATATTTACCAACGGCATTTGATTCAAGTCCGTTTAAAAAAAAAATATTATGTTCAATTTTTTTAAACTTAATTTAATTTATGTATTTTAATTAATATTTTTATTGAAATAAGTTCTGCGAATGTTGAGAGGGCCGCCCTAATATTAAAAAAGGGTTACCTTATCGAGTCTTCGCATTAGCATTCGAGCGTTGTGTGAAAGCTTTACGCTTTACAATTCAAAATTAATGTTACAACAGCTTTATTGAAGCTTTCGCAAAAAAGCTTTATTACGTTAGCTTACTGTTTGTTTCACTTTTTACTAGATACATGTTGCCAAGCAACAGTAGCTTGCTGTTCGTTTCACTTTTTACTAGATACAAGTTCCTAAGCAATGTTGAGCAACCTAAAACACTCAACCAAACACCATACATATGTTTGAGTGTATGTGTTTAAACAATTTTCATTTGAGAAATTAAAATACTAGAAATATATCAACCAATATGAAATGTATATCAAACGAAAGATAACATCTTCATTTACCTACAAAAAAAATTTTAAAAAAATTCATCTAGCCGTTTCCTCAAATTCAATGAAATAAAGATTACAACAATAAAAACCTGACATGACTCCTCATACCGTAAGGTAAGACGTATTCTACGTCAAAAAGACCTGTGTCTCCCAGTTTTGCCCATAATCATGCACTTTTTTTTATGGGCTCTCAAAGATTTGGGGCCTCGATGTCATTTTTGCAAAAAAGTGATAATTTTGTCAGGCCCATATCTTGCAAACCGATCGGAATTTTGATTTACTGTCTGAAGGAAAGTTGTAGCTCTTGTCGTAATTGAAACATATGAAATCAAAATTGTGAACATATAAAATCAAAAACTTCATCTTCAAGGCCAAAATCGCTAAAAACTTTAAAAAATTCGATTGTTTTACCTTTTCCCCTGTTCAGGTCTATAGGTAGCAAACCGTTCAAAATTCAAGGAAACAATGAACTACAAAAATGTACCTAAGATCTTAATAAACAACTTTCTAGAGCATCTAGAACATTTTTAGCTTTAGGTTAAGGATTTAGTGGGGGGTCCTTGTCATTATAGCGCATGTATGAGGGGGTCCTCGGACAAATATTGTTGGGAATCCCTGGTTTAGAGTATTAAACGGCGCTTGTCATGTGGAGTGTGTTTGTCTGTTCGACTTTTGGTTATTTGGACACTTTGGGAAGTGCCAATGAAATGTAAGCTAATACCTCTTTTGGTATTTCTTTAATATGTATTTCTGTTGGTTATGTTGGCTTTAGTTTGTACTCTATAGTCGTTGGTTGCGTTGACTGTGTATGTATGCTACAATAGCTTTCAGGAATACAAATTTGGTTAAATGATCGACCACCACAAACACATATGCATTTCCCTTCTTTGACCGGGGGTATTTCCCTAGGAAGTCGATGTAAATCTTTTGAAATGGTCGGTCTGTTTGTACCTCATTTCCGATTTCTGGCATTAGATGTTGGTTAGAACTTTTGCATTCTTTACATATTTGGCAATTGCCAACAAAACTTCGTACATGCAAAACCATATTCGGCCAGTAGAATTTGTTTTTCAAATGATTTAATGTCTTTCTTATTCCCCCGTGAGCTTTATCCTTAGCTTCGTGTGCTTCTTTTATTAGAACCATGGTTAAATTTTCGGGAATCCATAATTTCCACTCAAACTCATGTTGCTCCATGTCAGAACATTCATTGTTTCTTCTAAATACCATACCATTTTCTATTTTCAAGTCTGGCAACCGTTCATTGTTCTCTGATATGGTCTGTATCAAATCCAGATATTCCGGAGATTCAAACTCTACAGTATCGAATCCGACTATATCCTCTGGACCTACAATCTCCTCTATTGATCGAGATAAGGTGTCGGCGACTATATTTTCGGATCCTTTCTTATGTTTAATTTTAAAATCATAGATTTGTAATTGTAGAGCCCAGCGTGCAAGACGACCGTTCAGATCACGCAATGACATTAACCATTTTAAACTGGCGTGATCTGTGATTATGGTGAAGGGCATTAACTCCACATACGGCCTGAATCGCTTCACTGCCAGCACAGCTGCCAAACACTCCTTTTCCGTTACGCTGTAGTTGGCTTGCGCACTGTTTAGCTTTTGTGAGAAGAAAGCTATTGGTCTCTCGTTTCGTTCGTCATCAAGTTGAAATAGGACGGCTCCTACTCCAACATTAGATGCATCGCACTGTATAAAGAAGTGTCTTTTAAAATCTGGGTGCACTAGGACTGGTGCATGTGTGAGTGCATATTTTACTTCCTCAAAACTTCGCAGGGCCTCGTCGTTAATTTCAAACTTCTTACCTTTTTTTATTAGGTTTGTTAATGGTACTGTGATTCCAGAAAAATTTCGGACAAACCTGCGGTACCATCCTGCAACCCCTAGAAAACTCCGCACGGCTCTTATGGTTTTGGGCACAGCTATAGTCCGTATGGCTTGGACCTTTTCAGGATCTGGTTTCATCACTCCACCACCTACAATAAACCCCAAATATTGTAGCTCCTTAAAGCAAAATTTTGACTTTTTTAACCCAATAGTTAGGTTTGCTTTCTTAAGGCATTCAGCCACTTTCTCCAAAAGGTTAATGTGAGTTTCGAAGTCTGATGAAATCACTAGTAGATCGTCTAGGTATATGAAGACATTTGTTTTTAACTCCTCTGGGATGACTCTGTCCATGAGTCTACACAGCCTTTGTGCTGCATTACAAAGTCCGAACGGCATTACCACATATTGATAAAGCGGCCGTCCCGGAATTGTAAATGCTGTGTAGGCTCTTGACTCCTTTTCTAGTTCGATTTGCCAGAAGGCGAATTTTAAATCGACGCTACTTATGTAATGTGTGTCCTCCAGTCGGCTTAATATCCCTTCGATATTTTGGATGGGGTAGGCGTCTTTAATTGTGCGTTCGTTCAATTTTCGTGCATCTAGGCACAACCGATTCTTCCCAGGTTTTCTGACGAGAGTTGACCTATTGCTCCAGGGACTGCTACATTCTTCTATTACTCCCAGACGTATCATCTCATCAACTTCTGTGTATATCAACTGTTGAACGGCAGGAGATATAGGGTAATTTCGTTCTTTGACTGGTTGCGTCCCTTCAATAAGTTCAATTTTATGTTGTACCAAGCTTGTTTTTCCCAAACCATTTTCTTCATAAGAGCAGAACCTTTTCTTTGCCTGATTCAATCTGTTCCTCATTTCTGGTGTTAATTCGTGTTCGGTCACATTTACGGGGTTTATTGGATAATCGCGTAAGATTTCTGGATCCAATTCTTCCGCATGAAAAATTTCAGGAGCTATTTCAAAAGCCTTCCAAAAATCCACCCCTAAGTAGGCATTTTGTATTAAATCCGGGCATAAATAAAAAGTCAACTCGTGTTCCTTTCCCTTAAATTTTACTGGAACGATTATTTTTCCGACGATTGAGAAATTATTACCACCCGCTGTACGTATACTACTACCGAAAGTCAGTATTTTAGCACCAATTTTCTCAACTAGTCGATCACAATCTTTTCCCAGGAGACTTATTGAGGCCCCGGAATCTAATAATCCTTTTACTCTTATACTTCCGATTGTGATTTCAGCATATGCTCGAGGATCCTTGTACTTATCGTTTTCCATTGCTGAAATATAAAGCATCACTTCGTTTACTGTCTGTCTTTCCTGTTTCTTTTGTTTAAATTTTTCCCTTGTTTTTCTTATTGAAGAGATTTTGTGTGATTCCGTAGAAAATATTCTGTTTCTTACATTTTCATAATTTATTCTTCTTTCTTCTAGTGGTATAATTTCCTTAAATTTGGGTACACGCTCTGCTTCATTTACATATTTTTTTTTTTGTTTTAGAATCTGATGAAATTCTTCCCCTAAAGGATGTGGTTCAGTTTGGGTAGCGGATTCTTTTGCATGATTTATAGGTCGGGATTTTGTCCAGAGTGTGTCTCTCCCAGCACTAACACACTCCTTTTGGAGTTTTCCTTGCATTTGGGACAGGTTTTGCAGTAAACTCCTGGGTATCCACATCTGTAACAAAATAGTTGCATTCGCGGATTTGGACAATCCATAAACGTATGCCCAGGATTTCGACAATCCCAGCAGGTAAGTACTTTCGTCCTCTTTACCTTTTCTTGTCCAATCTCTTCTAGTGATACCCCCTCTATTTTAGTATCGGAATCGCTTTGATGCTCGTCCTCATGCAATTCATTCAATTGATATGTTCGGCGAGGTGGTTGTATTTTCCCGGAAGGCTGCAACGGACGTTCATGGCGAATATAATTCCTCTGAAGGTCTTCAATTTCCTCCCGGAGTTGGCTTACAGTGAATATTGGTTTTGCATACAGTAACGTGGATAAATTTCGGTGTAAGTTTCTTTTAATTATGCTTATAAACGCGTCCTCGTTTAAATGATCTCTTAGACGTGATCTTAGTTTTTTCATCACAATTATATATTCGTCCACCGATTCTCCTGGATGTTGCCTTCTTTGTTCTAAGTCGTTATATTTATCACGTTCGCTCCTATGTGACTTGTATTGCTCTAACAGTGCATATTTGAGATCCGGCCATCCACGAATTTTTCTATTTGGAATTTCAAGCCAGAACCATTCCTCAGCATCACCTTTTAGGAGTCTGTGAAAGTCCCGTATAATTTCCGACCATGGCAATCTATGGCAATTTTGTAGATACTCTAACCGATAGATGAATTCTTCGACATATATTCCATTTGCCGATCCATCGAATGATATGTTCCATTTTTCTATTTGAGGAGGTCCTCTCATTGGCATTCGGGTCTCATATAAGTTTTCATTTAAGTGTTCTGTCGCATTGTTCATGGTTGAACGATTTTTAGTCTGGGGTACCCTATTCGCGTTGTATGTAAACGGTTGTTGTTCTTTGATTGGATTTCCTTCATTAGAAGTATATGGATGATTATAGACCGAGTAGATATTTTGTAGAGGATATTGATTACCAAACCCATTTTCCTTCCTAACATCTTCTGAATGAATATATATTTGTTCATTAGACCCGTTTGTGAAAGAATTTTTTACTGTATCCATTACATCTGCATTCATGTGACCGTATCCTACGGCAGCTTGACTCTCCAATTGTTGGAACTCCAATTTCCTCTGTGCGGATTTTGTTGGGATATTCTTCTTTTGGGGGGCATTTATTATTTCCTCACCTCCTACCGCACCATCTTCCTGCGAGTATTGCATACTTTCTAAATCGCCCTCACTACTATGTTTCGTAATACTTAATTTTTTTAACTCTACCAACATTTTATCGAATCCTTGTTGAATATTCGAGGCTATCTTTTGCTCAATATCAGATTCTAACTTCTCGCGATATATCTTATTCGATTCTTCGAGCATCTTAAAAATCATTGCATAGTTTCCTTCAGCTGTTTGAGCAGGAGGATGAACTACTGAGGGTGGTAACTGAAAACGTAAAATAGGGGTTCCCGAGTACATAGTGGGAAATGGGTGAAGTGGAGGGAGTCGTGCTTGACTAGTATTCTGTTGATTAACATTGTCATTTCTGACGACAACCTGCTGTACTTGTGGACGGATTGGAAGGTTACTTCCCATGATAGAACCATTTCCTTGTTGACCATTTAACATAAGGTTACTGGAGTTCAAATTAGCAGAATTGTTCTCACTTAGTTGAGACTCAATTCCCATTTGATGCGAATTCTCCGTCTCGAGCTGAAAATTTTTTCCGCCTGCCATTTTCCTATCAGAATGGGTGATAGTCATCTTTGACAACTATTATTGAAAAATTCGGCTAGTTTCCAATTACAATTTATGTATATATTACCTAGATTTACATAAATAATTTTGTGTCTCGTCTGACTTGGGGAAATTTAAATAACAAATATTAAAATGGGCAATAAAAACGAGCTACAAATACATATATTAGTATACAACTTTATTACGGTAATTAGTTTTCTATAACAATACAAATTTAGGGGTATAAAGGGGATAATTGGACTTAGTTAAAATTAAAACGTCGGCGTTGAGTGTTTAACTTAATGTAATGGTTTCGTCGTACGAAAAAAAAACGAATTACAATTTATATTTCATTCATATTGTGTGTAAGCTCTATACTATTACTACGGAACAAACGTTTTCATCATAAAACGTGCTTCCACACTATCTTTATTAAAGGAAATAAATAGCAATTATCTAACTCATTCATCTGTTAGGTCTATTCTCTTTCCTTATCTGTAAATGAGGATATCAAAAATTTTTTTTTTTTTTACTGATCATATCCGATTAATTCAAAATAAACTTCTTATGTAACTGAAATAACTACTAATCGTTTTTCGCGTTAGGCTTATTTCACTTTTTCCACTTCCTATCTTCTCCTCAAACTTCAACAGTAGTATCTATTAAGAACTAAGACATGAGTTTTACTGAGATTTCGATGAACAATTGAACCAATTAGGTCAAGATTCTTTCCCCTATCTTTATAGTAACATAACAAAATTTCAAATATGACTTCTACGAATGAATGACAGACGAGGTTACTACGTAACCTAAGCTGTCTGGTTTTCCGGTTGGGCGCCATTACTGTTGCGAAACCCCTTTCCAGTACTGCAACCGGCTATATGATCTTGGGCGTGGTTTCTCGACCCGCAGCACACTTCAGGGTACAACAATACTCTATTGAATAAAAAAATGGACTACATTCACTTGACAGCTTACACACATGAAATCTAGGGAATATAAGGTGGAAATCCCTTATCGACACCCGCCCAACCTGGCCATATTGTGAGTTTCTTTCATTATGACCCCGAGTTAAACACTCACTCTTCCATTACTTCTTACGCCGTTTTAACTCCATCTTATCCCCTCTCTTTCCCCCCAACGAACAAATTTAAACACACATTTTTATATTTTACTTTTACTCAAAACAATATATTTAATAAACATAAACTTAAAACTATTTTAGGACACATTATAGTGTCATTTGAATGAATTATTAAAAAAAATATATTTCAAATTATTAATTTATCTACTTTCTTATTCCTTAGGACGCACCCGAGGACATTGCCAGCAGAAGAAAATTATATGTGATGACTGTTTACTTCTTAATTCCCTGTCATTAAATTTAGTGTCGTGTAAAGAACACCTAAACAAAACTCATGTCAATAAAAAACACCAATAACACTATTCTTGTCAAAAATGAAATTAATTACTTACTTCCTAACACAAGACATATAAGAAAACAATTTTTAAAACAATTAGGATCAGGCCAATCGAAATAGACTTAAAAATGATATAAATATCTATCGTTTATATTTAGAGTCGAACCTTTATTATCCCTATAGAGCTCTATGGAGTTTACTGTAGGTTTCTGGGTAATCTATAAATGGTCCCAGTGGTAATCTGCTAGTCTACCTCTTTCGGATAGATCCCTTACAAAATTTGGAACTTTACTTACTTTATCTAATTACTCCTATTCATTAAATCTATTCAAACATCACACAGGACACAAATTTGACAAAAACATGGATATAACAGAAATTTACATAAATACAGGAAATCGCCAAGTAACGTGCATTTACATGTGTATGGGTACGATAATTAACCGGCCAAAGAATTGTCCACCCCGAAGGTATACACAGGTTTTTAAGCAAGTAGAGGATTTTATGTGTGGGATCTATTGAACCAATGGATCTTATTCCGTCCCGACAGGGGTCTCTGCTTGATTTGGGACACAATGGTTTTTGTCCGGGGAATATACTTGTCTATCATCAAACCTTTTGAACCTTTTGTATTTCCCTTTCCTTATTGGACGATTACTTTGCTACCGACAACTTTACCTTATAAAAGACTGCAGTCATCAACATCTGGTTTACGACACTGCCACTCTGTCTCATCAGATTGTCTGGTCACCACTGCACTACAAACGAAAACATAAAACAATTTAAAACAGACTTCACCAACTTTCACTTGCTAAACTTACGGTCGCGGTAAAATATCGTATTCGTTCACCGTGTCGTATAATCAGAATCCCTATCACTCCGGTCTTTGCGGTGTATAAAAAAATCTTCAGTTTATCTATAAATTGCGGTTTTAACATGATTTTTTTATTTTAACGTTAACTTAAATATCCACATATTTTTTTTTAACGTACCTTTATAATATTTAACTGACACTTTTTTTATACACGCTTTACCGAATTCTAAAATTATTTCGATCACTTATTTTTTTTTCCTTGCAGAAAAATCAACTATATTGTACAATGGCTGCTTCCCAATGGTTGCCACAGAAGCGACGCTAGTTTCCCGTTCTTTACTTTTGTACATATACTCTCAAGTAATACTTGGGTTTGAAATTCTCAATAACAGAATTTCCTACCAACAATTTTCCTACAACAATTTTCCCTTTTAAAATCTTTCAATGTGCAGTTAACGCATCTCTATCTCTTATGTAGGGGAAGTTTGGTCCACTTTCATTACTACTAAAAATGCAACTCTGCAATTTACGTTCCACCTCATAACTCTGTGTCCAACTTCATATTAATGTTTTGTCAGCTACACACAATCCACACGAAACGTAAGAGGTAAACATGAAATATAATACCGCGAAGCATTAGAAATAATTGTCACAGGAAAAACATTAAATACAAACATTAAATACATTAAATGAAGAAATTTAAAAATTACACATAATAAAATATGGCACGAATTACAACATAAAATAACAGTGGATACAAAACAAAACACTTCACACCACCCATATCGCAGCTCTGTTCGCCTACCCGGCAAAGGATATGCAGGGAAACCCTCGCCGTTCGCTAGAATTAATTTCTAGTATCATCATCAGATTCCAATTTACTCAACTTTTTTTTCCACTCTCCAGGAAGATCAATAAATCCTGTGAACAAAATTAGCATGTGGTCAAGTGAACTCTTCATGGTCTGTACATATCAACAACAGCAAATATGTTTCAGACACAATGTTGCTTATATGTAAATATGTTGCCGGTATTTGCCCAAGTGTAAATAGTTTTGTCAGAGATGGAAAAAATTTATCATCGCGTACAATTACAGGAGTCCGAATCGGGCCGAATATAGCATTATGATAATTGATTTCTATAATTTTCAATTATCCATCTACCATATTTGTGGGATTTTAAGGGAAATTATGGTATCTGTTAAATGCCCGTGATTTAGATGTTTAGATGTATTTAAAGCCTTAATAATGGAAGCTAATCTCTTTATTATTTCGCGTTTTCGGGGAATTAATGTTTATTTTCTTTTTATTGAAAATCAACCCAATTTCCTTTATACGCTTATTAAGCGAAAGAACATGTAAACTTTCCGTTACACTCAAAGAAATTAACTTTCAGTATTGCATCCTCAACATATGGTAGCACAAATTGATTTTGACATTTCTTACCAATACAGTTCCGAATTTCGTTTTAGAGCCGTGCCGTGAAGTTAACAAACTAAAATCGAGGAAAGTTGAATGAATTATAGAATAAAATAAAGAAAATGTAAAATAAACCAGAAATAAATACATATGTACATATATTGTTAAAATAAAAATTTGTTTGATGTGTTTAATTTGGTTTGGTATGTGTATACACTGTCTTAGGTCAATACAATATTCTATGGACTCTGGAGAGTTTTGCGAATATTTTGAAAATTAGTGGGCACTTGTTTCCCAGACTTACGGAGTTTGCATTAATGATAGGGCTTGGAAGCGACGAGTCTGGGGAACAATTTGGTATATTATATGTGCTGCCCAGAGAATTAGGGCAAAAGGTTTTCGTACAAAAACTTTTTTGTCATAACGAAACACAATTTTTTTTTTGCTGGTTTTGATAATTTTTCCCCACTTTTTTTTCTAGACTTACGGAAAATGGAATGCTGGAGATTAAAAGCGACGAGTCTAAGGAGCTTTTTGATATATCGAATGTGGTGCCCAGAGAATTCGGGAAAATGTTTTTAGTACAAACACTTTTTCGTCATAATGAAACACTTAATTTTTCTTTGCTTGTTTTGAAAAATTCTGGTCATTGTTTTCCCAGACTTACGAAAAATGCAATGATGGAGGTTGAAAGCGACGGGTCTGGGGAACAAGTTAGTATATTCCGTGTGGTGCCCAGAGCATTAGGGAAAAATTTTTAGTACAAAAACTTTTTCGTCAAAATCAAACACTTAATGTTTTTTGCTGGGTTTGAAAATTTTTCTGCGCGCTTTTTTCCCAGACTTACGAAAAAAGGAATGATAGAGATTAAAAGCGACGAGTCTTAGGAGGAATTTGATGTATCGCATGTGGTGTCCAGAGAATTAGGGAAAAAGTTTTTAGTACAAAAACTTTTTCGTCTTAATGAAACACCAAATTTTTTTTTGCTTGTTTTGAAAAATTCTGGTCATTTTTTTCCCAGACTTACAAAAAAAAGGAATGATAGAGGTTAAAAGCGACGAGTCTAAGGAGAATTTGATATATCGCAATCTCTATCATTTTTAGTACAACAACTTTTTCCCTAATTCTCTGGGCACCACATGCGATATATCAAATTTCTCCTTAGACCCGTCGCTTTTAACCTCTATCATTCCTTTTTTCGTAAGTCTGGCAAATCAATGACCAGAATTTTTCAAAACAAGCAAAAAAAATTAGGTGTTTCATTAAGACGAAAAAGTTTTTGGACTAAAAACTTTTTCCCTAATTCTCTGGGCACCACATGGAATACACTAAATTATTTACCAGACCCGTGGCTTTCAATCTCTATCATTGCATTTTTCGTAAGTCTGGGAAAACAATGATCAGAATTTTTCAAAAAAAGCAAAAAAAATTTGGTGTTCATTAAGACGAAAAAGTTTTTGTACTAAAAACTTTTTCCCTAATTCTCTGGGCACAACATGCGATATATCAAAAACCTCCTTAGACTCGTCGCTTTTAATCTCCAGCATTCCATTTTCCGTAAGTCTGGAAAAAAAGTGCCGAGAAATTATCAAAACCAGCAAAAAAAAAAAAGTGTTTCGTTATGACGAATAAGTTTTTGTACTAAAAACTGTTTCCCTAATTCTCTGGGCACAACACGGAATACATCAAATTGTTCCCCAGACCCATCGCTTCCGGACTCAATCAATGCATTCGTCGTAAGTCTGGGGAACAAGTGGCCAGAAATTATCAAAAACAACTAACAAAATTAGGTGTTTCATTATGACAAAAAAGTTTTTGTACGAAAACCTTTTGCCCTAATTCTCTGGGCAGCACATATAATATACCAAATTGTTCCCCAGACTCGTCGCTTCCAAGCCCTATCATTGCAAACTCCGTAAAGAGGCCCTTAGACCTGTGGATAAGTTGCAGCGACTTCAAGTTGCAGCGACTTCAAGTTGACATCAACTTATCCATGGTGTAAGGTGAAGTTGGTGGTTTGTACAAACTAGTTGATGTAAAATCAAAGCCATTTTGATTTTTTGAAGTTGATATCAACTTATCCACCAGTGCATTTCGGTGAGAAACGTTCATGAGACAACATTATCGGCAAAATGTAAATAAATGAACCAAAAAATATATAAATTAAACAGTATCGGAAAAATATATACTAAATAAATGTAATTTATAGTGATATTTATAAATATTTCAAGAAAATAAAAATAGTTTTTTTTCTTAAAATTGGTCATATTTTCGCAGTCCGCTCACCACCTTTCATTTCGACATCTGACAAGAAAATGAAGTTGCCTCAACTAGTTTGAAAGTGTAAGGGCAAAATCAAAGTTGATATCTAGTTATCGAAGTTGATGTGAACTTGAAGTCGAGCAACTTATCCACAGGTCTAAGGGCCCCTTAAGTCTGGGAAACAAGTGCCCACTAATTTTCAAAATATTCGCAAAACTCTCCAGAGTCCATAGAATATTGTACATATGTACACATAAGACCTAAGACAGTAGTGGTCTTCATGAAAGCTCGAAAGAACCTCGTAAACTCGAAAACATCGTAAACTTGCACAGCAAACGTCAAAACAAACAAATTTCCCATACAAAGCGACTTGCTCAAAAGTGGAAAGTTTTCGAGGCAAATTTGCTGCGCAAACGTGGGATGGAGAAACGTGTAAACTTTTCACATTTCGTTGTCATCTGACTAGGATGGATAAATAAGGTGATAGCACTAGAACAGTAGAAAAAGTACACATACATAATACATGCAATTGCTACTGCTACCACCTTATGTATCCATCTTGGTCAGCTGATATGGTTTTGAGCACAACTACGCTGAGCAACTTTACCTGGTGCCTCATGCAACGGTGCGAGGGAAACTTGCGCTGAGCAAAAGTTCTCGGCTTTCACGTTTGCATGAATGCCGCTAGTGTATACACATACCAAACCAAATTAAACACACCAAACAAATTTTTATTTTAACGATATATGTATTTATTTCTGGTTTATTTTACATTTTCTTTATTTTATTCTATACTTCATTCAACTTTCCTCGATTTTAGTTTGTTAACTTTTGTTTGTTAACTTCACGGCACGGCTCTAAAACGAAATTCGGAATTGTTTTTGTAAGAAATGTCAAAATCAATTTGTGCTACCATATTTAATAAATTTACGGACACAATATATTTAAATGGCAATTCCTTATGGAACCACAGTGATACCACCTAATTAAGTTAATGGAACATCATTATGGCCTGGCAGTACCTGAAAGAGAATATTCATAAATACTCAGAGAGTGTCCGCCATCTCTCACAATTTTCTCTCTCTCTCACTCAAATAATTTAGTTTGTTAACTTTGGTTTGTTAACTTCACGCCGGTAATTTATGTCGGTTTTAGGTGTCACAGAAACCAAAGTTATCGGTTTTGAAATTGGAAATAAACCAAGCAGCTAACAGCTGTCAGTTTTCATTTGCGCGCTTTTGGTTTGTTATTTATTTGCACCGTACAAATTTAAAAATGTAAGTGAATTGATTTATTTTAATAATTGCCTAATTAAAAGATATTTTTGCATTTTTGTTTTTATTTTTTTAGGAGAAAGCCTAAAAATTGGGCTTATGTCGATTATATGGATTACTCTCCAAAAATTAAAAAAAATTACTGCGTCGGATAGAACATGATATATTAAGCAAAAAAAAAAAAATAAAATCGAGGCAAATGCATAGTTTGGGAGTTATGGACCCCCGTATGTTGAAATTTTTAAAACTTTTCGATTATTTTCTTTTACTTTCCCAAAAATATAAAGCTTTATACCACAAAAATACTATGCCGAAGCCGGGAAGCCGGTGTTGGACCTACCCCAGTGGAGAAAATCCCCTAGCCCGGCCACGCTGAAAGCTTTAGAACACAAAAGTACTTTGCCGAAGCCGGTGTTGAACCTACGCTAAATAACTTAAAAAAATTCGATAATTTTTCAAAATCTCAACACCCCATAACTCGATAACTAAGCGAGTTATTGAGAAATGCCAGCTAATTTTTTGAGTTTATTTTGACTTCTTTTATACCCCATTACCAATACATCTGAAATTTCGGGGACCATAACTCCGAAACAATGCCTTTGCCCGGATTTTGTTATTTAATTTTTTTTTGCCACTTACAAATTTATTATTATTATCTTTATATTACTTTCAAAAAAGTCGAGCATAAAAATGCTCCAATGATACCAAGGCTGTCGTATAGCTATTTCGGATCTTGCCAAGATCTTCATCAGCAGACGTTTTTGGTGAATTCTTCAAAAATATATATCCAGAAACACTCATCATATTAATGACAATTCCTTATATACTCGTTTGAAGAATACCAAGCTCTACCATTGGACACCTTCATGCACAACTCTTTTTATCATGCCGTAAAACCATTGGTTTTAATCAGACATGATTTGTTTTTGTTGTCATTACAAAAACAACAAAACAGAGGGTTGCCATCAACAATATTATTGTTTCAAGCTCGCGGTGCTCTTCGTCAACTTTCATCATTTCCATTACGGGAATTTTTATTCGGTCTCTTTTCTAATACTTACAAATTTATTCAAGCTCAAGACCTTTTTAAATAATATAAAGCTTATTATCTTTATATTACTTTCAAAAAAGTCGAGCATAAAAATGCTCCAATGATACCAAGGCTGTCTGTATAGCTATTTCGGATCTTGCCAAGATCTTCATCAGCAGACGATTTAGGTATGTTTTTGGTGAATTCTTCAAAAATATATATCCAGAAACACTCATCATATTAATGAGAATTCCTTTATATACTCGTTTGAAGAATACCAAACACTACCATTGGAACACCTTCATGCACAACTCTTTTTATCATGCCGTAAAACCATTGGTTTTAATCAGACATGAATTGTTTTTGTTATGTCATTACAAAAACAACAAAACAGAGGGTTGCCATCAACAATATTATTGTTTCAAGCTCGCGGTGCTCTTCGTCAACTTTCATCATTTCCCTTACGGGAATTTTTATTCGGTCTGTTTTCTAATACTTACAAATTTATTCAAGCTCAAGACCTTTTTAAATAATATAAAGCTTAATATTCGAAATGAAATCGGTGTAAATGCCGTATTAAACTGCAGTTACACCTGCCAAGATTCTCAAAAATCAAGTTAACTTTTTGCTAACTTATTTACAACTGACTTCAAAAGTTATGCAGACTTTAGTCAATTGTTTTTTCCAACAATCGAACTTCTTCTCGATAAGTAATGAATTAGCTTTTTGCTCACTCAAAGCTGATGCAGATGTAAGTAAACATTAAGCCATAGTAATAAAATTCAAAGAACAAAAGAAGAGAAGAGAATAAAAAACAACATAACTGTGAATATTGATGTGTTTTCGTTTATTTCTTTCAGTTTAGTTCGCGGTTTCAGGAGATGTAAAAGTCAGTTCGAGAAAGTCAAAATAAAAATATAAAATATTAATATGCATATTTTTCTATATTTTTAATTTCCGAAGACTGAAATATTAAAATTTTTTTATAATTTTAGCTCCATAAAAAAGTATTAAAAACATGTTTTTTTAATTGTTATATTACAGTTTTACTGAATTCTAACGCTGAAACTCGATGTGAATGAGTTTATAGTACCTCGTGGGTCTCAATGGGACATTTATGAAAATCTTAGATAACAGAAATTCAGAACACATACATCCATCAATTATCTTCAAAACTGTAATAAAGTTTACCATGGTACGTCTACTACTAAGAGTCGGCAATCTGATCAATGCTAGTCTACTGCTATACGAAGGAAGATTATGGTTCGGGTTCCATTGAAGATTTCTCAGACAAAAAATTAGAAACTGTTTCTGGACCGATTCAATCATATTAACATACAAATTGTACTGGGGGTCCCAAACAACTGATCCATATTCGAGAATAGGGCGGACTAGTGAAGTAAAAAGATTTTTCGTAACGTAGGGATCTGAAAATTCCTTTGCCCAACGTTTAATAAAGTTCAGAACGCCATAAGCCTTGTTTACCATCGTAATTATGTGGGAGTTGAAATTCAATTTTCTGTCCAAGAGAACACCAAGATCAACAAATGAATCCACCGTTTCAAGAACATTGCCACCTAAAATGTATTTTGCCGAAAATAATGATGACCTAGACAACAGCATATGCTTACATTTCGTAAAATTAAGCTCTATCAAATTGGTTTCGCACCACGTAGGGAAAGTAGACAAATCCCTCTGAAGTAAAGTATATTCACAAGGATCCTTGTAAGAAAAATAGATCTTCACGTCATCAGCGTACATTAACAATTTAGAGTGCATTATGGAGGCGGGTAAGTCGTTAATGAATAACAAAAATAGAACCGGCCCAAGATGACTGCCCTGAGGCACCCCAGATGACACAAAAATAGATCTTGAGAATGATCGACCAAATGATACCATCTGTTCTCTGTTCATTAAGTAAGAACTAATCCAATTCAGCATGTTACAATTAAAACCCCTAGTTTATATAATAACAAATTGTGGTTAACTTTATCAAAAGCCTTACTAAAATCGGTAAAAATCACATCAGTTTGATCTCCATTAATAAAGCCGTCAATAATAGAAGAGGAAAACTGAAGCAAATTAGTCACGGTGGAACGACCCTTTCGAAAGCCATGTTGACATGGATCTAAAATAGAGGAAACCTGATGAGAAATTACCTCTGTGACTAACTTCTCAACTTGCAATTCCCCTATAATTTGCAACATTTACTAAACTACCAGATTTGTGGAGAGGGATTATATAAGAGCTCTTCCACTGTGCAGGAAAATGACCGAACTTCAACGAAGCGTTAAATAAGAGAGTCAACGGTAAGCTGAGAGAATTCGAGCAGTATTTCAACATAGAGTCCGGGATACCATCAGGACCAGCTTTATTATTTGCCTTGTTAAATCCTATTCAGTTTTTACATGTGATGTCATCAGAGTGAGTTAGTACTCACTCACTCTGCATAAGTTTCAGTTAACCATAAGCTAGCTGACTACAAGCTTATCATTAGCTAGTCAGTTTTTTATGCGCCAACTCATAGTGAGCTAGCTTGTGGTTAACTGAAACTTATGCAGAGTGAGTGAGTACTGACTCACTGCAATACCGTCATGTGTAAAAACTGAATAGTATTTAACAAGGAAAATGAAACAGCTTTCGAGTCACTTGTGACTCACCTTTGACTAACCACTTGTTAGATTGAAGTTAACTCAATTCCCGACGGGGCACTTTGTATCAAGTAATACAAGCTTATACAATTTTTCACAATGTGTGTACTTTAGGGCGGGTTGATTGAATTGTATAGCAAAAACGTAAACTACATAAAATTCCAAGAAAATTCTCCGAAGAAACCATGTATCTAAAATAAAATCCTAATCCGCGCCTCTCGACTTGAAAATTTATATGCCCGCCTTTGCGGGGTCAAAATAATTTATTGTTAAGCACAGTACAATAAAAGTGAATAGATTTTTAATGCAGTAAAAACAATTTAATTCCTATTCAACTATAATATTATTTTTCCAAACTTTCAAACAATTCCAGAGAGAGCCGCAAATATATACGACGCAGAGAGAAAACAATCAACCGAAGTCGCCAGACGCTCTCTCTTCCATTTCGCGTAGATGCTAAAGATTTTTTTCGTCGTCGTCTGAAGCGTGTCTGGTTCTGTTTGGACTCTTAAGCGTCGTTCCAATTTCCCACTTTCATTTCTACTCAAGTAATGACGATGTTGCCACATATTATGTTTCAAAAGTGGTTTGTTGTATTTTTTGTGAATGAAAATGTTACCAAGACGGAGGAACTCAAAAAATGGTAATTTTCAAAATTCGTTGCGATTATATAAATTTAAATTGCAGTTAATGTTTCACTACAATGCCGCGACAAATGTTATATATGCTGGCACTAGTGATGGAAAACGTGGTACCATTGTACCACTCTTGGTACAATTAAAACTCTTACGGTACGTTGGTACAATCAGGCTATTTTTGGTACATTTCAAACTACGACAAAATTGTTAAAATTGTTTTATTCAATTTGTTTTAAAATGACAATTTTATTTTTAGGCAGTATTCCAATGTTAAAAATACCATGCATATTAATAACAAAGTACCCAAATTCATAGTCTGATATCAGCCAATGCACTGTGCAATATAGGGCCAGCTATTTAATGAATGAATCAATGAACAAAATTTTCTATGGGCTGAATTTTGTGATTACCATTCAAAAATATAAAAATGGTCGCATCTCCGGTACGGTGCGTCTAATCGCAAAAGGGGCTGAGTTTTGTGATCACTACTTAAAGTGGCCATATCTTCTAAACGGTGCGTCTAATAGTCTAATAAAAACGGCCAACGGTTCGTCTACTCCCAAAAGGGCTGAAATTCGTGATCACTACTTAAAAATATAAAAATGGCCGTATCTCCTGAACGGTGCGTAAAATCGCAAAAAGGGCTGAATTTCCCGATCACTACTTAAAAGTGGCCATATCTTCTAATCTGTGCGTCTAATCGCAAAAAGGGCTGAATTTCGTGATCATTACTTAAAAATATAAAAATGGTCTAATCGCAAAAAGGCCTAAAGTTCGTTATCACTATATAAAAGTATAGAAGTTCGTTATCACTATATAAAAATCGCAAAAAGGGCTGAATTTCGTGATCACTACTTACAAATATAAAAATGGCCGTATCTCCTGAACGGTGCGTCTAATCGCAAAAAGGCCTGAAGTTCGTGATCACTATATTAAAGTATAAAAAGGGCCGTATCTCCTGAACGGTGCGTAAAATCGCAAAAAGGGCTGAATTTCGTGATCACTACATAAAAATATAAAAATGGCCGTATCTCCTGAACGGTGCGTCTAATCGCAAAAAGGCCTGAAGTTCGTGATCACTATATTAAAGTATAAAAAGGGCCGTATCTCCTGAACGGTGCGTAAAATCGCAAAAAGGGCTGAATTTCGTGATCACTACTTAAAAATTTAACAATCTCCTGAACGGTGCGTAAAAGCGCAAAAAGGGCTGAATTTCGTGATCACTGCATAAAAATATAAAAATCGCCGTATCTCCTGAACGGTGCGTAAAATCGCAAAAAGGGCTGAATTTCGCGATCACTGCTTAAAAATATAAAAATGGCAGTATCTCCTGAATGGTGCGTAAAATCGAAAAAAGGGCTGATTTACGTGATCCTGAACGGTGCGTAAAATCGCAAAAAGGGCTGAATTTCGTGATCACTACATAAAAATATTAAAATGGCCGCATCACCTGAACGGTGCGTAAAATCGCAAAAAGGGCTGAATTTCGCGATCACTGCTTAAAAATATAAAAATGGCCGTATCTCCTGAACGGTGCGTCTAATCGCAAAAAGGGCTAAATTTCGTGATCACTACTTAAAAATATAAAAATGGCCGAATGTCCTGAACGGTGCGTCTAATCGCAAAAAGGGCTGAATTTCGTGATCACTATATAAAAGTATAAAAAGGGCCGTATCTCTTGAACGGTGCGTAAAATCGCAAAAAGGGCTGAATTTCGTGATCACTACTTAAAAGTATAAAAATTACCGTATCTCCTGAATGGTGCGTCTAATCGCAAAAAGGGCTGAATTTCGTGATCACTGCATAAAAATATACAAATGGCCGTATCTCCTAAACGGTGCGGTGCGTCTAATCGCAAAAAGGGCTGAATTTCGTGATAACTACTTAAAAGAATAAAAATGGCCTGAATTTCGCGATGGCCTGAATTTCGCAAAAACGGCTGAATTTCGCGATCACTGCTTAAAAGTATAATAATGGCCGTATCTCCTGATCGGTGCGTCTAATCGCAAAAAGGGCTGAATTTCGTGATCACTACATTAAAATATAAAAATGGCCGTATCCCCTGAACGGCGCGTCAAATCGCAAAAAGGGCTGAATTTCGTGATCACTGCTTAAAAATATAAAAATGGCCGTATCTCCTGAACGGTGCGTCTAATCGCAAAAAGGGCTGAATTTCGTGATCACTACATAAAAATATAAAAATGGCCGTATCCCCTGAACGGCGCGTAAAATCGCAAAAAGGGCTGAATTTCGTGATCACTGCTTAAAAATATAAAAATGGCCGTATCCCCTGAACGGTGCGTCTAATCGCAAAAAGGGCTGAATTTCGTGATCACTATATAAAAGTATAAAAAGAGCTGTATCTCCTGAACGGTGCGTAAAATCGCAAAATTGGCTGAATTTCGTGATCACTACTTAAAAATATAAAAATGGGCGTATCATCGAAACGGTGCGTAAACTCGCAAAAAGGGCTGAATTTCGTGATCACTACATAAAAATATAAAAATGGCCGTATCCCCTGAACGGCGCGTAAAATCGCAAAAGCGGTTGAATTTCGTGATCACTGCTTAAAAATATAAAAATGACCGTATCTCCTGAACGGTGCGTCTAATCGCAAAAAGGGCTGAATTTCGCGATCACTATGTAAATGTATAAAAAGGGCGCGTAAAATCGCAAAAAGGGCTGAATTTCGTGATAACTACTTAAAAGAATAAAAATGGCCTGAATTTCGCGATGGCCTGAATTTCGCAAAAAGGGCTGAATTTCGCGATCACTGCTTAAAAGTATAAAAATGGCCGTATCTCCTGAACGGTGCGTCTAATCGAAAAGAAGGGCTGAATTTCGTGATCACTACCTAAAAATATAAAAATGGCCGTATCTCCTGAACGGTGCGTAAAATCGCAAAAAGCCCTGAAGTTCGTGATCACTATGTAAAAGTATAAAAAGGGCGCGTAAAATCGCAAAAAGGGCTGAATTTCGTGATAACTACTTAAAAGAATAAAAATGGCCTGAATTTCGCGATGGCCTGAATTTCGCAAAAAGGGCTGAATTTCGCGATCACTGCTTAAAAGTATAAAAATGGCCGTATCTCCTGAACGGTGCGTCTAATCGCAAGAAGGGCTGAATTTCGTGATCACTACATAAACATATAAAAATGGCGCGTAAAATCGCAAAAAGGGCTGAATTTCACGATCACTGCTTAAAAATATAAAAATGGCAGTATCTCCTGAATGGTGCGTAAAATCGAAAAAAGGACTGATTTACGTGATCCTGAACGGTGCGTAAAATCGCAAAAAGGGCTGAATTTCGTGATCACTACATAAAAATATAAAAATGGCCGCATCACCTGAACGGTGCGTAAAATCGCAAAAAGGGCTGAATTTCGCGATCACTGCTTAAAAATATAAAAATGGCCGTATCTCCTGAACGGTGCGTCTAATCGCAAAAAGGGCTGAATTTCGTGATCACTATATAAAAGTATAAAAAGGGCCGTATCTCCTGAACGGTGCGTAAAATCGCAAAAAGTTCTGAATTTCGTGATCACTACTTAAAAGTATAAAAATTACCGTATCTCCTGAATGGTGCGTCTAATCGCAAAAAGGGCTGAATTTCGTGATCACTGCTAAAAAATATAAAAATGGCCGTATCCCCTGAACGGTGCGTCTAATCGCAAAAAGGGCTGAATTTCGTGATCACTATATAAAAGTATAAAAAGAGCTGTATCTCCTGAACGCTGTATCTCCTGGCTGAATTTCGTGATCTGAATGGGCTGAATTTCGTGACCACTACATAAAAATATAAAAATGTATCTTCTGAACGGTGCGTCTAATCGCAAAAAGGGCTGAATTTCGTGATCACTGCATAAAAATATAAAAATGGCCGTATCTCCTGAACGGTGCGTCTAATCGCAAAAAGGGCTAAATTTCGTGATCACTACTTAAAAATATAAAAATGACCGTATCTCCTGAATGGTGCGTAAAATCGCAAAATGGGCTGAATTTCGTGATCACTGCTTAAAAATATAAAAATGGCCGTATCTCCTGAACGGTGCGTCTAATCGCAAAAAGGCCTGAAGTTCGTGATCACTATGTAAAAGTATAAAAATGGCAGTATCTCCTGAACGGTGCGTCTAATCGCAAAAAGGGCTGAATTTCGTGATCACTATATAAAAGTATAAAAAGAGCTGTATCTCCTGAACGGTGCGTAAAATCGCAAAAAGGGCTGAATTTCGTGATCACTGCTTAAAAATATAAAAATGGCCGTATCTCCTGAACGGTGCGTCTAATCGCAAAAAGGGCTGAATTTCGTGACCACTACATAAAAATATAAAAATGTATCTCCTGAACGGTGCGTCTAATCGCAAAAAGGGCTGAATTTCGTGATCACTATATAAAAGTATAAAAAGAGCTGTATCTCCTGAACGGTGCGTAAAATCGCAAAAAGGGCTGAATTTCGTGATCACTGCTTAAAAATATAAAAATGGCCGTATCTCCTGAACGGTGCGTCTAATCGCAAAAAGGGCTGAATTTCGTGACCACTACATAAAAATATAAAAATGTATCTCCTGAACGGTGCGTCTAATCGCAAAAAGGGCTAAATTTCGTGATCACTACTTAAAAATATAAAAATGACCGTATCTCCTGAATGGTGCGTAAAATCGCAAAATGGGCTGAATTTCGTGATCACTGCTTAAAAATATAAAAATGGCCGTATCTCCTGAACGGTGCGTCTAATCGCAAAAAGGCCTGAAGTTCGTGATCACTATGTAAAAGTATAAAAAGGGCCGTATCTCCTGAACGGTGCGTAAAATCGCAAAAAGGACTGAATTTCGTGATCACTACTTAAAAGTATAAAAATTACCGTATCTCCTGAATGGTGCGTAAAATCGCAAAAAGGGCTGAATTTCGTGATCACTGCTTAAAAATATAAAAATGGCCGTATCTCCTGAACGGTGCGTCTAATCGCAAAAAGGGCTGAATTTCACGATCACTGCTTAAAAATATAAAAATGGCAGTATCTCCTGAATGGTGCGTAAAATCGAAAAAAGGACTGATTTACGTGATCCTGAACGGTGCGTAAAATCGCAAAAAGGGCTGAATTTCGTGATCACTACATAAAAATATAAAAATGGCCGCATCACCTGAACGGTGCGTAAAATCGCAAAAAGGGCTGAATTTCGCGATCACTGCTTAAAAATATAAAAATGGCCGTATCTCCTGAACGGTGCGTCTAATCGCAAAAAGGGCTGAATTTCGTGATCACTATATAAAAGTATAAAAAGGGCCGTATCTCCTGAACGGTGCGTAAAATCGCAAAAAGTTCTGAATTTCGTGATCACTACTTAAAAGTATAAAAATTACCGTATCTCCTGAATGGTGCGTCTAATCGCAAAAAGGGCTGAATTTCGTGATCACTGCTAAAAAATATAAAAATGGCCGTATCCCCTGAACGGTGCGTCTAATCGCAAAAAGGGCTGAATTTCGTGATCACTATATAAAAGTATAAAAAGAGCTGTATCTCCTGAACGCTGTATCTCCTGGCTGAATTTCGTGATCTGAATGGGCTGAATTTCGTGACCACTACATAAAAATATAAAAATGTATCTTCTGAACGGTGCGTCTAATCGCAAAAAGGGCTGAATTTCGTGATCACTGCATAAAAATATAAAAATGGCCGTATCTCCTGAACGGTGCGTCTAATCGCAAAAAGGGCTAAATTTCGTGATCACTACTTAAAAATATAAAAATGACCGTATCTCCTGAATGGTGCGTAAAATCGCAAAATGGGCTGAATTTCGTGATCACTGCTTAAAAATATAAAAATGGCCGTATCTCCTGAACGGTGCGTCTAATCGCAAAAAGGCCTGAAGTTCGTGATCACTATGTAAAAGTATAAAAATGGCAGTATCTCCTGAACGGTGCGTCTAATCGCAAAAAGGGCTGAATTTCGTGATCACTATATAAAAGTATAAAAAGAGCTGTATCTCCTGAACGGTGCGTAAAATCGCAAAAAGGGCTGAATTTCGTGATCACTGCTTAAAAATATAAAAATGGCCGTATCTCCTGAACGGTGCGTCTAATCGCAAAAAGGGCTGAATTTCGTGACCACTACATAAAAATATAAAAATGTATCTCCTGAACGGTGCGTCTAATCGCAAAAAGGGCTGAATTTCGTGATCACTATATAAAAGTATAAAAAGAGCTGTATCTCCTGAACGGTGCGTAAAATCGCAAAAAGGGCTGAATTTCGTGATCACTGCTTAAAAATATAAAAATGGCCGTATCTCCTGAACGGTGCGTCTAATCGCAAAAAGGGCTGAATTTCGTGACCACTACATAAAAATATAAAAATGTATCTCCTGAACGGTGCGTCTAATCGCAAAAAGGGCTGAATTTCGTGATCACTACTTAAAAATATAAAAATGGCCGAATGACCTGAACGGTGCGTAAACTCGCAAAAAGGGCTGAATTTCGCGATCACTGCTTAAAAATATAAAAATGGCCGTATCTCCTGAACGGTGCGTCTAATCGCAAAAAGGGCTGAATTTCGTGATCACTATATAAAAGTATAAAAAGGGCCGTATCTCCTGAACGGTGCGTAAAATCGCAAAAAGTTCTGAATTTCGTGATCACTACTTAAAAGTATAAAAATTACCGTATCTCCTGAATGGTGCGTCTAATCGCAAAAAGGGCTGAATTTCGTGATCACTGCAAAAAAATATAAAAATGGCCGTATCTCCTGAACGGTGCGTCTAATCGCAAAAAGGGCTGAATTTCGTGATCACTATATAAAAGTATAAAAAGAGCTGTATCTCCTGAACGGTGCGTAAAATCGCAAAAAGGGCTGAATTTCGTGATCACTGCTTAAAAATATAAAAATGGCCGTATCCCCTGAACGGCGCGTAAAATCGCAAAAAGGGCTGAATTTCGTGATCACTACTTAAAAATATAAAAATGACCGTATCTCCTGAATGGTGCGTAAAATCGCAAAATGGGCTGAATTTCGTGATCACTGCTTAAAAATATAAAAATGGCCGTATCTCCTGAACGGTGCGTCTAATCGCAAAAAGGGCTAAATTTCGTGATCACTACTTAAAGATATAAAAATGACCGTATCTCCTGAATGGTGCGTAAAATCGCAAAATGGGCTGAATTTCGTGATCACTGCTTAAAAATATAAAAATGGCCGTATCTCCTGAACGGTGCGTCTAATCGCAAAAAGGCCTGAAGTTCGTGATCACTACGTAAAAGTATAAAAATGGCAGTATCTCCTGAACGGTGCGTCTAATCGCAAAAAGGGCTGAAGTTCGTGATCACTATGTAAAAGTATAAAAATTACCGTATCTCCTGAATGGTGCGTCTAATCGCAAAAAGGGCTGAATTTCGTGATCACTGCATAAAAATATAAAAATGGCCGTATCTCCTGAACGGTGCGTCTAATCGCAAAAAGGGCTGAATTTCGTGATCACTATATAAAAGTATAAAAAGAGCTGTATCTCCTGAACGGTGCGTAAAATCGCAAAAAGGGCTGAATTTCGTGATCACTGCTTAAAAATATAAAAATGGCCGTATCCCCTGAACGGTGCGTCTAATCGCAAAAAGGGCTGAATTTCGTGATCACTATATAAAAGTATAAAAAGAGCTGTATCTCCTGAACGGTGCGTAAAATCGCAAAAAGGGCTGAATTTCGTGATCACTGCTTAAAAATATAAAAATGGCCGTATCTCCTGAACGGTGCGTCTAATCGCAAAAAGGGCTGAATTTCGTGACCACTACATAAAAATATAAAAATGTATCTCCTGAACGGTGCGTCTAATCGCAAAAAGGGCTGAATTTCGTGATCACTACTTAAAAATATAAAAATGGCCGAATGACCTGAACGGTGCGTAAAATCGCAAAAAGGGCTGAATTTCGCGATCACTGCTTAAAAATATAAAAATGGCCGTATCTCCTGAACGGTGCGTCTAATCGCAAAAAGGGCTGAATTTCGTGATCACTATATAAAAGTATAAAAAGGGCCGTATCTCCTGAACGGTGCGTAAAATCGCAAAAAGTTCTGAATTTCGTGATCACTACTTAAAAGTATAAAAATTACCGTATCTCCTGAATGGTGCGTCTAATCGCAAAAAGGGCTGAATTTCGTGATCACTGCATAAAAATATAAAAATGGCCGTATCTCCTGAACGGTGCGTCTAATCGCAAAAAGGGCTGAATTTCGTGATCACTATATAAAAGTATAAAAAGAGCTGTATCTCCTGAACGGTGCGTAAAATCGCAAAAAGGGCTGAATTTCGTGATCACTGCTTAAAAATATAAAAATGGCCGTATCCCCTGAACGGCGCGTAAAATCGCAAAAAGGGCTAAATTTCGTGATCACTACATAAAAATATAAAAATGGCCGTATCTCCTGAACGGTGCGTCTTATCGCAAAAAGGGCTGAATTTCGTGATCACTATATAAAAGTATAAAAAGGGCCGTATCTCCTGAACGGTGCGTAAAATCGCAAAAAGTTCTGAATTTCGTGATCACTACTTAAAAGTATAAAAATTACCGTATCTCCTCAATGGTGCGTCTAATCGCAAAAAGGGCTGAATTTCGTGATCACTGCTTAAAAATATAAAAATGGCCGTATCCCCTGAACGGTGCGTAAAATCGCAAAAAGGGCTGAATTTCGCGATCACTGCTTAAAAATATAAAAATGGCCGTATCTCCTGAACGGTGCGTCTAATCGCAAAAAGGGCTGAATTTCGTGATCACTATATAAAAGTATAAAAAGGGCCGTATCTCCTGAACGGTGCGTAAAATCGCAAAAAGTTCTGAATTTCGTGATCACTACTTAAAAGTATAAAAATTACCGTATCTCCTGAATGGTGCGTCTAATCGCAAAAAGGGCTGAATTTCGTGATCACTGCATAAAAATATAAAAAAGCCGTATCTCCTGAACGGTGCGTCTAATCGCAAAAAGGGCTGAATTTCGTGATCACTATATAAAAGTATAAAAAGAGCTGTATCTCCTGAACGGTGCGTAAAATCGCAAAAAGGGCTGAATTTCGTGATCACTGCTTAAAAATATAAAAATGGCCGTATCTCCTGAACGGCGCGTAAAATCGCAAAAAGGGCTGAATTTCGTGATCACTATATAAAAGTATAAAAAGAGCTGTATCTCCTGAACGGTGCGTAAAATCGCAAAAATGGCTGAATTTCGTGATCTGAATGGGCTGAATTTCGTGACCACTACATAAAAATATAAAAATGTATCTTCTGAACGGTGCGTCTAATCGCAAAAAGGGCTGAATTTCGTGATCACTGCATAAAAATATAAAAATGGCCGTATCTCCTGAACGGTGCGTCTAATCGCAAAAAGGGCTAAATTTCGTGATCACTACTTAAAAATATAAAAATGACCGTATCTCCTGAATGGTGCGTAAAATCGCAAAATGGGCTGAATTTCGTGATCACTGCTTAAAAATATAAAAATGGCCGTATCTCCTGAACGGTGCGTCTAATCGCAAAAAGGCCTGAAGTTCGTGATCACTACGTAAAAGTATAAAAATGGCAGTATCTCCTGAACGGTGCGTCTAATCGCAAAAAGGGCTGAAGTTCGTGATCACTATGTAAAAGTATAAAAATGGCAGTATCTCCTGAACGGTGCGTCTAATCGCAAAAAGGGCTGAATTTCGTGATCACTGCTTAAAAATATAAAAATGGCCGTATCTCCTGAACGGTGCGTCTAATCGCAAAAAGGGCTGAATTTCGTGATCACTGCATAAGAATATAAAAATGACCGTATCTCCTGAACGGTGCGTCTAATCGCAAAAAGGGCTAAATTTCGTGATCACTACTTAAAAATATAAAAATGACCGTATCTCCTGAATGGTGCGTAAAATCGCAAAATGGGCTGAATTTCGTGATCACTGCTTAAAAATATAAAAATGGCCGTATCTCCTGAACGGTGTCTCCTGAACGGTGCGTCTAATCGCAAAAAGGGCTAAATTTCGTGATCACTGCTTAAAAATATAAAAATGACCGTATCTCCTGAACGGTGCGTAAAATCGCAAAAAGCCCTGAAGTTCGTGATCACTATATAAAAGTATAAAAAGGGCCGTATCTCCTGAACGGTGCGTAAAATCGCAAAAAGGGCTGAATTTCGTGATCACTACTTAAAAGTATAAAAATGACCGTATCTCCTGAACGGTGCGTAAAATCGCAAAAAGGGCTGAATTTCGTGATCACTACATAAAAATATAAAAATGTATCTCCTGAACGGTGCATCTAATCGCAAAAAGGGCTACATTTCGTGATCACTACTTAAAAATATAAAAATGGCAGTGTCTCCTGAACGGTGCGTCTAATCGCAAAAAGGGCTGAATTTCGTGATCACTACTTAAAAGTATAAAAATGACCGTATCTCCTGAATGGTGCGTCTAATCGCAAAAAGGGCTAAATTTCGTGATCACTACTTAAAAATATAAAAATGGCAGTGTCTCCTGAACGGTGCGTCTAATCGCAAAAAGGGCTGAATTTCGTGATCACTACTTAAAAATATAAAAATTGCAGTGTCTCCTGAACGGTGCGTAAAATCGCAAAAAGGGCTGAATTTCGTGATCACTGCTTAAAAATATAAAAATGACCGTATCTCCTGAATGGTGCGTAAAATCGCAAAAAGGGCTGAATTTCGTGATCACTGCTTAAAAATATAAAAATGGCCGTATCTCCTGAACGGTGCGTCTAATCGCAAAAAGGGCTGAATTTCGTGATCACTACATAAAAATATAAAAATGGCCGTATCACCTGAACGGTGCGTAAAATCGCAAAAAGGGCTAAATTTCGTGATCACTACATAAAAATATAAAAATGGCCGTATCTCCTGAACGGTGTCTCCTGAACGGTGCGTAAAATCGCAAAAAGGGCTGAATTTCGTGATCACTACATGAAAATATAAAAATGGCCGTATCTCCTGAACGGTGCGTAAAATCGCAAAATGGGCTGAATTTCGTGATCACTGCTTAAAAATATAAAAATGGCCGTATCTCCTGAACGGTGTCTCCTGAACGGTGCGTCTAATCGCAAAAAGGGCTAAATTTCGTGATCACTGCTTAAAAATATAAAAATGACCGTATCTCCTGAACGGTGCGTAAAATCGCAAAAAGCCCTGAAGTTCGTGATCACTATATAAAAGTATAAAAAGGGCCGTATCTCCTGAACGGTGCGTAAAATCGCAAAAAGGGCTGAATTTCGTGATCACTACTTAAAAGTATAAAAATGACCGTATCTCCTGAACGGTGCGTAAAATCGCAAAAAGGGCTGAATTTCGTGATCACTACATAAAAATATAAATATGTATCTCCTGAACGGTGCATCTAATCGCAAAAAGGGCTACATTTCGTGATCACTACTTAAAAATATAAAAATGGCAGTGTCTCCTGAACGGTGCGTCTAATCGCAAAAAGGGCTGAATTTCGTGATCACTACTTAAAAGTATAAAAATGACCGTATCTCCTGAATGGTGCGTCTAATCGCAAAAAGGGCTAAATTTCGTGATCACTACTTAAAAATATAAAAATGGCAGTGTCTCCTGAACGGTGCGTCTAATCGCAAAAAGGGCTGAATTTCGTGATCACTACTTAAAAATATAAAAATTGCAGTGTCTCCTGAACGGTGCGTAAAATCGCAAAAAGGGCTGAATTTCGTGATCACTGCTTAAAAATATAAAAATGACCGTATCTCCTGAATGGTGCGTAAAATCGCAAAAAGGGCTGAATTTCGTGATCACTGCTTAAAAATATAAAAATGGCCGTATCTCCTGAACGGTGCGTCTAATCGCAAAAAGGGCTAAATTTCGTGATCACTACTTAAAAATATAAAAATGGCAGTGTCTCCTGAACGGTGCGTCTAAACGCAAAAAGGCCTGAAGTTCGTGATCACTATATTAAAGTATAAAAAGGGCCGTATCTCCTGAACGGTGCGTAAAATCGCAAAAAGGGCTGAATTTCGTGATCACTACTTAAAAATATAAAAATGGCAGTGTCTCCTGAACGGTGCGTCTAATCGCAAAAAGGGCTGAATTTCGCTGCATAAAAATATAAAAATCGCCGTATCTCCTGAACGGTGCGTAAAATCGCAAAAAGGGCTGCATTTCCCGATCACTACTTAAAAGTGGCCATATCTTCTAATCTGTGCGTCTAATCGCAAAAAGGGCTGAATTTCGTGATCATTACTTAAAAATATAAAAATGGTCTTATCGCAAAAAGGCCTAAAGTTCGTTATCACTATATAAAAGTATAGAAGTTCGTTATCACTATATAAAAATCGCAAACAGGGCTGAATTTCGTGATCACTACTTAAAAATATAACTACTTAAAAGTATAAAAATGACCGTATCTCCTGAACGGTGCGTCTAATCGCAAAAAGGGCTAAATTTCGTGATCACTACTTAAAAATATAAAAATGGCAGTGTCTCCTGAACGGTGCGTCTAATCGCAAAAAGGGCTGAATTTCGTGATCACTACTTAAAAATATAAAAATGGCAGTGTCTCCTGAACCGTGCGTCTAATCGCATAAAGGGCTGAATTTCGTGATCACTGCTTAAAAATATAAAAATGACCGTATCTCCTGAATGGTGCGTAAAATCGCAAAAAGGGCTGAATTTCGTGATCACTGCTTAAAAATATAAAAATGGCCGTATCTCCTGAACGGTGCGTCTAATCGCAAAAAGGGCTGAATTTCGTGATCACTACATAAAAATATAAAAATGGCCGTATCACCTGAACGGTGCGTAAAATCGCAAAAAGGGCTAAATTTCGTGATCACTACATAAAAATATAAAAATGGCCGTATCTCCTGAACGGTGCGTCTAATCGTAAAAAGGGCTGAATTTCGTGATCACTACATGAAAATATAAAAATAGCCGTATCTCCTGAACGGTGCGTCTAATCGCAAAAAGGGCTAAATTTCGTGATCACTGCTTAAAAATATAAAAATGACCGTATCTCCTGAACGGTGCGTAAAATCGCAAAAAGCCCTGAAGTTCGTGATCACTATATAAAAGTATAAAAAGGGCCGTATCTCCTGAACGGTGCGTAAAATCGCAAAAAGGGCTGAATTTCGTGATCACTACATGAAAATATAAAAATAGCCGTATCTCCTGAACGGTGCGACTAATCGCAAAAAGGGCTACATTTCGTGATCACTGCTTAAAAATATAAAAATGACCGTATCTCCTGAACGGTGCGTAAAATCGCAAAAAGCCCTGAAGTTCGTGATCACTATATAAAAGTATAAAAAGGGCCGTATCTCCTGAACGGTGCGTAAAATCGCAAAAAGGGCTGAATTTCGCGATCACTGCTTAAAAATATAAAAATGGCCGTATCTCCTGAACGGTGCGTCTAATCGCAAAAAGGACTGAATTTCGTGATCACTACATAAAAATATAAAAATGCCCGTATCTCCTGAACGGTGCGTAAAATCGCAAAAAGGGCTGAATTTCACGATCACTGCTTAAAAATATAAAAATGGCAGTATCTCCTGAATGGTGCGTAAAATCGAAAAAAGGGCTGATTTACGTGATCACTACATAAAAATATAAAAACGGCCGTATCTTCGAAACGGTGCGTCTAATCGCAAAAAGGGCTGAATTTCGTGATCACTACTTAAAATTGTAATGTCATTTTCTATAGGAGAGTTTTATTTGACTAAATATTGACTAGTACAAACTTTCATAAAGATTGGTTCTGTTTAGCGGGATTTCTCGTTCCGAACAACCAGACGGCCAAACAACATTTGTATGGGAGGTACCACAATGGGCGCGGCAAAATCACCCTTGTTTTACTCGGTGATTGGCGTTTGATAACGTGAAGCCTTATACCTAATTTCATTAAGGTCGGAAGTGTTTCACGCGATTTATCGGATTGACAACCCGGTCGAACACCCTGTTTTGTATGGGAGGTACCAGAATGGGCGTGACAATCTCGCCCATTTCCCCCAGTTAACTAGGCATTTATAGATTATTAACCGGTGTGAGAGTTGAAGCTAATCACATCTACCAAAAGAAAGGTTTGAAAGAAATATGATTTTGTGCTAAATGTGTCGTTTTGTATGGGAGGTACCAGAAGGGGCGTGGTCACCACGCCCATTTTCAATCCCAAACTTAGTATTGACACAAAATAGTCACTGACAAAATTTCACGGTGATCGATAAAGATTTACGGCAGTTATCGTGTTGACCAGCCAGCCAGCCAGACAGAAAGACAGACAGACGGACATGGCTCAAACATCTTAAAAAGTCCTAAAACGAATTTCGTCCAAAGATACTAAGGGTGTAATATGGCTCCTTCTATTTGTTAATTTTTTTCGTATTAAATGATATATACCCCCATCCCTATGGGTGAGGGTAGAATAAAATACTTTCCAGGTAAATCAAAGACAGATGGTGACTCTCTGCACCAAAAAAAAATTCGCTAGAACTGAATACCGGGCTTTAATACTAAAATCTCATATAAACTTCTATAATGGCTGGCAACGCTTCTTTCACTTTTCCCGGATGCAACAAAATCTCATGCCCATAGAAATGAATGATCGAAATCTATTGGAGCATGGACCTGCTAAAATGGACTATGGACCAAAACATACCACAACGTACCCAATGAAACCTCGTCGCTCGTTTGTAAATGCGCGTACTTATTTGAATGTGAACAGTGCTGATAAGCTTGACTCTATCGCTCATAGGGTATACTATTGAGTTTCTTCCAGACGAAGCCTTACACAGATTGAGATTAGATTGTTTGTTGTTATGTATATTCCAAATTTTACATTTACCGGCATCGTTGTACTCGTAGTCCTCTGTCTTAACTAAAGTCGAGCGTCCATTCATTCATCCATCACACATCCGTAAAATAAAACAAACCATATACAAATGTACTACGGATGTATACGCGGGGTACGGGAGGGACACATGTGTATCCTAGTGTGTGTGTGTGTGTGTGTTTTGAATGAAATGGAAGTGATAAGAGAAAAAGTCACGCCACTTTTTTCTTGTCATCGAATCCGTTCTTGTTGTTATACTCGTACTAGTTCTTCGATTTGTTTTTGTTTGCATTCCTAAAGTTACTACCCGCGCTACTTTTCAAACAAGAACAGTAACACAATACCAACACACTTTTAGAGATAGGGAGAGTGTCAATGGGTGACGCGCCACTGAGTGGGGTGGTAAGTTGGAGGGTAATGTCGATAATGTGGGTTTGTTGGCAGTTTTTGTTTGGAATTGAGAGGTATAAACTTGCGACTAAACTCAGGGTATACAAAGATTAAATTTATTATTTTTTGGATTATGGTCGTCTCGTTGTGGGTACACTGGAGAAGGTGCGCCGCACAGTGTGCTAAATTCAGGATATAGGATGTCAAAAGCATATACATATATCATGTTGAGTTAGAGCTTTGAAAACTAACAGTTTTTTGATTTTTATTTTACAGTCACTCCAATAAATGAGTGCTCACTTTCCCATAAAATATTTAAACTAATTGGAACAAAACTTTTTAACATTTAAAACAAAATGAACGATTGATTTTTATTCATCACAATGTGTACTGTGATTTTTTTATAGAAAAATAAAATATACATTGAATTTAAAATTAATATAATAACAACAAAAACAATACGATTTCTTATTTGGCCACAGATTTTTGTCTCTGAATTCCTCGTTCGCCTTTCGCCATATTTTTAATCGTCCATCGTGACCATATATGTATATTATATTTGCTTTCGTCTGTGAAAATAACTCGATTCCAGAACTCCATAGATTCATTCTTGTTTACCTTGCTGATATATGGCTTCCTTCGAGGGACACGCCCATGAAAGCCAGCCTCATACAGCGCATTACGGATAGTATTAACGCAAACACTTTTACCGTAGCTTATATTTACTGACTTTGTCAGTTGAGTAGCCGTAACTTTGGGATTTTTTTTTATTTCTCGAACAATATATCTTCTTTCAGTCTCCGTTAAATCTTTTGGTCGGCCAGATGGTGGATTATTCTCAATTTTTTTTTGTGGTATTGTACTTATCATTTATTTTTTTTTACTGTAGAGTAAGGTCTTTTCACTATTTTACCAATTTCTCGAAAATTTATTATGCATTTGTTTCCGATATTTCCTTACGTTTAGGAGTCATATAATATTTTATAATATGTCTTTGTTCTCCGACAAACTCTTACTGATAGGCTTGGAAACATATCACTTCATAATTTTTGCATGACATTAAGTTTAGTTTCCCGTTATTTCAAACATATTTCCTCAACATATGTATAAATGAGCCCTCACTTTCTGGAGCTAGGAAAGAGTACTTATTCCGTTTTTGTTGTAATTTTAGAAACTCTGAAAACTGAATATGTTTTATTTTCTCACAAAATCAAAGTACACATTCTACTAAATACAAAACAATTGTTAAAGTTTTTTTAAAAGTGTAAGAGTGAAATGAAAATATTATATACATTTTTAATGAGAAACTGAGCACTCATTTTTGGGAGTGACTGTATATATTAGTTTATATTTATGTGCTCTTTACAATTATAAGAAAACATATTTTTCATTTCTTTTTTAGAACAAAAAAAGTGTGTGATATATTCTTCATAGAAAATATTTATAGTATATGCAAAAATGAAACTTAAATTTAATTCTTTTTCTCAACCAATTAAAATATGTAATTAATATGATATTGAGTTGCCCTTGTGTATAAGAACTTGTTGTAGCCTGCGTGGCATAGAACTCACCAACTTGCTTAAAGTGGACATGTCCATTTTCCCCCATTCCGCCAATATTGCTAGTTTTAGTTCTTTAAGCGTCGTATACTGCTTCGTCTTTGAAAGCACCTTGGCGGAAAGTATCCTCCAGAAGTCTTCAATTGGGTTGAGGTCGGGACTTATGGCTGGCCACTCCAGTAATGGAATATTTCGGGACTTAAAAAATCCCTTGTGAGCCGAGCAATGTGGATTGGGGCGTTGTCTTGCTGAAAAGTCCTGTTATCTCCATATAATTCGCCAGCAAAGTCTATTAAATTTCTGTCCAACAAATCAACGTATGCTTCCGCATTCATTTTAGTCGGGACAAAGCATATTTTTGACTTCCCTCGTGCTCCAAATGCAGCCCATATCATAAGAGATCCACCACCGTGGTTTCGCTTGTAGCACGTTTACCGAGGATGTCGTAAATCACTCCAATATTTATGGTGACCATCAGGTCCGTCCAAATTAAACTTTTTCTCATCACTAAATATAACGGTTTCAAATTCGTCCGGGACAAAGAATATTTTTGACTTCCCTCGTGCTCCAAATGCAGCCCATATCATAAGAGATCCACCACCGTGGTTTCGCTTGTAGCACGTTTACCGAGGATGTCGTAAATCACTCCAATATTTATGGTGACCATCAGGTCCGTCCAAATTAAACTTTTTCTCATCACTAAATATAACGGTTTCAAATTCGTCCTCCCAAAACTTGTACTTTTCTGCAAAAGCAATACACGCAATTTATGTCGCTGGGTTAAGCGTGGGTAGGCCATTTTGCTTTGGTACCGAAGACCTTTAGACCCACTTCCACCTTTATTTCTCTACAGCTCATATTCTCATTAGCTGCTAAATGCCGAATGCGCCGCTTAGTCCTCTCGTCGACGGTTGTGATGCGTCCACTGCGCTTAATACAACCATAATTTTCGGGGTCTTTGAGGAAATTCGAAACTGTATTGCGATGCCGATTTACCGCAGCTGCTATCTCGCCAATTCCTTTACCATCAAGTCTCATTCCAACATTTTTTCCGCGCTCCTCATCCGTAAGTTCACTTCCACGTAGCATGTTCAACTAGAAACAAAATTGTGAATAAAACGTTTCTTAGGATATATTCATAACGATCACTTTACACATGTACAGAAAGGTATTTTATACTAAACACCCGAGAAAAATAGAGTTGTTCACTTTGAAGTGTCAGGAAAGCGACTGCACATATAATTATTTTCTCTTGAATTGCAAACTTACAGCGATGATCATAGATAACGGGACTACAAAAAAAGTCCAAAAGAGAAAAAAGTATATGATAAAGAGAGAGGGATATTATCGAAAAAAAAGTATATGGTCAACATTAAATATGAGCCTGACAAAATGATAACTTTTTTGCAAAAATGACACCGAGGCCGCAAATCTTTGGGGGCCCATAAAAAAATAGTACATGACTTTGGTCAAAACTGGGAGATGTTTATATTTCCACGACTTAAAAAATTACACACAGTGTTAGTCAAGCAACCTTATTAATCGACATCCAGTGTAGTTGATTAAATCATACATTTTGATTAATCAATATTAAAGATTAATTGACAAAATTTTCTCAGTGTTTAGTTTGTTGACTAAAAACAATACCAAGGACCATTTGTGCCCCGTTTGAATATTATTATTGACTATATTTTATTAACAAAACCCGTTATGTTCTGTATTGTTTAGTTCGATCTACTGGCCAAGTGACAACAAATGGATGTGAATACCCCAACAACATTCGCTTAGCGTTTTCACTTATAGTTTAATTCTACTTACATTTAGTTTAATTGAATTCTACCAAAATGTTTTTGAGAGTTTGACGTCCTAGATCAAGCATACAGAACACTGTGCGGCGTGAAGATATTTGTGAAATGTAGATTGTAAAGCCCAGTATTCAGTTCTTGCGAAATTTGCGTAATACATTTTGTCATTTATCTCTTTTGCGGCAGAGGGTTACCATCTTTTTCTGATTTCCCTCGCAAATATTTCATGAATAATTTCTCTTTGTACTCCATATGTTACTTTCGATTGCCAAAATTATCGAAATGTCACAATTTTGGTAACAGAAAAGGAACCAGCGATTTCGCACACACTGGAAAGGGTGAGGAAATTGTGGGACAAATATTGGCATTTAATATGTTTGTAGGTTTTTGATGTGTTAACATCTATCGGCGCGGGTAGGGACTAATAGCCTGTTTCTCCATCTCGAACGAAAAGAAAATCAGCCACTCACGTTCGACTCTCTAAGTCGAAATTTTCGATCGCCTGACTCCATGTTTGTTCGTAAATGACAGCACATTCGAAATAGAGAAAGCAACATTTGTACTGAATAGTTTTATGTTTTCCTTCGACTTGAAATGACAAGAATGTGAAATCCAAACCAACTTTCTTTCGTCTAGAACACGAACGAAAGCTTTCGTTTGAGATAGAGAAACAGCCTGTAAATTCGCAAAGTGAATACATCCAAACACAGCATAGTAAAATAACCAAGTAGTAGCATTACACGTTGTTGTTGTTGTAGGCAGCAACAACAGGCATTTTGTTTTTGTACCAATCGCTTAAGTTGTCAAGCTATATGTGTAAGTATACCAACAAAACAGGAATCCAGAAAAAAACAAAAACAAAGTACATTCAGTTTGACTGCTGAAACGATCAACCACAATGAAAAAATTGAAAAATCAGTTCTAACGAGTTTACCTTCCTTATTTAACCATGAAACACAGTTTGTCCGACTGCGATCACACAGATTGTCCGCCTGTGATCACACACATTGTTTGGCGTTAAACTTCTCCGAAACGGCTGGACCGATTTGTATGAAATTTTGTGTGCAAATCGGGTAGGTCTCAGAATGGGCCAACGTCTATTTTTCATACCCCTAAAAGATAAGGGTGACCCACCCCTATATAGAACACAGATTTGTCCGACTGCGAAACACCGATTGTCAGACTGCGAAAAAAAACACACGAATAGTGGATGCGGAGCACTCTCAGAGCAAAGAGAATAATGACGTGGTTATACGTATATACAAATGAGATAGCAAGAGAGCAACGAAAATTGTGTGAACTTGTGTAGCGTATGTACGAAACATAACAATGTATGTATGTACATGTGTCTGTTGCTTTGCATTCTCTTTGTTTTTTGTGGGAATACAACAAAAAGTATTAAGCAAGGAAATAATGACACATGTGCTTGCACTGATCTTTAAATAATTGGAAGTATTAATATTATTTAAATGTAACGTCATCATATGTAACATTTACTAATGTGTTCATAGAAATCGAACAGGTACCGTGTAAAAAAAATGTGTTGTTAACACATCCCCCGTGAGTTCGAACACTCATTTGATTTTTTGTAAGTTGTAATTTCATGTAAGGCTAAGAGATCATGCTTTCATTCATACTCATAAATCCCTCGTATTCCTCGTAAATCTTTTATATGCACAATGCCAAAAGTTGTTCATACACATTTGACGTTTGAATTTACACGTACTGAAGACCTTTTCACATAATCATAATATATTTTATTGCATTACTTTTCAACTGGGTACTGCCAAACCGAAAAACATCCGATCTTTAAATTCAGCTTGCTTTTTTACAGAGGCTTTATATGGCAAGCTGAAGTTTAGGTTCAGCTCCGTACTACGCTCTAAGACAGAAATTGGTTCGGCAATTTCAAGTGACAGACTACTGTATACAATCGTAAGATGTGTCCATAGACCAATACATATGCAGATACTTTTATTCATAGACTAATACATACCTAGATAAACTTATTCTCTCATCTGACGTTCCATTTCACACTCTTCGTGATGCGGTCGGTGTGATAGAGAGATGTTTGACGAAAAGTGATATACACCAGGTGGAATTACAATAACTTCTTGCTTTAATTTTTCATGCCATTTTGGTGAAAAACTGTGAAATTTAAATGTGTTTTAAACTTTTTTATTGACTATTATTGTTAGCATACATTTGTGTTGTATTTAACACATTAATTTTAACACACAAAACGAAATGCCGTTGTTGTTATTTTGTTCGTTGTTTTGAACCATTGCATCTATCTGGTATTAGTAAAGCAATTCTTTTCAACATCAAACGTATACATCACACGAGGACAAATGTCAGAAATTTGGTGAGTGAAAGATTTTCTCTACCCATATTTACTCTATGCTTTTATTCGCTCAATAAATTAAACGTCATAGGTACGGTGGAAAGTAAACATTGGATGGTGGAAAACGGCTTCAATAATACCAGATAGAGGCAATAGTATACAACGATCAAGAAAGGAACAACAACCGATTTCGTGTTTTTGTGGCAAACTAGTTGCGTTAAATACAATACACATGTATACCAACGATAGAAGTCAACAAAAAAAGTGCAAAATATATTTAAATTTTTCAGTTGTACATCAAAACGACATGAAAAAGTTAAGTGAACATATTTTGTAACTCCACCTGCTGTAAGGCAATTTTAAATTTAATTGCTCTCATTTCCACAAACCTACGACGAAGAGTGTGAAATGAAACGTCAGTTGAGAGAATAAAAGTATCTGTGCATGTATTGCTCTATGGATGTATCAAGAATACTGCTTTTCCCGTATATTTCTTTTGGCAGATAATATGGAAATCGTGGGATTTTATCGGACGCCGGTGTGCCAATACCTTTAATATAGCTCAACTCGCCATACAAAATAACTGATAATCTAAGCAAAGCGGTCTAAACAAAACACGCCTAATGTGAACTTTGCCTTACAAATTTGAGCAATGTAAATTGTCTTAGATGGTTGGCAACTATGATTAGGAATTCCGTTTCATTTCTTTGCATTTACTGGCATTACTTTTGTTAACCGGATGTTTCGGTTCAGTAGTAATTTAAGACACCAGAGATGACGGAATTGAATTATAGATGTATTATACACGTAGTATTTCACTAAAAGACATAGTAAACTCGAAGAATACTTAGGGGTTTCACAAGCTCTCGTAATGTCGTAATGTTGTACTGGATTGTCGTGCCTAAGTACGGTAGTTGTGAACAACCATTATTGAATTTTTTGTTGTATGTCGTATGTATTTTTTCCAAATTAAACAAAGTGAATCACAAAACATTAAACTAATAATAAATACCAACAACAGCTGTTATGTAGTGATGTTACTTATCATATGTATTCGGTAATAACAAAGTAAAGTACGACAATCAGTAAACATACCTTCGATGTTGTAACGGGTCCGCCAAATAACTTTTTTTTTTTGCAAATGCTATAAAAAAAACTACTGAATATTTTCTCAAATTTCTTTTTTTATTTGAAAGTACAATCCTTCCGGTTAATAATGGAAAATAATTTCATTCAAATGGCTGCCTCGGCTGGCCATGCAGTAGCGTACACGATCGGTCCAATTTTTAAGCACATTAGCGGCATTCATGCAAACGTGAAAGCCGAGAACTTTTGCTCAGCGCAAGTTTCCCTCGCACCGTTGCATGAGGCACCAGATAAAGTTGCTCAGCGTAGTTGTGCTCAAAACCATATCAGCTGACCAAGATGGATACATAATGTGGTAGCAGGAGCAATTGCATGTATTATGTATGTGTACTTATTCTACTGTTCTAGTGCTATCACCTTATTTATCCATCCTAGTCAGATGACAACGAAATGTCAAAAGTTTACACGTTTCTCCATCCCACGTTTGAGCAGCAAATTTGCCTCGAAAAATTTCCACTTTTGAGCAAGTCGCTTTGTATGGGAAATTTGTTTGTTTTGACGTTTGCTGTGCAAGTTTACGATGTTTTCGAGGTTCTTTCGAGCTTTCATGAAGACCACTATTATCGATTGTGTGCAGCTGTATGTCACCAATGGTTTCACGAATATTGTCCGCTTATTGTCCGTATGGCGCTTCACGCACACTTTCTGCCACAGCAGCAATATTCTCGGGAGTACGCACTATTTTTGGCTTTTCACGCTTTGGTTTATCGATGAGGATGCCAGTTTCTTTCACTTTTTTCACAAGATAACGAACATACGGAGCTGACGGTGCTTCTCTTCTTCCAAAATCCGTACGCAATTTTCGCACACATTCTGCAACATTACCATGATTTTCAAAGTAATGTCGCAATATTTCCCAGCGTTGTTCAAGCGTATTCGTTCAGCGGAAAGATACAACTTACAACTAATTATCTGTCAAATCAGAAATGAGCTAAGTGTTACCATTCACGAAATAAGCACTAGTTGAATGAAAAAAAACGTTAGATGGCGGACCCTTTACATGTCGAAGTTAGTTTAACAAAATTCGTACAACTGTTGTGAGAAGGTAGGACAGTACGACAAGTACAATATCTTTGTGAAACGCCTAACTATGTCTATTTTACGACTTACTCTTCAAAACCATGAAAAAACTAAATGAATCTGGTACAACTCGTTATTCTAAGCAAAAGAAGTTAAATAACAAAATCGCGGCAAATGCATAGTTTCGGAGTTATGGGACCTGAAATTTCGGATATATAAGAGGGTAAAATAAACGCAAAAAATTAAACAAAAAGGTTTCGCTAAGTCGCTTAGTTATCGAGATATGGCATTTAGAAAACATCAAAAATTAAAAAAAAACACCGAAGAAAGCTTTATACCACAAAACTACTATGGTGAGGCCGCCAAGCCGGTGTTGGACCTACCCCAGAGGAGAAAATTCCTTATCCCGGCTAGGCAGAAAGCTTTATTTTATACCACATTAATACTATGCCGAAGCCGCGAAGCCGGTGTTGGACATACCACAGAGGAGAAAATCTCTTAGTCCGGCCGAAGGTCGTCCACGCAGTAAGCTTTATATCACAAACATACTATGCTGAAGCCAGTGTTGGACCTACACCAGAGGTCCTTAACCCCATTACCCTCTAACAAGTCAAAATTTTGGGGGCCCATAACTCCGAAACTGTGCATTTTCTGCGATGTTGATATTTTACTTTTTTTGCTTAAAATAACGTGTTCTACCCCCCTCAAAAAATGTTTTTTTGTTTTGGGGTGTAAGCCGTAAAATAGACTTCTTCCCTTGTTTGTAATAAAAAATTAAAATAAAATACAAAAAAATATTATTGTGCAATTGTAAGAGACTTCTATGGCATCGTCTCGAATTAAGAAAAATAACAATTAGCACACGTCCTACATTAAGGTAGGTATGCCCTGTATACTAAACACAATCATAGGAGCGGCTGCGACATGGTTATTTTTCACGCTCGAATTTAAATTGTTCGCTCTCTCTCTCTGTCTTTGACACAACATCATCTCTTATGAAAGTTAGTGACTGGTTCGTCTATTAGAATATACAGAAAACGGAAAAAATATTGAATAAAATACCGAGTGTAACAGTTCTGCTACAAAAAGACGGACAGCATGAGAGAATGCTACACAAATTCTATGCGTTCTATATTTGCGTACATCCATACTTAGGTATGTATATCAGTGTTGCCAGAAGCTGCCAAAAAAAAAAAATGCCAAAAAAAAGTGAAATTTGCAAAAAAAGTGCTAAACTGAAACAATCAAAAATTTTAGTACTGCGGCACTTTACCGCCTATTTTAGATAGAACAAAAAAACACATATACGAACACCCTTACCTATAGAGATGGGAGTACATACCATTTGATAAGGAAATATTGTAACGCATAGAAGAAGTCAGAAGTTGGACCTTGCCCGTCTATTTGTATAGCTGGCTGACTGGCCAACATGGTAACTGCCGTAAACCTTTAAGAACCACAATGAAATTTTGTCATTGCCTATTATTTAACCAAACTTAGTTTGGGATTGGAAATGGGTGTTCTGATCAGGGTTTAAAATTCCTGGCTGATTTTCATTCCTTAACTGATATACTGACTGTGACTGCGAAAATGATTCGAACAAACTGACATAAAACAGCACACACAAAAAACGTTTTTGTCTGCGCTTGGTTAGCAGGGGGTAATCGACATCGTTGTCCAAACTGTGATCGATTGTACCATCATCTTTGGATATCTCAGGTAGCAGTAGCGGGGAGAAATGATATCTCCATATTCCCAACATGCTGTGCACATCTGCAATGAGATTTCCGTCCTTGTCTTTACAGAAAGGGCTTTGACTTTTTGGTAGAATTTTCGGGCTTCGTTCTTCCTCATTTCTTTTTTCCTTATACCGCTCAGTCGCAGCTCGCGTTACAATTGACTGAATCATTGCCATACGTGGAGTTATTTTCATCATTTGCTATGGGACAGTCTTCGTCGTACCAAAGTTTGTTGCAAAGCAGTTTTTCAAAACCAAGTACGGTTGTTTTGGCAGGGTCGGAAATGGGTTTCCACTGCGCTTCACGACGTCATCGGGAGGGGTGGGCTCTGTGCCAAAAGTTGAGAGAGCTCTGGCTACATCTGGTAATTGCAGCTTTCCGATGTCTAGCTTCTTTGCGTCCGGTTTCGCATGATTTTCGCGCTACTTAATCTTGTGTGCACCTTTGCTGCTACAAGGTAGTTATCAGAATCGATGTTAGCTCCTCTGATCCCTCGTACGTCCATTACACTGGATGAGTGCCTTCCATCAATTACCACGTGATCAATTTGGTTCTTTGGTCAGGGGATACCCAAGTAGCCTTATGGATGTATTTATGCTGGAATCTTGTGCCACTAGCGACCGTTTTTTTTGCCTCGGCAAAGTCAATCAGTCTCATACCGTTGTCGGAACTGTCAGCATGTAGACTGAAATTGATTAATCAGTAAATTTGTACTTAACTAAAGAAAACTGTCGAGGCCACTTCGGCCTCCCATATAAAAGCTGAGCGATTAACCAAGTTAACTGATTTAATGAAAGCTATTTCAGAGTTTTGCACTTATTAAAGTAATTAGACGGTTGAACCGTCTATTCGATTTTGACCAGTAATATACTTAGAGGCAAATTCAAATTAATTTTTGTTTTTTAGAAACATTATAGAAAAAATGCAATTTATCAACAAAAATATGTCAAAAATGAAGCAAGAAAAGTCAAAAGTTAGCTAAAATTTCCCAAAAAAGTGCTAAACAGCATTTAGCATGTTTTTCCAGAAAAAAGTGCAGAAGCCAAAAAAAGGTAGAATTGCACTTAAAGTGCTAAACTGGAAACACTGATGTATATGCAACAGCAAACGTAACCAAGGAGAGACAACACAAAGAGAACAACAGTCACAAACAAACAACAACCAAAAACATATACAGGGTGATTCAGGAAGTTCCGGACGAATTTCTCCAGCGTATTCCTTGGCTCATTTCATGAAGAAAAGTCCACTAGGACCATGTCCTAAAATGCAAGGGTGCGAAATGGCAACGGGTTCAAAATTTTCGGATTGTCGGTCGGGTGGTAGTAGGGTAAAGTTGCTAACTTCTGACCCAGTTTTTGTTTTTGGGCTTGTTGGAAAGGTCTTTAAGATGCCTTTCAGAATCAATAAAAAAAAGAAGGAAAAAGTCAAATCGCCGAGATACAGAGAAAAAAAAATCACATAACCTCAATTTTCTCAGCCAGATGGCAGGTATGTAACTTACATATGTTCTGTTGAAAGATAGCCATACCTCTTACCTTTCCAAAATGACCTAAACGAAGCCCAGAGGTCTTACCGTTCCAAAGTTATGACCATTCTACTGAAATGCAAAAATGTTTGTTTTTGTTTTTGGAAGCGAAATAACAGCACACATTTATTTGTTTTTCTAAATTAACACGTTTAAGATTTCATTTTCCAGTCCATTCACTGATTCTGAAAGGCCTCTTAAAGACCTTTCCAACAAGCCCAAAAACAAAAAATCCGACCATTGGCTCAGAAGTTAGCAACTTTACCCTCCTACCCACCGACCACCAATCCGAAAATTTGCATTTCGGACATGGTCCTAGTGGACTTTTCTTCCTGAAATGAGCCAAGGAATACGCTGGAGAAATTTGTCCGGAACTTCCTGAAGCACCCTGTATATGTTATAATTCCTGGTTGAAAATAAGCCTTATTTCATAGTTCAATTCCGAAAAACAGGCATACATTATAGAAAAAATTCAATTTATCGACAAAAAATGGGTCCTAGTGGACTTTTCTTCCTGAAATGAGCCAAGGAATACGCTGGAGAAATTTGTCCGGAACTTCCTGAAGCACCATGTATATGTTATAATTCCTGGTTGAAAATAAGCCTTATTTCATAGTTCAATTCCGAAAAACAGGCATACATTATAGAAAAAATTCAATTTATCGACAAAAAATGACGCAAAAAAAGTCAAAAGTTAGCAAAAATTTCCCAAAAAAGTGCTAAACAGCATTTAACAGCATAGACAAAAAATTGCAGAACCCAAAAAAAAGAAGCTAGAATTGCACTTCTACAAGCATTTCTCACTACCGCTGACTTTCCTAAGTCTAAGTAATTATTGTTCAAGTCTATCATGATAGTGGGTTTGGGTACCCAACGCCAATATCAGATATGCACTTCTTTTGTATTGATATCAACACTAGGTTAATATACAGTTCCCACTAATACGTCAACTACTTTTGCAATAAATTCACAAAATACATATGTATTAAGCCACATCATAGCATCCGCTGCTTATTATAATGATATGTTTGATGTTCTATGGTATACAAAGCTCTACACCTTCAGCTCTTTCCTCTGGGCTATCAGATTGGTGGTAGATTTAATTGATTTAATTACTTGGTTTATAGGATATGTAAGGTTTTGTAAGTTTTTTACCACGTCTTGCTAATTCCGGCAAACATCCAATAAATTTCTGATTTCATTAGTCCTTGTGGATTTAACTTATGTTTATGACAGTTAGGTGAATAATTTTAAGATTGTTTAGTAACGCATGAAAATCGATGTGAACTAGTAGCACTACCTTATTCTAACCTCCATTTATATTTTTATTTTGTGTGCCATATGGGATATGATTAACTATTGTCACTGTACAAGATATTACAGCATCATTAGCGATTTTATTTTTATTTTTTAAACTATTATTTACATCGTTTATTATTCAATTTCAGTTATTATTCAATTTATGTCAGTTGCAATTACATACATATGTATAAGCTGTTGTCTATAGTTTTGTTTCCGCACGTACTATTTTGCTGTTTTTGCTATTTTTCTATTTTGAATGAAATTTGTTTGACGCAAATATAATTCAAAATTGTTATAATGGTGAAAACGGTAGAAGTGGTACGTGTTGAAACAAATATTATATTAATCTAGTTGGAACTATATTGAAGTTTTAAATTCGAGAGCATAATTCCTTTAATCTTACATGTAATCGTTAATAGTTTTTGAATTTTTAAATTCTTTAATCAGTATGCCATTTGAAATTAAATATAAGCTATTGTATGAAACTAGTATAGGCTTTAATGTGAAGATTTAATTTTAGGTATTATATTTTTTGATAGTTTTTTATATGCTTGAAGATACGTTTAGTAGAAATTTGTAACCACATATCGCTGCATCTCTTCAATAAACACGTATGTCACAAATCATCATTTTTCAAAGGACATAAAAAACTGAATATCTTTTGATTTTGCAATAGACTTCGCACTTTTTCTTTATTAATTTTGTAGCTTATACGTTTGTTAAATAAACTGAAATAATTTTCTTATATATTTTGTTCTTTATATCATATTACGATGGGTTTTGTACTTACGTGTTTCTGGTTCTAAAAAAATTTTGCATTTTTTGGTACTTACGAGTTTTTAGCATGATAATTTTTTTTTATTTCAACGCAATTTTTATTGTTTTTCATACATATTATTATCAAATTTACAACTGAACATCATTCTCCATTAAAAAATTTAAAAACAAAATCTTAATTATAAAGGAAAACTTTAACAAAACAAAATGATTTTTTTGTGTTTTTTGTGTTCATTTCAAAAAATCTTCTGTTTCTTTCCCATTTATTTGGTTCACTCTGACCTTTTTTTCTATTGGTTTTGGTTATAATCCCTGTGGATGTATCCAGCTGAGCACCGAAGCAATCTACTTCACTGTCACTAAAATACAGGTCGTTGGAAGTAGAAAAATCATCAAAATCAACATCATAGTCTTGTTGTGGACATTCGTTGTTTATCGCCACAAACCGTCCAGTTTTTTCATCTAAAATATAATTTTCATCGTCCGCAAAATCTGACTTTTCGTCATATTCAAGCACTGTTGAATTGTTTATAAAAAGTCCACTTATTTCATCAAGAACTTTCCCATCCATTATGAACTGTATGAAAACAAAGGAACAAAAATAATGGTTTCAGGTCCGCAATGTAATCAGATAACAAAAAGTCTTAAAAACTTACCTTATTCGATCAATGAAGAAATTTATGAACAAAATTGTATTTTTATATATATAACTGCTTTTTAATTTTTAAACGATGTCACTAGGTGCATTCCACTGTTACGTACAGACAAGTTCAACTAATTTTACGGTTTATATTACATATAGAACTTAATTGTTTTATCAGATATATACTTTTTTTCCTCTAATTTAATAGATTATATACTAGTCTTTAATAGTGCGCAGAAACATTTAAAAAAAGTCATGAAATACTGAAGAAAAATGCAAACAACCCACGTCACGTACGGGACACATCAAGTCAACCAACATTCGAAATCGTTATAGTTTTATTCAGATTTCAGCGAATATATTACAGGTGCATAAAAAGTGTCTTCGAAGGAAATTATAACTAAGAATCATGCTTGCTACTAGCGAAAAAAATATTAATTAAAACACCTATTTATAATTCAAAAACATTTTTTTATATTTGTCACGTACAGACAAGTCGCGTCACGTACGGGACATAGTTCAACTTAAATCTATAATATATGTAAAAATCAATAGGTAAATACAGTTTTGTCTTGGGAAAGGCAATGTTTTCTGCACTCCACAACTTTCTCCTCAGTTTTAATAAAATGGAAGTTGGAAACTCCAGTTATCGCTTTGGCATTGTCCCACGGCGATGCACTTTTAATCCTTTCATAAATTTCAGAGAATGGCTCTAGCTTGCTGCTAGAGCAATGTTCATTTTACGCGCTAGTTCTGTAACAACCGCTTTTTTCTTTCTTGGTGATTGAGGCAGTGCTTTTAGAGCCTTTTGAACAGCTTTAGATAAAGTCTGTTTCGACTTGTACGGAGATTCAGTACTTACAGGAGAATCAGTATGATTTTTAAGTTCCACCCGCTTTTTTGCCCTTTGCAATCTCTTCTTATCCCTTTCCTTAAGTGAAATTGCTTTTAACTCACCTTCAGAAAGATTTTCTGCTTTTCGTTTACGAAGCTCACGCAATCTTTTAGCCTCATTAGCGGTAAAATTAGTATCTTCCTCTTTTTGCTTTTCTCGAAATTTTCGCATGCGGGTAGCACTGGTTGATGGTTGCTGGTCGCTCATTTTTGCGTTATTGAGATTTGCAGTACAAAAAAGGGCTTTGTTTATTACAAACGCCAGTAAAAGTTGAAGATGTCAGATAACTTATTCTTCGGCGTCACGTACAGACACTTTATTATCACCAAGAATATATTGTAAGCAAAGCGATTTCAAACAAAATTGTTTCACCAGTTTTTAGACCGCTAAAAGTTAGCTGTTAACAGAAAAATGCAATTTGTATAGTCGACTTGTTTTACAATTATTAATAGAAAAAGGAATTAAGCGTCACGTATGGGACATCGAAACTTACCTTTTCGTTATGATTAATTTCTTATCAAAAAACACTTAACCAAAAAAATGAGTATGCAGTTAAATACAGCGGACCATACACTATAACTTAGAACAGAAATCTAGTTTCTATCTGATAAACAATAGCGGCAGCGACCTCGCAAAAAGTTGTGTAAAGACTAATGAAAAAATCCGACTTGTTGTTACTCTCAATAAATAACGGTATTTGCAACAAATGAGACATACTCACTACAACTTTTGTAAATTATTTTAGATGAGAACATAATCTCACTATGTACGTGCAATAATATATAAAAAATGCATATTTGTAAAACAGTTCAGAGTTCCCCTTTTTCATGGAATGCTCCACTAGATCTATGTCCACTTACAACTGATCAAATTAGCAAAAACGTTTAGGTAGAAAGAATTTAATCAGCGCAAGACGTAAATATAACAGAAGCCAAAAACTAAGTTTACCGTTAATTTTGCACTTAATATAGAGCTTACCTAAGAATTTCATACTCTGCAAACTATCAACCATCGTAAAAAAAAAATCAAGTTGAACATTAGCACGGTGCGCCTGAACTAAAATTAAATCAAATGTTGTTGCATATTGAATATTCGTCCGGATTTTGAATTAGTAGTGTTCCCTGATCATAAAAGTACAAAAAGTAAAAAAATCGGCGGAGGGCTTTTTGAAAAAAATGAGTTTGAATATTTCCGTACTAGAAATGTATAGAGATTCTCAAGAAAAAACCGACATTTTTGCCAAAAAATCAATTTTTCTCTACTTTTCTCGGAGACTATGGTATTTACAAATACATTCACCAAATTAAAGATAATTTTGCAAGGAAAAACTCTCTCGGCGGATTTATTTTTGTAAAGTAGAGAAAAATTTGATTTTTTTGTAAAAATATCTGTTTTTAATTTATTAATCAATATACGGAAATGGCCATATTTTGCTAAATAATTACCCAACATTTAATTTAAATACACCAAATTAAAGATAATCTTACCAGGAACAACTCTCTTAGTAGATATTTCTTTGTATATACCGCAGAAAAGTAGAGAAAAATTGATTGTTTGGCAAAAATGTCGGTTTTTTCTTGAGAATCTCTATACATTTCTAGTACGGAAATATTCAAACTCATTTTTTTCAAAAAGCCCTCCGCCGATTTTTTTACTTTTTGTACTTTTATGATCAGGGAACACTACTGATTCAAAATCCAGAAGAATATTCAATATGCAAGAACATTTGATTTAATTTTAGTTCAGGCGCACCGTGTTAGGTGTATTTAATGATAATAATTCTCTTTCTTTGCTCAACTTCCTTGAAAAATGAAGGTACCGTAAAATGCTGTGCTGGCAGTGAAAAGAGAGATGTGATCGTAATCACAGTGTCGGATCTAGGAGTGGCAAAGCTGTGCAGGCGCTCAGGCTTACGAGCTTAGCTTTGAAAAAAAAAGCTAAATCCTTTTTCTAAATCCTTTAAACATTTAAAGACAAAAAACAGAACTAAAAATAAAAAAGCTTCTTTAGTTTTTTCTGTGAGTGTTTAAAAACATTTAAAAAAGGCCCTCCAGACCAGAACACCCCCTTAAATATTTTGTTATATTGAAAAATAGATTTCACCATTCCCCTCTTTACTACGAAGAATATTTTTCATATCATTTAAACTAATAGGACCCTGTTATTAAAATTCTAAAATAATTAAATTAAATAAAAAAAAAGATAAGTAAATTAAATAATACTTCAATTTTTGATTATAAATATCAATTAAAAATGTGAGACTTTAAATTAAATATTGTAAACTTTGTTCATATACTCAGAAAATATTTATTTAAAAAATTTATTCACTCTAGCTAAAAAATTTTTATTGTACTTACGAGTTTTGCGCATTAACATATAAAATTAGTTGGAGATACGAGGTTCTTGAATTGTCCTTAAAAAAAATTTTTTCTCACAAAGTCATAAAGATCTCTTCATAACTAAGTTGCAAACGTGTTTTTTTGTTAAAAAAAATAAGAACATCAATTTCGTCAAAATGTCACTTACGTGTTTATTGAAGAGATGCAGCGATATGGCCTTATGGGCTCGGTTATTGAAATAATTAAAGTGCTAAGCTGGCAACACTGATGTATATGCAACAGCAAACACAACCAAGGAGAGAGAACAACAGTCGCAAACAAACAACCAAAAACATATAGTTATATGTATGTATGTAACAGTTTCTCTGGAGAGGAAGAAGAACAGCAAACATATCTGAGAGGAACGTATAAAAATGTTGTTAGTAATCAGTGAACGAAACAAATTTAATGAAACGCTTGAAGAGAGCACATCTTTTTAAAAAAAGCGAGAAATATTTAAAAGAAAATACGACGGCACACAAAACGTAGGCAAAGAAACCCCAAATGTATATACAAAGAGTCAGTTGTCGTCATCGTTAGTGTTCTCAATAAAAAACGTTGAAGGTTTAGTACTTTGTTAGTTGCCAGACTGGGTAGAAGAAGACTACCGACAACAGCGGCGACGTGGTCGTGAACATTGTGTGGTTTAGTAACGTTTTGTGCGGTGATTCAGTCAGTCAACATCATCAGTCTTCTCCTCTATTTTGCTACGTTCCGTGTTTTTTTCAATATCAACAAAAGTGTTTGAAAACAAGTAGAAACGACTAAAAAAATCAACAAATAAAAACTGAATTTTGCGTCAGAAATTAGAAATTGTGGAAGTTTTCTATTACGTGGAGTGAAAATTATTTGATAACAAAAATTATATATATATTAAAAGAAAACAAAAAATACCAATAAAATGAGTGATAAATCATTATTGAATAACGGTGGTAGTCCCCCCACAACGCCAATCAGTAATGGCCATCAGGAAGAGCAACAACAGACCCACAAGGAAATACGTGTATGGTGTGATGGATGGTGAGTCATATAAAAAATCCATTTATTTTAAAATTTGGTAACAAAAATACTGGAATTGTCACTAATTTCTACAAAAATTCTATCAGTTTTTTTTAAAATGCCATTTGTACTCTCTTTTGGTTGGTCACTCGCTTGCGTGATTGTTGTGTTTCTGTTCTGGTGTTCTCTTCGCGGCCCTTCTAAGCTAAACCATAGAGTGGTTAAACGCCCTTTTGCTCATCTCTCACTCAGTCGCTCACTCACACAGTTGGCTTTTGTGACGGTGGGGAATGCAATGTTTGGGAATTTAATTTTGTGGCCTTTGTATTAATTAACATGTTATTTTTTTTGTTCCACCCTGGCAGACAAGTGTTACATCATATGTTGTTGTCATTGGGAATTTTGGAGAATTCAAAGAACAGTGGGCTAGTAGTAAAAGGACGTGAGTCTATTTAAGACACATAAAGCCTGTTTTTTTATTCCCAGCTTAACTAATTCTTTGAGCACTTTGTATGGGGAGCTAAGCAATTTTAAGCGGTTCCCCATGCAAAGTTGTCGAAAAATTTGTTTAGCGGGAAATAAAAAAACATGCTTATACTTTCTCTTGAGAAGTTGGTTTTTGCTGTAGTATGTGCTGCAAACGGGGATATTGGCGGGAAGAGTTAAAAAGGTAGTCCAATGGTTCTAAAGTAACTGACATTCTAACGTATTAATTTGCTACAATGTTTTGGTTCCCTAATTAATATCTACTTAAAACCGATGCGTTTGACATTTACATTTATGGTAGGCGTTTGCTTATATTAGGTGTGTTTTTTTTGTAACCACCGCTAACAAAATTGTCGACGACTTTGTATGGGAATCGAAGCGAAGAATGAACAATATGCAACATACATACATATACTTCTCATACATTAACTAATACATATGTTTGGTTGATACTAATGCGCTTTAAATTAAAGTTCGATTGATTGTAATGGTTTTTAAATTATGTTTAATGGTAGTTCTGTCATCTGCAACTCGACGAAATTATCATAGAGCAAAATACCTAGAGTGTGCAACAGCTGTTTTTTTTTTGACCAGACACCTTTGAAAGTCACTGGAATAGTTTGGGTTCTCATAGAGTTCGACTTATAGATAGCAAGACAAGCCTAAAACATAATTAAATTAGTTTAAAACATGTATTTTGTTTAGAGCTGATATTATGCAGTGCCGAACAAAACATATTGGACTAAGTATTAATATATGTCTATCATCATATATGTATGTAACTTTAAAAAAAATAGAAAATAAAATTAAACAAAACAACTTAAAACTATGTTTACTAAAAATTTCACGATCGGATAAAGCGTTTAAACAAAAATAAAACGTTTACAATTTGCTCGAAAACATATTAATTGGTCAGTGAAGCGTTGGAAAGTGGCCGTCGGTGGTGCAATGGTGAGTGTGCGCGGCTCTTGTACATGAGATCCTGGGTTCGAACCCGGCTGTGACCACCTTCAAATTTTCTTTCGGCGGCGGTCATCTCGCATAGTGACGGCGACACTATCGAGTATCTAGCCATGAAAAAGCTTCTCAAATTACCGTTCGGAATCGGTGTAAAACTGTAGGTCCCAATCAGTGATTGAAAACTGGAAAGAGCACAGCTCAGTGATTGTGAGAAGTTCTCCCCGGTCCCTTCATGGGATGTAATGGGAAACCATTTATTTATTTTACTTATTTAAGCGTTGGAAAACGGAACTTTTTTCCGATCAATCCGAATTTAATTGGAAATATTCAGATGGAATGAGAAGAGTTTGCCGGCCACAAAATAAGCGCTTAGATCCTCGATATTGTCAAGGCACAATTAAGCATGACGGAGGGGGTATAATGGTATGAGGATGTTTTTCTGAATTTGGAATTGGAGCCGTTATTAAATAATAATAACACTATCCAACAAAATGGAAAAAAGTTGATCAACCAGAAATGCCAACCCAATTTTTTGACGTAGTTTAGCAGCCTTATTAAAAACACAACAACAAAAATTACATGAGGTGTCAGGGGACACCCGGTTGGAACGAAGTTCCTTTCGCTATATATTATGTACTAGTTAGTTCCAAAAACACCTAAGGCGCCTGTTGAAAATTACTGTAAATGGGTCTTGTAAAATGATAAACTTTTGTTAAGAAATTTTGTATTTATTGAATGTATTTTTTTAAAAAAAGTATATTTTTAGGACCCTTTGTAAGAATACGTATTATATTTTCCCGAAAAGGTCCTTTCTTTGACCTATTAAAGTAAAAAAAATGTTTTCCCGTTACATCCCCTAAAAGGATTAGGGAGGGCTTCTCACAAAACAGTGAGCTGTGCGCGTTCTAGTTTTACACTCACTGATTGGGTCCTACAGTTTTACACCGGTTCCGAACGGTATTTTGAGAAGCTTTTTCATGGATGAATACTCGATAGTGTCGCCGTCACTAAGTTAAGTCGTAAAAGTCATCGTATGAATTGCGTGTATGACAGCCCTGATTATTATGTTTTTAACTGTCATTTATACACAGAAAAAATAAACATCGGTTATAAGACAAGAAAAGGTGGAATTATTGCCTAAATCAAAAGTGTAAAACACACTACCAACAGCAATGCTGAATTTACATTATAATGTTGGCAAATACCCAGCTAGTTATTTGTATATCAAGAATTGTGACGAGGCAGCAGCATACCGACTGGACACCGTGCGTTAAAGCGCGACTAATGTAAAGCTATAAGAGTTTGTATTACTACTGTGTCGATGTGTATGCACACCATTAAATTGTGAAAGAAAAAAAAAAGAATTTTGCCAAAGTTTCTCAGTGTCCATTTATTAAATTTATCAAAAAAAATTACAGCAGACAGTTGTCAGAGGCCTTCGGCCACGGACTGTCCCTGCAGGCTGTGTCAGAGACACGGCCATTAAGTTTAACGTAGAATACGCCATCCGATAAGACAGAAAACATATATAACAATAAATTCATTTGCTTCTATTATTTATCATTTATTGTTATATATGTTTTCTGTCTTATCGGATGGCGTATTCTACGTTAAACTTAATGGCCGTGTCTCTGACACAGCCTGCAGGGACAGTCCGTGGCCGAAGGCCTCGGACAACTGTCTGCTGTAATTTTTATATTTACCAACGGCATTTGATTCAAGTCCGTTTAAAAAAAAAATATTATGTTCAATTTTTTTAAACTTAATTTAATTTATGTATTTTAATTAATATTTTTATTGAAATAAGTTCTGCGAATGTTGAGAGGGCCGCCCTAATATTAAAAAAGGTTTACCTTATCGAGTCTTCGCATTAGCATTCGAGCGTTGTGTGAAAGCTTTACGCTTTACAATTCAAAATTAATGTTACAACAGCTTTATTGAAGCTTTCGCAAAAAAGCTTTATTACGTTAGCTTACTGTTTGTTTCACTTTTTGCTAGATACATGTTGCCATGCAACATTAGCTTGCTGTTCGTTTCACTTTTTACTAGATACATGTTCCTAAACAATGTTGAGCAACCAAAAACACTCAACCAAACACCACACATATGTTTGAGTGGATGTGTTTAAACAATTTTCATTTGAGAAATTAAAATACTGGAAATATATCAACCAATATGAAATGTATATCAAACGAAAGATAACATCTTCATTTACGTACAAAAAAAATTTTAAAAAAATTCATCTAGCCGTTTCCTCAAATTCAATGAAATAAAGATTACAACAATAAAAACCTGACATGAGTCCTCATACCGTAAGGTAAGACGTATTCTACGTCAAAAAGTATTTTTTGTAAAAAAAATTCATACTCTTAGGCTTTTTCTTAGCTTAGTGACGGCGACACTATCGAGTATTCATCCATGAAAAAGCATCTCAAAATCCGTTCGCAACCGGTGTAAAACTGTAGGACCCAATCAGTGAGTGTAAAACTAGAACGCGCACAGCTCACTGGTTTATGAGAAGCTCTCCCTAATCCTTTCAGGGGATGTAACGGGAAACCATTTTTTTTATTTTAATAAAATAAGTACCTCTCATCAAAGAAAGGACATATTCTTACAAAAGGGGCTTAAAAATATACTTTTTTTAAAAAAAAATACATTCAATAAATTAAAAATTTCTTAAGAAAAGTTCATCATTTTACAAGATCCATTTAAATTACAGTATTTTTCAACAGGCGCCTTAGGTGTGTTGGAACTAACTAGTACATAATATATAGCGAAAGGAATTTCGATCCAACCGGGTGCCCCCTGACACCTCATGTAATTTTTTTTTCTTTCAAAATTGTATTTTCTTTCATTAGATTAAGTTTTTTTAATAAATTCACATATTATTTGTATTTCTACTCATATAATACAAACAAGTTCTATCCTTTGTTTGAAACGAGTCTAAAATTGTAACGAGTTTTAGTGAGAACAGTTGTACCGTGTGCAGTTAATTAGAGAGATTTATTTTTAATGACACGGTGTCATAGTAATTGTGTACCTGATCAGAAACAGATACAATTTTGCAATTAACATTTATATTATAATGGTTTACTCGTATGGTTAATGATATTTTGTAGAAAACCTATACAATTTTTATTTAAAAAATATCTAACTGTTATTTGGTGTGGTTTCGCTATAAGCTAGCGATTGCCGCTTGGCTTCTAGTATCAAAAACGCCAAACTACCGACAATTGGGAGCTATATATCTACATATAATCGTTCTTCTCTAATGCGTAGTATGTAGTCATTCTTGCAAATATGTGTTTATTTTGTTCTTTTTACTGGCAAACTTTGTGCAGTTTAAGACAAATATACAGGGTGATTCAGCAAGTTCCGGACAAATTTCTCCAGCGTATTCGTTGGCTCATTTCACGAAGAAAAGTCTACTAGGACCATGTCCGAAAATGCAAGGGTGCGAAATGGCAGCGGGTTCAAAATTTTCGGATTGGCGGTCGGAGGGTAGTAGGGTAAAGTTGCTAACTTCTGAGCCAGTGGGTTTTTAGGCTTGTTGAAAATGTCTTTAAGAGGCCTTTCAGAATAAATACAAAAAAGTAGAAAAAAGTCAAATCGTCGAGATACAGAGCTTTCGGAAAAAAAATGGAAAACAAATCACATAACCTCAATTTGCTCAGCCAGATGGCAGGTAACTTATGTGTTGAAAGATAGCCATACCTCTTACCTTTCCAAAATGACCTAAACGAAGCCCAGAGGTCTTACCGTTACAAAGTTATGACCATTTTACTGAAATGCAAAAATGTTGTTTCCCTCGACGTTGGATTGGACGAGCTGGACAAAAACATTGATTGATTGATTAAACGCATGGTTTGAAGGCATTGAAGTAGTTCGGTTTGGAAAACCCTTCTATCACTAGGGCCATACATTTTTTTTCTCGAAGACTCCTAGAGATGTTTCGTCTGCTTGCGATAAGACCCAGGATTCTGCGCCATAAAGCAAGACAGGTTGTATGAGAGTCTGGTATAGCTGGACTTTTGTTACTCGAGGGAGGGCTTTATCTCTAAAGTGCTTGTTTAGCCCGTTTCGTTATTTTTTATGCAGGAAAATTTCATAAAAACTGAATACCGGGCTTTAGCCCAAAACAGATGTTTTTTCCAATAAGAATGCAAGGGTTGCCATAATCGGTATCAATATGATGGGTTACATTAACTCGCCACTGAAAAACGAAATGCAAAGTTAACCTCTAATTAACTTTCATTTACGATTAAGTAATCCCATAGTTAACTATCCACTTAAAAACTGGCCATAAGTAGTCTGTAAATGGCACCTTAGAGCATCGGATTGTCGGGCCGACTCATCTCCCAGTGTAAGGTTAAGTCGGGCAGTCGGCCGACTAGTCGGGCAAAAATCAAAGCTAGTTTGAATTTCAGAAAGTCGGCTAGTGTAAGGCGAAACAATGCCCAACACAAAAGTCGGTCTGACAAATAGTCGGCCGACTGGTCCGCAGGTCTAAGGTGCCCTTAATGGTAGCCTCATATTTGGTGATTTTGAAATTTTTGTCGTCGTTAGTTACGCCCGACGAGATATGGTATAACATAGAGTAATACATAAGAGTTCCCATTACTCTCTTCGATGCCTCTTCATGACGACGAGGTAGTAGGCCATTTCATCGAGTTTTATTTGCTGCTGTATTTTACTAATTTTACACTTTAGTTGGACATAAAACGGACAGAAATCAAAGGGAATGCGTATTTTCGTTCAATGCAAACAACATAAAATATAATTTATCTGTCATTAGTATCAATGAACACTATTTAAAATTAGTTTCTGTCTTCTTTGCTCGCTCATTTTCCATCATCGGCCTAGTACCTTTTCGATCAACTGTGCAATAGAATCCAAAAACGATGTACAAGTAGACAGTCAAAATTTCTCTTCACTCAAATGCCAACAAACAAAACGAGTGAAACCCTAGTACTTCTCTACTCTCTCTCTTACTCTCTTCTTTGAATATTTCAATACACGAGCAGCTTTTTGATAGTGTCATTGTATATAACTATACAAATTCCAACCATGTTGAAGTAAAATTACATAAACTATGCAAAAAGTATGAAATAAGAAAGATATGACGCGAGAGAGAAATGCGTTTGAGTGAACTCTTGTGACTCTTTGCAGGAGTATAGGTAATTTTGCGATATAAAGATTGAAGGATATTGCTGATAATAAATACTCTTCCCTAATGCATGCCCATTTTTATATTGCGATAAAGGAATTTCTGTTCTCTGAACTCCAGAAATATTTGACTTTTGACTTCTCATAATCAGTGAGAAAGCTAAGCTCCCATGTACCCCAGGACATACACATAGTTTTACACCGGTGCCGAACGCTTTTTCGGTGTCGCCGTCACTAATCGAGGGGACCGTCGTCTACAGAAACCAACATTCTCGGGTACACACTAACCATTGCACCATCGACTGCCAAATTAGCCTAAGGTAATATTTACAAATCAGTTTATCCGACTTAGGGTAATTTTTTGAGTTATCCAACTGCAACAGATTTCAAAATAACAGTAGATTAGCATTGACTTAATAATAACCGGAGATAGTGAAATTAGGGGTTGTACTTTCATACTGGATATTAATTATTATATTTTCAAATTGCATATTTTCTGTAATTAATACCGACCTTTACTTTTATACAATTTTGAACTTTGATTTGGTTATCTGGCGTTCTCTTTTGGAATATCTCTGTACTTAAAATTTAATTACAATATAAATTATTCATATCACAACGCATGTAGTTAGTTATATATGTACATTGCGTCATCTACAATTAAAAGTATATATATATATAAATATGTATGTGTGTAACGGGTGATCCATTTAGACATTGTTTAATTTTAAATAAAACACTTCAAATCGAATTGTATTTCGGAATCTTTATTATGGACCCGAAAGAACAATGTCTGACAATTAATTACTTCTTAAAGATAATTTCATTCAAGTAATGGCATCTCGCGAATTACGCGTGCAATGTTGACTTCCAATTCTTGAATCGGAAATGGCTTGACATAACCCCATATGTAGAAAACAAATCCAGGGGTGTGATATCACATGATCTAGGCGGTCAGTTGACAGGCCCGGAACGCAGCTGCTCTCAGCAAAATGATTTCTCAATAAAGCCATTGTGTCGGGCGCTGTGTGTGCCGTATCACTGTCTTGCTGAAACCAAATGCCGCCGGCATCACGGGCTTCAATTTCAATTTATTATGGTGCGATGATTCCACCAGCACATAAACCATTTCGTGGATGTAACGGTAGTGCAACAATCTCTCCGGTTTGCTCATCAGCACAATTTAAAAAAGTTTAATTTAGACAGAAATGTGCCACCATTACAATATTCAAAAACCCGGCGAATTCAAGAAACCGGTACCACCATGTTTTTTTAAGGTAAATCCCGTTTTCCACTGGTATCGGTTTTTATATCCAATTCTTAAACGCTAGAGTTGTATAGTTCACAAACGAACTAGTTCTATTGAACGATTCACTCTTGTGAACTAGTTCACACTGTTCCGCTCTTTTGTTTCACTAGTTCGATTGTTTCAGCAGTTTTTTGTATTTCAGTTCATGCTCTCTTTGCCACACTCAATTTTCATAGAGGTGCCTAATGTTACAATCTTCCGGATTAGATATGTAACCGGCTTCTATACAATAACTACAGCGCTAATCAACACTTTTGTTGTAAAATATAAACACATTACAGAAACGTCATTATTTCAGAAACGGAGTAAACCAGGGGGATTCTCAAAGACGATTTACAATTAGACGACCAGAAGATGTGCGCAACTTGGCAACCCTAGTAAAAGAGAACCAAAAAGTACTAGGAGTTCACTCAAACGCATTTCTCTCTCGCGTCATATCTTGCTTATTTCATACTTTTTGCATAGTTTATGTAATTTTACTTCAACATGGTTGAAATTTGTATAGTTATATACAATAACACTATCAAAAAGCTGCTCGTGTATTGAAATATTCAATGAAGAGAGTAAGACAGAGAGTAGAGAAGTACTAGGGTTTCACTCGTTTTGTTTGTTGCCATTCGAGTGAAGAGAAATTTTGACTGTCTACTTGTACATCGTTTTTGGGATTCTATGGCACAGCTGATCGAAAAGGTATTAGGCCGATGATGGAGAATGTGAGAGCAAAGAAGACAGGAACTAATTTTAAATATTAAGCTTGTTTTTTTATTCCCTGCTAAACTAATTTAGCGATATTAAAATCGCTTAATATGGCTTAGTTCCCCACACAAAGTCGTCGAAAAATTAGTTTAGCAGGGAATAAAAAAACAGGCTTATTATTGATACTAATGACAGCTAAATTATGTTTTATCTTGTTTGCATTGAACGAAAATACGCAATCCCTTTGATGAAAGTGTAAAATTGGTAAAATACAGCAGCAAATAAAACTCTATGAAATGGCCTACTTTCTCGTCGTCATGAAGAGGCATCGAAGAGAGTACTGGAAACTCTTAAGTATTACTCTATGGTATAAACAAATATCACAGTGTCCAAAACACTTTAAAAATATGCAAAAATCAGACACTTTTCGCTATTATTCGCTCATATTGAACTAACACTACAAGGTGGGTCAAAAGTAATCACGCAATGTTCTTTTGCTCTAATTTTGTTTTTAATGAAAACTTTGGTTCTGAAGAATTTATTCCATCAAGTTGAGAAAATTATATCGGCCAAGTGACCGCCGCCAGAGTTGATGACCATACGGGCTCGTTTTATGAAAATTTCCAACACTCTTGGCAGAAATTCGTGCGACAGGTTATCGCATTCTTGGCGAATATTCTCCTTAAGGGCTTTAGGAGTCTGAGGCTTGTTGACGTAAACCACATGTTCTACAGTCCTAATTCATCCAATTGAGGAAGAAAAAATTAATTCGGTAATCATGGCTGTGTAGCGCGCGCCGCCCACAGTCGTCGTTTGGACGACGGAGTTCTCAAAAAAAAGCCTCGATGACTTTGAGAGGGTGTAATAGTTGTTCGTGCGTAATACACGGATTTTCGGTGCCCCAGAAGCGAGTATTTTGTTTATTCACGTCACCGTTAAGATGGAAATGAGCCTCATCGATCATGATAATTTTCGATGAAAAATCTTCCACCTCTTCGTTGAGATTCAAGATGTCTTGATCGTAGGTTACACGCGTTTGGCGGTCAACAGCTAACAGCTGATGCACTGTCTGCACTTTGCAAGGGGACATCGTCAAATCTTTCACCAAAATTCTGCCAAACCAAAAGAGACCGCCGGCTAATGTACAATTGCGTGGCACGGCATCTGGTCGATGTCCGGGCTCCTCTTCGGCAACAGCAGCGATATTCTCAGGAGAACGCCTGCTTCGGTGCCGGCCTGGCTTGGGAAGATTTCGTGTTGTCCCAGTCTCTTCAAGGCGAGTGGCCAAACGCCGCAATTTTTGGGCAGGAAATCTGTTACGAAATTCACGCTGCGCCAACACAACCGACGAATTGTTGCTCTAAAAATTGAAGCAATTATTCCGCATTCTTGCGGAGTAAAGCGTTTGTTTACTTCACAAATGTCAAACCCACCATGTCAAATGCTCCACCTTATAGTAGTGCTGCGACATCGACCTCAAACCATAGATGTTTTATAACATCGATCTTTCAAATAAGAGACATCGATGTCGATAAAACATTGGAAAACATCGATGTTTTTGGGGATGTTTAATTTTTGATGGATTTTTTTAGAAATCGATATACCAAAATTGAAACATAAGAGGTAATTTACACCACTGGTCACAATCTTAGGCAGAAACATCGATGTTTCTTCGATCATCAATACTTTTACCGATGTTTTGTTTTTACTGCAATTCTCTTTTAGATATGTGTTATCAACATATAAATCACCCTTTTCCACGATTTAAAGGCGAAAAACTACAAAACTTGATTAAAATAAATAGTTTCCCATTACATCCCATGTATAACCAGCTACGCATAATGGTGGTGGTTGGCGTCTGGCGGCGAACAAATGGGAAAATATAAACAATTCGAGTTTATATTAATATTTTATGGTTTATAGTTCCTTATATTAAGGCAATTTGTCACAATCGTCACACAGAAAAACATCGATGCAAACATCGATGTTGGATAATCATCGGCACTAAAACATCGGTGTAAAAAGTACTCGAAGTTATTCAAAAACATCGATGTTTTCAAAACATCGATGTCGCAGCCCTACCTTGTAGAAGTTGAACTGAAATGAGCTCTTTAGTTCACAGCTCATATCAACTGTTAAGCTGAAATGATACAGTGAGGTAGTGAACTAAATGAATGAACTAGTTTATTCTGTTGAGCTGAACCAAAAAGAGCGCTCACTTGAATGAACTAAAATTCCCAACTCTATTAAACACTTTATCCACTTAGCGGATTTTACACGTTTAACTTGTTTTGGGACCGGAATCTGCTAAATTTTGTATGAAAAAATATCTCATTTTAGCCTTAAATCATGTTAAATACGCTAAATTGAAACGAAGCTTTAGGAATTAGATTTTTTCATTTAAAAAAGTAAAACCGTTATTAATAAAATATGGTTAAAAACAAACATGATTATTAATGTATACAAATTGGGCAAATCTTTAAATTTTATGAGAACAAAATTGCAAACTCGCAACAATGAAAAATGTTTCTAACATGTTTCTTTTCAAAATATTTAGTATTTTTGTTTTTAAGCTTTATGAAAGAATTGTTCACACAATAATTGTTTTCTTTTAATTTTCGTTTGTTTTAATATAAAAAATTGTCTATAAAATTAAACCGTTCAAATTGTTTTTTCCACTTTCATTTATTTTTCTTTCTGTGAAAAAAATTTCATCAACTAAATGTTTTTAAAATTTTCGATTAAAAATTAAACAAAGAAATAATTATTTTTTTTGAATGCTAAGCTTTTGCAACAAACTAAATTAAAATTGTGAAACAGGTTGTAAAAACCCGGTTCCATTGGTTGTTCGGAAATGCTAAGTTCGTCCAAAAAACCGGTTGACCGGTTTTCGTTTTTTGAATACTCTAGCCAACATATGTTCGAAGTGCACGAAGAATATTTTTCGCAGAACGCTCATTTTCGTAATACAGCTGAAGGAGCAAATTTCTTTTCGCAGCAAAATTTGAATTTTTCGTTTCTTTTTTTTTTGTCTGGTAGAGCATTAAATGCGGATTTAAAAAAAAGAAAAAAGTTTGCGGAAGTCCATATTTTGTATAAATGTATTATCCGATCCTGATAAAATAAATTTCATAAATCGTTAAATTTATATTCCACCTAGTCAGGCAGGGGGGGGGGGGGGGGTTCAAATTTCCTCTGTATCGGAAAATCGGAAAAATCGCGCGAGTTTTTAAAAATAACTTTTTTATTTTGGTGTGTAAAAACTACAACAAAGGACAACGGAAATAAAAGACAACAATAACAACGACAAAAGAAACAACACCAAAAGACAAGAACAACAAGTTGATTAAACCAAAAAAGTGAGGTTAAAAATGATTTTTTTAAATGAGCTCTCAATGGGTTAATAAAAGAAAATATATTTATATACAGAGTTATAGAGTTTCACAAGGGCTTTGTAATGATACATATTTCAAGCAGATCCGATGATAAATACCTGAGATATGACCGATTATATAATCAAGCTTTAAAGGCTTATATCTCAAGAAGTTGGACCTAGCGCGACCAAGCAAAAGCCTTTACCGTTGGTGAAATTTTGGTGCAGATCTGATTTTGCTGCTACAACAGTTTTATGCCCGGTTGAATAATTTGTAGACGTTGTTTTCTGGTGACGTTGTTCATGATGAATTGTGGAAGAATGCTGAAGAAAAACAAGATGACAGTATGTCACCAGCCACGCGTGATCTGTGAAAAGAAAACCAAATGAAAAAACCACTAAATGAATCACACGTTACAATACATCATTAAAATAATTCCACGTCATTATGGCCTGGCCCACTGTAATGAGTAGCGCTTCGCTCGCGCGTCCTCTTTATGACGCTTACAAAACTAACATTTACATATTTTGCTGGCGTTGGTTGTTTGGTATGACTTGTTGGTTGGCAAAGTAGGCAGCAGGCACCTCAATTGGACCTGCCAGAGTTGAGCACGTTTTTAGCACATGTGCAAAGCAGAGCCAAACGTAAAGAGAGCAGCAGAAACACAATAAACAACACAAAACAAAAATAGTTAATTAAGGAAAGGAAAACATTATTTATTCATTGTACGAAATTGGATAGCTTTTTGATTTCGAGGTGCTTGCTGCTTGCAACCACAAATGCCAATAAATGCCACCAACCAAGTGCAGTGGCATCTTTTCCAATGACGGCACCACCTGGTTGCAATGGTAGCTAGAGTGGCGTTTATTGATTTGATTTTCGTTTTGTGGGTCACCACGTAGGTATAAGGAAAATGCAACAGCTACTTCCCCTGTCGCCACCACATGACTGAGGGTATTTAGTTATTTCGTCACACTAGGTTAACACAAGTACATTTGCACTCAAAAATCTAATGGGTCCAAACAATGCGAGACGGCTGCTGCTTGCAATCAATGTCAAGGCTACTTAGCTACATACATACATATGTCGATAAAATTTATAATTACTATAAATTTTAAATAAATAATATGTACTTTAATCTGTCATTAGACACATAACTTTAAATACTGTTTGATAGCAGAAAATTATAAAATATTTTCCATTTGATTTTGTAAGCCAATTTAGGGGCTTGGCCATTTGAATTTCAGTAGTAACATAACCAAAAAAAAGTGCCGAACCGAACTAAACACATCCTCAAAACAAGAATTTAATTCATCCATAATCCAAGCCTCTAGAAAGCGCCAGATATTGCATCCATTTAAGCATGGTACAGTATCTACATGGTAATAGCAGCACGCGTTGTTGCTGTTGTAGGCAGCAACAACAGGCATTTTGGTTTTGTTATACTCGCTTCTGTTGTCAAACCCTAAACAAATACATATCAACAAAACAAGAATACAAAAACAAAATACATGTGAGTTTCACACATAGAGTAAATCTTAGTACAGAAAATATTTGGCACATCTGACGTTTCCTTTCACACTCTTCTTGATGCGGTCGGTGTGATAGAGAGATGTTTGACGAAAAGTGGCATACACCAGGTGGAATTACAATAACTTCTTGCTTTCATTTCCCATGTCGTTTTGGTGAAAAACTGTGAAATTTAAATGTGGTTTAAACTTTTTTATTGACTGTTCCCAGTAGGCCGTGTCTTGAAGACATCCTCAAAGAAGCGTGGACGACAATGTTAAGTCCTTGAAGACATACAGGGGACAGCCCAAGCAAATCCTCGACGACATTTTAATACAAATGTCACAAAAATCGTTGACGACCGCACAAGCGACAGTGTGATTAATCGTGTCGCTAACGACGAGATGAGCGACAGTGCGAGTCATTGTCGTTGACGACAGTATTAGCGACATTCGCTGATATTGTTGTCAACGACAAGCTTAGCGACACTCGCTGATATTGTCGTCAACGCCGCTCATTTCGTCCTTAGCGTGTGAATAAGCTTGTCGTTGAATGATTGTCATTGACCACAATGTCCTATAGCCTACTACTTAAATAATTAACTTCAATTATTTAAACTAATCCATTTTGTTCAAATAATATATTTCACATAAAAATAAAATAAAATTACATTTCAATTCATTACAAAAACTTAACATACATACAAAAATGATTAAAAAATATAATTATTGTATATTCTCCTTCAGCTTTCTGGAATTTTGTTTATTTTTAGTGTTTTTTATTTTTCGGAATTTTGACCTCAATTGACTCTTCGTACGTCATACCCTCCATTTTTATTGATTCTATGACAAAAGACAATCTATTAGATTATTTAAACATATATATAATTTTTCTCGTCGCAAAGTTCTTAATGACGACATTTGAAACTTACCGATTTATATGAATTAAACACTTCACACGCGATAAATATGCTTCCTTATAACTCAGATGTTCACCATAAACTGAATTCTTTTCATTCAACTTGTTTTTTTCTCTTCATTACAATGAGACACATGACTCATGAGACTGCAAACAGAACCATTACTTTTTTTAGTTTGCATAAACATACACTCCCGTTCATTTAAATAACAACAGCAACAAATTTATATGCTACTGCTTTTTGATCAACTTTTGTTATGTACGAGCGAACTTGTCAAACAAGTTATACCGACGACAATTTAAGCGACATTGTCGCCCATCATGTCATCATCAGCTATAAAACCACACAATTTCTTACAGACGTCTTTAAAGACAATGTCTTTCCAGACTCTTGGCCTACTGGGTTATTGTTAGTATATATTTGTGTTGTATTTAACACGCAAAACGAAATGTCGTTGTTGTTATTTTGTTCGTTGTTTTGAACCATTGCCTCTATCTGGTATTAGTAAAGCAATTCTTTTCAACATCAAACGTAAATATCACACCAGGCCAAATGTCATAAAATTGGTGGGAGAACTATTAGATCTACTATAAGTATTAATCTATGGTTTCACACACATGAAAAAAATGAAATCAGCTGTTCAGACGACTTTACCATGAACATATTATTGTACCATGCACCTACATATGTATCTCGCAAAGCCACGTTTTAGAAAGAGCATCAAGCGCGTATAGCGCGTGCCTAACGCGGTTTGTTGGTGAGAGGTGTGGTGCCGCTGGCGGGGTAGACTTTCACGCACGATACCAAGATGGATTCATATGTATATGGCGAACGCATAAGCACAGCTGATTTGCTTTGTTTACATTGCAAACCACTTTCGAACTGTATGTTGTTCTTGTACGTGTTTGTTAACATTTATTGTCGGTATACGCATATGTTGGATTTGACACAACGTAAGTGAGAATCAAAATCAAAATGTATGTTGTTTTTGGCATCAATTTGCCATCAGCTACAACACAATAGATTAATACTTATAGTAGACCTAATAGTTCTCTCACCAAATTTATAACATTTGGCCTGGTGTGATATTTACGTTCGATGTTGAAAAGAATTGCTTTACTAATACCAGATAGAGGCAATGGTTCAAAACAACGAACAAAATAACAACAACGGAATTTCGTTTTGTGTGTTAAATACAACACAAATGTATGCTAACAATAACAGTCAATAAACAATTTTGAAACACATTTAAATTTCACAGTTTTTCACCAAAACGACATGAAAAATTAAAGCAAGAAGTTATTGTAATTCCACCTGGTGTATGTCAGTCAAACATTTCTCTATCACACCGACAGCATCAAGGAAATATTCTCTCTAGTATGAGATTACTCTATGGTTAAAGTATTCCACAAAAATGTTTCTCGTAAATTTTTTACTAAAGTTGCTGAACACATCCTATACCTAAAATGTAAATGTAACATGTTTTCCTATGCCGATTCATCATAAGAATGTACAAAAAGGGAAAATTTCACCCCCTTAAAAAAATCAGACGTAAACTTTCAAAACGCTTATACACGTATTTTTTGTTACCTCCTTAACCAGAATCCGTTGCCAGAACCTTGTTATTTTCGAAAAAGTTGCATTTTGTTCTACAGTGTAATTATTAATAATACAAAATTTAGAGACATCTTATTTTTTATTTTATCGGCTCACAAAATATAAACTTTCTTTTGAGACACCCTGTACTTATACATACATATATGTAGAAATCTGAAAATTAAGGTATTTTATCGTTTGCTCCACTGTTCTGGCACTCAGTCAAACTCGTAGTAGAATGAGAAGGTAAACTCAGTAGGCAGCTGATTTAAATTTTTTCTTGTCGTTTAGTTGGCCGCTTCCAAGGCTGCTTAAGAAAGTTGTGGTATAAGAACAGCTGACTTGTTTTTTTCATGCTGTGGTGCCAAAGTGGTGCACACTAGCTGTCAAATGCTGTTCACCTTTGTTTTGTGTCCGTTGTTCGTTGATATTGACATAAACTACACACCAAACAAGAATATAATGATGTTTGTTGTTGCCTTGTTGTAGTTTTTGTAGTATTGCTTCTACCTTTTTGAGCCGTGGCCGCTTCTGTCAGATTCAAAGGATTTGCTTTTGCACTTGTTTGGTTACATTTATTGTTGCTATACATATGTGTTGAATTTGACATGAGGAGAGCCGAAACAAAAACAACTTGCCTGTTGTTACCCACAATTGTTATTTTATCTACTGCGACTACTTGTTAATTTTATTACGGTCAAACTAATAAAAAACATCGTATACTTTTTGTGAACATGTTTGTTTAACATCTCTTGGCATCATTAACTCTCCGGAAGAACCAACAAAAAACCACCTCAAATTATGGTTTGGCTCTCTTCTTAATTTTCACAAAAATATAGGGATGTTTCCTCTATTCTTATACACATGGTCGTTCATCTGGATATTTGTATCAGTGGCTGTGTTATACTATAACAGAAATCACGTGATGTTTGTACACGTACCCAATAAGATATAGGCAGAAACCTGAGGATATGATAATGGATTTGATGGCATTGAACTTGTGAATGTTGAGGTAGATGAAAAGAACAGAAAAATTTGAGAGAAACTTATAGATTAATTTATACATGATTTGTCAACTCGCTCATCGGTTTAATGATGGAATTGAAGCGAACTTGTGTTTGAACGTCAAGAGAAGAATGCTGTCGCTGATATTGTTGCTGTGAATGTTCACAACACAATATTTGTAAATATATGAATATCGTGAATGCACAAAACTAAAAATTGAGGATTTTGTTCGACGGTGCGTTCGTTTCCTCCTTGAAGAAGCGCAAAGAGAAACGTCAGATGAGACGGATAAGAAATCTATGTATAAATTAATCTATGGAGAAACTAAGGAAAGCAAAATAAAATAGAATCCTAAGGAATAATTCAAGATGTAAAGTATTCATAGGTGTTGAACGCACCTACCACGAGTATTTTCTATCATGGAATAATTGTGTGCTAAGAATCGTATACAAGATGAGCGGGTTTTTGATGAGCGTATGCAGCGCAGTACACTGAGTAATGAATGTAAAGAGTAAACAGGTACAACAGATCCGTAACAAATCAGCTGATTTGTGTCAAATGTAAAGTAGCAGGCTGTAAGAACAGCTGATTGACTCTTGGCTAGTGTATAGAGTTTATAGAGTAGTGTTAAAAGTTATTCACACAAAGTTAGCAGAGGTTTGAGAGACTGTTTATCGTACAAAAACGTCTCTCAAATCTCTCACAACCTTTTATGAATAAGAGCGCTATTACACGATGAATTAATCCCCGCAAGAAAATTCGTAATTTTGCGTTCGTTAGGCAAAGAGATGTAGAGAAGTAAGAGAGGAGGAAAAAATGCCTTGGTATTGTGTTTCGGGGGATTTTTTCAATTTCTCTATGTGAATTTTGCGTTTTTGTCTTGATTGTGACATTTGATGGTTATCACTTTTATGATAATTCAATAATTCGGAATTGGAAAAATTCAACGTGTAATAGCTCGATGAATTACGTAGCAACTTTAAAAGAGAACTGAAAAATATGCCCGCAAGAAATGGCATCGTGTAATAGAGCTGTAAGGCACATAAAATCTCTATTTGTTTAGATCCAATTATGACATTTTGAATGTAATATTTCTGATTCCCAATTTCCAATTTAAAAATTTAATCAACAAATTAATGTTGATAACAAAAAGTGAATTATACGGAAGACCTTTTACAAATAACATACGATTTTCACAGACGATCTTATCGAAAATTGTGACTGAATTTTTGTACACACGTGAATATATGTAGGAAAGATTAGCGATACAAAAAAAACAAATCAAATGTAATCTAACAAAATAGGGTTACCCATAACTGACTAAAATTTAAGAAAGTAGTTCAAGAAAATACCAGTTCATGAGCTAGTGAAATATGAATTGAGCAAAACACACAAGAAAACATCTGTGCATCTGCAGATAACCATCGGTGCCCATCATATATGTTTTTCGTTGTTGCACAATTTGATTTTTTTTTAATTTCAATTGGAAATGGTGTAGTATAGAACTAGTTTAAATCAGTGCTTGAAAACAAATTATTAATACTCATTAAACTGTTCATTTCCAATTGAAATTTAAAAAAATGATTTGAAATTTAAAAATTCTGTCAGAAATTTGAAATTCATCAATTGAAATTTAAAAGACATCAATTAATATTTAACCGATCAATTGAATTTTGAAAAACATCAATTGATATTTAAAACACACGAATTGAAATTTAAAAGACATCAATTGAAATTAAAAAATCGAATCATTATCTGTTAGTGGGACTTTCTGGGCCACCTAACCGAAAGTTCTGGTAATCCTGTCTTTCTAGGCCTATTTTAATTTGTTCGCCGAAAGCTCTGCTAATCCTCGCTCCGACGAGTATAAGGCCACTGTGGCCGAAGATGTTGCGGATGAGCTGTCAACTTTGACCAGACGAAGTTCCACACAATTGACCGTTACACATTCTTCTCTGCAGCGTATTTTGATGAAAGGCTTGAAGATGTTTACTTACAAAGTGCAGGCAGTCCACTAGCTACTGCCTGGAGACCATCAATCAAGTCAAACTAAACTCACACCCTCCAAAACCTCAACGATGCAGAATACGGTTTTCGGTCGGAATATATCATGTGGGTTATCGTGAAGGGATATGAAAACAAACAAAATTTGCTCGTATGGGGCACTGAGAATCCACGTATCTTTAACGAAAAATGCCCCAATTGATCATCAACAATGGCGACGGTCTCTTGGCCGAAATCATGTTCAAGAAGTATTGGGAAAAAGGTCAATGTCAAGCTAAACGAAAAATTACATGAGGTGTCAGGGGGCACCCGGTTGTAACGAATTTCCTTTCGCTATATATTATCTACTAGTTAGTTCCAACACGCCTAAGGCGCCCGTTGAAAAATACGATAATTTAAATGGATCTTTAAGAAAATATACTTTTGTTAAAATGATAAACTTTATTTAATAAAAATTTTCTTTTTATAGAATGTATTTTTTTTTTTTTAAAAAGTATAGTTTTAGGTCCTTTTTGTAAGAATATGTATTATATTTTCCCGAAAAGGTCCTTTTTTAAAAGAGAGGTTCTTCTTTTATTAAAAGCTAATGTTGTATTTAAGATAAAGAGACTATTTTTAAGAAGAAGTACTTTTTGTAAGAAAAACCCATAAGAGTATGAATTTTTTTTTTACAAAGAAGTACAGTTTTTAAGAACAGGTACTTTTTAAAGAAGTGGTACTCTTTTTAGGAAAGTTTATTTTTTTTTTACAAAATTTACCTATTTTCAGAAAGGCTACTTATCTCAAGAAAAGAAAAGGTACTATTTTATTTTTAAGAAAAGGTACTTTTAAGGTCGTCGGTGGTGCAATGGTTAGTGTGCGCGGCTCTTGCACATGTCAAATGCTGTTCTTTCGGCGGCGGTCACCTCGCATAGTGACGGCGACACTGGCCGTGAAAAAGCTTCTCAAAATACCGTGCGGAATCGGTGTAAAACTGTAGGACCCAATCAGTGAGTGAAAACTGGAAAGCGCACAGCTCAGTGATTGTGAGAAGTTCTCCCCGGTCCCTTCATGGGATGTAATGGGAAATCATTTTTTTTTTTTTTTACTTTTAAGAAAAGGATTTTAAGAGTTTTTTTTACGACGTGGAATTTTTTTTAGAATTGGTCCTTTTCTCAAGAATAAGTACATTTTTAAGAGTAGGTACTTATGTATCTCAAGAAAAGTTATTTTGTTTCACAAAAAGGTACTGTTTAAAGAAAAGGAAGTTTTTTAAGAAAAGGCAATTTGTTGTAAGACCCCTTTCACACTCGGCAAGTTACTTGCGCAAGTCTCTTGCCCAAGTCTTGGTTTGTTAATGACAGAGGTAAGGTCGGGTTAGGGGAATAAATTTGAGGTACAGACTTGCTTGTACTCGGAAAGTTGAAAAACTGACTTGCGCAAGTAACTTGCTGAGTGTGAAAGGGGTCTCAGGGAATGTAATTTTTTATGAAAAGGGTACTAATTGAAAAAAAATATAAATATACTGTTTTTAAGAAAAGGTACTTGTTGTAAGTAAATTTACTTCTTAAGCAAATGTACTTCTTTAAGATAAGGTATTTTTTTTAAGAATAGGAATAGGTATTTTTTTTTGAGAAAATTTACTTTTTTTTTATGAATAGACACTTATTTAAGAACATTTTCTTTTTTAAACTTCTTTCACTTTTGGCGTTTCTAAATTTACTTTTTATTGGGTTCAAAACTACAATATATACCAAATATTGGTTACAGGCTCGACCTAGAAAACTTCCCATTAAACAAGAAATTTCCAACATATGTTAGTCTAGACACAAACCAAAGTAAAAGTACCCAACATAGATAAAGGAATTAACTAGATATCGCACATGCCGTGGGAAATTTCTTGTTCAAGGGGACATTTTCTAGATGGAGCTGAATGCAATAATTACAACGTTTGATCCCAAATAAAATAAACCTTGCGAGATGTATTTAGAACAGGTGATAGCAGTAGGTGTTGTAGGCAACATCAACAGGCATTTTGTTTTGTTTAGTGGGCCGATGCTGTACAAGTCAACACAAACGAATACCAACAATAACAGTACACCAAAAAAGCTCATAACCAAAATGCATTTGAATTAGAAAGTGGGGAACACAACGACATGAAAAAAAATAAATTAGTTGTTTGAATAGCACAACCTGGAAAATGATTCTATTTTTGTATTGAAAAAATGTCCCACACTGTTGAATAAACTTCAGTGAATGTTATGAGAAACGTCAATGAAAGTTACAAAACGACAACACAGCACCTAGTGGCAGTACTTAACAACGCCTGTGGGATGGATATCTACTTATTTCCTTTATCTATGGTACCCAATATAGTTGATAACATAAAGTAAACAAATATATGAAGTACAAGTGTTTAGTGTAATGAGTAATTTTCTAGATGTCGTTGAAAGCAATAAATGGGATTTTTTTTTTTAATAAAATATGAGAATAAAAATCTAAATCAAACGAAAAAATAAAGTAGAATATCTGATGGCCATCGAATTGCAAAGCCATGTCACCACCGTCTATGTCCTAATAAATTGGTTCGTCCTACGGTTCAGCTACCATTCCTTGTTGACAGTCCTCAGATACTCTGACGGTTTTGGCATCTGCTACCACAGAAGTTGCTACAGTTTTTGGACGGGGAAGTTTTTAGATTAAAAAGGCCTTCCGCGATGTTCATCTTTGACCGGTCTTACGGGTTTTCTCCTATTGATATCCCAACACCGGCCTCATGGATTTGAAATTGTTTTTTATATAAGAAACAAATGCTATTATGTAAAATCATATGAATTTTGTCACATTTTCCATTGTTTGAATTACTTTCACAAAAATTTCCCACAATTTTGAATAAACGTCAATGAGAATTATGGGAAAGTGACAGTAGTACAGGACAGCACCTAGTGAACAAAGTTGACAATGGTCGTGCTATATCTATTATTTTCTTTATCTATAGCTGATAATACTGGGTTGTAGCATAAAATAAATGGATTCCCATTACATTCCATGAAGGGATTAGGGAGAGCTTCTCACAACCTGTGAGCTGTGCGGGTTCTAGTTTTACACTCACTGATTGGGACCTACAGTTTTACACCGATTCCTAACGGTAGTTTGAGAGGCATAATAGTGTTAAAAAAAGTTGTTTAATTTTTTTTCATTAAGCCCCGATCCCGCAACGTGCAATAAGGAACTTCGTTCCAATTATCTTTCTTTTTCATTTTAAAAATATTCCAAAACAACAATGGTTGAATGTTTTTTGGACCACCTACTATAACGATGTTAAAACATACATATACTCGAGATATAAGACGAAATTGCCAATGTAACAGCATCTTTAACTGTAGGATGATCAACTGGGATTTCCAGGCCCATTTTAACTTTGTACTTTAAACATCACATTCTGCTCACATTTTGTAAAGTCCCCGATAACAAAGCACACTTTCTCTTATATTCCTTGAAAGAACTGGGGAGAGCTTCTCACAATCAGAGAGCTGTGCGCATTTGTAGTTTTTTCCCTCTATGATTTAGACTTAAAATTTTACACCGATTCCGAACGGGTTTAAGAGAAGCTGTATTTTATAGGTGCCTTGTAATATGGTTTTTTTTCAGTAAGTTTTTTTTTGTGTATTTTGCTCCATTATGAATGCAATTGGTTATGGTCAAGTTATCAGTTGGAAGGCACAACTTACACCTGAAAATTTGACAATAAATAATGGGCTGTGATTTTAGTTAAACATGTAGTGCTTAGTTTGGCAAAGACATGCACTAATTCGGGACATGCGATAATTTCTTTAAAATATTTCAAATGCCATTAGGGTCTTTCTATCAGCTTTAAGTAACTGCAAAATAATAAAATATGTATATTTTTAGATTTAAAATCCGGTACACACGTCATTCTTTTTGTTAATCGCTTCGAGAACAAAATATTCCCACAAAAAAAACATACGACTTTGTACAATCGACGTTTGACCTTATTAAATGTTCGAAAATATGCAAAGGGAAATGATAGATACAACACAGTTGAGACACAAATTATGGGTTCTAAATTATATGCTTGATATAGCAAATAACATGCGACCAATAGCGGTCCGTTATCAACTGGGCGCAATCTAATGTATAGATTGACGTAATACACGACGTACGCGTGCTCGCCTTTGCAATCGTTAGTGCCACCTCCGGTAGCCAGAAATACGATAATTTGGTATGCAAATGTCACTCGAAAAATATATTTTTTTATAGCATAAATTTGTATTTTGTCGATGGTCGGGATTGTAATGGGTCAATGAACGTTTACGTCGTCACCAATCATGCAAAAAAAACTTTTTTTTTTTTTGTAATTCTGTACACCATTAACAACTGACAACTTTGAAATAGTTTTTTTTATAAGAAAAAATATATTAAATTTGAATTTCTTGATAAGACATTACATATACTCACGAAATACTAAGTAATTGCAAATGTTAAACCTCCGGCATCATCATATTACTTCTAGAAACATTGGAATTTCTCGTATTAGGTAGTCGACATTTCCTAATCTTTTAAACGTGTGGTAAAAAATTGTTTCTGGGTTTGAAACAGAAATCATAAAGAGATTAAGGGAATGAAAATTGAAAATTAAGCTAAGCTTAATCAAGTGCAATCAAGTGCATAGATGCCGATTTTATAAAACGTCGTTGTTGTACATTGTATTGAATGGAAAAAAATATTCAGCTTAGCTGAATTCTCTTTTTATAAAAACAAATTAACTAAAATGTACAAAATTAGTAGTGCAATAACAGCATTTACCTCAATTTTAATTGCTTAAATGCAGATTTTGTAAAACCTAGTTTATTCTACATTGTTTTCAACCAAAAAACTTTTATTCAGCTAAGCTGAATTCTTTGTTTTTAACGAAAAATTAATAAATTAAAACCTAATTTAAAAATACATATTTATTTTTAAAAATTTGAAAAGAAAATTAAGATTTTATAAAATGTAGTGGGTTTCAAAATGTGGTTAACACTAAAAACTTGTATTCAGCTAAGCTAAATTCCCCTTTTATAAATCAAAATCCGTAAATACATATTTTAAAAAGCGTAGTGGGGGTCCCCTTTTTTGTTTCGATTCTAAAAATTCTAAAATTTAACATTTATTCTACATTGTTTTCAACCAAAAAACTTTTTTTCAGCTAAGCTGAATTCTTTGTTTTTAACAAAAAATTAATAAATATAAAAACGAATTTAAAAAAATTTATTTTTAAAAATTAGAAGCGAAAATTAAGATTTTATAAAATGTAGTGATTTTCAAAATTTGTTTTAACACTAAAAATTTGTATTCAGCTAAGCTGAATTCCCCTTTTATAAATCAAAATTCGTAAATACGGAATTTAAAAAATGTGGTAGGGGTCTTCTGTTTTGTTTCGATTGTAAAAAATATATTCAGCAGAGCTCAATTGACTTAAAACAAAATTTTAACTTTAAAGTATTCTATAGTAAAAATTCAGCTAAGCTGAATTCGATTTTAAAAGCATCAGCACCAAGTTTGAATACATTTGAAAGCTATTTGGTAGTTAAAATTAAAATATTAAATCTAGCTGAATTCGGGTTTAAACGCATGGATGCATATTTTCTAAAATTTAACAGTTATTCTACATTGTTTTCAACCAAAAAACTTTTATTCAGCTAAGCTTGAATTCTTTGTTTTTAACGAAAAATAAATAAATATGAAACCTAATCTAAAAATATTTATTTTTAAAAATTAGGAGCGAAAATTAAGATTTTATAAAATATATTGGTTTTCAAAATTTGTTTTAACACTAAAAACTTGTACTTAGGGTTTTTGTCCCGGGATTTCCCGCCCGGGAATAACCGGGAATTCCCGGCATTTTCCATTCCCGTTTTCCCGGGAAATTGCCCTCGGGATCCCGGGATTTATACATTCCCAGAAACCAGAAAAATGGTATGACATTAAAATTTAAACTAAAATTTATGTGTCTACTGTTTGAAAATAATGTTAAACAACATTTAAGCCACATTCTCAATGCAATTTACAAGTTAAATTTTGGCTCTCTCATATTCACTTATGATATTTTACATAATGGCCTTTCGTTTTTTATACATAAATGTAGTTTAACTTTTTGGCGCAGAAATTGTTTTGTTCCTATGAAGAATACATAATATGTTGAAAGCGCCATCTGTTGTGTGTTCTTGATTGGAACAAAATTGTCTCTAAGTAGTTTTGCTCAAAAGTTGAACTCATTTATGTTAAAAAAACCAAATGTCATTATATAAAATGCTATGAGTTAGAATGAGTAGTCACGAATGTTTTGACTTTGCAATTTGGCTGCTTATTTATACACTTCAAAGTTACAGTAACCGTTGTTTTAGTCTTTCGTTTGTTTGTTTTGATTTTATTCATTTGAAACGTTTCTTGCTGTTGCTAATGCAACGAATTTATTCAACTCATAAAGATTTTGTTTGTAAGCTGCTATTGTACTAAGTTTTCTGCGTCATTGTACTCTCTGCTTAAACTACATGCGAGGTAAGAGAAATTAATAGTATAGAAAAGAAAAATAAGCCCTATTAATAGTATGAAAGACAAGCAATCGTTCTAAAAACATATTAAAATCGGAATTTAAATAATTTGAAGCAAGTGGGAAGAGAGGTTCAAATTTAAAACATTTATATAATGCAGTTTTAACTATAAAACCAACTTCAGTGGAAAGTGAAAGGTCGTTTTCCGTTGCAGGTAACTTTGCCACCAAAATAAGAAATAAACTTTCAAATGAAACTCTAAATGCGCTTTGTGTATTAAAAAGTGTTTATAATGAGCTTGAGACAAATAAATAAGTTTTAAAAACGAATATTAATTTCTTGTGAAAAGTATTAATTTAATATATGTATGTATGTATATATTACATTTATATTTGCAAACGAGTACAAATGTCTAAACAATATTTTAAATAAACCATTTAAAAAAAAAAATTTTGTCTCATTCATTTCTCGTCCGGGATCCCGGGAAATCCAAAAATTAATCCCGTTTTCCCGGAGTAGCAAATTTCCCGGGAAAAAAAAACCCTACTTGTACTCAGCTAAGCTGAATTCCCCTTTTATAAATCAAAATCCGTAAATACGAGCTGTAAAAAATGTATGGACTTTAAAACGTTTCGATTCTAACAAATGTATTCAGCAGAGCTCAATTGACTTTTAAAACAAAAATTTAACTTTAAAGTATTCTAAAGTAAAAATTCAGCTAAGCTGAATTCGATTTTAAAAGCATCAGCACCAAGTTCATAAAACGTAGTAATTTTTACATTGTTTTAGTATTGAAACTTGCTTTCAACTAAGCTGGATTGCCGTTTTATAACAATAATATAGCTTGAATACATTTGAAAGCTATTTAGTAGTTACAATTAAATTATTTAATCCAGCTGAATTCGGGTTTAAATGCATGGATGCATATTTTCTAAAATTTAACATTTATTCTACACTGTTTTCAACCAAAAAACTTTTATTCAGCTAAGCTGAATTTTTTGTTTTTAATGAAAAGTTAATAAATTTAAAAAACCTAATTTAAAAATATTTATTTTTATAAATTAGGAGCGAAAATTAAGATTTTATAAAATGTAGTGATTTTCAAAATTTGGTTTAACACTAAAAACTTGTATTCAGCTAAGCTGAATTCCCCTTTTATAAAACAAAATCCATAAATACGGACTTTAAAAAACGTGGTGGGTTCTTCTGTTTTGTTTCGATTCTAACAAATGCATTCAGCAGAGCGCAATTGACTTTTAAAACAAAAATTTAACTTTAAAGTATTCTATAGTAAAAATTAGCTACGCTGAATTCGATTTTAAAAGCATCAGCACCAAGTTCATAAAACGTATTAATTTTAACATTGTTTTAGTATTGAAACTTGTTTTCAACTAAGCTGGATTGCCGTTTTATAACAATAATATAGCTTGAATACAATTTGAAAGCTATTTAGTAGTTACAATTAAATTATTTAATCCAGCTGAATTCGGGTTTAAATGCATGGATGCATATTTTCTAAAATGTAACATTTATTCTACATTGTTTTTAACCAAAAAACTTTTATTCAGCTAAGCTGATTTCTTTGTTTTTAACGAAAAATTAATAAATCTAAAACCTAATTTAAAAATATTTATTTTTTAAAATTAGGAGCGAAAATCAAGATTTTATAAAATGTAGTGATTTTCAGCTAAGCTGAATTCCCCTTTTATAAATCAAAATCCGTAAATACGGACTTTAAAAGCGTGGTGGGGGTCTTCTGTTTTGTTTCGATTCTGAAAAATGTATTCAGTAGAGCTCAATTGACTTTAAAAAAAATTCCTCAGCTGAATTCGATTTTTAAAGTCTAAACGCAAATCTGTTTTGAAACTAAAGCCGCTTGTATTTAGCTGAGTTTTAATTTTATAACAAAAAAAAAGAAGTTGAATATATTTTTCAGATTAATTTAAAACACTCAGCTAATATGATTTCAGTGTTAAAGGAAGAATTTTAAATTAAATCGATTTTAAATACTAAAATGTAGACGTTATAAAATGCAGTGGGTTTTTTACATTGTTTTGAAACTAAAATCAAGTATTCAGCTTAACTGAAGTTTCTTTTCAGGAAATTTCAAATATTTAGTTACTTATACAATCTTACATACTATTATTTTAAGCAAATCTTATTGCCAGCCTAGCCCAATAAAGAATGCAAAAATATTTGCCCGGCGTTCGTTTTAAACGTGTTTTTCTTAAGTTCATCAAGAAAGTTGTCGGCTACCAATTCCGATTGTTCCCATTTATTTACCATTTCCATTCATTGTTATCTTGGCAAGATTAGCAAACGTCTAGGATATTTTAAAGGTCTAAATTCAACATTAACTGAAAATTCTATACACCCTATAATAATATAAAATATCGAAAAACTTTCAATTTAGTCTTGATATTTATATTAGTGTCAAGCAGTAGACGAACGCACGACCCTGAATTTGATTGTTGCTAATTACAAAATACCGAATTATGCTCAGGTTAGCATTTTTATCAGGTTCAATATTTTCATAAACTTGAGACCAGCGATTATTTTCTTTGGTATATACATAGGTACATAATAATTGAAATTGTAAATACTTCGAAGTTGAACCAATTCAGCTGAGCTGAGTTAAAAAAATCAATAATTACGCACTGTGAGAAACAGATAGTAGCATATTATATAATTCAGCTAAGCTGAATAAACGGTTATACATTGTTTATAATATCCATCTTCAGTTTATTATGGAAAATCTGGATCTTTTTAATGTTTTGCGATTTCTTTAAATAAAATGATTATGGCTCTTCCAAGAATGATTGACTAATTAAATGAAGAATTTTATCATGCATTGAATTGATTTACAATTGGTTGTGTGGATTTTTTTTATTGCGGCCAGATAACTTTTGCGTAACACGATACCATTGCAATCAGCAACCTATTTTTGTTTTTATATTTTAAGGACTGGTTTTTGATTGTTAATTAAAAATTGTTTAAAAAATTATTGCAAATACACGTTAACCTTAAATGTTAAATTATGTGATTTAAGACTGAATATTTGCAAACAAAAACACTTGATTGGATGCGTAATAACACATTTCATTAATTAAATACTTGTATAATTAATCATCACTTAATTCCATAAATTAATAAGATGGGTTTCTTTTTATATAACGTTGATTAAAAGCCATATTTTAGCTGCTAAGATAAATTTAAGCGTAGCTGAATTCGTATATTTGGCCTTAAACTCTTATTTTCTATAACTTGGGTGTTAGTATAAACTTAATATCTCCATTCAGCCCAGCTGAATTGCATAAATTTCTGTAAATGTAACTAAAAAAATATTTCCTCTATTTTAAGTTCTAATACCTTTTTGATTTCCGTAATATGTTCATTTAGCTGAATGACAATATTTTCTTAAATCTACTAACAATTGATAGGTTTTCGAACTAAAATATTAACTCAGCTCACCTACAAAATTGTTGTACTTAGATTATAAGGCATATACTGAGTAATTAACAACTAAAACGTTATTTCCTTTGTCATGAGTTCATATACTGAATTCAGCAAAAAGCATTCAGCTGAGCTGAATTGATTGTAGTTACTTAAATGTGTATACGTTGTCTGTTTTTATTTAGTCTTTCAACTAAAAACGTAAATTCAGTATAGCTGAATACTTCGTTATAGCAAAAGCTTAACTTACATGTATTCCAAAAGCATTATCTGATTCAGCTGAGCTGACTTCGAGTTTAATTGTAAAAAAGCAGATTATATAAAACGTAGTTTGTGTTTATTTAGTTTTTAAAGTAAAAACGAAAATTCATTAAATTTATATTCTCTTTTTTAAAGCAAAAGTTTAACTTCCATGTATTTTAAAACTATATTAGTCAAAAAGTATGCATTTAGCTCAGCTGAATTTGGGTTTAAGCGCATACATGCAGATTATAAACAACCTAATTTGGTTTTCATTAGTTTTCAGCTAAGATAAATCCTCTTTTTTATAAAGCCCCGTATTCAGTTTTTGCGAAATTTTCGTACGAAAATCTATAATTTATTTCTAAGTCGAAAATTTTGCAGCGGATTGTTAGCACCTACATATGTATCTTTGAGTTACCATGCAAAAATGTAATTTATAATTCATTGACGCACTCCCAATTTATTTTTAACGCATGTGGTGTTACTTTTGGTTGTTACACAATTATCGAAATATCAAAATTCCGGTCCCAAACAAGTGTTTTCGTACGAAGAAGCTTTTGCGTAACAACCCTGTACTTGATTTTATAAGAAATTTTCGTACCAAGCAAATGATAAGTGATCAAAATGTTCGGTTCATGAAATTTTCGTTATTTTTTATACACGTACTTCTTATGACAATGAAAATTTCTTAAAAACTGAATATGGGATTTAAAAATCAAATGACTGCTGTGCTTATATCTTAAGACACAGACTACGCAATTCACTACAATTATCTTTAGCTGAATTTCAATATTTTCCCTTTACCTTTCCTAAAACTATAATTCCTTTGCTTTTAGTTCGTATACTTCTTGATTCACTAAATGCAGCTCTGCTGAATTGTAATATTTTCTAAAATCTATTCACAATTAGTAAGTTTTAGGGCGTACGAGAATTTTGAATTGAATAATATTCAGCAAAGTTGTATTTATGTTTTTAACCTAAAAATTATTCCAGATTAACTAAACTAAGCCTAGCTGAGTTGTAATATTTGCATATATCTACTAATAATTGATCATTTTAAATTGAATTGTTGTTATTCAGCTAATTGTTTTCATGTTTTTTACATAATTTATATATAATCCTACTTGATTTACGAAATTCAGCCCAGCTGAATTGTAATATTTTGTAGTTGTTTCCATTAAAACTTCATTTCCCATATCTGTCGTTATCAAACTACTTTATTTATTTGAATTTGAATTTTTATGACCGATTTTGTTAGAAAACTACTTTATTTTGTAACTAAAATTTTGCTGAATTGTTCTGTAATTTACTTTTGTGATAATTTTCTACTTAAATTGTGTAATTCAGTTCAGCTGTCTTCTTAGTAATAGTAATATAACTTGTCTTAGTAATATAACTTGATTTTCTAAATTGGTCTCAGCTGAAATGTAAAATTTCTGTTTTTTTTGGAACGAAGTTCCTTATCGCACATTGCGGGATGGGGGTTAAATGAAAAAATGTTAAACAACTTTTTTTAACTACTTTATTACAACCCATTATTATCAACTATATTGGGTACTTTTGGTTTGGTTACCGGGAAGTTTTCTAGGTGGAGCCTATTTATTACATATTGAAGTTTTCAACCCAATAAAAAGTAAATTTAGAAAAGCCAAAGTGCAAGACTGGCAAATCCATGAAATACAATCCCGAGCATGGAATTATATTATACTCTTACTTTTGATTTGGTTTGTGTCTAGAGTAACATATGGGGGCATATTTTTTGTTTAATGGGAAATTTTCTAAGTGGAGCCTGTTTATTACATATTGTAGTTTTGAACCAAATAAAAAGTAAATTTAGAAAAGCCAAAGTGAAAGAAGTTTAAAAAATAAAATTTTCTTAAATAAGTGCGTTTTCTTAAATAAGTAAATTTTCTGAAAAAAAAAAATACCTACTCATATTCTTAAACAGAGTACCTTTTCTTAAAAAAAAATCCTTATCTTAAAGAAGTACCTTTGCTTAGAAAAGTAAATTTTCTTACAAAAAGTACCTTTTCTTAAAAAAAGTATTTTTTTTAAATAAGTACATTTTCTTAAAAAACTACATTATCTTACAACAAATTGCCTTTTCTTAAAAAACTACCTTTTCATTAAAGAGTACCTTTTATGTTCTTGAGAGAAGTACCTACTCTTAAAATTGTACCTGTTCTTGAAAAAAGTACCAGTTTTAAAAAAAATCCCCTTAACCGTTTCTTTTTTCTTCAAAAACAACATTCTCTTAAAAAAACCTTTTCTTACAAACATTCGTTTTGTTCAAAGTACCTTTTCTTAAAAATAAAATAGTACTTTTTTTTTTGAGATAAGTAGCCTTTCTGAAAATAAGTAAATTTTCTTAAAAAAAATAACCTTTCCCTAAAAAGAGTACCACTTCTTTAAAAAGTACCTGTTCTTAAAAAAAATACTTTGTAAAAAAAATGCATACTCTTAGGCTTTTTCTTACAGAAATTACCTCTTAAAAATAGCTTTCAATAAAAGAAGAAGAAGAAGCTCTCTTTAAAAAAGGACCGTTTTGGGGAAAATATAATACATATTCTTACAAAAGGGACCTAAAAATATATATTTTTTTAAAATATACATTCAATAAAAAAAATTCTTAAACAAAGGTTATCGTTTTACAACAAGTATCAACAAGAACTAATTAGTACATAATATATAGCGAAAGGAACTTCGTTCCAACCGGGTGTCCCCTGACACCTCATGTAATTTTTTGCTTAATAATAATTTTAGCTTTAGTCCAAATAATGTTTTACTAACTTCAACCTAGCTGAATTATAATATTGTCGGGGTTTTACATATTTTGATAGTTCTTTTATCATAATACTACTTAATCTACTAAGTGCAGCTCAGCTGAATTGTAATATTTTTGTTTTTTTTTACTCAAACCCTTTATTTTCCATGCCTTCAATTGTACTACTTATCAATTGCTGGTATTCAGCTTCGCTGAATTGTATTTCTTTTATAAAACCGGGTAACATTTGGTATGTTTTTAGATATTGCGAATATTTTTATGAAAATATAGTAATTCAGCACAGCTGAATCAGTTTTTTTTATTAAACAAAATAAATCACGCTCAAACAGCAACTGTGTTATAAAATGTTAATCTGAATTACATGGCAGATATTGACTTTTGGCCTCTATTTCTTTACTAAAACAGATACAAAAAAAAACAAGAAATGTTTAAAAATACCATATTTGTCTTACCCAGTGACCGAGAAAAGAAGCACGTTTTTCGAAATAGTTTCTTTATGATTGTAACTAATTTGAAATGTTTATTTCAGGTTTATTTTAGTTACGTCTTTTGTTATTATTAACGGGTTTGTTGTCGTCGTTAATATTCTTCTTATATTGGTTTAAATTGAATTGTACTTTGGACCGCATCATATGTTGTCAGTTTCACAGCTCGTCGTTTCTTTTTGTCTGCCGTCCCATCCCATTCGCCCCATTCAATACGTGATTTTGTTTTCATGGGTTTTTTGTCTTGGTTTTGTTTTTGTTGTATACAATCTGTTGCTCTATCGCACATTCGTTTCAATATGTATTTTTTCGCTGTTGCTGAAAATTTTTGTTTGATACGTTTATGAATGATCGAATGCTAAGCGTTCGATGGCTGAGTGGTATGTGTAGCGGATTTGTATGCGAGCGATTGTGGGTTCAATTCCTGTCGCAAGGCGATTTTAAATTCTATTCGAATTATTTAGTTTTGCACTTTAATTGAAATTAATGGACTTTTTCTTTGTAATCATATAAAAGAAGAGTTCAATAAATTATTTGAAGTGCTAGAAAAATTTGTTTTCAATTTGCAACTATTGGCTACGCTAACATTTACTAGTCAGTATACTAACGAAAACTATAACATTTTTTGGTAAAAATTTCAAGCGAATTTATTAAATTATATTTTTTATATTTCATAAATGACAGGAAGTCAATTCAGCTGGCCTAAGGTAGAAATAAATGTCAGGGTTAATGACACTTCCTGTATCCAGCCAAGCTATATTTTCATTTTATCAAAAAAAAAAAAAATTCTTGTGTGTTTTTAAAAAGGTATTTTGTAGTAAAAGTTTAGACATTCAGCTATGCTGAATTAGTTTTTCATTAACTGCAGATCATATAAAAAGTTGTTTTAGTTTTTTATTCAGTTAAGATGAGTTTTTTTATTTCTGAACAAAAACGTATTTTAAAAATATCCATTCAATACACCAAATTATAAAGTTATGGCAGGCTGAAAATGATTTTAGAAGCATAAATGTGTATTTTTTTAAACGCTGTGGTTTTAATTGTCTTTTGAATCTAATAGCCATATAAGCTGAATTCAATTCTATTTTTATGAAAATAAAACCACACTATTTTTTAAATGTACACGTGTCAAAAATTAAACATTCAGCTGAGCTGAATTTGATTTTAAGTGCAAATATAGGGATTATAAGAAACGTACTTTGTTTTAATTTAGTTTTTAAACTAAAAACATGTATTCAGCTAAGCTACATTTTCTTTTTATAAATATAAAAAAAAAATATATTTTTTTAAATGTAATGGGGAGTACGAAATAAATATATACTTTCATAAAATATACTTTATGAAATATATAAAATATATATATATAATGTATAAATATATACTTTCAGTTTAGCTGAATTAATTTTTAATTAATGAAAAAATTATTGATTTTGAATTAATAGAAAACGTTGTTTGTTTTATTTACAAGCCCAACTAAAATCGTAATTTCAGTAAAGCTGAATTATTTTATATAACAAAAGTTTAACTGACATGTATTTGTAAAGCATTGTATAGTCAAAATTAAAATATTCAGCTAAGCTGAATTTGATTTAAAGTGCATAAATGCAGATTATATAAAACAGAGTTTGTGTTAATTTAGTTTTTAAACTAAAATCGTAAAATCAGTAAAGCTTATTTGTTTTTGATAACAAAAGTTTAACTTACATGTATTTAAAAAACAATAGTCGAAATTAAAACTATCAGCTTACACATATTAATTAAACAAACAAATTAAACAAATTTCAACATATTCTTCCAACTGGCTCCAAGGATACGGTCTGGCTGGTCTTTCCAGCGGAGTCTTGGTCGTCCTCTTTTCCTGCTTCCATCGGGTACGTTATCAAAAATTTTCGCGCTGGCTCATCTTCATCCATTCTGATAACATGGCCTAGCCAACTCAGTTGGCCCACTTTGATTCGTCTAGCTATGTCCACGTCAGAATAGAGATTATATAGCTCTGCGTTCCAGCGACGTCGGTACTCGCCGTTTTCCCTAACAGGACCATATATTTTACGGAGAATTTTTCATCCGCTTGCGATATGACACAAGTTTCGGAGCCATATGTCAAGACAAGTAAAATAAGAGTCTGATATAGCTGGACTTTTGTCCGTCGAGAGAGGGCTTTGTTCCTAAACTGCTTGCTGAGCCCAAAATAACATCTATTTGCAAGCACAATTCTCCTATTTATCTTCAGGCTGACGTTGTTGTCCTAGTTCACGGCGGATCCAACGTAGACAAATTCATCTACCACTTCAAAATTAAATCGGTTGTCAACGTTCAAGTGCGGACCAAGTCGAGAGGTTTCTCTAGTCGTTGACACCATAAATTTTGTCTTGCCGTCATTAACAGCAAGATCCACCTTCGCTGATTCCTTTTCGATTCTTGAAAATCCTGCAGTTACTGCAGCCTTTCTCATTATTCTCTCCATTAAGATGTTGAAGAGATTGCACGAAAGTGTGTCGCCTTGTCTAAGACCTCGCTTGGTACAGAATGGTTCAGTGAGGTCTTTCCCCACTTTCACTGCTGATTTGGTGTTGGTCAGCGTCATTCTACAGAGGCGAATCAGTTTTGGCGGGAAAACCAAGTTCAGACATAGCTTCGTACAGTTTTCCCCGTATGGGGCTATCGAAAGCAGCTTTGTAATCGACAAAAAGGTGGTATGTATCGATTTGCTTTTCGTGGGTCTTTTCCAGGATTTGGCGTAGCGTGAATATTTGGTCAGTTGTGGACTTGCCTGGTCTAAAACCACACCATCCAATCAGGTTTTCAATAATTGACTTTAGTCTTTCACATAATACGCTCGACAAGACCTAATACGCGATGGATAAAAGACTGATACCGCGATAGATGGAACAGACACACGAATCACCCTTTTGGAATACAGGACATAATACACTGAGACTCCAATCGTCGGGCATAGATTCCCCCAGCCATATACCGCATATCAGTTGATGCATGTGGGCTATCAGTCCTTCGCCACCTGCCTTAAAAAGTTCAGCGGGCTTTATTATTCTTCAGGCGGGAGATCGTCGTTCTAATCTCGTCTTGGTTGAGGGGGGTACAATCTATACTATCTTGCACTATCATTACCTCCTGATCTTCAGTGGAAGAATCTGAGTGGAGTAGTGCTGAAAAGTGGTCTCTCCACATATATATATATACATATAATCAGTAGTGACTAATCTAAGTTAAATTTATTGCCAATAATGGAAAAAATGGGTCGTGGTGGGTGTTCATACTACTGCTGCTGAAAAAGATGTAATTCTTAAATTAAAATCAGAAGGGTTATCAATGCGACAAATTGCCCAAATAATGGATTGCTCCAAAAACAAAGTGTTTAACGCGATTCACTCCAGCAGCACCATCGAAACCAGAGGCAGAAAGCGTGAAACGTCAGCGCGTTTTGACAAACTTTTAATAAGGTACTCCAAAAAGAACCCCTTCGAGATAGCAAATGACCTTAAAAATAAGTTGTGTGCTACAGTAACAAATCGTACGATAAGGAATAGACTTTGAGAAGCTGGACTTATGGGTCGGAGTCCAAGAAAAGTACCCCTTCCTAGTAAGAAAAATATACAAAAAAGGTTGGATGGAGTTTGCCAGACAACATCTTGGCCGCCGAAACTGGAACAACGTTCTGTGCTCTGACGAAACGAAGATTAATTTGTTTGGATCAGATGGAAAATCGTTTGTACGTCGCCCTGCTAATAGTGAGTTTAACCCACAGTACACAAAAAAGACCGTCAAACACGGTGGCGGGTCCTTGATGATTTGGGGGTGTTTTTCTGCATCTGGCGTTGGTCTAATTTTCTGGATATAAGGAAAAATGACCCCTGTAGATTATTTGCATATACCCAGAACAAAATGCTTCCATTTGCTAACGAAGAAATGCCGTTAAGGTGGGAATTTATGCAGGATAATGACCCAAAACATTTTGCCCGAAGTGTGGAATCGTGGTTTGAACAAAATCAAGTACCCGTTATGGAGTGGCCATCGCAATCTCTGGACTGAAATGGAGCACCTCTGGGACCTCTGGACATTGTAAAAAATAAAATTGGAGCGTTTAAATCTAAAAATAAGTATTAAATGTGGGATAAAGTTCAGGAAGCTTGGTACTCCATTTCCTCGGATATCTGCGCCCATCTTGTTAGTTTAATAAAGCGACGATGCCAGGAGGTTATTAAAATGAAAGGAGCTTCTACCAAATATTAAAATAATATTCGGATTTATTGGAGTAGCAATCGTTGTTTTATATGTCTAAACGAAATTTTATAAAACTTTTCACTTCTAAAACATTCTTTGTAACGTGTAGAGTCATTGAATAAATTCGTTTTTTATTTAACATTTGTTGTGGTACCGTTCCTTATTAAGTAACTAACAACAATAGGATTAGATAGCAAAACTAAATTTATTCGGTTATATATAAAATGCCCCTATTAGTTTTTCCAGGCATATTTTTTTATTATGTAAGTTATTCGAATACAGCAAGACTGCAATTTTATTTTTTTTAATTTTTGAATACACAAATAGAGTACCTTTAATTTAATGTGAATACTTTATTTTGTATGTATATGTAAAAATAAATTGAAATTTAAGAAAATATTAAACATTTCATGTGTCCCTATTATTTTTTTCCGACACTGTATTCACGACATCACGTGACAGAAACCGGAAACCTTGCAAAATACATCGATACTTGCGAGGTTGCATACAGGTCGACTTGTACATAACAAGCATCATACATAATTTAAAATACATTATCATTAATCAAACGTAATTCAAAATGCATTATCATCAATCAAATGTTCATAAAACTTCCAATCGCTTATCGGTTATTCTTTTATTAATCTTTATTCTCTACCTGTACACCAAGTACCAAGTCGAACAGCTGTTTCATCGAAACCCCCGGATATTACTGCATAATAAATTCTATAATCAAAAACTTATTAGCATAGTCTTCAACCCTTTCGAGATAATTTTGACAGCCTAAAACTAAACTACTAATAATACAACATATTACACTATTACACTAAAACTAATGATTTTGACAAATCAATGCTGTTTTGTTGGCTCCATTGTATGAATGTTTCCAAGCATTTAATAGCATCATAGTACTTTATCTTTACTTCAAATGCTGCGTTTTCATCAGCTACATGAACATTTTCGTCGCTATCTTCATCGGGGGAGGATATCTCAACTTCATCCCTATTCCAGTTGATTAAATCATCCATATCAAAACATATCTAAATTGAACGAAATGCATATACAAAGTTGCAAAGTTTGGAAAAAGTAAAGTAGGCTTACGTTTGGAAATTTGAACTTAACAGCCTAATACCACGTCTCATACAAACAATTTCTTCTCGGTGCATTAACCGCTTCAGCGGAATGTCATCTTCCTCATCGAATTCTAAATCGGTTTTTTTTTGGTAGTCGTTGTTTTAATTCAAATTTTTGATTTTTTTAAAATTTTTTACTTAAAATAAACAAATAGTATTAAAGATATGGTCTATTTAACATACACACTGTCTCCAAATCGAGCACTCTAGCATATTCATTATATAAACATAAGTGATTTTCTTTTACAAGCCAGATAACAATTCAAGGTACAATTTACTTTATATAAATTTTAATTTGTAATGAAAAGGCTTAAAAAACATTACTGTATGTGTTATTCTAAATCCGTTGCATATAAAAATTTATTCCAGCATTTTGACAGTGTCTTGTTTTAACGAATTCCAGGCGAGACCAAGCATGGATGCAGCATCATAAATAGTATGACCCTTGAGAAACTCCACAATGTTATTTGATTCAGATGACACAATTTTTGCACGACGGCTACTTCGGTATTGCATTTTTACCAAGCAAATTGCATTTTGGTCCATGGGCTGGATAAGGGGTGCGACATTTGGTGGCATATAAATTGTCCATATTTTCCCATCTTTTTTGTAGTTTTGACAAGCTTTTCAGCAGAAGGATGACTCGGAGCATTGTCAAGAATCAATAATGCCTTCAACGGTAGATTGTTCGCTTGTAAAAATGATTCCACCTACGGACAGAGATCCGCTTTACTTTTTATAATAAAAATAAAAAATAAATGGTTTCCCATTACATCCCATGAAGGGACCGGGGAGAACTTCTCACAATCACTGAGCTGTGCGCTTTCCAGTTTTCACTCACTGATTGGGACCTACAGTTTTACACCGATTCCGAACGGTATTTTGAGAAGCTTTTTCATGGCTAGATACTCGATAGTGTCGCCGTCACTATGCGAGGTGACCGTCGTCGAAAGAAATTTTAAGGTGGTTGGAGCAGGGATCGAACTCAGGATCTCCTGTACAAGAGGCGCGCACACTACCCATTGCCCCACCGACGGTCACTTACTTTTTATAATGCTGGTAATAATTAACTCATACTAACCTCGGGTACAAACATTTGAAAGAACCACACCTTAAATATTCCAGAAAGCATCCAGGCACTTTTTGTATGCATATAATTTAGAGGCAATTCTTTATTTCGAAATGACCGCGGTCTTTTTGCTTTACCAATAAGAAGAGGTTTTATTCTTTTTGAGCCGGATGCGTTTGCGCAAAGGAGAACTGTTACCCTTTCCTTAGACAATGTCTGGAAGCATTTTCCAATATAGGCCCGTCTCGTCAGCATTGAATATTGCATCAGGCATTAAAATGTTCTCCTTGATAACATTATAACATTTTGTAAAGACCTTTTAAATGGATCCACCAAGTTTTCTCTCGATGATAACTTCTCACCATATTCCTTAAGCATTCGTAAACCAAATCTCTTTTTAAATCTGTTCACCCACCCGTCACTTGCATGAAAATCTCCATCATGTATGTAGCGTCTTTTGTAGCTCTAAGGCTGTTAATTTAAGTCCTGTGCCAATATGTTTTTTCTTTAGTCAAGAACCACTCATAAAGCTTCTTTTCCATCTGTGGATATTCACGTTGTTTAAGAGATCAACGATTTTTTGATCCATTGTTAGTCGCTTCTAGGTTTGAAACCATATTTTTTCATTGTCTTTAATGTGCATATTGATGCCATAGAAATTCCATATTTTTGAGAAATAACGGAAAGACCAAGACCTTTTCTGCAATCATCTAAAATTTTTATTTTTTGACTTAAGGAAATTCTATTTCTTTTGCCCATATTAATTTCGCGATGTCACTCTTATAAAAGATTACTACAACTGAATTCACAATGTTTTGATCTTTGTGTATGTGTTCGGCAGCAGAAAATTAGTACGTTCTGGAAACTAACGGTAGTTTAACGACTCCTTGTTATTTTTTTTATAGATGATTTTGTTTTCTTTTTTTTAGAGACCATTCGCTATATCGAGTACTAATTTTCAAAGTCATTCGTTATATAAAGTAGTCAATGCTAAAAGTTTTGCCGTTTGTTATATCGGATTTTCGTTAAACTGAGTATTCGTTATACCGGGATTTGCATGTATTATCCAAGTCTTTGGTGGCGTTGTTTACAATAAATATATAGTATTTATTATTACTTACTATATTTCTGTTCTAAAAACACAATTCAGCTTAGCTGAATATGCGAATTATTACTTTTAATTTTCTGCCTTCCTAATCTTATTGTAAATATAAGTTGTGATAACAATTTATCAGTCCGTAAAAATTAGCTAAATTGTAATTGTGTGTTAAAAGTTACAAAAAATTTCAAATATTTATACGTAATGTAGATGACGTATCGGGTTTTTTTATATAAAAACAGAAGCTTTAAATGGATGTTAAACAATTTGGGGTTTTTTTAGATAAATAAAATTAATAAAGCATCAATATCAAAAGTATGCACTTAAGTTTAAAGAAAAAAAAGTTAAAAAATAATATGCCAATAACGGTATTTAAACAAAAACTTGTTTTATTTTTTTTTTTGAATTTCTGAATATCAAAGTTTACTAAATCTGCTTTCTGTTTTTAACGATTATTATAAAATACATTAAGCGCCTTATTCATAAAAGTTGTGAGATATTTGAGAGACGTTTTTTGTGTGATCAATCGTCACTCAAACCTCTGATAACTTTTTATATGAATAAAGCCGTATGATTCTATATAAAGTAATCTTGTTTCTCTATTATGCCCCTATTTCAATCGAATTCATTTGTCATTTAGATTTTTGAGAAGTTTGACTGTGAAAATACGACGTTATTCTTATCTCATTCCACTGTAAATATTTTGTGAACTAAATTAAATACGAATCATAAAGGCAATTTAAATAATTTCAATACACACATATTCATTAGACAGTTGCTTTTAGAATACAACCACCACATCTATTTGGGGTTTTTATTAATATTATTTATTCAGCAATGAAATGGGTGTGAGTTCTTGTTTGCACATCGAATCGAATCGAATTTATTTAATAAATGGGTAGAAATCGATAAATTGCGTCACATTTTATCAATTCAGAAATGCGTACAAATCGAATAAATTGCATCAGAATTTTATCAATTCAGCTAAAGTGTTCCAAGAATACTAGTACCTTTTTTAAAAAAATTGTAGATAGTAGTTTTTAGAATTTCCACATTAAAAGATTTCATAATCTTCTTTTATTTAACAAATTAGTTAGCTGAATTGTGAATAAAACAATTTTTAATGGAAATTTTTAAGATTTTGTTTAAAAAGATAGTATTACTCCACAATTCAGCGTGCTGAATTGTCAATAAACTAACCTAAATCTGTTCTCCTGATATCATGTCCGAATCGGCAGCCGCTACATCCCTGGTGAGAATCAGAGATTGTGGCGTTTTGATATCGGGTCATTCCAGACACGCTGTATTACTACACCGGATCAACTCTATTCCCGTAAAAAACGGACTACTGTATCCCCTACCTTCTACCAGCGACAAATCTAAGGACGTCTATTTCGAACACGAATACCTGGGAAAAGTCATTGGAAGGGGACACCAGTAGTATCAGATTTTTCACGGATGGATCAAAGTTGGACGAGCAAGGAGGCTATGGGGTCCATTCAACGGACCTAAATGTAAATATCTCCTTCAAGCTGCCTGATCAGTGTAGTGTATTTCAGGCGGAAATTACCGCCATACTGGAGGTTGCTGAACTACTGAAAAGTAGTGTCACAACCCTCCCGGAGAATATATATCTACACGGACAGCCAGAATGCCATAATATCCCTGGAAGCCATGTATATTACTACCCTGACGGTGAAAGAATGTCACTCATCACTTAGGTGATGGCAAAGTATATTGCGTAGCGGATGCGTCAGCTATACAGGGTACTACGGCACAGGTTCTTCCGGCAAAAGAAGGTGTTAGTATGCCAATCTCTACCTGCCGATTGCAGATCAGGCAGTGGGCCGATAATATGTTTAAGGACAAGTGTAAGTCTCCAACTTGCAAACAAGCCAGGGTCCTCTGGCCACCGGTGGACAGGAAGAGGACTAGCCAACTAATATAGGAACATAACAGGAACAACAATGGTAGGAACACTTACGGGACATTGTCTTGTAGGAAAACACGCCCTAAGATAGGCACATAGAAACTCCACTCTGTACATGCTGCACGGAATAGGACGAGGAAACGACGTAATACCTTCTCTTGGATTGCCCTGCTCTGGAAGGACTGAGAAGTACGATATGCGGAACACATTTAGTTAGGCCCGTAGCCCTACAGGATATTCCTGTAGGTCTTATAGACAAATTTATTGAAAGGGCAAATTGGCTGGACGACTAGTCAATAGTTGCTATCGAGGAAACTGCAGGTATCACAATGGGCTTCTTTAGCCTAAGTGTGCTAGACAGCGCGCTGTCTTGCAGCCTTTTCAACCAACCAACCTTTATTTTTATTTTTTTTTAAGAATTTGTTTGAAATTGCAGCTTGCTGAATTGTTAACAAGCTACTTTATATTAAAATACTCTTAAATTGTGTAACTGCTCTGTATAAATTATTTATTGGAGTGTTGGCATAAAGGGTATATTTAGTTTTCTAAAATACACCAGCTGAATGGGGAAAAAATTAGCTCTTTCCTAAGTCTGCAGAACATAAAGTACATAAATCGAATTTGAATTAATTCAGCTGGCTGCAATTATGGGCTTTAAACTTAATTTTAAAATTCTTAAAAAGTAAATCAAGTAGCTGTATTAATTGGTGAATTCCCCAGTTGAATTATAAGCAATTTCAATATTTAGTAGAATTATCGAAAAATTATTCAGTTCATGCAATGGTTCATGCGGTGGTGAAATAGGACTGTAGGCGGCTCTTGTGGGTTCGAATATTTCTTTCGACAACTGGCACTACGCTTAGCGACGGCGAATCTATAGTATTTAGTCATCAAATAGCTTCTCAAAATACCATTTGGAATCGGTACAAAACTCTCGATCAGTGAGTGTAAAAGTAGAAAGCAGACAACTCCCTGGTTATGTATTCCCAATTCACTTTAGCTGAATTGTTAAATAGAGGTTTAAAAAACCAATAAATTATCTTAAATCTGCCTTATTTTCAAAACTCTTTAGAAAATAGTGTAACAAATATGCTCTGGGACTTCCTTCCAACAACATCTAGTGCTGTCCCTGCCACAGTTCACCCTATTTTTTCAGTGTTGTTCGGTAGTAATCTGACGCCACTAAGTTAGCCTGGTCTTGGACCCAATCTGTGTCACGACATCGTAGAGGTCAGATCTGAACGTATGTATATTGAGGACAATGCGCCCACAACATATTTCCATTTATCCTTCAAAATGATTCCGTCTTCTTCCCCTTGTCGATAACCGTCTCACACACTGAAAAATAACGGCTCCAGCAACATATTGCAGGAACCATGTACATGTTTGCAAGCATTATATTTATGAATAGAAGATCTGCTGCTTTTTGTTTCTTTATTGTCTGGCACGTTTTTGTTTTCAAAGCCACATTTGGGTCACAAATATATATAAGTATATTATAACCTATTAACCAATAAGTGTGTTTTTTTTACCCTGCTAAAGTTAATTATAGCTTAAATTGTACGGGACAGCTAAACGATATTAAGTGGCATTTCAATTTCCCACTTAAATTCGGACTTGTGCAATGACAATGTTGCCACATGTTAAATTTCCAGAAATGGCAACAAAAAGTTATCTTAGATAAATTTTGTTATCATTTCTTGCGAATAAAAATTGTATCAAAAGCGGAAATTTGCAAAATGATTTACACATTTTAAGTTCATTAAAATTATTTTGTTTAATCGGAGACTACGTATACTTTTACATCTCTAATTTTGAAGGATAACCTTTTATTTCCGATAGAAAACAAAATTGGAAATAAAATGTTCACAACAACGCTCGGTAAATGTTATACGTATTGATCATGGTAGAATTATCTACCAGGTATAGTCGTTTAAACAGGTGATGAAATTTTTTCCATTCCATTTTTCGTTTCACTTGTCAAAATCTTATGTATTTTGTTTTTATCCTTTTTTGTATTCTTGTATTGTTGGTATACATTTGTGTAAAGTTTGACAACTGAAACAAATGAACGAAATTAAAATGTATGTTGTTGCTGCTTACAACTAGAACAACATTTGCTGCTACCATGTATTTGTTGGCACTTGGTACAAACGTGTTGCCGTATCGCATTTTTTTCACCCATTACTGCAAATGTTGCCACCTTACGTAGTATTAAGTGTGGATCGTTTTATTTAGAAAGTCGTAAGTGGCGATAGCTTAAGGGAATAAAAAAACAGCCTTAATGTGTCCCAAACATGTTATATTTATTTATTTATTCATTATTATAACCTATTAGTCATTGTATTCCAAACATGTTATATTGAATAGCAAACACAATGTGTTTGGACACAAGTATACTATATTTGCGACAAGCTACAAACACGGTATATTTGCATCTGAACAACAACAAAAGGAAATATTTCAGCGTATACCAGGTTGTCCTTTACAACCTCACTAACTTGGAGTTTACACGAGACAGTTTTACGGAGACAATAGCAATACATTAATAGCCTGGGTTTTTTTTCCATGAGGTGGTGGTGAGTTGCTGCATCGTTGTGTTTTTCAGACTATAATTTGCCATTAATTTTAATTTGAAAATTTGTATTTGATTTCCTTTACTTTCCATATTTCTTTGCCACTCGAAAACAAAACAGCAAGTGACTGAATCTGACACTTCCATTCGCAGCGTTGACAACTCACTAGAAACCTAATTTTATATGAAAACCTTTACGTATTCGAAATTTTCTTTCAACTTGTCGTTCGCATAAAGTTGAATTAGTGAAACCCAAATCAAATTTCTTTCGCTTACACACGTTGCGAATGCATTCTTTCGACGTCGAGAAACAGGCTATAACACTTTTTTACTAATACACATATTGCCACTTCTCTCATTGTATTCTTCGCTTGCTCTGATATTTCGAAGACAATAAATTCAGCGACTACTCTTGTCTCGTGTAAACGCAGCGTAAAGAACCTTTGACCACAGTTCGAACTGGCCACCTTATTGCTCTTAGGCTGTGGGTGCTCATCGAGTGTGTGAAGCTTTTTCTCCGCTGGTTCCGATGTGAAATCGGCTGTAATATCTTAATTTTCAATAACATTACTAGCCCATTTTATAGAATCTCTCTGCCTTGCAGTGAATGTCTCCGGGTCAACATCACCATGTATGTGTCTTGATAATCCTAAGAGCTTGACAACGATCGTTAATTTTTTTCTTGGAAGGTTGGTTTTTACCTGTGACTGATGCACCGACAGATTTAGCAAGTTTGCCTCCTATCGTCTCCGAAGAACTGGTTACGCTGGACCTGACACCAGGTCGTGGTTGAATTGTGCAAATATTAGGAGAGTCTGCCACATTGGTATCCTAGTTACTTCCGAAAACTATAGGCTTAACAGTCTGCCCTCCGCCTGTTTGTGTTTTGTTATTGTTTGTCATGTCATGTTTGTGTAGACGATTTGAGGTCGACCACGTAATAGTCCCCAATAGTGCGGCAAGAACTTGGGTGATTAGGTATCCCAGGCAACCAAACTATCCGTAGGCACGGCGTATGCTACCCCAGATTAAGGATTATTTTTGAGTAGACAAACTACTATCATAATCATCTGACCCTAACATGAAGAACAGACGTTGACCAGATACCCGGATATCACGCATACATCATTCTTATGACTGCTGGGAGTGTCCCCTGTGGAAAGATACTTAATAAATGACGGCATCTTTCGTCATGTAGCTGATATTGTACATCCTTACATCTTTCTTCATGTATAATATTTTTCGGACATTTTATTGTACTGCCTGGAAATCTGTTGCTCTTGAGTGGAGCCAGTTTATTCTTCGCAGCTAATCTACATACCTGTATGCCGTCCAGCTATCCGCCACCTGCTGAAACCAATGATAGTCTGAGCTTAGCCGTAGGTACCTACAATAGTTACCTACCATAGGTGTGTACTTAACGTAGGCAACTACCATAGGCACCCATTACATCCATCTCATTGCTACAGCACTGTAACCGTAGCAAAGAAACAAGTAGTACTATTACGTTAGCATAGTTTTAGGCTGTCACGAGTATGACAATTGAGAGGTTGAAGAATAAGCTACCTGTAGGACATGCTGACAAATACTAGATTATTGTAGATGATTTTAATGTAACTTTTATTGTTAGTATTCGATGGATGTTTGATGGGTTTTTTTTATAATTTTATGCAATTTCGCTAGCACAATTTAACAAAAAAATATATTTTTAAACATTTTGAAGACATGTTGTATATATACGCACAACCCATATATTGATGAGTTTGAACTGACGATTTTTTATGCTCTTACTTGCCAGAATCTAGCTTACATTAAAAAAATTAATCAATTTTTGTTTAAATTATTAATAAACTTGTGTTGTATGCAATATCATTTAAAACAATCTTCAGTACTCAATGTTAAATATCACGAATGTTAGCAACTACATGTGTTTCACACTTCCCTGACATCCGCTGAAATCGTAACAATACCGAACAAACAAATATTAGACACAAAAAAAACTATACAAGTTTTCCGTCTTTACAATATTATTTTCACCATGTATTTGTTTTATTTTTGCAATTATAAAAATGACAATTCGATTACGAAATCACATTAATTGAAAATTACTTTCTTTTGAAATATTATTTGTCTGATTTCTAATGCATTTTTGTTGTTTCTTTTTAAAATTACTGATTGCAGTTATGATATGGTCCATTTCGGTCATGCCAATTCATTGAGACAAGCCAAAGCACTTGGTGATAAAGTCATTGTGGGCATTCACACGGATGAAGAGATTACAAAGCACAAGGGACCTCCAGTTTTTACCGAAGAGGAACGTGTCAAAATGGTCCGAGGCATTAAATGGGTCGATGAAGTAGTGCTGGGTGCCCCCTATGTAACGACACTGGAAGTATTGGATGAGCATAATTGTGATTTCTGTGTACATGGCGGTAAGTTAACGAATAACTTTATTTTAATTTAAAGAAACAAATTAAATAAAAATTTAAATTTTTTCTCAGATGATATTACAATGACCGCCGAAGGTGTAGACACATATCATCTAGTTAAAACGGCGAACAGATACAAGTAAGTTCAACATATTAGGCCTATAATGTCATGTATGTCATCTAATTCAGCTGGCTGAATTTAAACTAACTAATGCGAATTGCATTTCTGACATAATATTGTTACGATTTAGCTTTTTAGCGACATTTCTTTGTCAACAAAACGAGAGAATTTTAATCTACGATTTGGATTACTTAAATCCTTTTACTTTAGACCTTTTATTTTACTATTCAATTTTTGACACAACGTTTAATACAAAAATGTAGTATCTTACTACAACGATGATGTGTACAGTACGCTGTTTCAATAAAAGTTCAACTCACTAGTGGCATCAGCCGATGTTTAATATCGAATTCACAGGCTTCGACTATTTTCAATAATCTACAAAAGTCTAGTATTCTCCATTAAGTTTTGTAATTATCGAATTCTTGAATCTGTTCACCTACGAGATATTTCTGACACCCTAAAACTATGCTAAATTACAACTACTACTATAAAACTTCTTAAGGGAAAGAATCCTAATCAATTATGCAGAGAGGCCGAGAGGGCACTGAGTATAGCGTATGACTCGGCACAGCCAGGGGGCCTAAATATAAACCCGGACAAAACGGAAGGCGAAGATCTCAGAATATGAAGAGCCACGATTAATGGAAAAGACGATTAAAATATCCGATAAGGTTAAATACTTAAGGGTAATCTTAGATCGGAAACTGAATTGGAAGCACCACATAGAGGACAGGGCCAATATGGCCTACATATGCAGGTCGCTATACAGAAGGGCTATAGGATCCAAATGAGGCCTCAAACCGAATATAACACACTGGCTCTACAGAAGCGTAATCAGGCCCGTATTAATATATGCGTAGTATGGTGGACGGCGGTTGAGAGGAAATGTAAAATCGCAATACTGCAGAGGGTTCAGAGAATGTGCTGCATTGGTATTAGCGGTGCAATAAGGACAACCTCGACAAGAGCTATGAAGACTATTTTATGTATCCGGCCAATCGAGATTAGTGTCAAATACGAGGCCGCCCTTGCGGCAAAACGCTTACAAGCAACAGGTGAATGGATCAACAGGGATCTTACGTCAAAACACCAACGGATAATTCGGACCTTAGTCGGGTACACGCAAGATACGAGTGAATCTGACCGAATACCTGAGATAAGGGTGAAGGCGAATTGCGTGACCTTAACGCCAACTTGAGACGCCTGGCACAAATGCCAAATGGGACTCGCTGCTACACGGATGGCTCAAAGCTAGGGGAAAGAACGGGTCTAGGAATCTTCATTGAAAATTCAGCAACCGAATCCTACCTACGCCTCCCGGATCATAATACAAACTTTCGGGCGATTACGGAGTGTATCAAATGGCTCGGCGATAATACAATCCTAGCCTAGGAAAATATCTTCACGGATAGCCAAATGACAATCAAGACAATATCATTCGAAACTGTCAAATCTAGAACGGTCTTTGACTGTAAGAAGGTGGTAAACGATTATTCTATGCACGTCAGACTCAATATAATCTGGGTGCCGGGACACAGCGGAGTATTCGGTAACGATAGAGCGAACCTCCTGGCAACGAAAGCCAGAAAACTTCAAACGGTGAGCCTAGATGGAGCGAAACCCTTTGGGGTGACGAAGGCTGAGTTGAGTAAATGGGCGGAGTCCGCACATATAGTCCAGTGGAACCACGAATCAGTAGGCAGGATGACAAAGATCCTATGGGAGACCCAGATGGATTGTGGACAAAAGGTTTGCTGAAACTGGGAAAATCTGAAATGAGCAAGATGATGGGAGTCTTAACGGGGCATTCGGAATTACGGGCCCACCTGTACCGTATTGGACTAGTGGCGAATAGCGAGTGCAGGGCATGCTCGGAGGACGATGAGACGATGGAGCATTTCTTATGCCACTGCCCGGCCTTCACACAAGCTAGATCCAGATGTCTTTCGGACAGTACGATACCGGACATGACCTAACTTGTGGGTATGGACTGGAACAACTTAGGGAATTTCGTGAATAGCACCGAATTCCTATAAGGGATATGAGTGCACAACAGGTCGAATCAGCGGCTTAAGTGTATGTCTTAATGACATAGGAAGGTTTAGAGTGCTCCTTTTGCACACTCAACACCGCACCCATCTTTTCAAACTAACTAACTAACTACAACTACTACTCATTATTACACTACTAATATTACAGTAGAAGTACAGTACCAGTCTGAAACGAGGAGATGAATGGATCTAACGTGATTTAATGCAGCTGTTAAAGCGTTAAGCGTTTAAACTGCTATTCCAAATTTGCAACTTACTCTCTATTGGTATTCACACCTTCCCGATTTTCCGTTAAAATTGTATTCTTTGAAAAAATTTACTAGCTGATTTGATAGACTCATTATAAAGACTCATTATACATGTATTTATTTACTTGATTGTACACTGTCCTAATTAATTTATCTTCTTTATTTTAGGGAAGTAAAACGCACTGCTGGTGTTTCCACTACAGATTTAGTAGGTCGTATGTTACTCTTAACCAAAAATCATTTCCGTCAAGGTTGCGCTGAATATGCCATTGAGAAAGAAGGTATGTGTTTTCAATTTGCCCTTACGCTAAATAATATAAAATATTTGTAGTCTGAATGAAGCTTTTTGTTTTATGCTTTATATTTGGGTTTCTGTATTTGCTTGGAGCTAAGAGAAAACAAAGTTATAGTCCTATATAATGCTAGTAGCAATAAGGCATCAAATGTTGTTAATTTTTGTTAATGCAATTTATACAAATATGTGGCAATTGACGTGTTGCAGACGGCGAGGATGAATGATGCAGTCAACAGACAGGGTTAAGTAGCAAAATAAAGATTTTCACTACTCGTCTATTTTCAAAGAAGTTCTAAAATGTTATAATATAACTAGCTGACCCGGCAGACATTCTCCTGCATAATATTTCAAGCGAGCAGAAATAATGGATTTTTAATTTGTGGTTTGTATGGAGGTACCACGCCCCTTTGTCCAATTGGACCGAATAGTAAATCTAAACCACCCAGGGCGCCACCCAAACGCATACAAAAAAAATTTATTCAAATCGGTCCAGAAGTTTAGGAGGAGTTCAGTCACAAACACACGTGCAGTAGAATTATATATACATATAAAGATAATCCAAAAATCGATAACCACGATTAAGAGTTTCAAAAGTAATAGGTAGATTTCAAATTTCTTTTGTATTTTATTATTCAAGCTCAAGACCATTCTATATCTCTGTATAATCTTACGATTATACTTATATGTGCATATATACATATTTATAATTAAGGAAAAACAATTGAATTTAAATCTGAAAAATATGAAGTATAGAATTAAAATGTTTGCTAAAATACTACTATTTAAAATTATTATCTACTACTATTTAAAGTATTGTACTGTATATGCAGACTTTACACTCAACTGAAATCTGAAACTGAAATTATTGTGAATTGTTACTTAACGGATAAGAAAGATAAAAACATAGAAAAGATAAAAATGCAAGTTTCTTGCGCACTTCAAGTGTAAAAACTCGGCACTGTTCCTTGAACCCCTAATTGGTGAGCATCAACAAAGCCCAATGAAGAAAACATCTTGAGTTGTACTAATTCATTTGGTTTCATTACTTCTTCTTTTCTCAATTTGTCTGTATAATTTCTCTAATCCTTGAGAAATTATACAATCAAGAAATACCAACTCCTTATCGCAGCAAATAAGCACTCCTGAGGAATTGGGCCTAACTGCTATATAACCCCCTCTTAAATACAGTCCACTAAGCTACCTGACGTCACTTACGTTGGAACGTAAACTCAAGAGATTACTTCCGAAATTAATCTCTCCCACTAAGTCATTACAATGTCTATAAATAGTTTTTTTTAAAAAAAGAAGAAGTTTTGCAAATGCATCCTCATGATTCCTGGCAAACCGTATAGCTATTTCAGATCTAGTCACAGATCTTCATCAGCGGTTGTTTGGAATGCTGCTATTGAAAAATTCATCAAACTAAATGCAAACGAAAACTCATCTGAATTGAGAATGTTCCATTATACAAGTGTTCAAAAATATCGCAAGCAAAACACACAATTCAGAATATATTTCTTTTGGAGTGACCTCCACCAAACTACGATGCCATAGAGAATTATTGGTCTGACTATTGCCGTATAAATCCACATGGTGATCTTAGGAGACAGTCCCCATTGCTTTCCTATCGCCCCTTTACAACGGTAAAAAGCAACAGACGCCTTTTTCACCCTCTCCTCCACATTCGGGTTCCAAGACAGTTTTCTGTCGAGAATTATCCCCAGATACTTGACCTTTTCCGTCAACTGTAATTGCACCCCATTAACTGACGGCAGTTCAAATGCGCGTATTTTATATTTCCGAGAGAACAAGATAAGCTCGGTTTTAAGTGGGTTAAGTGATAGTCCGTTGTTAGCGGTCCAGTTCGGGATCAGACTAAGTAGGCTGGTTGTACGAATGCCAAGTAAATTGAGGTTTCTACCTGTACAGATGATAGCCATATCATCGGCATAGGCAAAGACCTGGTATTCGGCCCTGTCCAATTCAATAAGCAGTTCATTGACAGAAGTTAACCATAATAGTGGTGACAGAACTCCCCCTGCGGTGTCCCTCTGTTAACGTTCCTAGCAATTGTAACACCACCGCATTCAGCTTTGACGGATCTATCCACCAGAAGCTTCCCAATTAGGCGTGTCGCTAAGCTGTCGACTCCTAGATCCTGTAACGACATAAGAATCGCCGAAGTTTGAATGTTATTAAAGGCTCCCTCGATGTCAGGAAGTCCCTAGAGCGAAGACCTTATTCGCAAGACAGTTTTCTATTATGCTCAGTTGGCCTGCCCTTGATATAGGCATGCTGAGAACTCTGTAGTAGATACTGTGGAAGATTACTTCGAACGTGAATGTCCAGTAACCTTTCAAATGTCTTAAGAACAAAAGATGATAGACTGGTTGGTCTAAAGTCCTTTGGTTTGACATGAGAGCATTTGCCCGCTTTCGGCACGAAAACCACTTTGGTTTGCTTCCAAATGCTAGGAATGACTCCCAGCATAAGGCAGCCCCTGAAGATTGCCTCCAACCAACTACAAGATAGGTATAGTGCCTACTGTAGTTGCGCGGGAATTATCCCGTCAGGTCCGGCTGATTTATAGGGCTTAAAGCATCTAATGGCCTATATCAGATTCTTTCTGCTCACTATTGAGTGTACTTTTTCTAAGCTAGGTGAGTTTCCGCCTAGCTCTTCTGGCTGATAACCAGCATTCCTGTCATCGTTGGGAAAGTGGGTATCCAGGAGAATCCCAAGAGACTCTTCAGACGAATACGTCCACGTTCCATCGTCTTTTCATTTTCAAGAAGAAGCGTGTAGTCTGGTCGGTTCCCTCAATGGATTCACAGAAGTTTCGACCAATCCCTTTGGTCGCCGCTCGTTTTGGCCTATTTGCTATAACTCCACAAGAAAATATTAGGTGCAGTAAGATCAGGAGACCTTAGGGGGTGAACGGATTGTGGAGTTTCTTGAAAGAAGTTTATTGGGAAGTTTTCGCTGCAATTCTGCGATAACCAGACTTGCTATGTGACAAGTTGCACCCATTTTGTTGGACCACAAATAAATGTAAATCCTTATGAAGAATTGTGACTTTCTGTTGGTACCCATTAGGGCATATCGTCACCTTAGTATTGGGGGTGATTTAAAAGCACAGGATTTTAATTGCATGTGTATCACTCCTATACAGAGGTGACGATCGATATAAGTTCCTTGTCAAAACTATAGAATTGACTTGTCTGACAGCAAATATTACTGCAATAGCTCGATGATAAGGTCTTCTTGTTTACGAGGGTTATTTATAGTCCATCTGCTCGAAGTAAACATGCGCCACCATACGTGCGCCTAATAACTCTTTTTGGACGGATATGACAGACTCCAATTTGCGATAGCGGCGCACAATCCTAATTAATGTTTCATCATCCCAATCGTGGATTTTCCTTAAATAGAAAGACCAAAATCAAAATGGTAACGATTAAATATAAGTGTGCAGAAACGCAATCACTGAAATAAAACAATCGCCCTTATTACGGTTGTCGTCGTCGACATCGTTGTCGTTTTTATGTCAACATCATCGTCACATCAACGCTAGTTTGGTATTCTGTAACTGTCTTAAGACGACGTCGACTGTTTATCGATAACCTATTAAAAACATAAACAAAGTTGTCATTCGTAGTGAATGAAAGCAGGAAGAACATTTTACGTTTGTACTTCTATTATTTTATTTAATTTGGTAAAATTTATTCCAAGTTCCTAAAAAAACCATATCCATACCAAACCATATCGACTCCGATTTGGAAGTTATTGGATGTAGACGCCCTATATCACCAGGTTAGGCGAATGGAAGCGGTGAATTGAGAGGAGTTCTCCATGGAGGCACATACAGCCTTTATTGGCCCCAGAGCTGCGTGTATTGGAGAGAAGGACGTAATGGGGAGCAAGAGATGATCTCATACTATTCAACATGGACCGAACATTCGACTATCTTAAAGGATTTGAACTGTATGTTTCGTTAGCGGCCGCTTGTTTGAAAGATATCAGACTAAAATGAAAAAGACACCAATTACATGACTGAAAGGGCCCAGAGCAGGCATATACGTCACAACAAGAAAACATCCACTACCTAGGCAATGCATCTACTGCTGGACACTTGACACTGAATACACCGAAGCCTGTAATTCTAACTGATCCCCGAAGGGCAGTGACCGTGTTAGTACCCAATCTTATTTTTCATTAACTGTTTTTACAAGTTCAAATTATTAAAAATAAGGCCAATAAATTAGCATTAAAACGAACTCTTTGTTCATTGCATTTACCGTCGGACAGACAAGTGCACTTACATACTCGCCATACGTATAAAGCGCATCCTGTTCTGGAACACTCCTGCATAATCTTCTTGTGGGTTTCCGTCCGCCATTAAAAGTTGCGAACTAATTTTTTTTATCCATAATTCTAAAATAAAACTGGGCATTTCTCTAATTGAGAACAAAAATTGGGAATTTTCTTCAAGTCGTTATCAAAAACTGTGTCGACAGAAATAGAGTCGTTTCAATTCAATGTCGACGTCAATTTTAGTTACAAAATACCAAATATGTGTCCGACAGTCGTCGTTAGTGATCGATAACGACTACATACACAAATACCGATTTTCAACTGTCGTCACAAGACGACGTCGTTTTATGTCGACGACGACAACCGTAATAAGGGTGAATAATCGAATATCGTTGAAAAAAGATATTAGGATACTTTTTTGGCAGCAACATTTATCACCCACTCTGTATTATGATTTACAAAGATTATTTAAGTCACCAACGATTGTTTTATTCCCGCAATTTTAAGATATTCGTCGGACTCACCTGAAACTGTTGCATACTTTGGTCAGTTTACTGCCATTAAAGGAATTTGCAAATGTTTAATCTAAAAGTCTGTTAAATGTTGATGTAAAATCTGTTTAGAAGATGTTTGTTTAAAGGTTACCATGCAATTTGAGTCTTGGGTTTGCCGACATCTCACCACTTTTGGCTTTCAAAGAGTCTTTAATAGACCAATAATTGTTTCTTCCCGATTCACCTGAAATTGTAGCTAAATGTCATTACAGAGATATGAAATTGTTTCATCTGAATGTCTACAGATTGCTGCATTCAAAGGACTTTTGCCAGATAGTCAGTCGGTTGGTGTCTTCCAAAGACTTGTTAAGGTTCAATGATAGCTTCTTCCCAAGGGTTTTAGACGGTCCGGCGGACACAGTTTTGAAAGTTTACTTCCTATATTCATAACGTAAAGTTAGCCACCGGCTATCATCTAACCACCGTTTTTTCATTCATAGCGCTGTCCGAGGAGCAGCTACAAATCGAACGAATACATACTAACTTTGACGAACAGCTAACAACAATCTTGACAAAAACGATGTACAAGTAGACAGTCAAAATTTCTCATCATTCAAATGCCAACAAACACAACGAGTGAAACCCTAGTCATGCTCTGTTCTCTCTCTCTTACTCTCTTCATTGAATACTTCAATACACGAGCAGCTTTTTGATAGTGTTATTGTATATAACTATACAAATTCCAAACAAGTTGAAGTAAAATTACATAAACTATGCAAAAAGTCTGAAATAATCAAGATATGATGCGTGAGAGAAATACCTTTGAGTGAATTTCTAGCACTTTTTTGTTCTCTTTTATCAGGGTTGACAAATTGCGCACATCTTCTGGTCGTCTAATTCTATCTTGACTATCAGGGTTAAAAAATAAAATAAATAAATGGTTTCCCATTACATCCCACGAAGGGACCGGGGAGAACTTCTCACAACCACTGAGCTGTGCGCTTTCCAGTTTTCACTCACTGATTGGGACCTACAGTTTTACACCGATTCCGAACGGTATTTTGAGAAGCTTTTTCATGGCTATATACTCGATAGTGTCGCCGTCACTATGCGAGGTGACCGCCGCCGAAAGAAATTTGAAGGTGGTCAGAGCAGGGTTTGAACCCAGGATCTCATGTACAATAGCCGCGCACACTAACCATTGCACCACCGACGGCCACTGACTATCAGGGTTGCATTTGCTTAATACAGACATGCCCATATTAAAGTTACACAATATATGGGAATCTGTTATGAATCAACTCTTGAATAACGAGAGACTAAGCCCTATAAGGTAAGGTTACTACTTAAATACTCGCTGTACGGAGCGCACACCCAGTCACTAACTTTTCGTTATGAATAAGATAGACAGACATGGGTTTAAAGTTAACTACTCAATTGCCACATATTTAATATTTTTGAATGTAGCTCTTAAAATTCTATATACAATCTAACATTAAATCTAAAATACTTTTGTTGCATGCCTTGCCTACCACCAAATTTTATTGACAACTATGAAACTATAAAATACAAAAAGTCCTAAGTATTAAACCGTATATATATTTTGTTGAATATTCACTTACTTTTATTACAAAATAATTTTTATTATACAAATTCTAAAACTTTTGTGTTCGTTATATTATATACATATATACATTGTATATTTTGAAGCTTTTTTACATACACGTTTCATGTTCTTAAAGACTCGTTCATTTTGTTTTGTATTATAATTCCAAGTTTTGTTTAACTATACTTAATATCCGTAGTATTGTAAATTTGAATAATTTTAACTCTTATGTTTTTCTTCTTTTCTTTTTTTCTATGTCTAACCATCTCTCACTTACAACTTGCTAACCTCCTCTAACCCAACAAAATTCCAACTTCCAAAATGCAAATCCAAATCAAATCCCATGTGTGCTCTCTTTCAACCTTCCAAAAAAAACATCGCTCACTTTGTAACTGTTATACAAAATGTTTTATAATAATAACGAACCAAACTGATAATACTATGCGCTCCCTTAACTATGCCACGCGTGTTATGTTCAAAAACCTGCACAAATACTATGTTTGTAAACGCAAATGCCTAAAACTATGCTACAAAAATGAAATGTAATTTATATTCTCTTGGTGTCTTGGTTTTTTGCTGTCTTTGTATAATTTGTTTTTAATTTCCTAACCACTAAAAACTTTAAAAATTATTGATAAAATTACAACACAAAAATAAAAACAGATAAAGTTTTATTTGACAATGTCATAAGTAAAACCATACCCAAATCCAAATTATTATCATTAGGTTCATCGAATATGGGTCAAGACTCTGCGGCCAAATCTCCCTGGACTGGATGCAGTCAATTCCTGCCTACAACACAGAAAATTATACAGTTTAGTGATGGCAAATCACCTAAACCGACTGATAAAATTGTACGTACTTTTAAAATCGTCCTGGTAAAGACAAAAATAACAACTATTTTCCTTATTTGTTTCAGGTTTACGTTGCTGGTGCTTATGATTTATTCCATGTGGGACATTTGGACTTTTTGGAAAAGGCCCATCAGTTGGGAGATTATCTCATTGTTGGTTTGCATACAGATCCCGTGGTAAATTCATATAAGGGCAGCAATTATCCTATTATGAATTTACATGAACGCGTCCTCAGTGTTCTGGCGTGTAAGGTATGAAAGACATAAACAAAAGAAAACATAATTTTAAACATTTTAGAAAGAAACATCATGTGGGAGTTTTTCGAGAAAATAGAGAAATCCTTTGATTATCGTTTCCGAAAGCCTCCACAAAAACTCATTTAAACTAGCGATGTAGCGAATCTTCGCAACGGGGTTTAACAGTATTTTGAAAAGGGTTCTAGCAATTTCTTCCTTCACAAATGTTAGGATAGTGAATAATCATCCAGTAAAATATATGAATGTTAATCTCCGACTAGCTAAAAGAGTTGTCATTATGAAGAAAAAAAAAAAGAGAAACTCAGAATCCCACAATTTTTTATTTTTTTTATTCGACATCTTTTGTAATTCAAAGTCTTTTTGTCCAATTGCATACAATATGCATTAAATGTAGATATTTAAAACAACAGCTAACAGACTACCATTAGAAGTTCCATAGGTTGTTTCAAGTCTTTTATTTTTATTGTCTATTGCAACAAAACTGGAAAGGTGCTTTGATGTTTGACGACTAACAGTAATTTAGGGCGCAGAAAGGTCCCATCCAATTTTATGAGGAAAATAAAATTACACTATGGTGTTACAAAATGGGTACATATGGATTAGAACAGGGTCCCTACTGTTCTATCAGAATAATTGTAAATTTCCTATTGCGCATATTTAGCTAATTGCTTAGGTAAAATGGGAAAAGTACAATAGATACCCCATGCATATGTTGAATCTCTCCATTTTACCTGAGTAGGTGAGAGTGTTGAGAACACTTCGTTTGGGAAATTTGAGAACTGTTTATAAATATTTTTTAATCAGTCTTAATGTTACCCGTATCATCGTTTGGTTGATGCTATGGTCGCATATGCAATGAAATTTATAGATGGTTCAAGAACTTTGATGGTGATATTCAAAAGCAATCCGTTGCTTAAGGTTATGTCTTTATGACAAAATTGTTGAATCCGAAGCTGTCCATTGTACCGTGTGCCGATAATATCGTACCAACAAAGTAACCTCCGCCAACTCAATTGTCTGTATGTTTCCTTGGACCAGTGGTGAGTTGCACTGTGGTGCCAAGCTGAACAACAATCAAGAATTGGATTTAATATTGTAAAGAATGTACATTGACACAATTTAGTCCGGTTCGATCACTGAGCTCGTGAACAATGTACAACATAGCGTTTACATAGGGATCGTATATCTTTGTACCATGACATTTGAGCTACCTTTGGCATTTAAAAAATGTGCTGCCAAGTCCATTCAAGTCATTTCCAATAAGGTTATTTATGACTATCGTAAATGGTTACTCACTCGGATTTGTTTTCCTTAAGAGTCCAAACAGAACCAGACACGCTTCAGATGACGACGAAAAAAATATCTTGCAGCTAAACGAAATGGAACAGAGAGCGTCTGGCGACTTCGTTTGATTTTTTCTCTCTTCATCGTATATATTTGCGGCTCTTTTCTGGAATTTGTTTCAAAGTTTGGAAAAATAATATTATAGTTGTATAGGAATTAAATTGTTTCTACTGCTTTTAAAAATGTATTCACTTTTATTGTATTGTGTATTTTGAAACCTTTTCTCTAATTTTCTTATGCATTCACATATACCATCATCGTATGTATTTGTTGGTTTCTCTCATAGACTAATACTTATTGTAGACCTAACAGTTCTCTCGCCAAATTTATGACATTTGGCCTGGTGTGATATTTACGTTCGATGTTGAAAAGAATTGCTTTACTAATACCAGATAGAGGCAAAATTATTGTGTAAAATACAACACAAATGTATGCTAACAATAACAGTCAATAAAAAAGTTTAAAACACATTTAAATTTCACAGTTTTTCACCAAAACGACATGAAAAATTAAAGCAAGAAGTTATTGTAATTCCACCTGGTGTATGTCACTTTTCGTCAAACATCTCTCTATCACACCGACCGCATCAAGAAGAGTGTGAAAGGAAACGTCAGATGAGCCAAATATTCTCTCTAGTATGAGATTACTCTATGGTTTCTTTTATGATTTTCATAAACATGTGGCAACTTTATTCTCTCAATTGAGAAATTTCGTGAGAGCGCCGCCAAGAAATTAGAAAAGATTCTTTTCTAGCGACGAGTCGTTAGCCGCAGCGGATTTTCGTGACGATTTTTCCCTGCCATAAAAAACCTACATATGTAGAAAAATCGAAGTCGTCTGTAGCGTGTTTGATTGATTGTCTTATTAACAATTAAGCTGTTAAGATTTACAATTGATAATTCCATAGATCATTTATACGTTATGTCCCAGAGTTTGACCTTTTAATCATCTAGTTACCTCCTTAGAGTTACTGTTTTTCGTATCGCACAATATTTTCTTAACTATTTTTCATCCGAATCATCCATGGACTTTGAATTATATTTAAATGATGATTTTAATAAAGGGTTTTTCAACAGAGACGCTACAAAAGTAAATCGATAGGGACAGCAAACGACGCCATATTGTTTCCGCTCTTTTGACATTTCTCTTCAGTAAGGTTTGCCATTTTATCATGGAGAGATGTACGAGCCAACAACGAGTCGAAATTATTAAAATTTACTACCGAAATTTGGAGTCAGTGGCCTCAACTTTAAGAGCGCTACGTCCTATTTATGGTCGCCATAATCGTCCTACCAGATCAACAATTGAGCGTCTAGTGGAAAAATTTGAATCCACAGGCACAGTACAAAATGTTCCCGTGCCAGTGAGACAAAGAAGTGCCCGTAGGGTCGAGAATATTGCTGCCGCTGAGGCTTCAGTTCAAGAAAGCCCAAATGTGTCTCTCACACGTCGTTCTCAAGCGTTGGGCATCACTGTGACATCGTTGTGGCGAAATTTGCGAAAAGATCTTGGCCTACATCCTTACAAGATCAAATTGACGCAAGAACTGAAGCCGCTTGACCACCATAAGCGTCGTATGTTCGTGAATTGGGCTGAGCAACAACTTGAAAATGATTCGGATTTTTACCGGAAAATCATCTTCAGCGATGAGGCTCATTTCTGGCTGAATGGCTTCGTCAACAAGCAAAATATGCGTTATTGGTCAGACAGCAATCCACACGTAATCCATGAGACATCATAGCATCCCGAAAAAATTACGGTTTGGTGCGGTTTATGGGCCGACGGCGTCATTGGGCCGTACTTCTTCCGTGATGATCAAGACCGGCACATTACTGTGAATGCGAATCGCTACCGTTCTATGATAACCGAATATTTTTGGCCCCAATTGGATAATATGCACTTGGAGGACACGTGGTTTCAACAGGACGGCGCCACATGCCACAATCAATTTATTGGAAACCAAGTTTGGTGAACGTGTTATCTCACGAAATGGCCCAGTCGATTGGCCGCCTCGGCCGTGCGATTTGACGCCGTTAGATTATTTCCTGTGTGGCTACGTCAAGTCTATGGTCTATGACAACAAGCCAGCGACGATTGATGAACATCGTACGTATATCGAACGTGAAATTGCAGCAGTATTGAAAACCGTCGAAAATTGGGTTCAGCGTCTGGACTTCTGCAAGCGTGCCCGTGGTTGCCATGCAAAAGAAATCGAGTTCCATACATAATGGCATCGAACGTACTTTCACAGGAATAAAGAATTTCATTGGTATCTAAAACCTTTTGTAGCGCTCTTATTGAAAAACCCGTTAGTTCCATTCCAGCTTTCTGGGAATTCTAAGTAATTTGTATTTTCCTTTCTTTTTGCAGTACGTCAATGAAGTTGTCATTGGTGCTCCCTACTGTGTTACGGAAGATCTATTAGATCATTTTAAAGTCGACGTTGTGTGCCACGGCCAGACACCAGTCGCTCTTGAATATGGCAAAATCGATCCCTATGCCATACCAAAGACAAGAGGTATTTTCAGTGTCATCGATTCAGAAAATACCATGACGACGGAACGCATTGTGGAGCGTATTATTTCACATCGTCTCGATTATGAAAGACGCAACAAAGCCAAAGAAAGGAAAGAAGTAGAAGCCTACGAAGCTTTGCAACGTGCCAAACAAACTCAAAAAGCGGGTTAATTAATGACAAGGACCAAAAACCAAACTATGTGTGAATGGCAAAACAGCCAAACACACTTCACTACAACACACACAAATCTCTTCTAATGCGAACTACAACTACTTCCTTTTTTTTGAAAACACTGGATAAATTAAATGTTTTTGAAAAGCTTTCGATATTTTTAGAATTTATAAACAGAAGTTATCCTGGATTTAATTTTATTATATTAATCTTTATTTTTATAAATTTTTTTGGTTTATTATACCTTATCGTTATTTGTTAAGTGTCCGATTTTTAGAGTTTATTTTTTTGTTAGCAGTTATCTTTTATCTATCTTTTTGCATTGCAATAGTACAATTTTACTGAGTTTTTTCTTTTTTGTTTGTTTTAAAGCCAAATTTATGCAAAAATTATCGCATGCGATATAGTTGTTTGTATATTTTACACTTGGCATGTTTCGTAGTCCTGGCTAAGCTAATTTGTTGGCCATTTCGTATGGGGAGATACTTGAATTTAAGTGAAGCCGCTGGACAATGAAAACATACCAAAAATTTAATACAGTTTTTACATAGTAATGTTCTTTTAAATTAGAAATTACAAATTAACGGACACATTTTTGTTGTGTCGCCTTTATATATAACTATATATATATACATATATATTAGTTAGAAATTTATATATATTAAAAAATTGTATGTATAACAAATATTGGTCTAAAAAACTGTTGTTTATACCGCAAAACGCCTCCTAACAAACACCCACAAAATTGTATGTATCATACATATACAAAATTACAAGTAAACAATAATCTCTTTTTAACTAGTTCTTTACACTATATCTCTCTATCTATCTATCTATGTAATCTAATTGTAGAATATCTCCCCTTTATAAAAAATACCACAAACTATATAACAATATATGTTTTTCTAAGCAAATTGTAAACATTTACAGAAACAAAACAAAATCTATTATCAATAATATTTGTGTTTTCCAATATTCTATTTATTTTTTAAAACTATTATCCTTCAGTGAAAACAAAAATCGCTTAAAACCCTAAAAAGGCTTAAAACCCCATAGAAAAAACCCATAAAAATAGAACATTTTAATTTGTTTTATATTAGGAATTTTATTTTATAATTTTAATTTATTATATGTGTTAATAAAGAAAATAATTATTATAAATATAAATGCATATGTTTTTTATTTATTGGCAGTACCGAGTTTTAATGTAAACTTCACAAAAGTTTGTTTGCGTTGATCTTTTGAATAAGAGAGATTCATTTATAAAACGTTTATAACTAGTACTAAATAAATGTTGCACACAAACACTTTGTAATAAAAGTTCTCATAAATTTTATGAACAGGACCCTAAATATCCATCCAATCGAAGAATGGTAGATAGCTTTTTAAAATCAGGCAACTGTTATATACCTCGGATCTGCCGTAAACAAAAACAACAACGTCAGTCTTTAGATCCAGCGGAGAATTGTGCTTGCTAATAGATGTTATTTTGGGCTAAGCCAACACTTTAGCGATAAAGCCCTCTCACGAGTAACAAACGTCCAACTATACCAGACCCTCATACAACCTGTCTTGCTTTCTGGTGCAGAATCCCGATATTTCTATCCTATAAAACTACCGATTGTCCGTTATAATTACGATTACTACAATCCTTTTCGCCGCGTTTGTCTCATTTACAATGAGATCTATTATTCCTTACCCGCTTAATAATTCCTACCCGCTTAATAATTCCTTACTCCGCTTGAATATAATTAAGCAACACTTAATTCGTAATTAATCGGGAACTATTATCCAGCTTGTGTTGCCAACCATTTTCCTCCGATAAACATATCTATTAATCAATCTTGTTATAAATCCTGAATTCTAAATGAGTTGTAGCTGACGCTAAATAAATAAATAAATCAATAGCCGTTGAGGCCAGATCCTGACATTCATGTTCCTCATCTTCATGTTCCTGCTCTTCATGTTCCCGATCTTCATGCTCCTACTCTTCCTGTTTATCTCCCATTATGCTATCTTTATGTTCCTGTTTATCGTTCCATGCATATTGTAGCGACGTTCCCGCTCCAGATGTGACTGCCTATGTTATCTCCTATGATTTTATCCTAAAGTTCCTTCCTTCCACTTCCACTTACATTTGTGGAGACTGTTTACCATTTCTCTTGTTCCTGCTCATCCCCCTGTTGTTCTACTCCAGCTGATGTTCCTGTTCCTCATGTTCCAGATGTTCCTGTCCCAGCTTCTGTATTGTTGCTTTGTTATTATAAGTTTTTTTATATTTTGTATTATTATAACTAACATACAAGCTAATTATAATAATTGTTAATTATTTTATTTCATTTTAATTATTTTATGTTAATCACTCCTACCCTGTAAGTCGTCGTCGACGTCTTGCGTCGCCCTGTTAATTTTGGCACCTCTGAAGTCGTGTCGACAGCAGACGACGAGTATTTGGTACCCGAAATGGCGTTTTTACACTCATGTTGAGTCGACTCGACTACGCTTTTTCTACCCGACTTGCAACGCCTTGATGCAAACAGTTGTGTTTTGATTGATTTTTTCTTCATTTTCGGCTCAATAGTATCAATCAAGTATTTAAATGCTGCTTTATTGATCCGAAAATGGTTTTGAAACCTGTAGATAAATGACATTTAATGAATGGCATTTATCATGGCCAAAAATATAAAAATCATAAAACTTACTTGATATCTGGTAGGTTAAATATGTCTGACCTTTGCCTTATAATTTTTCTTTGTATGCGAAGACATTTTTTCTGTTCTTCATCACTAGAAGAAAAAAATACATTCTAGCAAACAAATTGATGAAAATTTTCTTTACACGTTAGAGATTACACTTTTTGGTAGTAAATTATCGATAAGCAGGCGTCACTGGCCTTGACGTCTTACCAAGTACCGAATTTGCATTGTTGTGACAACGCCGTCGTTAACAGGTGACCACGACTTTGAGACGTCGACGTCTTGGGCGACGACTTACAGGGTAGGGGTGAATATTTTTATTTATTTTTTTGAATTTTACAAATTTTCTTCTTATTATTTTAATTTTACTCTACTCTTTCTTATGTTCAATGTATTTTAATTTTATTATGTATTGTGTGTTATGTCTACTATGTAAATATATAATACAAATTTTATAACGTTGTTGAGAATATATTACCGGCTGTATCCTATTGAGGATTGTAGCTGTGAGATAAATATATAAATTATCGCAAGCAGACAACGGCGAGTATCGGCGACGCATGAACCATGAGCTGTATGAGCTATATCCCGACATAGACTAGTTAAGCGGATCAAAATAACGCGATTGCGCTGGCTAGGTCATGTCAGTCGAATGGACGAAGACGAACCAGCACGAAGGGTTTTCGAAACCGAAGACGAAAAATAGGAAGACGAAGACTCCGCTAGAGGGATCAAGTTGACGAATCCCTGCGTACACTTGGTATTGCCAACTGGAGAGATAAAGCAAAAGATCGAACTGGTTGTCGAAATATGATATCTTCGTTTTGTAAGGTCCCTGACCCCCCGGGGTTGTTCGACATCGGCTAAGTAAGTAAGCTGTGTATTGTCTTTTATATCATGCACTGTTTTATACCTACTTATGTATATAGGTTAAACAACTCGGCATATACAGGCCCAGAAGGTATTTGCTCTTAAAACAAAATAGGTCGTCGAATCAACACATACGTTTCGTATCGGAATCTGTGAATAAATTTAGAAAATTGTAAGAAAATGCACTTATTTAAGAAAGTGTTCTGTTTTTAACCTTCTTTCACTTTGGCTTCTCTAAATTTACTTTTTATTGGCTTCAAAACTACAATATATACTAAATATTGGTTACAGGATCCATCTAAAAAACTTCCCATTAAACACGAAATTTTCCAACATATGTGAGACATCTAGTTAGTCTAGGCACAAACCAAAGCAAAAGTGAACAATGTAGTTGATGGCAGTGGGTTGTTAAATAGTGTTAAAACAAAAGTTGTTTATTTTTTTTTCATTTAGCCCCATCTCGCAACGTGCGATTTAGAACCAAAAAGTACCAATAAAAAAGACCGAAAAAAAATCATCCCTCATGTATGATAACACACTGCAACACGAAAAAATATAACCATAGATATACGAACACCACTACGTGATAAAAGACCAAAAAAAAGACCCGTGTCTCCCAGTATTGCCCAAAGTCATACACTTTTTTATTATGGGCCCCCAAAGGTTTGGGGCCTCGGTGTCATTTTTGCAAAAAAAAGTGATCATTTTGTCGGGCTCATATCTTGCAAGCCGCTCGGAATTTTGATTTACTCTCTGAGGGAAAGTTGTAACTCTTCTGTAGAACTTCAGAGCGCATGAGCTGACCAGTCTAGGGACTACCTGACAGGTTACACAGGAATTGGAACGCGTGGGCATGACCCTAGCGTTTTGTAAGCATGTACTGCAAGATCGTTCCTATGATGTAGGAGAGGTGGACGAGGGGTACAGATTTTGTACGCACAAGACAAATCTGGCCGATAGAGAATAGTAGGAGATCTATGAACCTTCTGCTCCTAGCCAGGCCCAAGGTATCAGTGCGAGTTTTAGTTTTCACCAGACACTGTCTGACTGGTAGACATGCGATAAATCTAAAGATCAGGGCAAATAACTTCTGTAGAAGCTGTAACGAAAAGGAAGAGAAAGAATCCACTGGACATCTTCCCTGCACGTGTTCAGCACTAGCTGGCTGGAGGATGTTGACTATGGGAACCTACCTATTTAGAGACGAGGGTGGTTGGTTTGGTTTGGTTTTCGTGGCTGCTAAAGATACTATTTAGCATCAATTAGTGTCTTGAGACACCGTTTGGCATACCACATCACTCCGGAAGATCCAAAGTACCGTGTCTATATCCAGCCTGTCAATCGGAGATACTTCATTAGATCCCCTAGATCTATCTCGTGTATCTCAGTGAGGCTATGCAGGAAGGGACGGCCCATAATATTCAGGCGTCTATTCATTAGAGTCGGACAACTGCAGAGGATATGCTCCACCGTCTCCTCCTCTTCTGCGTCATCACAGGCACGGCAGTGGTCATTATATGGCAGCTTCAACCGTCTTGCGTGATTACCGATTGGCCAGTGCCTGGTCAGCACGCCAGTTAGCCTAGATATGTTTCCCCGATTATGGCTAATCAGGGAGTTAGTCCGGTGAATGTTATATTCTGGCAATGTGTTTCTGGATATGCGGCACGTTTCCGTCCTATCCCATCTGGTCTTCGCTCGTTCAAGGTAATGCAGGAAAATACCTCTTTTAACCAACCCTATAGGCGTTGCGACTGACACCATATGGAGTTCGGTGGAAGATGATCCTGCCCTACCTAGTTCGTCTGCATTTTCGTTCCCTAGGAGACCCTTGTGGCCTGGTATCCAAGTAAGAATCACATTAACCAGCCGGCCTAGCTTTTTCCCTACATTCACTAACGAGTTTAGATGCAGTGTTGTAATATTTGGTGATAGGTGAGCCGCTTGGTTATGTATGGTCAGTATCTCCGCTTGGAAAACGCTGCACTTGTCTGGGAGTTGGAATGATAAATTGAGGCCTGCCTCTTCGGAGAAAACACCCGAGCCGGTTCCACATTCCATTTTGGATCCGTCGGTAAATACTTTGGTGTCAAAACCTGTAAGTGGTTCCTTTCTATCCCACTCTATTCTCTTGGGAAACCTGACATCGAATAGGTTATCGAACGTCAATGAGGGGGTGCAGCAATCGGTTGTTGTATTGAGTTATTTTGGGATTGTCTGTAGTATACTCGCTTGTCCATATGCGTTGCTCTTCCAGAGTCCAAGAGCGTTTAGTCGGGTGGTCGATTGGTATAATATGAAGCATTGCATTAAGGGCTGGACACGTCCTCATTGCCCCTGTTATGCTGATCTCTGTACTCTATACAACAGTTTCATGGTGGACGTCTTCCCTGCGACAGGCCACCATACCATTGCTCCATACGAGAGTATTGGTCTGATTATGCTAGTGTACATCCATATCATCAACGGTTGCCTTCTGTGCGCGGTGCTCTATGTTACGTTTCCAGGAAAGTTTAGGGTCTAGAATCACGCCGTCGAATCGTGGCCGTCGGTGGTGCAATGGTAGTGTGCGCGGCTCTTGTGCATGAGGACGTGGGTTCGATCCCTACTCTTACCACCTTAAATTTATTTCGACGGCGGTCACCTCGCTTAGTTACGGCGACACTATCGAGTATTTAGCAATGAAAAAGCTTCTCAAAATATCGTTCGGAACCGGTGTAAAATTGTAGGTCCCAATCAGTGAGTGTAAAACTAGAACGCGCACAGCCCACTGGTTGTGAGAAGCTCTCCCTAATCCCTCCATGGGATGTAACGGGAAACCATTTATTTATTTAATCACGCCCAAGTACTTGGCGTGAGTTAACAGTGAAATCTCTATTCCACATAGCCGAGGTGGATTAAACTTTGGTATCTTGGTCTTCGTGGTAAAAAGCATGACCTCAGTTTTCCCTGGATTCACTGTAAGACCACTCCCAGTGGCCCAATCGTTAAGTGCTTTCAAGGCCCCATTCATGATTTCGCTCAATACGGATGGGAACAAACCAGACACCATTATTACCATGTCATCCGCATACGTACAAGGGTGAGTTATCTCAGATATGCGATGACCAGATTTTGAGCTTCTTAGAGCAAACTAAATGGTTTTCTATTAATCCTTTTAGTCCGTGGTATCACAAATGCTTAATAAGTCTAAGTGAGTATTTCATCGACTGCCACCAACATCTAAGCTAATCTAACCTATATTCAAACGAGATGTCCAAGCAGTGTCTACATAACCTTACCATGTTTCACCCTTGTACATTGCACCTATCAATTTAGATTTCTTCGGTTTCTGTAGTAAATTAAAAGATCAAAATGACGAAAAGTAACAAAAACCTGTCATCACTTGAAAGCCGACGCATGCCTCTCGGATGACGAAAGACATACACACTGAAGTTTCCATGACTCAAGCTTAACATCTATTCCCAAGTTGATTCTAACTGATTCACAAACTATGTGAATACCAACACAAGGCCCAACACCGCTCACTCATCAGCACACAATTTTATCTCAAAATATTTTTATGTCATCTCTCCATGGTCCATTTTCGAAAACGATTCGAATCACTCTCACACATGCGCACAACACAACGGTGGCGCATTTTTCACATCAATCGCAAGAGTTTAAATTTAATTGAGGTTTAAATAATTTCACTTTCGTTGGCAGGCGGGCAGGGAGGTCTCAAGTTAAATACAGTATCTAAAATTCAGTGAAAATATTGTTTATAGTCTCTGTATTATATGAAAAATACCAAAATTATAGATGAATCGCACAAAGAATCGAAATTCCAACAAGCGAAACTAATCATTTATTAAAATGTTTCTGCAATTTTATGCTTATTTAGTTGAATGTTTCTAATGTAAACGTTTAATAATTTACATAAATTCGTACATATAACGGTTTCCATAAACAGTTAAACGATTTTAAAATTAAATTTTATTCTTTGATAAAAAAAGTATGCAAATTTCGAAATCAACCATCATAATACAAAATTCATATGAAATGTAACGATTTCATTTTCAAATGATTTAAAAATGATTTGAAATTTGAACAAAAAGGAAAAAGGAGGGGCTGTCCGGTTAGGTGACGTTGCGTTTAAACGGAAGTTTAATGTAATCTGCTATGGAGCTGAATAAAATTATGAACTAACAGACTTGTTTACTCAAAAACTTCCGCATAAATTGAATTAAAATAGTATATATTTTTGTATTATTGAAATGTTTTTGAAACGAAAGCGACGAGGCGCTCATTTCCGAAATTGTTCTCTGCTGGTCAACACTTATAATGGTTAATTATAATACAAACTAGATGGCTTAGATAGATGGTATTGTTTTCAAAAAATAAGTGGCTTGGGGGATTTTTTAAAGCTTAATTCACTTTATTGTTATTATATAATTGCTAATATACAGAATTGTTATGTATTTGCATGGATTTTCCTAATAATGAGACTTTAACAAAACTAATAGCGGCATGAGTTATGAGTTATTGGTATGAATGCAATTTGCATTGAAAACTATAACATGTTTACACTCAAAGAATTCATCCAACTAATTAATTTATTGAATAATTTTAGGAAGTTTAAAGCGAAATTAAAGAAGAAGTTTTTGGGTAATGATTGATAATTTTTTAATTCATAATTGCAATTTTATGTTCAAATTATAACAATCAGCCGGACCTGACGGGATAATTCCCGCGCAACTACAGTAGGCACTATACCTATCTTGTAGTTGGTTGGAGGCAATCTTCAGGGGCTGCCTTATGCTGGGAGTCATTCCTAGCATTTGGAAGCAAACCAAAGTGGTTTTCGTGCCGAAAGCGGGCAAATGCTCTCATGTCAAACCAAAGGACTTTAGACCAATCAGTCTCTCATCCTTTGTTCTTAAGACATTTGAAAGGTTGCTGGACATTCACGTTCGAAGTAATCTTCCACAGTATCTACTACAGAGTTCTCAGCATGCCTATATCAAGGGCAGGCCAACTGAGACGGCTCTGCACTCGATAGTCAGCATAATAGAAAACTGTCTTGCGAATAAGGTCTTCGCTCTAGGGACTTCCTGACATCGAGGGAGCCTTTAATAACATTCAACCTTCGGCGATTCTCAGGCCGTTACAGAATCTAGGAGTCGACAGCTTACTGATACGCCTAATTGGGAAGCTTCTAGTGGATAGATCCGTCAAAGCTGAATGGGGTGGTGTTACAATTGCTAGGAACGTTAACAGGGGGACACCACAGGGGGGGAGTTCTGTCTCCACTAATATGGTTAACTTCTGTCAATGACTTTGCCTATGCCAATGATATTGCTATCATCATTTGTAAGGGTAGAAACCTCAATTTACTTAGCATTCGTACAATCAGCCTACTTAGTCTGATTTCGAACTGGACCGCTAACAACGGACTATCACTTAACCCACTTAAAACCGAGCTGATCTTGTTCTCTCGGAAATATAAAATACCCGCGTTTGAACAGGCGTCAGTTAATGGCGTGCAATTACAGTTGACGGAAAAGGTCAAGTATCTGGGGATAATTCTCGACAGAAAACTGTCTTGGTGGAAAAGGCGCCTGTTGCTCTTTACTGCTGTAAAGGGGGCGATAGGAAAGCGCTGGGGACTGTCTCCTAATATCACCATTTGGATTTATACGGCAATAGACAGACCAATACTTCTCTATGGCATCGTAGTTGGGTGGAGGTCCCTCCAAAAGAAATATATTCTGAATTCCTTGATGAAAATTCAAAGATCAGCACTGATTAGCGTTAGTGGGGCAATGGGCAGGACGTCAGGCACTGCACTTAGTGCTATCCTGAACATCTGTACTCCTGATATCATGGCCGAATCCTGGTGAGAATCAGAGATTGTGGCGTTTTGATATCGGGGCATTCCGGACACGCTGAATTACTATACCGGACCAACTCTATTCCCGTAAAAACGGACTACTGTATCCCCTACCTTCTACCAGCGACAAATCTAAGGTCTTCTATTCCGAGCAGGAATTCCTGGGAAAAGTCTGTGGAAGGGGACACCAGTAGTATCATATTTTTCACGGATGGACCAAAGTTGGACGAGCAAGTAGGCAATGGGGTCCATTCACCGGACCTAAATGTAAATATATCTTTAAGCTGCCTGATCACTGTAGTGTATTGCAGGCCGAAATTACGCAATACTGGAGGTTGTTGAACTACTGAAAAGTAGTGTCACAACCCTCCGGAGAATATGTACCTACACAGACAGCCAGGCTACCCTAAAATACCTGGAAGCAATGTTTGCTACGTCCCTGACGGTGAAAGAATGCCACTCGTCACTTACGGTGATGGCAGAGTATTTTGACATCAGGCTCATCTGGGTACCGGGACACAGCGACATTCCAGGCAATTGCGTAGCGGATGCGTTAGCTAGACAGGGTACTACGGCACAGGTTCTTCCGGCAAAAGAAGTTGTAAGTATGTCAATCTCTACTTGATGTTTGCAGACCAGGCAGTGGACCGATAATATATTCAAGGACAAGTGGAGACTTACTTCAACTTGCAAACAAGCCAGGGTCCTCTGGCCACAGGTGGACAGGAAGAGGACTAGGCAACTACTTAACTTGCCGAGAGGCAGGTTATCCACAATGTTAGGAACACTTACGGGACATTGTCTTGTAGGAAAATACGCCCTAAGATTGGGACTTAGAAACTCCACTCTCTGTATATGCTGCATGGAAGAGGACAAAGAAACGACGAAACACCTTCTCTTGGGTTGGCCTGCTCTGGCAGGACTGAGAAATAGGATATTCGGAACACATTTAGTTAGCACCGTAGCCCTACAGGATATCCCTGTAGGTCTTATAGACAAATTCATTGAAAGGGCAAATTGGCTAGACGACTAGTCAATAATTGCTATGGAGGAAACTGCAGGTATCACAATGGGCTTATTTAGCTTAAGTGTGCTAGACAGCGTGCTGTTTTGCAGCCTTTTCAACCAACCAACCAACCAACATTGATTTAAAAAATTGCAAGAAAAACTAATTTCGCATATGTTCGAAATTTCGAACATAAGTTCGAACATTTGTTTTTAATGAAATACCTTAAACATTTATTTAAAATTAGTAAAATAGCCGAGAATATTCGTGTTGCAGTTGGAAAAGACCAGCATTGGACAACAAACTTTATGAACAAAATTGGAACCTTATTTGAAAATACAACTGGATTTTATTACGGGTAATTACAATACTTGAAATATTTTCAACACACAGGGCATTTGGAATTAAAATTTATTAAAAATTACAATCAAAGAATGCATTTAACTGGATGCATTTAGAGGTTTACGTCGATTGTTTCTGATTCGGCGGCGGCGGCTATTCCCAAATACATATTACGAAATTGACCCGGCTGCTGATGTGCAGAGTTCAATTCATAGGAAATTTGACCTGTTGTTGTTCTAGTTGTAATGTGTGCTGTAACCTGTTAGGGAATGGGACTGGATATTGGTGTTGTAGCGTGTGGAATTTCGCCTCGCTGTTGTTATGCAAAATTCAAAGTGTCGTTTAACTCCATAAGTTAAGTCTTGGGAAATTAAGCTAAATGTTATAAGGAAATACATATTCTGATTGTGGTTGTGTAGAGTTTATACCATACATGGGTTTTTTAATTTGCATTACTTTATTTAATGCAAATGCGAAAGAATTATCATTGTTCGCAATGGCAATTAAAAAATTTTGAATTTGCATTTGCTCAGGCATTGCAAATGCAGGTTGTAGAATCGGATGCCAAGTGTAATGAAATATGGGAATGTTTTTAATAGTTTTGAATTTGTTTGACTCCTGGCAAGTCTGTTTTAAAGTGTTTTATGTGTAGAGGTTTGTGTCTTTGATAGGTATTGCCTGGTAGTACTTTCAAGTTCACAAACCTGTACTATATAAAATATGTATTTGAAAACCAAAAGTGCCACATATGAAGGAAATGCTTTGAAAAGAAGCACAATTGCCAATGATAATGACATTTTTTGAATTTTCATTTCGAAAGGTAATACAAATTAAACTACAAATTATAATTGTCAAATAATTAATTTGCCCCATGTATGGTTTATACCCAGTAAAAATATATGGATTAATACCGAAATCGAGCAATAATAAATGGATAATACTCGTAATATTTGAGTACATCCATTGGGGGTAATAACCGAGGAATTGAAAAGTCTTTACTCGAAATTAGAAAAAAAAATTAATGAGTGTTCGAACTCACGGGCGATGTGTTAACACCATTTTGTTACACGGTACCTGTTCGATTTCAGTAAACACAGTAGTAAATGTTACAATGGAAAATAAAAAAAGAATAGTTTTTGTACTGAAGGCTTTTTTTCGCTATTGCACTTTCTCTTTTCTTACATCTGCTTTAACATTAGATGTAATATTGTTAAAATAAATAAATCAATATTTAGATCACTAAAATCATCAGAGCGACGAGGACCTGCTTGTTTGAATCCTGGCATACAACTGAATAAAAAGCAATATTTAGCTAACTGAAATAATTGTTTTTGTTTTGACATAAACAGAGCGACGACAAAAAGTATTGAATAGTATAGAGAACTTATTGCACTCTTTTTACGCTCTCATGTAGAGAGTATGAGTAAAAGTGCCTAAACGACTCTTATTCTATTCAAAAGCAATACAAAAACAATACAAAAAGCATAAATGTTTCAAATGGCATCAATGTTTCACATCAAAATTATGAATGGACCAAGTTATGACAAAAAGAGAGTAATACGTTTTGAATCATTAGCCAGTGCTTTTGAGTCATACAATTCGTTCCATGAGTTCTCTATACTATTCAATGCGCTTTGGCGGCGACGACCTGCATGTTTGTTCGCTGCCGCTATAGCAATACCATCACAGTTATTTTCAGGCTAACGCTGTGTGTTGTTTGCATGTGTTCACTTTGATAGATTGACATACACGTACCTATAGATGTTAACACATCACAAATAGTTGATGACTCGCTTATTAATCCGAAATGTTTCAATAATGGATGCATCAATGAATATTTGATGTACTATTTCTTGACATTCATACATGGGTCAAATTAATTATATGAAAATTATAATTTGTACTTTAATTTGAATTACCTTTCGAGATGCAAGTTCAAAAAATTTCAATACCATTGGCAATTGTACTTATTTTCAATTACTTTACTTTACTTTACTTTGCATTACTTTATCTAATGCAAATGCAAAAGAATTAACATTGTTCGCAATGGCAATTAACAAATTTTGAATTTGCATTTGCTCAGGAAATGCAAATGCAGGTTGCGGAATCGGATGCCAATTGTTATGCTGGCAATTCTGTTTTTAAAGTATTTTATATGTAGAGGTTTATGGCTTTGATAGGTATTGCCTCATAGTAAATTCAAATTCATAAACCTGTACAGTATAAAATATTTTAAAATCAAAATTGCCAGATATACTTATTCAGACGAAAATTTTAATTGAAAACGAAAGAAAATTACATTCAAAGAATGCAGTAACTTGTGTATTAAATTAATTAAAATTGTGTATTAAAAACAATTAAGGATATTTTGAATAAAATTGATGATGCAATATAACAACCAGTGATCTGTGCGCTTTCTAGTTTTACACTCACTGATTGGGACCTACAGTTTTTCTCCGGTTCTGACCGGTATTTTGAAAAGCGTTTCTTGACTAAATACATGACAGTGTCACCATCAACGCCGTCAATCGAAATGTTATGTCGTCAGAGCAGAGATCGAACCCACGTTCTCATGCACAAGAGTCGCGAACACTACAATTGGACCACTGACGGCCACAGATATTTTCTTCTGCTCATACAAAAGGCTGGGCGGTAGCATATGAGATGTATCCAGTGGAATAGGTAAGGTAGTTCATAATCTTGCCAGCTCATCTGCTCTGCAGTTCCTTGGAATATTCCTGTGCTCCGGCAACTATATAAGGTGAATATGGAACTGCTGGTTATCTCATTTAGAGATGCGCGGTAGTTGTTGGCAGTTCTTGAAGTCAGGAATGCAGAGATTTTATAGCAGCCTGAGTGTCTGAGTAGATGTTTCGTCCCATCCAAAGGGCCACTTCTTCGATTGACTTCTGTCTGAAAGACACTACAATGGCCTGGTAGTCTTTGTGCTAGGTGTAGACCCAGCTGTTTAGAATAGACTCCAAACACTACCTTGTTATCTAGTTTGGAGATATCAGGGTAAAAGCCTAAATACCTTCTATAACTTGGTATGCGTCCCTTCCACTCCTGTATGTCCGGGATATAAGTGGAGAAGTTCCTCTCAAAGATTGAAGTGATTGTCATGTAGCCGACTTTTACTGTGGATAGACGCAGAGCCCTCAAAACCCACCCATGATCACATGGGCTGGGACTCCATTGGGAAGAATGTACTAGGCGCATTGCCGACTCTACAGGCATTTGCCTTACCAGCAAACCTAGTGGTAATAGGTAATAGATAACACCCAAACCCTCGGTAGGGGTTGTGCGAAGGGCACCCGAGATGCATACCATTTCCATTCCGTGGACTTTTGTCATCAGACTTAGGGAAGTGGATTTTTCCAGTACGGGTCACCAAACAACAATGCCGGAATCCATTATCAGGTGGACAACAGCTGTATATTCAGCAAACGCTTTTCGGGGGTAGGCTCCAACGTCATCCGATATCCCTTTGATCACTAAAGCTCTACTTATCATATCCATAGTGATTGACTCGAAATTAAACTTTTTGACGAGAATCACACCTAGATATCTTGCACTATCCTTTAGGAAAATTTCTCTGCCACATAGAGGAAAGGGATGAATATAGGGCACCTTCTGCTTTCTGTCAAAGAGTACGAGCACAGTTTTCTCTGGATGTAAACCCTGTCCATTCTCCATGGCCCACTTAGAGAGTATCGTGATTAAGTTCTGAAGCTCATCTCTGCACGTGGAGTGATATATTCCCTGCACGGCAATTGCCAGGTCATCAACATATCCTACGACTGAGAAACCTCATCCCTCCAACTCTAGCAGAACATGGTTCAGTGCTAAGTTCCAAAGGAGTGTAGATAAGACTGCCCTCTACTCACATTTGGAGTTTAGGTCGTGTGCCCCAGGTACAAGGTTATGCGCTTTCTCGAAACATGTGTATTGTAAAGTTGGGCAAAGGTTAGTGCCCGCGACTCTTGTACATGAAAACGTAGGTTCGATGCCTGCTCTGACCACCTTACATTTATTTCGACGGCAGTCTCCTCGCTTTGTGATAGCGGTATAATTAGCTACAAAAAATGTTTCTCAAAGAACCGTTCGGAACCGCTGGAAAACTTTAGGTTCCAAACAGTGAGTGTAAAACTATACTGCACACAGTTAATTGACTGTAAAAAGTCTTCCCCCGTCGCTCCATGGAATCTATTGGGAAAATATTTATGAATTCTTAACATTTTGATGCCGCTACGGTAATGAAAATGTATCCTTTTTTTATCTAAGCTGATTTTAGTTTCATCACTGGATTTGTAGTTTATCTCTTTATATCTTGTCACACTGGTAAACTCTTACATTGGATGAGATAAAAATTTCAGTTTTTTGGTGTATTTTTTTTTTTGGCAAATTGATTTACAATAGGAAGTTAATCACATTATTAACCTCAATGTAGACGTAACATTATTCACCATTTATCAATGAAAAATTCGAAACAATGCTGTCATTGTAAACAAAAACAAAAAGCTGTCAAAATTAAAATAGCGCGGAAAGCAAAAGATCAAAATTAACTGACTGTGGAAATAAAACTGAAAAAATGGAAACAAAAGGCACAAAAGTTTATAGAATATTTTCACATTAGAGACATTTAAATGTCAAATATCGAGCATTTAAAGTTGATTTAACTGGAGAATGGCCACCTGTGGAACTGAGCCTAAATCATGGAATTGTATTCAAATTATAAATTAGTTGTAACGCTAAACAACTTAAGAACATAACAACAGAAAGAACTAATACATACAGTGGAATATCAAGAAAAACTTGATATTGTAGTTGGAACTGATTCCTCTAGTTCCTTTCGGGGATTAAGTTCCAAGAACGTGTTGTCTCCGGATCTCGGCAACTCTGGTGGGTACGTTCGCTTAGACGTCTGCGTAGATGAGGCTTTATTTTTCGTTTTGTGGCTGTCTCTAATTTTATGTTTTTATATCTTAATGAAATACTTCTCGTTCGTCTTGTACAGTGAGTGATTGCATATGTGTTCAGGCAGTTACTAAGTTGGAGTTTTGTGTTTGCTGACTTGTGGCTTGGAATCTCCTTAGATACTAATGGATCGGGCCGTCCGCATGCACAATTCATCATTACTGGGGCCATAACTTGTAGACCTTCCAACAAGACCCCCACGGAACTAGCGCAATTGATGAAATCGCGGGGGAATATAAGAATTTATGTGATCATATCATTGAATGCCACCAAGACTTACTGCAATTACCCTCCCTCTTTCCCTCTCCATTCGACGAAGTTCCATCAGAACGCTCCTGACAAACTTCTAATCGTCGTTCCATTCATCATGTCACGCCAACATAAGATCCAGATGCAGGTCGGTTATATTCTTCAAACTTGCTGCATTTAAACACAATGTGTTCGACATCTTCATCCTGACCCACTCCTCCCTGTATGAAGTTGAGCCAACAAGTCCGAATCTGTGGCAAAATTTCTAAATGTGCAGAATAAGTAGTAGTAGTTAGTCAAGTAGTAGTTCACATCTTCGTGCTACCTCTGCGTCCACACTGATGTATTGGGGATGAGAGAAAACACCCATATACCCTTCACGCACTTTCGCAGGGCGCTTTCCATATTCTCCTCGAACTCATGCGGTCTTTGATTTTCACTTCATTCTGTTCCGTTGGATTTTCGTGGCGTCTATGAAAGTATATACACACCTCATCTCATGAGCTATAATTTCGATTACCATGACACCAACGACTACAAACGCTGCATCCGCCGAGATGGTCCGAAAGCCTCATACTAGAGGAACTGTTGGCACCAACTATTTATACCACGCCTTCACTGCAGTGTCAGCCTATATTGTGCTAGCATACTGCATAACCGAAGTCACCACTGTTGTTATCAGTGCCCTGCTTGCACCTATGGGGTCACCAATGTTTAACATGATCCATGCCAGAGAAGCCTGACTCCTGTCGCTTTTCCGCCGCATAATGCACGTGACGTTCGAAGTTTAGACGTCTACAATGACGCCAAGATATTTGAAGCGGTAGTGATTCACATAATATACAAACCGTTCGCTTATCTGCTCCACTTTCTTGCTACTGCTTATGAAGACCACTTCCGCGTTGTGTGCTGCCAGCTAACTTGGGCGACTACTTCATTCGCGATCCTCTACACCTGTATGATGAGTTTTGCCACCACTACAATGGCTATGTCGTCGGCAAAACCGACAATCGTGGTACCATTTGGAATGTGCAGCCTTAGGATACCATCGTACATAATGTTTCAATGAAGCTGGCCAAGAACCGATCCATTTGGAACACCTGAAGTTACCTCATAAAACTTTGTGCCATTAATGCTATTAAAATTCAGCGTACGGTTTCTGATGTAGATCGAAATAAGAGAAGATGTTAGAGTGGATGAGTGTACGTATGTACAGCAGAAAACAGAGATGGTTTGCAGTCAGTCAGAGGGACCACCGTACAAATACAATCGTCACTTAAAATTAACATAGGGCGCCATATGTAGGGGAGGCCTGCATATGCCCTTTCTCTTTTCAGGCTTGCTAGCTGACATGCAGGAAAGGTCTTCCCGTTAGGCCCTATTGGTGGGCCTGCTAATAGAAGGATTCCTAAGAGGACTGTAAATGAGGACCTTCTACAGATCAGTATAAGAGCATTTTTAGAAAGATCTAATTAAATGAGAATTATTTCCATATTTAACAGCTTCAGAAATTTTTATGTCTCCTAGCTAAATTAATAATGTAATATTTTAACATTACAAAGTTCTTTTCTAAATCTGTAGCCTCAGGAATGGAACACCTCAGTCGAATATGTTATCTATTCTGTGGGACATGGGACTGACCGTGGAGGTGGAAAGTTTCTGATTGCCACTCATTAGGGAGTGGCCAGAAATGATTCCTTCGTAGGGCACTCAAAGCGGCTCACCACCTACAAGTATGACTTCCTAGAAGTATAACCCGGGCAATGCCTTTATCAGAACCCTACATTAGCTAGCTAGAGTAAGAAGGCGAAACGAATGAGCAGCCTGATTGGATATGCGACTGTCTGAAGCTCTTCTAACATATTCTTTAGTCCTTTAAATTCCGATGAGCCAACACTACAGGCCAACGACGTAAATAAACAAAAATCCAATTTCGACACACTGCATTCTGGTCTGCGTCTGCGTAATGGGCGGATGAAACATAATCATCCTGACAGTAGTTAAAATGCAAAACCACGGTTGGCTGGGTTTGCCTTCCGCCACCATTATATTGGCAATGCAAATACGAAATTAGAATGAGAAACATAAAACCCCTCTCTTTGTTGACAACCCCCGCATACATTCTAAGAGCCGCGATATACGGATATGCACCTGGAATATTAGAACACTATACAGTGCCGAGCAGATGTGTATACATTCTAATCACATTTGACTTTGCATTGCCGTAATACCTATAAAACCACAACAATTCCTATCATGCTTCTTTATTAATATTCTTTATTAATCCTAAGAAATGAAAACATAACTAGATTTTGCAATATTTAATGCAAAAAATAGTATTTTGAGCTTATTGCCGTAAAATCCAATGTATCCACTTATGCCCGTTTTGGTTTTTGGTGTCTGGTAACACTGGCACATGAATCAAAAGCAAACGCAATATTTACCATTATTTGAATTATTGTAAAATTCAACAGAGTAAATACTTTTTGTTCCATCGTTGATAGTTTCATTAGCTGGATACTAAACTTTTCGCAAAAATATTCACTTCGTGACAAAATTAAACCGAATCATTGAAATGACAAAAAAACGGTGTTTCAACCCGTAGAATTGCTAAAGAAGTAGGTGTTTGCCATTGAACAGTGCTGCAACTTAGAACAAGACCTAATGTAGAGCCACCAGAAGCCAGGAAATCGCGACCAAGATTGCTTACCAATAGAGATGCTCGAGCTATGGAACGGGTAATACCGACCAAGAATGTGACAACACCTAAAGAAGCTGCAGCAGCCATAAACAAACCCGTTAGTGGGTGGAAAGCACGTAGAACGCTTCGGCGAATTGGTCTGACATCGGCAGAAAAACGGAAGAAACCAGCATTATCCGTGAAAAATGTAAAGGCGCGTCTCAAGTTTTCCAAAGAGCACAAAAATTGGAGCATCGAATACCGGAAGAGGGTAATATGGTTGGACCAGACCAAAATCAAACGCTTTCAGTCGGATGGTAAGCAATATTTCCGACACCGCCCATATGAAACGTTGAAGAAGCACCAAGTCAAAGAAACAATGAAGCATGGAGGAGGTAACTTGATTATGTGGGGTTGTTTTACTTATTTTGGAGCATAATTTACTAAATTTTGTGGACAAAAGCGCGTATTCCGAGGATGAAATTTTATTTCAGCAGGATGGAGATCCTAATCATACGGACAAAATTGTCAAGCAATGGCTCGCTAGTCAAAAATCTAACACAATGCAGTGGATCGGATCTTAACCCGATTGCAAATTCGTATCTTAACCCGATCGCAAATTTATGGGATTTGTTGAAAAACGACTGGCTACATACTACGAAAGTTCACCACAGAACTTGAACGAACACTGGTCTCTGGTATATACGGAGTGGGTCAATATTCCAAAGCAACACGTCGAGAAACTGGTTAAAAGAATTGTCAAACGAATAAAAAGCCAAAGATTGTTGGACAAAATACTAAACAACGTGATTAAAAACATTTAATTTTCGAACGAGCATAAGTGGATACATTGTTTTTTTCGGTTTAAGTTCCAAATGTTATTTTTTTCATTAAATATTGGAGAATATAGTTATGTGTCATTTTTCTAGAATTAATAAAAATAAAAATAAAAAAAACTTGGTAGAAATTGTTGTATTTTTACGGGGTTTACAACTGGACAAAGTGGAATGTGATTATGATGTATCCACATCTGCTCGCCACTTTATATATCCGGTGCCGCTATCCAGCTGGCAGATGTCCTTGAAAATTATAAGGTTGACATTACTGCTACCCAGAAGATGCGATGGACAGGTGATGGCTGTACACGGAAGAAGAACTGTAACACAAACTACAGCTGCCATGAGAAAAAACATGAATTTGGTAGCGGATTTGAAGTTGGCAAAAAACTGCGATATATGGTCTCAAGGTTCAACCCCGTTAGTGAACATATAGACACCATCCGCATAAAAGCGGCATACTTTAAGATATCGCCTATTTGTGTACATGCCCCGATGGAAGAAAAAACGATGTCACAAACGTTCTATGAGCGCCTACAGGAAACAAACGTCCGCTGCCCTGACCATGAAATTATGATTATTCTAGGTGATTTTAATGCAAAAGTCGGCAGGAAAAGTCTCTTTGAACCAACACGCCATCACTTCCGATAACAGAATGAGACATGGTAGTAAGTAGTACGAGATACCAACATAAAGACATCCATCCATAATGCTACTTAGATATCCCCTAATCAACAGACGAACAACCAGATTGATCAACTGGTAATTGATGAAAGACACTCTACTAATATAGTGGACGTCCGTGTGATTCGAGGAGCTAATATCGAAGTCGTGTGGGCGTCGGTGGGACAATGGTTAGTGTGCGCGCCTCTTGTACATGGGATTCCTGGTTCGATCCCTGCTCTGACCAACTTAAAATTTCATTCGACGGCCGTCACCTTGCATAGTGACGGCGACACTATCGAGTATTTAGCCATGAAAAAGCTTCTCAAAATACCGTTCGGAATCGGTGTAAAAACTGTAGGTCCCCATTAGTGAGTATAAAACTAGAAAACGCACAGCTCACTAGTTGTGAAAAGTTCTCCCCAATATTCCTTCATGGAATGTAATGGGAAACCATTTATTTATTTATTTTTAATATAGAAGTCGTACGAAACCAGACATAAAGAAAGTTGAACATCGGAAAGCTCCAATTACCAGAGATAGCCACCACCAATGCAGAGAAGCTCACTCAAATACTGGCGCAGAACGCATCCCCGCCTCATGAAGTACATTTCACACTCTATGAAAACTGCTGCAGAGACCGTACTTGGTTATGAAAACGACATACCACGGTACGATGAGGGGTGTCTGCATGTGTGGCAACGCTTCAGTCAGTTGCAACGCGATCCGCGCCAGCACTGTATAAGGAGAAGAGGAGAGAGGAAACCCGTTTGTTTAGGAAGAAAGAAAAAACGGTTGTGCAGAAAGCGCGAGAGTGAGCAAATTGAATCTTACAGAAGGAAGAATGAGGCCCGTAAATTCTACCGAAAATTACAAAGCCAAAACAACGGAAATGTTTCCGGGCCCCCCTTATGTAGAGATAAGGACGCGAATCTTCTCACATATGGGGAGATCACTTCCCTGCTATACTTGTCCTAGGAGACTTCAATATAGATTAGGGCGATGGTGTCGACTTCCCCTTCTTAGCCAAAGCAAAGTTAGAACTGCAATGTCCCGGCTCAAGGACAACAAAGCAGTTGGTGCTGATGGACTATCGGTTAAACTGTTTAAGGCTGGCGGCTTTGAGTTGGAAAGGAGCATGCATCAGCTCATATCAAAATCTGGCTAGACGAATGTTTGGCCGATGATTGGAGTCTTAGCAAACTGTGTCCAGTATATGAACGAACTATCGTGGAATAAGCCTTTTATCCATCGCATACGAGATCATCTCGAGCGTATTATGTGATAGACTAAAGCCGTTTCTTGCAGATCTGATCGGACCTTATCAGTGTGACTGTCAACTAGATATTGACATTACGACCAATCCCGGAGAACTCCATGAAAAACAAATCGACACCTACTAACTCTTAGTAGATTATAAGGCTGCCTTCGATATCCCGATACGTGGAAAACTATACCAAGCTATGTCGGAATTTGGAATTCCTGCTAAGCTGACAAGCCATTAAAGAATAACTCTGACCGACACGAAATCCTCAGAAAAGATTGGTAAAAACCCATTTAGTACGAGACGAGGCCTCAGGCAGGGCGAGACCCTATCATGTGATCTCTTCAACATATTAATTGATATCATTGTCAGAAAAGCTTGCAGTCAACATGAATAAAACTATCCACAGAAAAAGTTACATGCTGCTCGCGTATGATGATGACTTAGGCATCATTGGGCGAAATCTGCGAGAAGATACTGCAGTATTTTCGAGAATTGAGAAGGAATCAGGAAAGTGGGTTTGGCAGTAAATGAGGACAGGACAAAATTATTGCTTTCGACAAGCAGAATATCCACCCGATTGGATGAAAGGGTGAACGTTGGTATACGTTGTAATTTCGAGGTAGTGGACGAATTTATTTTCCTCGGATCTGCCGTGAACAGAAGCAATAACGTCAGCCTGGAAATCAAACGGAGAATTGTGCTTGCAAACATCTGTTATTTCGGGCTAAGCAAGCACTTCAGAGATAAGACCATCTCTTGAGAAATGAAAATCCAACTACATCAAAATCTCATACAACCTATCTTGCTTTATGGCGCAGAATCTTGGTTCATATCGCATGGTGATGAAACATCACTGGGAATGTTCCAGAGAAAAATGCTTCGAAAAATATATTGCTGTATAATACAAAATGGCGTGTATCGGCGACGGATGAACCACGAGCTGTGTAATCGGTATCCCGACATCGGCGGAGTTATGCATATAAAAATAGCGCGTTTACACTGGCTAGGCCATGTCAGTAGAATGGATCAGAATGAACCATTGCGAAAGGTATTCGAAGACGTACTCGAGGACATCGACAAATAGGACGACTAAGACTTCGCTGGCCGTCGGTGGTGCAATTTTTTAATTATTTATTCATAAATTCAGCCTTAAAGTGCGATTAATAAATACATACATATAATAATATTATTTAAATTACATTAAAATATTAAATAAATGACAATTACAATTGCTTATCATAATAAAATATGGATGAACAATGAAAAATCTTTAAATCTGATGCTTGCTGATAGACCTAAAAATATATATCATGAAAAAAGACAGAATTAGTAGGTTAAAATAGAGGATATAATTATAAAGGTGTAGCGATAAGACAATGACAAACGAACTATGGATAAGTTGAAGATCAGGAACTGTTGTTGAAAAGTTAGCAGGAAACTTAGCAGGTGATGATGTGAATGGATGTGATTTGAGTAAACAGGAATGGCAAGAGTATAGGGATGAAATTGAAGAGCAGGAACTGTTGTTGAAAACATTGCAGGAACATTTAGTGCACTAGAGGACCAGGAACAATAATGGCAGGATGTGAGATAATGGCGTTTGAGATACCCGGTGTGCTTCAACCAGATTTGAAAAACATGAATGGCAGAAGTTTCCAAGCCAGTGACAAAAGTATAATGTGGCAAACTTTTGAGAGATAAGTCCCTCAGTAAGTGTAGATTGGCACAGCGTTTGAGATTAGAGAATGAATGAGCCGAAATCATTAAGTCAGTGTGCATCAGGATAGCCAGGAACATTGTTAGAGACGGATACAGCAAGAGAAACGACTAATTCAATGCCAAGTAGGCAATATAGGCAGAGAACGATTGGTTAGTGTGCGCGGCTCTTGTACATGAGATCCTGGGTTCGAACCCTACTCTGACCACCTTCAAAAAAAAAATCTTTCGGCGGCGGTCACCTCGCATAGTGACGGCGACACTATCGAGTATATAGCCATGAAAACGCTTCTCAAAATACCGTTCGGAATCGGTGTAAAACTGTAGGTCCCAATCAGTGAGTAAACACTGGAAAGCGCACAGCTCAGTGATTGTGAAAAGTTCTTCCCGGTCCCTTCATGGGATGTTATGGGAAACCATTTATTTTTTTTTATAAGACTTCGCTGGAAAGACCAGGTGGAATATTGCCTGCGAGAACTTGATGATACCAACTGAAGGAGAAAAGCTGAAGGTCGAGCTGTTTGGAGAAACATGTTAGCCTCATTTTGTAAGGGCCTTGACCTTCCTGGGTTGTTTGAGGCCAGCTAACTAAGTAAGTTATCTATTCGGCTAACGCATGCTATGATTTTGTTATGACGAATTGTTGACATGTGGAACTATAGGTATATATGGACAAAAGTATTCCCCTTGCGTTACTTTAGCTGACCCTCCCACAGGCCTACTTATAGAAGCATAGTGTGCGGGGCTATGAGCATCCGTTCTACCCTCCACTAGTAGGGCCGTTTAGAGAATAGAAGTGTGCATGCCTATGGGATAATTTGAAAGGTACAGAGAAGACCTCCTAACAGGTCTGATTTCGGAAGGGAAACGAGCATATACGATATTTTTGAAACCTTATAGGAGAGCGTTGGTGGTGCAATGGTAGTGTGCGCGGCTCTTGTACATGAGATCCTGGGTTTTATCCCTGCTCTGACCACCTTAAATTTCTTTCGACGGCGGTCACCTCGTTTAGTGACGGCGACACTATCGAGTATTAAGCCAAGAAAAAGCTTCTCAAAATACCGTTCGGAACCGGTGTAAAAACTGTAGGTCCCCATCAGTGAGTATAAAACTAGAACGCGCTCAGCTCACTGGTTGTGAGAAGCTCTCCCTAATCCCTACATGGGATGTAACGGGAAACCATTTATTTATTTATAGGAGACCTCCGTCCGGATCTTCAAGAACGAAATATTAATTATATCGAAATTTACGTCAGTCTAGAAGAAGGAGTAAAATCGGCATTTATGAATGCCTGCTTGGAGAAGGCATAGTTGATGGTAAACAAACTGCATCAGAAGGCATATTTACAGGCGTATTTTGAGAAGACCGTGGCGTTTCTATATATGTATGTTGTTTGTTAGTTTGCCTCAATGTGTTTAATGGGATGAGTATATTTTTGGTAAGAATCCATTCTTTGTACTTTAATATGGTTAAACTTTTGTGTACACTTTTTATACTTTACTGTATCCTTTTTGTACTTTTGTACCTTTTTGTATACTATTTGCACTTTGCCGATCCTGATTTCACTACCCTCCCTTAAAAGGTTACACTTCAAAAATTATAACAAAAAACTTGCGTTTATTGTTTATTTACAAACTCTCTTACAAAATAAAACACTAAAACAAAATTACTTTCAAAATATAATTTTCTTTTCCAACATTGCACTTCAGTTTTATGTGCACAAATCTGTTAGAAATTCCATGAAAATTTCCATTTTAGTTTTGGGTTTCGCATTTCCCAGACACCAGTTTCGGACTCTTTGAAAGAAGTTGTCAATTAGTTCCGATAAAATTTCTATTTCGAAGTATGTTGAAATAAACCAAGACATTACAGTTACTAAGGATAGAAAGGATATAAAACGGCGAAGCTCTGAAAAGAAAATACATAAATATATTTATAAAATTGTATTAACAAATTCCAATGTATTTTGCAAGGTGTATCAGGTGGAAGAGTTAGAACAGCTGATTTAAATTTTTTCTTGTCGTTGTGGTCCGACCTTGTCAAATGCTGTTCATTGCAATCATAGATAAAGGAAATAATAGATATAGCGCGACCATTGTCAACTTTGTTCACTAGGTTCCGTCCTGTACTACTGTCACTTTCACTGAAGTTTCCCATAATTCTCACTGACGTTTATTCAAAATTGTGGGAAATTTTTGTGAAAATAATTTAAACAATGGAAAATGTGACAAAATTTATGTGATTTTACATAATAGCATTTGTTTCTTATGTAAAAAATTATTTCAAACCCATGGGGCCGGTGTTAGGATATCAATAAGAGAATACCCTAGGACCGCCCAAAGATGAACATCCCGGAACATCCCGGATGAACATCCAAAAACTTCCCCACCCAAAAACACTGTAGCAACTTCTGTGGTCGCAGATGCCAAAATCGTTAGAGTGTCCGAGGACTCTCAACAAGGAATGGTAGCTGAACCGGAGGAAGAACAAATTTATTAGGACATAGGCGGTGGTGACCTGGCTTTGCATTCGATGGCCATCAGATATTCTACTTTAAGTAACGTGTTGTATTCTTTATATTTTGTTGAAAATTATTTTTTCTTTTGCTATGACTTCTTAGATTTTTATTGTCATATTTTTTGGCATTTTTTTTGGAAAGGAAAAAAATCCCATTTATTGCTTTCAACGACATCTAGAAAATTACCCATTACACTAAAATTTTCCTAACACTTGTGCTTCATCTATTTGTTTACTTTATCTATGATTGCAATTACCGAAAAGTATCTAGTACAGGTGGTACCGTTATACCAGCTGATTTAATTTTTTCTAGTCCTTGTGGTTGTTGCCGACAAATACAACAATGCCTCCTGCTATAACCTGAAATAAATAAATCTTGACAATTTCGATCAGCTGAGTTTGACAAGGTCGGCCCTTGATATAAAAACAAATTGTCTGCAATTCCTACTGTTTCTACCTGAATTATTTTGCCATGGTATTTCTCTTTCACGAGAACGGGATTTCGACAGAAAAATATAACCTAGCTAATAACGCCGCTGCGAATTAAAATTAAGTCATGCTGGTTCCAAACAACTTCGTGTGAATTCTGTGGGAAGCAAGTGTGCTCTGCATTCCACATTCACCATAAGTGGAATAAATTTTACTGTCACCAAAAAATCAAATTTGCACGAAAAATTTGCAGAAACGTCATGGATCTTGTTCTATTTATAAAATGATGGATTAATGAGAATATCGAAACATTTTTCATTAAATCGAACGATGTTGTATAGAAATATAAAATCAACTTTTGGTAATAGTTGAATACAGAACACATCCGCATGTGTTTTTATTCACTTTAGGTGAAAGTGAAATGTAGAACAAGTGTTCAGAAATCTCACCTGAATAATTTTCCATAAAGTAACTGGACTTTGTGTATAATTTTGTAGGAATCGGCATTTGAATCCGTTCTAATTGGTGAGACACTTGCTGGCACTGTTGCATTGAGCTTGAATTCTTGTTTTGACTATTAGTTGGACTATACAGCGATAAGGTTGGGGTAGAAACGTTTCTTGGCAAATTTGTAGCATTTAATGATTTTATTTGTCGTGGTGGAATTATGTCCAAGTGCAGATTGGTTTGAGTTTCTACATTCATATTATTTGTTGGACATGATTGTCGCAGTCGATGCATTGAATGTGATGCCCCAGCACGGCGCGGTGTACAAATTAAGCGAGCGTTTTGGATAGCATGGCGTCGTGCAGACTAAAATGTTCAGTATTGGTAAAAGATTCAAAATTAAAGATTTTAGTTTATAAAACGAATTTTCTTCCTTTGAACTTCGGTTGGTGGTAATTTAAATTTTTATTGTGGGCTTACCTTGCTTCTTTTTTTAGTGTTCAGGTAATTTTCATTGGGATGCGTTGATGCAGTTAATTCAGTCAAACGTTGATGTGGTGAAGATAGTGTAGAGTTGTTAAAGCTGTCTCCTTTCCCTGAAGTTGTGAAGAACTGCCCATTTCTGACAGATTTTTCTACATCTTTATCCAGTTGCATCGAATGTCTCTCGCCAGTTTTTGAAACGGACACAGCTCGAGAACCTTCTGGTATAAGGACGCTACCAAAAGAGAAAATAAAATTATCTAAATCTATATTTGGTAATAATTTTCAAAATAATGTAATCATACGAATCTCCAATAAGATTGTAATTTGAAACTAGGCTGCTCACGGGGAAGGCATCACATTGATCTACAACGAATGTATTGAAACGGGGGGTTACTTGCATATGTTTTGTGGTGCTGGAATTATCATCATCAACGAAACTACTGGTAGCCTTTCTGCATGAACTATGGAAGAAGGTTAAGTTTTGGGCATGATACGACACATTATACGCTCATCTTACGTGGGGTCTTTTGACATTAATACTTGATTTGTTTATACGGCGAATTAATATATTTATTTTATTTTTCTGTTGAAGTTACAAAAAATAATAATAATAGACAAACAATCTGATATTGTTTTGACATCGAATTTTCATTTAAGTCTACTATGTTTGTCAATTGACGAATACATACATAGATACATTTATTTTCTCATCTGACGTTTCATTTCACACTCCTCGTCCATAGACGAATACATACATAGATACATTTGTTCTCTCATCTGACGTTTCATTTCACACTCCTCGTCGTAGGTTTGTGGAAATGAGAGAAATTAAATTTAAAATTAACTTACACCAGGTGTAGTTACAAACTATGTTCACTTAACTTTTTCATTTCGTTTTGGTGTAGAACTTAAAAATTTGTATTTTGCACTTTTTTGTTGACTTTTATCGTTGGTATACATTTGTATTATATTTAATACAACTAGTTTGCCACAAAAAAACGAAATTCTGTTGTTGTTCCTTTGATGTACGTTGTTTACTATTGCCTCTATCTGGTATTAGGTCTGTCTGCATACTTTTCCAGTAGCAAATACTCAGTAACTTTTTTTGGGAGAGTAAGAACAATTTTACTCTCTCGGTTGAAAATATATCAAAAAGTACGCAGACAGCATCCAGTGAAATCTTGCAAGAAAACAGCTGATCGGTGTGTAAACAATTGAAATTTTAGCATAAGTATGTAACTCACGGTCGCACTGTATATTTGCACGTTTCTAGCATGAAGTAAAATGTTTTGTTTATTATAATTTATTATAAACGTTAAAAATCAACCCAATTCTAACTACTTACCTCTGCCATTGTTAAATTTCAATATTTATTTTCATTTCACAAAAATTATTTCATTCAAACAGTAAACAAAAACAGCTGTTCAAACTAGTTGCAAAATCTTGCAAGAAGAAATTTCTCCAGCAACATTTTGCAAGTTCTCTAACTTCCAACTGTCAAAAAATTCTCTTTTTCGCTCTCTCGCTGCAAGAGATTTGGAGTACGCAGACAACATTTTGCAAGATTTTGCAACATTTTGCACAAAATGATGCAAAATATGTGTACGCAGTCAAACCTATTATTGAACCCATGTTTTGCACCATCCAATGTTTACTTTCCACCGTACCTATGACGTTTAATTTAGTGAGCAATAAGGTAGAAACACAATTGGGACGAATTTCGCACAGCACGACGAATTTGTCGGTAAAAACTCATATAACCTTAATTCTGTCTGCACTGAGAGAAACACAATAAACATTCGGGCTTACCGGAAAACATTTCGGCAAACAACAAAACATATACCCATTCTTCATGGAACATTTCTCACAGTGCAATGCAAACGATAAGCAACGATCAACCTTCTTGTTCGAATGCTCAAGTGAGACCATATCATGGTAAAATAAGTAAGGGAAACTCGTTAGAACAGCTGATTTCAACATTTTTCTAGTTTAGGTGTTCTCTTATGTCAAATTCACATGCATTTTGTTTGTGTACTTTTTTGTTTACTTTTACAGTAGATACACACACATGAAGAAATTTTGACAGATTATGGACACCAAACAAAAACAAAATGCCTGTGTTTGTTGTAACAATTCCTAGTCCGTTTACCTTACTTATTTACCATGGACCATATGATTTCATTTGGCTTCGCTGAATACGTGAGCACATGTCGATGTGAAAACACTTAGTTCAAAAATGCACGGTGCATAAGCTTTGCCGGTCACTGCCATACAGCGTGCTTAACAATCGATTTATTGCAAAATAAATTTGGTGGCAACTTTATTTCCAGAAGTGGTCCCGTTCACTGGCCCCATCTTTCGTGCGATTTAACGCCTCCGGATTTCTCTTTATGGGGCTATATAAAGGCATTGTTTTAGGACGACAAACCAGCAACTTTTGAAGCATTAGAAGCCAATATTCAAGCCCCCATTGACGACATAATGCCAGATTTATTGGAACAAGTAGTCACAAATTGGAGTGATCGAATGGACCATGTAACTCGTAGCCGCGAAAATCATATTTAAAAAATAAATGTCATGAAATTATGTACCGGATTGTATTTCATTCCAATAATATTTATGTCTTGTATTATCATTTTAAGTTCTCATGCTGCTAAAAAAGACACCCATTATACATAATTTTATAGAGAACACACCAGAATCGTCTGAATTAGAAATCAAGTCTGTATTAGGAATGTATTAGAAATGTTTGCGCAAACGACAACTCTGAAATTTGGCAGCTGTTACATATGTTTACTCCGATTATTAAAAATGGAGCGCTTTATGAAAGAACAACGCGCTATAATTGGGAAAACTTATTACAAAAATTTGGAAAGTTATGCTGAGGCCCCTCGCAAACTTCGAAGAATTTGCAGTTGAGAAAGTGCACCTAATGTGTCAACCATTCAAAGAGTGGTCAACAAATTTTAAGAAACTGGGCCGGTTATGCACAGTAAGATTTCTGTGTGTCAACGTACCGGTCGGTCTCTTAAAAACGTTGCTGTTGTGAACGAGAGTGTCGTCGAAAACCTGATTCGGCTGCGTTCTCAACAACTTCAAATTTCACGAAGCACTACGCAGCGAATTTTGACAAAAGACCTCCCTCCACCTTCATGCGTACAAAATTCAGCGTACTTAGGAGCTCAAACCAGCTGACCATGGAAAGCGCCGGCAACTCGTTCAATGGGTAATAGAAGGGAAGTGAAGTCAATGCCAATTTTTCAAAAAAAGTCATCTTCTCCGATGAAGCGCATTTCCATCTGAATGGCTTCGAGAATACACACAATTGTCGAATTTGGAGCTCAGAAAATCCTCATGCAATCCATGAGAAACAAATCACTTACAACGAGCAACTGTCTGGTGCGGATTTTGGCCAGGCGGTGTGATTGAAGATTAGGCCGAAATTGCAGTGACTGTGAACGGAATTCGTTGCACGAACATGATAAAAGAGCTCTTGTGATCTAAACTGAATGGCATGGATCTGGACGACATGTGGTTTCAGCACGACGGCGCCACCAGCCACACCGCGAATGAAACGATCGATTTATTGCAGCAGCGATGACCAGAACAAATTATTTCAAGAAATTCTGATGTCAACTTGCCACCAAGATCATGCGATTTAACGCCATACGATTTCTTTTTGGGGTTTTGTGAAACCCTGGGTTTTTGTGAACAAACCAAAAATAATTCCTGAGCTCAAATAGCCACATCTCTGTGAAAAAGTCATGGAAAATTTCATGAAAAGAGTAATGGACTGTCATTAGAGCAGTGGGGGCCATTTGACGGATATTTTATTCCATATTTAATCGGAGCATGTCTTCTCTACAATTCAATAAAAACACCACAACTATCCCAAAAAATACGGGTTTTTATTTTAAAATTAAAAAAAGCGTTCTTACAGTGACACCCTATATAAGTCGGATTCAACATCTAATAATTGGTAAAAAAAAACTACTCTGTTATTTTTAAAATCTGTACAGAAAGATGTCTCCCTCTTTTTAAATGCTACTGAGTGTACCCCAAGTTTGAACATTTCAGAAGTGATACAAAATTAATTTTGAAAATTGTTCGAAAATTCGAACATAATTAACTAACTATAAAATATTTAGGAAAGGAGAGTTTCTGGAAAATTTTAAAACCCATGAAATTTATTTACTTTCATTTTTTCCTCAAAAACCCGTGCTAATATCTGATTTTCTGAAGACTTTTTCTAGAATTAACTTGTAAAATACGACCGAAATGAGTTATACGTTTCAGAAGTGGTCAAATATTAATTTCGAAACTTTTTCAACATTTTCGAATATAATTTCGAAAACCAAGTTTCAGTACAAACTGAAATATTTGATTGAAAAATATATTTCTGGGTAGTTGACAACACGAACAATGTATTTATCGTCATATTCTGTGGCAAATACCGTATTATTATCGGAAATTCTTAACCTTTTTACAAAAAATTTATTTAAAATGCTGATACTGTGTACCTCAACTTTGCACACTTCAGAAGTGATAAAAAATTATTCGAAAAACTTATTCGAAAATTCGAACATAATTTCGAAAATTTACACTAAGTACCAAACTATTGAATATTGTGGAAATGAGAATTTCTGCAACATTTTAAACCCCATAAAATGTAGTTATCTTCACTTTCTTCCTCAAAAGCCGGATACATATGTACATATACATATTTAAATTGAATACCAACAATTTTTACGTTCAATAAAAAGAAACCGCCACAAGTAGAAAAAGACACCTATCTAACGTTGAACTTTTAATTTCATTTCTACCATATACATATGTACAAGTCAAATCAAATACTTTTACTCCAAAATACAATTTGAGTTAATCATAGATTAAATCAGATTCTAAAGTTCAACGCGTGATGATGGTGATGGTGGACCGACCCAACCGTTCCACAATTACCTCAAAACAATAACAAATGTTTTAAATTATATATCAACATACGTCCAGTTGTACTCGTCTATCATCGAAATAAAATCTGACAGAAATATATCATTCATTATATTTGGTATGTAGATGGAAAAAGGCAAATACTCACATGTACCTGAGTGCCCGAGAGAAAGAGAGAAATGTTTAAGCCAAGCTTATACACTTAAATTCGTAACTGAAAGCAGTTAACTGGCAACGACGACAGAAAAAAAGCGCGTCGACAACACCACCAATAATAATAATAATAATAATGGCTTTAACCCAACAACAGACAACATCATGAACTCATATTGGTCTAATGGACTTTATTTTTATAGTAGAATAATTCTGTACCATGAAAATAACTAAATCACTGAAATTTTAGTCGGTTAAGTGCATTCGAAGGGTTTAGACGCGTATTACGGGTGAAATTGCTACAAAACGCTACAGCTCCGTTAATTGGTAACAACAAAGCGAAAAGAGTTGTTAACGCTTGCAGTGAAACGTGTGTGGAGATAGTGCGGATAGTAATAATAGCTTGTCAAGAAGCGCGAACAAAGTGTACCACCATCTAATTTGATATAACAACTTTGTGTCAACTTTTTTATTTGTAAAAAAATAATATTATTATAATGCTGCATCGAGCCTCATTATTTCATGGCCACAATTTGAAATTATGGCAAATTTTCACTTTTCTAATAATTGGATTATTGGCTAGAGTGGGAAAGTGTGAACATGGTGAGTTTGGTAAGTGTTGAAGGAGAATTTAAACAGAAATTGGCTAAAATATAAAGAAAATAATCCAATATTGCCTAAAAATAACTTCGAAAAATTTTCGAAACTTCGAACTTAACTTCGAAAAACTTTCGAGTTGAAAAAAATAATGACTGCTTTGACGAAACGTAATTTTGCGGTGTAAAGTTAATGGTATTCTTATAAAATGGACATGAAACTTAAAAATTGTGTAAATCAAAAAGTGAAATTAAAACTTTTAGTGAAGTGATTCTTTTATGAAAATCGGATTATTATGTGTGATAAATTGATATAAAAAAAAAAAATACAGAAAAAAGCAAATACATGTTATATAAATTTTACATGTTATTTCGTTAAAGCTGTAAAAAATTGCAATTTCACCGACACAAAAACAAGATACGAATATGAACTGTGAAATTATTTTTCAAACAAAATTACATTGAGACAGGAATCAATTCTATAAAATGATGAAAATATGAGCGTGTAAATTGTTTTTGGAACACGATTCCCTCAAGAAAGAAAATCAACCCTAGAAAATTATGAAAATATGATCATTTATATTATTTTTCGAACATGATGCCATCGAGACAAAATCAGCTCTAAAAAATATGAAAATATGAACAGTTATATTATTTTTCGAAATATCATTTCAACGAAGCAAAAATCAACTCAATAATATTATGAAAATATGAACTGTTACACGATTTTTCGAACATGATTCCATCGAGACATAAATTGACGCCTTGGTTCTAGAAAATGATGAAAATATGAACTGTTAAATTATTTTCCAACACCATTCCATCGAGACAAATATCAATAAAACAAACATGAGAAAAATATAAGCGCTTAAATTATTTTCCGAACATTATTCCGTTCAAACAGAATTCAACTCAGGAAAATGTTGAAAATATGAACTTTTAAATTACTTTTCGAACTAAATTCAGTAACAATTGTACAACAACAATTGAACAGCAATGAATTGTAGACAATTATCTAAACATGATGCCATCGAAACAGAAATCAATACTAGAAAGTTATGAAAATATGAACTGTTAAATTATTTTTCGAATTATGAAAATGTGAAGTCTTAAGTTATTTTTCGAACTTGATTTTTGTAAAAATGTTGGGCATAAAATCATTGTTATACCAAATTGAAATTTAAACGCATTCATAAAATTATCATAATTAACTGGAAAACAATTTTTCGAACATGATTCCATCGAGTCAAAATCAACTCTAGAAAATGATGTTAAATCATTTTTCGGACAAAATTTCATTGAAACAAAAAATAATTCTAGAAAAAGATGACAATATAAACCGTTACATTATTTTCCCAGCATGATTTCATCGAGACAAAAACTGACTGACGCGTTAAAATATATTTCGGTCAAAATTCCATCGAGATAGCAATCAATTGTAGAAAATTATCTAAAGATGAAAACAGAAATCAATTCTAGAAAATTACGAAAATATGAACTGTTAAATTATTTTTAGAATAAAATTCCATCGAGTCAGGAATCAACACTAGAATATTATGAAATGAAAATGTGAAGTCTTAAGTTAATTTTCGAACTTGATTTTTGTAAAAATTTTGGGCCTAAAATTATTGTTAACCAAATTGAAATTTAAACGAATTCAAAAAATTATCATAATTAACAAGAACATAATTTTTCGAACATGATTCCATTGAGTCATTATTGTTATACCAAATTGAAATTTAAACGCTTTCATAAAATTATCAAAATTAACTAGTAAAGAACTTTTCGAACATGATTCAAAAATCAACTCTTGAAAATGATGCAAATATGAAGTGTTAAAATATGTCCCGGCATGTATACATACTTTGGTATCACGTTTAAAGATGCGCTGCTGTTGTGGGAATTTTTTAAAGTTAAGGAGAGAGTATATGTTGATACCCACGGCAGTGATAAGCAGAGTTCGTATTTACCCCCCCCCCATGTGTTACCCACAGGGCATGGGGAAAATAATGGGTAGCTACCCACGAAAATGGGGAATTACCCGCCACGATTACACACTACCCACAGGGTAATGGGGAAAATAATGGGTAGTTACACACGACAATGGGGAATTACCCATTACGATTACCCATTACCCTCAAGGAAAATAATGGGTAGTTACCCACGGCGATGGGTAATGGGTTACCCAGGGTAACCCATCTCCATTTTTGATCGAACATATGAAAAACTTAGAAACAATTTCTATATCTCGGAAAAATAATCAATTTTTGAAAGTTTGTAAGGGCTTTTCATAAAGTGGTCCATTTCGTATGGAAGATTTTTTTTAAAAATCGCCAAAATAAGAAAATCGCTAAAACAAAAAAGTGACTATAACTCGGAAGCGGTGAGTCCAATCGAAAAAATAATAAAAATGTTATCTCCGTAGGAGTCTTTAACTAATAGATGTCTTCAATATGGCATTACATTTTTTTAAATCCCTAGAACTTAAACATTTCGAATAAAAAAACAGCTAAAACGCCCTTATGTCTATATCTCGGAAACGGAGCGTCCAATCGAAAAAATTACGAATTTTTTCGGACTTCTAAGGGGTTTTCATAAATTGGTCCAATTCGTATGGGAATATTTTGTTAAAAACCAGTAAATAAGTTTCAGTCGGGTGAACCGACTTAATCATACCCTCACCCTAAGTCATCCATTGCGTGGGAGTTCTGTTAAATAAAAACGCCCATACTCAAAAGTGATCATATTCAATAGCAGATTGACATTGCGCTAAATATTGTTGAATATTGTTATGGTATATTGGAGATATCGAGTCGGCAAACTGTAAATACTCCCAACTTTTGTATGAGAGGTACGAAACTGGGCGTGGCACAATAGTCAGTTATTAATTACACAGTAGCTTTTAGCAAAATATTGCCTAGTACCGAATTTGATTAAGATCGGTTGTAGTGTACGAGAGTTATCGTTTCGATCAACCGGTTATCCGCCCAACTTTTATATGGGAGGTACCAAGATGGGTGTGGCAAAACAGCTCATTTTCTACAGGAGAGCTTTAGTTTACTAAATATTGACTAGCACAAATTTTCATAAAGTTTGGTTCGGTTTTGCGGGACTTCTCGTGCTGATCAACCAGACGGCCAAACAACTTTTGTATGGGAGGTACCACAATGGGTGTGGCAAAATCGCCCTTGTTTTTATCGGTGATTGGCGTTTGATAATGTGAAGCCTTATACCTAATTTCATTAAGGTCGGAAGTGTTTCACGCGATTTATCGGATTGACAACCCGGACGAACACCCTGTTTTGTATGGGAGGTACCAGAATGGGCGTGACAATCTCGCCCATTTCCTCCAGTTAAGTTAAGTAGGCATTTACAGATTATTAATCGGTATGTGAGTTGAAGCTATTCACATCTACCAGAAGAAGGGTTTGAAAGTAATATGATTTTGTGCTAAATGTGTATGGGAGGTATCAGATGGGGCGTGGTCACAACGCCCATTTTCAATCCCAAACTCAATATTGGTAAATTATAGTCACTGACAACATTTCATTGTGATCTGTAAAGACTTACGGCAGTTACCTGGTTGACCAGCCAGACAGACAGACAGACGGACATGGCTCAAACGTGTTAAAAAGTCCTAAAATGAATTTCGTCCAAAAATACTAAGGGTCTAATATGGCTCGTTCTATGTGTTACATTTTCTACGTATTAAATGATATATGCCATATAAGATATATGCCAAAATAAGAAAGTCGCTAAAATAAAAATGTGGCTATAACTCGGAAACGGTGCGTCAAATCGCAAAAATATTAAATGTTTTACCTCAATAGGAGGTTTTAATCAATGGATGGCTTCAATATGACATTCATTGGTTAAAGCCTCCTATGGAGGTGCTAACCCTGGTGATAACGTTTCGTTCCAGCCAGAGCACAACTTCTCCGATTGTCATAACTTCTGTTGGAGAAATTCTGAAGTGACCAGGTAGTCATTGTGGCACTTCTACAAACAGCTCTCTAGAATGTACTCATAAATACACCTTACTATCTGATTTGGAGCAATCAGTATACAAGCCTAAACAACTCATATTCCTTATAAAATAAATGGTTTCCCATTACATCCCATGAAGGGACCGGGGATAACTTCTCACAATCACTGAGCTGTGCGCTTTCCAGTTTTCACTCACTGATTGGGACCTACAGTTTTACACCGATTCCGAACGGTATTTTGAGTAGCTTTTTCATGGCTATATACTCGATAGTGTCGCCGTCACTAAGCGAAGTGACCGCCGCCGAAAGAAATTTTTTTTGAAGGTGGTCAGATCAGGGTTCGAACCCATGATCTCATGTACAAGAGCCGCGCACACTAACCATTGCACCACCGACGGCCACCATATTCCTTGGTATATAACATTTTTCAGTCCATTCATTGTTGGGTATGATAGGACAGGGTTCTCTTAACGGCCATTGTGGTTGTCATGTAGACCACTTCTAATGTCGGTTTCTGCAGAATTCTTGACAATGACCATTGATTGATGCTTAGTTCCTTGTGGCTTGTGATAAAAATCATTGAGATATTCGCGATTAGACTTGTAAACCCCAACAGGAGCATGATGATCATGCTATACGTTATGGTAAATTCAATTGAAAATCCTTTGTGGGGATATATATTTCAACTTTGTATTTTCAAAGCATTTCCTTTGTATTGGCAATTTTGGTTGTCAAATATTTTATACAGTACAGGTTTATGAATTTGAAAGAACTACCAGGCAAGACCTATCGAATCCACAAACCTCTGCATATAAAATACTTTAACAACATACATGGGGCAAATTAATTATATGACAATTATAATTTGTAGTTTAATTTGAATTCACTTTCGAAATGCAAATTCAAAAAAATTTCAATACCATTGGCAATTGTACTTATTTTCAAAGCATTTCCTTCATATTTGGTACTTTTGGTTTTCATATATTTTGTACAGTACAGGCTTATGAATTCGAAAGTATTATGAGACAATACCTATCAAATCCACAAACCTCTACATATAAAATACTTTCAAAACAGAATTGCCAGCAGTCAAACAAATTCAAAACAATTAAAAGCATTCCCATATTTCATTACAATTGGCATCCGGTTCTGCAACCTGTATTTGCATTGCCCGAGCAAATGCAAATTCAAAAATTTTTAATTGCCATTGCGAACAATGGCAATTCTTCTGCATTTGCATTAGATAAAGTAATGCAAATTAAAATCCAATGCAAATTAAAAAAAAAAACCATGTATGATATATATACATATATTATTGCCTATTAATCGTTAAATAACAAAAAGATACAGATTTTTCATTGTGTGGGTAGTGTGTGTTAAGCAGGAAGTCTAACGGTTCTGTTAAAAACTGAGGTGAAAACAGAGGTAAGGTCGGTTACCTCAGCGGTATTAACTGGTTCAGAGAGAGGAATGGTCGTCATAATACCACTCAAACTTTGTTTGTACTTGGTTTCGTTAATTTTAGGAACGTTTCTTGGAACCCACAAAGTGATGATGGTCTGCGACACTGAAAAAATACAGTGTAACTATGGTCGGAAAACTATTACTCTCTCAACATGTTGCATTATTTGATCAACTCGAAAACGTGTGCCCAGGAATTCAAATGTGACATCGAGCACCGCTTTTATATCATTGCCGTTTTTACAAATATAAAGTTTAGTGGACAGAACATACTCTAAAAGTGTGTCCCATCTATCATATAGACATCATAGGGAGAAATTTGCGAGAGGTTACTGCAGTATTTTCAAGAATCGAAAAAGAAATGAGGGCAAGACAAAATTGATGGTGGCAACGACTAGGCAAACCTCTCGACTTGGTTTGTACTTGAACGTCGACAACCGATTTAATTTTGTTTAATTTAGAAGTATTTGATGAATTTATCTACCTTGGATCCGCCGTGAACAAGGACAACAATGTGAGCCTGGAGATAAATAAGAGAATTGTGCTTGCAAATAGATGCTATTTTGGGCTCAGCAAGCAGTTTATGAACAAAGCCCTCTCTCGACGGACAAAAGTCCAGTTATATCTGACTCTCATTTTACCTGTCTTGACATATGGCTCCGAAACTTGTGTCATATTGCAAGCGGATGAAAAACACCTGGGAGTTTTCGAGAGAAAAATTTTCCATAAAATATATGGTCCTGTTAGAGAACACGGAGAGTACCGACGCCGCTGGAACGCAGAGCTATATAGCCTATATTCTGACGTGGATATAGCTAGGCGAATCAAATTAGGCCAATTGCGTTGGCTAGGCCATGTTATCAGAATGAATGAAGATGAGCAAGCGCGAAGGGTTTTCGATAACGTACCCGATGGAAGCAGGAAAACAGGACGACCAACACTCCGATGGATAAACCAGGCCGAAAAATCCCTCCGTATCCTTACGGACGACAAAAGTCGAATGATACACGCTGAAAATCTGTCTTTTTTGTTGTTTGGATGCAAATATAATGTGTTTGTAGCTTCTCGCAAATATACTATACTTGTACTCAAACACATTGTGTTTGCTATTCAATGTTACATGTTTGAGACACAATGATTAATAAGCCATAATTTTTTAGTATGGTTGTTTATTACACAGTAGCTTTTAGCTAAATATTGCCTAATACCGAATTTTATTAAGATCGATTGTAGTTTACGACAGTTATCATGTCGATGAACCGGTCATCCGCCCAACTTTTATTTGGGAGGTACCAGAATGGGTGTGGCAAAGCCGCTTATTTTCTATTGGAGAGTGGTATTTGACTAAATATTGGCCAGTACAAAATTTCATAAAGATTGGTTCGGTTTTGCGGAACTTCTCGTGCCGAACAACCAGATGGCCAAACATCTTTTGAATGGGAGGTACCACAATGGGCGTGACAATGTCGCCCATTTCCTCTAGTTAAGTAGACATTTACATGTACCAGAAAAAAGTTTTGAAAGAACCATTATTTTGTACTAAATGTGTCGATTTGTATGGGAAGGGGTGTGGTAAAAACGCCCATTTTCAATCCCAACCTATGTTAGGACAAATAATAGTGACTATACTATACTATATAGTGAAAATACCATTATGATCGGTAAAGATTTACAGGAGTTATCTGCCCGAAAAACTTTTGCATGGGAGGTACCAAAATGGGCCTGGCAAAATTATCCTTGTCTTAATCGTTGACTGGCGTTTGATGACTTGAAGATTAAGATCAGAAGTGTTTCACGCGTCTTTTCGCGTTGACAACCCGAACGACCAACAAGACTTCCTATGGGAGATACCAGAATGGGCGTGGCGACCTCACCCATTTTCTCCAGTTAAGTAGATATGTACAGATTGTTAACCAATGTTTGAGTTGAAGGTAATCGCATCTACCAGACAAAGATTTGAGAAGAAACATGATTTCGTACTAAATGTGTCAGTTTGTATGGGAGGTACCAGAAGGGGCGTGGTCAAAACGCCCATTTTTTAATCCCAAACTAACGTAGAAAATAAATTTCGATGATTTTTACGGCAGTTATCGTGTTGACCAGCCAGACTGACAAACGGACATGGCTCAATCGTCTTAAAAAGTCCCAAAACGAAATTCGTCCAAAGATACTGAGGGTCTAATATGGCTCCTTCTATGCATTACATTTTTTCCGTATTAAATGATATATACCCCCATCTTATGGGTGAGGGTCTAATTACCATATCGCGCCAATGCACAACAACTACTTCTTTGACGCATTCACATGATAGCAGTCCGATCGAGATAAATGGCATATCGTTGGAAAGGTAATTGAATGCCCTTTCTGTCGATATCTGTAAATTTCTATCTGATAAGAAATGGCTGAGTTATATAACCTCTAATTTCAAAATTTGCCTTTTGTTTGGGCTTTACAAGAGTTTGAGTGGGACCATACACCGAAAAACACAAAAGTACCGTTATCTAAAAGACGGTACTTAGAAAAAAAATTACAGCGTTTTCGTGTTCAGGAGGTCCCAATTAACTTATCTAGGCATGTGGCGTTCTTGGTATTTTTTGACTGTAAACCAGTGTTATACATTTATTGTCGAATTTTAATAATTTAAATTGCTCACTATTTCTCACTCTCTCTTTTTTCCCAGAAAGACTTATTGTCCCCGGTAACTATGCCCAGGCATCAGATACTTCAGCAGCCGCTTCTGGAGCACAAGGTCGTTCATATGGACAAAGAGCATACTATGATGCCAATACTGAATGTTCGGTGGGGACGGAATGTACACCACTACACGATTGTACGGCATTGATTTACGAAGTTGCCAAAATGTGTTACTATGGCGATAAATCACTATTCTGTGGCGGAGGCGAGGAAATGCCTTATGTATGTTGCCCCAGTAGTCCATTGGAAAAGAATCAAGTTTGTGGTAAATCTTTGGTACAAGGACATTTCTATCGAGGTTTGGGAACCTATCCGTTTGTGGCCAGGATAGGATTTAAACGTAAGTGAAATGGGGCAAAGAGAATCCTTTGATAAAAATAATTAAATCTATAATTTTTATTGACAGATATAAATACGGGAGCCTTTGCTTATCCCTGTGCCGGTTCAGTAATAGCTCGCAGAGTTATACTAACAGCTGCGCATTGTGCTTTGGCCAAGGCTGATGGCCATAGATTGTAAGTGATGATATGAAAATATACATAATTAAAGGGATAGATGTAATTCAGGGGTTTCTTTCAGATCTTCTGTTCGTGTTGGAGAATATGATACTTCCTCGGATCCTGATTGTGCCAACACGGGATTCTGTGCACCACGTTCCGTGAATCATGCCATTAGTCATGTTATTGTACATCCGGATTATAAACAGGGTCAATATCATCATGATATTGCATTGTTAGTTTTAAAAACTCCTCTCAATTATTCGGGTGAGTTTTCAATTTCAAATGAAATATAAAAATATTTGAAAATGCACTTTGTTTGTTGATTATTATATTGTATGAATGATGATGTTTCATGGCATATAACGCGGAAGGGGGCGTTTTGGAACAAATTAAACTAATAATTATGGGTCCATGAATGTTTGTTAACGCGAGCACGATTGCAGTACAAGTAATGATAGCATGAGTCAAGTTTATAGGCAGTTTTGTTGCGATCACGATTTTTTAAATGTTCATGGCAATGAGTGCTATTTTTGCCCTTTAAGTTAATAAAGCTCGTGTTAATCTAGATTACGGTCAACATCTGTTGACCTTGTTTACATTATTCCACATAGTTATTCAATAGATCTCCTTGAAGTATTGAAGATAGATTCACCTTGAAATACACCTTGTAACACAATTAATGTATGCCGTTTTCGACATTTTCTTTATCAATAAATAATCAATATTCTCCGAGCTTGAGGTCAGATTTCAGACAGACTCCACCTCTTCGTTGTTGACAAATCTTTTACCACCGACCCATTTTTTCATGTATGGAAATAGAAAATAGTTTGAGGGATCTAACTTTGGTGAATAAGGTGCGTGATGAAGCAATTCGAACATTATTTCCTTAAATGTAGTCCATCGCAATAGTAGATGTGTGGACTGGAGCATTATCTTGATGAAACAACAGTTTCAGTTTCTTTTTCACCAAATGCGCTCTTTTCCCACGACTTCATCACTTAATTGCTGCAATAAATTAGCATAATATTCGCCGTTGATGGTTTTTCCTTTCTGAAGATAATCAATAAAAATTATCCCATGTGCATCCCAAAAAAAGCAGACCCCATGACCTTGCGTGCATATGGAACCGTCTTCGATTTCTTTGGACACGATACTCCCATTGCAGTTCACTGCTTTGGCTGTTCCTTAGTCTCAGGTGTGAAGTGGTAGGCCCATGTCTCATCCATGGTTATAAATCGATGCAAAAATTCGACTTGAAACATCGCCAACCACTCTACTGAAACATCTTCACGACGTTGATTTTGCTCTATTGAAAGCAAGCGCGGCACCCATCTTGCGCACAACTTTCTCATCTTCAAATCTTCGGTCATTATACGATGTATAGCACGTTTTGAAATGCCTATCATTTCAGCTACCTCGCGCACCTCCAGCTGACGATCATCCAATACCATTTTGTGGATATTCTTAACCGTGTCTGGCGTGGAAAACTCAATTGGTCGACCACTACGGTGTACGTCTTGTCAGCTCGTACGGCCCCCAATATTTTATAGTCGTAAACGAAGGAGCAGACTCCCACAGAGTAGAATCCAGCACGGCTTAAATATTGCTTGGACTGGGTCCTTTCAAATGGAAATATTGAATTACATAACGGTGACCAATTTTTTCTATTTTTACAAATTAACTGAGATCGTTTACTTTCGATGGCTCAAATAAAAATAATAAACAACGTGGCGCCTTGAAACTTAAAACATATGTTTTGTAAGGTTGCCACTTTACACCAAAATATTTTTTTACAAACTACTGGCACCAACTATACTCCCAGTGGACTAGATTTGGGAGCGTCCTCGTATCACTAAATCAAGGTGCTTATAACATTTGTGGGCGACGTCAACAAATACGGAATATTGATTGTTTTCTTTTCCGTTTTTTTTTATTAACATTGATGTTGACAAGGCCAGCCCGCCAGTTTTTTTATATTTTACATACTGACATAATTCACACCATATCCGGTAATTTTGGATCAGAATTCGGTACAGGTCTCCAACAGTCTGTTGGATTTAGATTTTTTGCTTAAGTTTTTTTCCGCTGCTGACTTTGGTTCATTTGTCTTCTAAAGAGAAATAAATTCTATAATAGTTAGATGAGCTTCAGTGACTGTTATCACCCGATAACCTCAAACGCACCAGTATCATTTAGGTTGCATGAAATTCACGTCGCTCGTACAATCGCCTTTTTACCTTATCTAGCATATGACGGGAACCTGATAATGGTATTACCAGGGATCACTTGGCATAAAGTCGAAAATAGTGAGCGGCTTGGGAAATTCTACAATCACAAAGCCACAAAAACCAAACAATTTGAAAACCTTGGACATAATGGGGAAATTACTGCATAAATTACCATTATCTTCCGCTTTACGGTTTACCTTTCCTACCTATTTTCCTAAAATATGTTCGAAATTATATCATCATAGAGTAATGACATCTAGAGTTGCAATTTGTCTCAGTAAATTTACGAAGTTTGGTGTGATTGCTTATGGACGTTGCATGTTGGAAAGTATTGCTTTTATAATACCAGATTGAGGCAATGGCTCAAACCAAGCAACAAGAAACAGCAACAGCATTTCGTTTGTGCGTTAAAATTTTTGTGTAAATACACCACAAATATATACAGGGTGTTTCAAAAGTGACCACCCTATTGGAAGATGCTCTTATTTTTGCAAACGGCCGCCAATATCAAATCTGTTGTGACATTTGTGGACTAGACAGATGTAGAATACAAGTAAACAAGCCATGGAGCGATACACTCCCCAATAACGCGGAATAATCGTATCTATTTTTTGCGTTACAATTCGCCTGTGGTTTTGGCGCTGTGCGAATACCGTCGCCGATTCCCCGGCCGTCCGACACCGACTGCGCAAACACTGCGCCATTTGACCACTAACCTTGAAGAGTATGGGACTACACGAGACGTTGCCAAGAGTGGCCGGCCCCGGAGCGACAGTTCTGCCGAGAATATCGCCGCTGTTGCCGAGGATGTCGAGCTGTCGCTGGAAACATCGACCAGACGCCGTGCCTCGCAATTAGCCATCAGCCGGTCGTCCCTATGATGAATTTTGGTCAAAGAACTGCGCATGTTGCCATACAAAGTCCAGTCCGTGCATCAGCTGCTGCCTGTCGACCGCCAAACGCGTGTAACCTACGCCCAAGCCATCCTCAATCTCGTGGACGAAGTGAACCATTTTCCCACCAAAATCATAATTAGCGATGAGGGTCATTTCCACCTCAGCGGGTACGTGAGGTGGAAACAAGCAAAACTATCGCTTCTGGGGCACCGAAAATCCACAAGTGATGCACGAGGAGCCATTACATCCGTTCAAAGTGACTGCATTGTGCGCTGTTCACGCTGGACGAGTCATCGGGCCAATTTTTTCGAGAACGCCGCTATGTTAACCGAGTTGTTTCTGCCGCAATTCGACGAATTTGGACTGGAGGACATGTACATGTACTAACAATAAAAGATAGTCCAAAATATGTTTAAATTTCACAGTTTTTCATCAAAACAACATGAAAATTTTAAGGAAACAATTTTTGTAATTCCACCTGGTGTAAGTCAATTTACGTCAAATAACACTGTACCGCACCGACCGAACCATAGTTTAATTTATACATCGATTTGTCAACTTGCTCATCGGTTTAATGGTTGAAGGACGTTTCATCTGACGTTTCATTTAACACTCATCGTCCCATAGAGTAAATATGGGTAGAGAAAATCTTTCACTCACCAAATTTCTGACATTTGTCCTCGTGTGATGTATACGTTTGATATTGAAAATAATAGCTTTACTAATACCAGATAGAGGCAATGGTTCAAAACAACGAACAAAATAACAACAACGGCATTTCGTTTTGTGTGTTAAAATTAATGTGTTAAATACAACACAAATGTATGCTAACAATAACAGTCAATAAAAAAGTTGAAAACACATTTAAATTTCACAGTTTTTCACCAAAATGGCATGAAAAATTAAAGCAAGAAGTTATTGTAATTCCACCTGGTGTATATCACTTTTCGTCAAACATCTCTCTATCACACCGACCGCATCACGAAGAGTGTGAAATGAAACGTCAGATGAGAGAATAAGTTTATCTAGGTATGTATTAGTCTATGCATCGTCCATAGACGAATACATACATAGATACATTTGTTCTCTCATCTGACGTTTCATTTCACACTCCTCGTCGTAGGTTTGTGGAAATGAGAGAAATTAAATTTAAAATTAACTTACACCAGGTGGAGTTACAAAATATGTTCACTTAACTTTTTCATTTCGTTGTGGTGTAGAACTTAAAAATTTGTATTATGCACTTTTTTGTTGACTTTTATCGTTGGTATACATTTGTATTGTATTTAACACAACTAGTTTGCCACAAAAACACGAAATTCGGTTGTTGTTCCTTTGTTGGACGTTGTTTACTATTGCCTCTATCTGGTATTATTGAACCCATGCTTTCCACCATCCAATGTTTACTTTCCACCGTACCTATGACGTTTAATTTATTGAGAGAATAAATGTATCTATGTATGTATTCGTCTATGATTCTGTCTCTGAGGTTTGACAAACATAGGTGAAATTGTTACTGTGAATGTTCAAAATGTGTAAATATATGAACATCGTGAATGCACAAAACTAAAAATGGATGATTTTGTTCGACGTTGCTGACAGAAGTTCGTTTCCCCCATAGAATAATACATACCATAGAAGTTTTTATTCGCTCAATAAATTAAACGTTGGAAAGTAAACATTGGTTGGTGGAAAATATGCGTTCAATAATACCAGATGGTGGCAATAGTATACAGCGATCCACAAAGGAACAACAACCGAATTTCGTGTTTTTGTGACAAACTTATTGTGTTAAATACAATACAAATGTATACCAACGATAAAAGTCAACAAAAAAGTGCAAAATATATTAAAATTTTTCAGTTCTACACCAAAACGACAGGAAAAAGTTAAGTGAACATATTTTGTAACTCCACCTGGTGTAAGATAATTTTAAATTTAATTGCTCTCATTTCCACAAACCTACGATGAAGAGTGTGAAATGAAACGTCAGATGAGAGAATAAGTTTATCTACGTTTGTATTATTCTATGGTTTCCCCATTGAAGAAGCGCAAAGAGAAACGTCAGATGAAACGGATAACAAATCTATGTATAAATGAATCTATGGACCGCGCCACGAAGAGTGAAATGAAACGTCAGATGAGAAAGATGGTAGCTCTAGGTGACATGGATATCATTTTGTAAATATGAATACAAATCAAAATTTCAAATTCACATTTAAAAATTCTGAACCGTATCATTCAAATTCATTCCATTAAAATCGAAATTCAAAATCAAAAACTTGTTCCACGCAAACTAATCAATTTATTTCTGGCTGTATCTTTGATCGAATATCTCATCACTCGATATCATTTAAATGGCTTAAACAACAAAATTATCTGCTTATAAAGGGCGTTGTGATGACATGAAAAATATGTGTAATTTGTCGATATCGAAATTGCATGTTTCCGACACACAATCCTATCCCAAATCGAATAACATTAATGTTGTTATTTTGTTGCCAAACCGCCCAGTCACACTCACTACTGCCTGGATCCAAAAGACAAAGTTGCTGGACGAGGAAGAGGTTTGCGCCTGCGCACATTGCGGACAGTATCAAAGTTAAGCGATCCATTGCAACAAGTGCGTTTTGGAGGCTACAATGTGGAACAAATTATGGTGGAATCGTTATTGTTATTAAATTAAATTTTTACTGGATGTGATACTTTCGTTGTTGTTGTTGTTATTGATTGATGTTGGCTGGTTGGATGGTTGTTTATCTTCGACTTTGGTAATTTTGATTTACGGCTGGTTATGACTGTTCACAGTAATTGATTATCTTTGCCACGTACCAATTGTTATTGCTCTGATTTTAGGAAAAAATGTTTGTGCTACTTGGGAAAATAAGATATACTTAATAAAGCGACTGATAAAAGTTTAATAAAATGTACAGGAATTTTTCTCAGTGTTCTCTAATCCGTTCTCCTAAAAGGTTTTTATGGCCGTCGGTGGTACAATGGTTTATGTGCGCGCCTCTTGTACATGAGATCCTGGGTTCGATCCCTGCTCTGACCGCCTTAAATTTCTTATTTTTATTTTATTCATTAATGAAGTGCAACGATGGCTGGAATATAGTGCGTGTGTTTGCCACGAAAGTATTAATCAAATTGTGGCAAATAGAATGTCGAAGAAACGAAATAGCTGCCAATGGAGTTCTTGAATAGGACACTTAATGATTTGTAACTGGTAAATCAGCCTCACGAAGTCAAACCTTACGGAAGTCTTACGGGGCTACGGTTTGATGTCAGCAGAATATCTACATATACGACACCTCCTGTTTGCAGGACACATTCTTACTAAGCTCGTTTTTTTTCAAATAAAGGGTTTTCCAATAATGACTTGACATAATTTTTTTTAAATAAAACCCAAACCATTTTTGGGATATTTCCAAAACTTTATGATCGACTTGAAATACAATCAAAACATTTATGAATAGAACTCGACTTCGTTCATATGGCCACCGCGGGCACGTCGGCAGCGGTCGATCCGTTGGACCCAAATTTTCGATGACTCGGTCACGCATTTCGGCTGTAACGGCCGCTATATCGCGTTCAATGTTGGCTCTGAGTTCTTCCAACGTCGTCGACTTGTTGGCATAGACCAGTGATTTGACGTAGCCCCAAAGAAAAAAGTCTAGAGGCGTTAAATCGCTCGAACGAGGCGGCCAATTGACTGATCCATTTCTTGACATAACACAATCACCAAACTTGCTCTTCAATAAATCGATTGTAACGTGTGCTGTGTGGCTTATGGCACCGTCCACCACGATTGAAACCACATGTCGTCCAAGTCCATGTTTTCCAATTCAGGCCAAAAATAATCGGTAATCATGACGCGATAACGATCGCCATGCACAGTAACGTGACGATCGTTATTGTCGACGAAAAAATATGGCCTAATGACGCCGCCGGCATGGAAACCGCACCAAACAGTTATTGTTTTTTGGATGAAGTGGTGATTCATGAAGCACATGTGGATTTTCACCAAACGAATAACGCATATTTTGCTTGTTGACGAACCCATTGAGCCGAAAATGAGCTTCGTCATTGAAGATGATTTTGCGATGAAATTCATCATCTTGGCGCATCTTCTCCAGAGCCCAATCGGAGAACGTACGTCGTCGCGTCAAACGTTTCATCGGCTTTAAATCTTGAGTCAGCTTGATCTTATATGGGTGTAAACCAAGATCTTTACGAAAAATTCGTCATAAAGTGGTCTTGGCGATGCCCAGTTCTTGAGAACGCCGCGGAATCGGCTGTTTTCGATCATTTGCAACGGACGCCTGAAAGGCAGCGATATTTTCGTCACTTCGACCAACCCGTTGTCTCAGTGGCACGGCAGCATCACACAATGAATATGTAGACTCAAATGTTTGCACTAAACTTGTTATTGCTTGTCTACTAGGGGGAGAATAACGACCGAAAATTGGAGTTAACGCTCTTAAAGTTGTGGTCACCGACTCCGAATTTCGGTAGTACATTTTTATAATTTGCATACGTTGTTCGTTCGTGTACTCTACCATGATGACACGGTTGAGTTTACTGAAAAAAAGGAAAGTAACAGTTAGATGATCAGTGAAATAGTGCGTTCACAAATTAAATTCAAAATTGTCAACTACCCATTGGAAAGTACCCATTAGTTAGTTCAGATCTTTATCCATTATTTCCCAGGTTTGTCAGGCCATGTATTTTCGTAAAACATTACAAATTAAGGACGTATACGTACAACTTTTCGGTAATTCGATTAGTGTGTGTCACTCTCGTTTTGTGGTGGGACTTTTCCAGAATTTGGTGTAGGGTGAATATCTGTTCGGTTAAAGTGGGCGCATTTTATCATCTCGTATGTAGTATTTGCTTTGATTTCAACCCATACAGTATTTTCCATGTCATATATTATTTAACGTCTGTTTTTGATTCTCTGGTAGCTAAACGAATATATACTTTGTTGCAAATGTTGCTGCAACATTGTTGCTTACGCTTTGTTATGAATCTTCTTTAATTGAAATTGTTTTGGGATGGAGAGAAATATATCGTTAATGTGTGATCATTTACTAAATTGCCATCATTATAAATATTTTCACATTTTACTTTGATATCAAAGGCATTAATCAAATAATGACTTCAGCAAAAAGGTAATCCTGCTCCATTCATATTTTCCACTGCGCATGCGTCTGTCTGTCCAGCCAATGCTAAAGCGTATGATATGATGTTAACATCATATATTGTACAAATTCGTGGTTATTTTGCTGAATTAAGATATAATATTTATTGAAATCTGGTTAAGGCTATAACAAGTACATATGTGTTTCTTTTTCGTTGTTTTCCTTTTTCAGTGGCCACACAACCGATTTGTTTACAAAAGACTCGCAACAATTTGGTGGTGGGTAAAAGAGCCACTATAGCAGGATGGGGTAAATTGTCTACATTGAGTAGCCGCCAAGCGGAAATGTCTTTCTTGGATGTCCCTCTAACAAGCTGGGATTTATGTTTGCGTAATTATGGTTCAACAGGAGCCTTAGAGTCGCCCAATTCCATAGAAGGTCAATGGATGTGTGCTGGGGGTGAAGGCAAAGATGTATGCCAAGGTTTCGGCGGAGCGCCCTTGTTTATACAGGAAAATGGTATATTTTCTCAGGTAAGTTTAGAATGTTTTCATATTGTTTCATACACTTAATGTAACTCGATTATATTTCTCTTTTTAGATCGGTATTATGTCATTTGGTTCAGATAATTGCGGTGGTTTACGTATACCCAGCGTTTATACTTCGGTGGCCCATTTCGCTGAGTGGATTCATGATAATACACCGCCTGAATAAGGAGAATTTATTGTTTTCGTGAAGAATTTTAATTTCGTTTCCCCAACAATTTTAGATGTTAAGTTATGCTGAGTAATTTTGTAATTTTTGTTTAGGAGACTTGCAAATTTGTTCTAAAACGTGATGAATATTCTGCTAGTGTTATACATATGTATATATAAATTTCTTAAAAATTAAATACATACTTTACATATACATATATATGTTTATCGTAAAAATATATATTGTTACAAAAAATGAGTTATACTTTGGTTAAATTAACATTTCGTCACCTAAAATGCAAAAGGCCGTAACTACACTTTTTAGTTTTTTTTTACAGGAGAAGGAATAAACGTTATAAATTAAAGACTACTTAAAACTTAATAACCAAATTTAAGATTCAAGCTTAGAAAACAAAGACAGATTTGTTTCTGAAAAACAAATTAATGGAAAAAAGTAGTTTTTAAGAAATATTTATAAAGTTTATGCCTTGCCTTCTCCTGTAAAAAAACTAAAAAGTGTAGTTACGGCCTTTTGTATTTTAGGTGACGATTTGAATGTTAGCGAACAGTAGTTTGTCGTGTGTTAAACTAACATGTGAATGTCAACAGAACTAACATTGGAATGTCGACGGTGGTGTGTTTTGTGGGTAGAAACACTAACTCACCACAAACGTTTGATAAATACAGTAGGCCTTAGCAAGAGCACCTATTATAAATACGTCAAGACATTCGTAAATAATTTGAACATTTGCTTTATGCTATTGCCCTCAAACAAATACTATAAAGCATTTAAGGGCTGAGAAACAAATTCAATAAATATTGTATGAGATCGACATGCAGTAAGCAAACTTGAGTAGATGAGAGAATAAAACAATGTATATACTACATATCTGCACAAGTGCATTTGCTTTACTATAAGACAACAAATGACTTATGGCCAGTTTTTAAGTGGGTAGTTAATTATTGGATTACTTAATCTTAATTCTAAGTTAATTAGAGGTTAACTTTGCATTTTGTTTTTCAGTGGTGAGTTAATGTAAGTCGCCATATTGTCAACTAATATGGCAACCCTTGTATTCTTATTTGAAAAAACGTGTGCTTTGGTATAAATACCAAAACAACAAAGGGGTACAAAATAAATTGGAATTATGTAAAATAAGAAATAGATGCATAAAATCGAAGGCATTTTAACAAAAATATGTAAAAAACTATATAGGAGCAACAATTTAACGTAGATTCAACGTATGTATGTGTACAAATACGCATATCTGAAACATTTTATACAATCTTCATTTCTCACTTTGAGTCAGTAATTTTATTGTCAAAATAATATGGTTCTGACTATAAGTTAACCAACCAACATTGGGTGGTTAAATCATAGTTAAACAATGACTAAAAAACACAATTCGATGTTTAACCACAATTTAACTAAGAAACGAAGATCACCACTGACTGAAAAACTGGCCATTACTGCAGTGGGCAATGGTTGCAAGAGATTCGCAATCAAAATAACAGTTTTACACTAACGCAAAGAGAAGCAAAACGTGCATTGTTTATGTTTTGTTTTTTCAAACCAAACTAAGAGCACTAATTACTCACAACAAGCTCTCTTTTCTCAAAACCAAAACAATAACAATTACCTGATATGGCCATAGATTAATACTTATAGTAGATCTACTAGTTTATGACATTTGGCCTGGTGTGATATTTACGTTTGATGTTGAAAAGAAATGCTTTACTAATACCAGATAGAGGCAATGGTTCAAAACAACGAACAAAATAACAACAACGGCATTTACTTTTGTGTGTTAAAATTATTGTGTTAAATACAACACAAATGTCTGCTAACAATAACAGTCAATAAAAAAGTTTAAAACACATTTAAATTTCACAGTTTTTCACCAAAATGGCATGAAAAATTAAAGCAAGAAGTTATTGTAATTCCACCTGGTGTATATCACTTTTCGTCAAACATCTCTCTATCACACCCGACCGCATCACGAAGATTGTGAAAGGAAACGTCAAATGAGACAAATGGCGGCTCTACTATAAATTTACTCTATGGTATGTGGTAACAATCAAATAGTAACCACAAAATTGTTACAAAGTTGTCACCATTGTTTGTATCTGCTATTCTGACAACAAGGTGACATCGAAAAATTCACCTCCTAACAAATAATTCACCTCACAATAACCGGTTGTCAAAAGCAAGGACTACAAAACAAAAACATATGGGTTTCTGCACAAAATGAACGAAGCAAAAAAGGAAAAGCAAGTAATTAATATATTTATGGTTTATTGATTTAAAATTAATACATTATTATTTACTGAATTTCAGCGCAACGCAAAAGCACAGCTGGAATGCTACATGTATTGCCTTCCTCAAGGAACATCCAGAGATGCTAATCGGGAAGAATACAACCGCGCATCCGCGCCAAATAGAAGAAGACATTTACTTTAGCGCCAATTCTCTGATTTTTACCACCGACAAAAGCTTCTTCGCTGAGTTCAAGAAGTTTCCCCCCCCTCGGTCGGTCCAACTTCCTTAGATATAGGCCTTTAAAGCTTGAATATATAATCGTTCATATCACCAGTATTTATCATCCGATCTGGTTGAAATGTGTATCATTACAAAGATCTTTCTAAGCTCTATAAATCAGTGCATAAACATATTTATTTTTATTAACCCATTGGGGAGCTAATCAAAGAAACTTTTGTAACCTCACTTTTCTGCTAAAAATTAATTTTTTTTCAAAAAATTCCCTATTATACTTATTTTTTGGCAGGTTCAGATAATAGACCTTAGCCTTTTTTAAAGTTATATTACCCACCAATATCCCTTCAAAGACCGGAGATATTTACGTTAAAAATTTTGTAATATATTTCGCGATTTTTCAATCTTTCTAACAGAAAATCAAGTTCTTTCTGTTTTCTGCTCCATGTCCATAGCACAAAGTAACAAAAGTCCTGCCTCCATTTAATTTGCACTCTTGTCGGTTTGGTATAAAATATATTATTAATTTTTCCCGTATACAGTTTTATTGTTTACTTGTGGAATTTATAAATTGTTTTTGTATCAACTTTCCGGCAAATAAAACAGCTGTCACGCGCTGTTACCTCCTCTTTGGCAGGTAACAGTTTTTGTAACTTTTGTCGCTAAAAAAATGTGACAGAATAGCGATTTGTGACAATTGTCATATTGCTGTCAAATAGTAACCGTGGTGATTTTTGTAAACATGCCAGAAGAGGGCTGTAAGAGACATTCTGCAAAATTAATTGAAACTAGGTAACGCGAGTAAGATTTAGGACTGCTGGAGAGTTGAGATTAGTCGTTTTTGGTTACAAGCAACCGATTATCGCTTGCTAAGTTGCAAAGAAACGGGTATTTAGCGATAAGTGTTTTATCCAAAAATATGAATGAAACATATTCCTCCTACTGATTCTATCCTTCGCCTTTTCTCTCCAGATGGTAATACCAAGGATACGGAGCAATTCCTGCGGCGTCTTGGTCGTCCTCTTTCCTGATTTCATCGGGTACGTTAACGAAAACCTTCGCCCATTCTGATAACATGGTCTATCCAATGCAATTGACCAAATTTGATTGGCCACTAATGGTACAAGACTCCAGCATAATGACATTCACAAGGCTACTTTGATATGCCATGATCAAAGAACGAAGAACCAAACTGATCACGTGGTAATTGATCGAAGGCACTCATCCAGTACAATGGACGTACGAGTGATCAGAGGAGCAAACATCGATTCTTATCACTACCTGGTTGCAGCAAAGGTTCGCACAAGATTAAGTAGAGCGAAAATCATACGAAACCAGACGCAGAGAAAACTAGACATCGGAAAGCTCAATTACCAAAGGTAGCCAAAGCCTACTCAGGGAAGCTCTCGCAACTTTTGGCACAAAACGCGCCCCCTGCCGATGACGATCCTGATGCGCAGTGGAAACCCATTTCCGACTGTATAAAAACTGCCGCAACAACCGTACTTGGGTTTGAAAAACCACTTCTAAACAAACCATGGTACGATGAAGAGTGTCGCATTGCAAATGATGAAAAGAACGCTGCACGCATGACAATGCTTCAGTCAATTGCAACGCGAGCTGCGACTGAGCGGTATAGGGAGAAGAGGAAGGAGGTAACCCGTCTCTTTAGGCGTAGAAACGGCAGTGGAGAAGTGAGAGCGAGAGAGAGAAAATTGAGACATACAGAAAGAGAACGAAGCCCGAAAATTCTATCGGAAAGTCAAAAGCGGAACTAATGGACATGGTTCAGGGCCCCCTTCTCTAAAGACAAGGACGGAAATCTCATCCCAGATGTGCAGACTATGTTGGGAATATGGAGAGATCATTTCCCTGCGCTACTGGTACCTAAGATATCCAATGACGAGACAATTGATCACAATTTGGACGACAGCATCGATTGCCCCCCTCCTAAGATTCCCGGCTTAAAACCAACAAAGCGGCGGGAGCCGTTGGATTACCAGCGGAGCTGTTTAAGGCTGGCGGCGATAAGCTGACAAGGTGCATGCATCAGCTCATTAGCAAAATTTTGTTAGATGAATGCATGCCCGGCGATTGGAGTTTCAGTGTACTATGTCCCATATTTGGGAAAGGTGACCCGAGTCTCTATGCCAACTACCGTGGAATAAGCCTTTTATCCATGGCATATAAGGTTCTATCAAGTATAAAGTGCGAAAGACTAAAACCAATTATCGCTGACCTGATTGGACCATACCAGTGTGGCTTTAGGCCTGGAAAATCGACAACCGACCGGATTTTCACGCTATGGCAAATCCTGGAGAAGACCCATGAAAAACAAATCGACACCTATCATCTATTTTTCGATTATAAGGCGTCCTTCAATAGCCCGATACGGGAGGAACTCTACGAAGCAATGTCTGAGCTGGGTATGCCTGCAAAACTCATACGCCTGTGTAGAATGACCTTGACAAACACCAAATCCGCAGTGGAAGTCGGTAAGGATCTTACCGAACCTACCGAAACTAAGCGAGGCCTTAGACAAGGCGACACCCTATCGTGCGATCTCTTTAACATCTTAATAGAGATATTATTAAGAGAAACGCTGCAGTCAACATGAATAAATCCATCAGCAGCAAAAGTCACATGCTGCTCGCGTGTTCTGATGATATATATATCATTGGACGCACAGTTAGAGAAGTTACTGCGGTGTTATCGAGAATTGAGAAGGAGTCAGGAAAAGTGGGTCTGACAGTAAATGAGGACAAGACAAAATTAATGGTTTCAACGAGCAGGGCCTCCACGCGATTAGACCGAAGCGTGAACGTTGATAACCGTTATAATTTCGAAGGGGTGAACGAATTTTTATACCTCGGATCTGCCGTAAACAAAAACAACAACGTCAGCCTTGAGATCAAACGGAGAATTGTGCTTGCGAATAGATGTTATTTTGGGCTAAGCAAGCACTTTAGAGATAAAGCCCTCTCTCGAGTAACAAAAGTCCAGCTGTACCAGACTCTCATTCAACCTGTCTTGCTTTATGGCGCAGAATCCTGGGTCCTATCGCAAGCAGACGAAATATCTTTAGGAGTCTTCGAGAGAGAAATACTCCGAAAAATTTATGGACCTATAGTGCACAACGGCGAGTACCGGCGACGCATGAACCATGAGCTGTATGACCTGTATCCCGACATTGACATAGTTAAGCGGATCAAAATAACGCGAGTGGGCTGGCTAGGCCATGTCAGTAGAATGGATGAAGACGAACCTGTACGAAGGGTTTTCGAAACCGAACTCGAAGGAAGACGGAAAATAGGAAAACCAAGACTCCGCTGGAGAGATCAGGTTGACGAATCCCTGCGTACACTTGGTATTGCCAACTGGAGAGATAAGGCAAAAGATCGAACTGGTTGGCGAAATATGTTATCCCCGTTTTGTAAGGTCCCTGACCCCTCGGGGTTGTTCGAGACCGGATAAGTAAATAAGTAAGGTCATAAACATTAACCTGTTGTTAAAATTTGTTTTAAAGTGCTGAATGAATATCAGGTTACTTAGAACTTCATTAGGAAAGCAAATTTGATTCCTTCACATATTTTCCTGTGTCCTTAACTTTAGAAAAGTCTGTCGTTTTGGAGCAACAACATTTTTGTTTAGTATGGTTATATCATATATAATAACCTGATGTATACGCTAACAAAAAAGGAAGATAGGATTTACTTTGTTAGTTGAACTTGCTTACATTTCATTGTTCATAATTGTTACACTTTCCCTTAAGCGGTTAAGGGCGAAACTCCAGCATTGTATTATGTTCGTGTTCAGTCATCAAATTTGTTTTTTTTTTAAGATTTAATGACTGACAAATGTCTACGTATTGTAAAAGTATTAACTCTGTACTGGGAAACACAGTGTTTAGAAACCGTTCAAATTAGAATTTTTTTGTTTGAGCCATCAAAAGTAATCGATCTCAGTGAATTTGTAAACATGGAAAAAATTTATCACCTTTATATAATTAAATATTTCCATTTGAAAGGTGTTAGTCCAAGCAATATTAAAGTCGAGCTAGATTATTCTCTGGGAGAGTCTGCTCCTTCGTTTACGACTGTAAAATATTGGGTATCAGAGCTAAAACGAGGTCGTACAAGCTGCCAAGACGAACACCGTAGTGGTGCCCACGCCAGATACGGGTAATTGAGATGCCCACGCCAGATACGGGTAAGAAAATCCACAAAATGGTATTGGATGATCGTGAATGGTATTGGAAGGTTCGTGAGGTAGCTGAAATGAGAGGCATTCCAAAAAGTTTTATACATCGTATATTGACCGAAGATTTGAAGATGAGAAAGCTATGCGCAAGATGGGTGCCGCGCTTGCTTTCAATAGAACAAAAACAGTGTCGTAAAGATGTTTCAGTAGAGTGTTTGGCGATGTTTCACCACAATAAAGCCGATTTATAACCATGGATGGGACATGGGACTTCACACCTGAGACAAAGGAACAGTCAAAGCAGTGAACTGGAATGGAAGAATCGTGTCCAAAGAAGGAGAGGACGGTTTCATCTGCAGGCAAGATCATGGTGTCTGCTTTTTGGAAAGCGCATGGGATAATTTTCATTGATTATCTTCAGAAAGGGAAAACCATCAACAGCGAATATTATGCTAATTTTGTGCAGCGTTTAATTGATGAAATTGTGGAACAAAACCGCATTTGGCGAAAAAGAATCTGTTCTTTCATCAAGACAATGCTCAAGTTCACACATCCCCTATTTCGATGGTCAAAATTAATGAATTAAAGTTCGAATTGCTTCATCACTCACCTTATTCGTCAGATTTAGCGCCTTCGGACTATTTTCTATTTCCATACTTGAAAACATGGCTCGGTGGTAAAAATGTTGCCAACAATGAAGAGGTGGAGACTGTGGTTGATGGCTATTTTTTAGGAGTTTGACAGTTCTTACTACAGGGTGTCTGGTGGCAAATTTATATTTTTAAATACGATTATTTTAAACAGTAATAAACGGTGCGGAGGGAGGGTGGCGCCCTTGGAATTATCGATTTTACAGATTTGTCAGTCACGATGTCGCAGTGTTCGAGTGAGCATCGTGCGTTCGCTGTGGAGACATTTTTTAAGAGTAATGATTCTTACGTAATTGCTCGTCGACAATTTTGTTCAAAGTTCAGTATTCGGCGAATAAGTGCTGGACCGAGTGTAAATTTAATTCGTTCGTGGGTGCAGAGATTCCGCGCAACTGCTTCGGCTGTGAATGTCCCACGGCCAGGGCCTAGTCGATCTTCAAGGACTCCCGAAAGCATTGAACTGGTTGAAAGAAGTTTATGTGAAAATCCGCGACTTTCAATACGGAAAAGAGTAGCCTCACTGGGACTTCCAAGAGCGATTATTCATGAAATTGTAAAAAAGGATCTGAAGTTCCATCCTTTTACAATTCAAATTGTTCAAGAACTGAAAGAAAGTGACTTTGATTTACGGGAAAAATTTTTGTGAAACGATGTTGAAGCGTTTTCGCACTGTAAATCCCATTTTTTTGGAGCGACGAAGCTCATTTTCACTTAAACGGCCACGTCAACAAGCAAAACTACCGTTTCTGGTCTCCAATAACCCGCAACCCTCGATTTAAACATCAAAAACCATTGCATTGCCCCAGGGTAACTGTGTGGTGTGCCTTATCCACGCATGAGATAATTGGACCATTTTTTTTTCGAAAATTCTCGAGGCCAGGCGACGAATGTCAACGGTGAAAAATATCGATGCATGATTACGGAATTCTTTTTGCCAAACCTGCGAGCTCATCTATCGTACTCTTCACACATGTGGTTTCCACAGGATGGGGCGACTGCACATACAGCCAAAATTTCGATGAATTTGCTTCGGGAAAATTTCCCCCAAAAACTGATCAGTCGCTTTGGGGACATCCCATGGCCACCGAGGTCGCCCGATCTAACTCCCATGGTGTTTTTTATGGGGCTACATCAAAGAGAGGGTTTACAATGACAATCCCCAATCTCTTGTGGCTTTAAAGGAAAATATTCGTCGAGAAATCAGCTCAATTGAACCAAGTTTACTGCAGCTTGTGGCGCAAAATACAAGGCTCCGTTTTGAACAGTGTGTTCAACTCGACGGAAGACATCTGGATGACATACTCTTTAAAAAATAAAATCCGCATTTCCATTCTATCTTTCAATGCTCTTAATAAAACTTTGTGTCAATTATTATGTTTTTTATTTAAGTTTGAAAATATAAATCTGCTACCACACCCTGTATAAACAGGGTATCGAAGCTATTGAATATCGCTGGAAAAACGTATCGGGCAAACGGAAATTATGTTCAAAAATAACGGAAACTTTTCCCCACTTTTGTGTGTCTTCTTTGTTAGGTCGACTAGTTTTGGAAACGCCCTCGTACATCTATGGGCGAGTATATACTTTAACATGGTATACTAAGAAGGCGAATACGGTAAGCGCTAGTTCCAGCAGAGAGAACTTAAAAATTGTTAAATCTACAATGTACAATTTTATTTATCCTCTCAATAAGTCCCGTAAAACCTCGCAATACTTTGATTATTTCTTAAGTAGGGAAGCTCTTCCTAAATAATCAACAAATTAAGACACGATAAAACTTTATAACCAGTTTTTCACTCAGTGGTCAACTACGCTTCTTAGTTAAATTGTGGTTAAACATCGAATTGTGTTTTTCAGTCATTGGTTAACAATGGCTTAACCACCCAAAATTGGTTGGTTAACCTGTAGTTAGAACCATATGTTTTTGGCAATCACATTACTGATTGCCAAAATGAGGAATGTTTCTGGTTTCTGGTTTCCCATTACATCCCATGAAGGGACTGGGGAGAACTTCTCACAATCACTGAGCTGTGCGCTTTCCAGTTTTCACTCACTGATGGGGACCTACAGTTTTACACCGATTCCGAACGGTAATTTGAGAAGATTTTTCATGGCTAGATACTCGATAGTGTCGCCGTCACTATGCGAGGTGACCGCCGCCGAAAGAATTTTTTTTTTTTTTTTTTTTTTTGAAGGTGGTCAGAGCCGGGTTCGAACCCAGGATCTCATGTACAAGTAACCATTGCACCACCGACGGCCACAAAATGAGGAATGTAAGATTGTATAAAACCATATATAGTTAGAACCATATGTTTTTGGCAATCACATTACTGATTGTCAAAAAGAGGAATGTAAGATTGTGTAAAATAAATGTTTCCGTTTGACTATTTCTATACTGTGAGCCTAGATCGTTAAATTATATGAGAAGTTTTTAACACGTTGACTGCCTACTACGACATAACTCGTAGATGGTGTTCTTTTGTAGGACGCCGGCTATGAGTTATCTCGTACTGTGTTTACTCCAAACACGATGTACAAGTAGACAGTCACAATTTCTCTTCACTCAAATGCCAACAAACAAATCTAGTGGAACCCTAGTCATACTCTGCTCTCTCTCTTACTCTCTTCATTGAATATTTCAATACACGAGCATATTTTTGATAGTGTTATAGTATATAACTATACAAATTCCAACCATGTAGAAATAAAATTACGTAAACTTTGCAAAAAGTATGAAATAATCAAGATATGACGCGAGAGAGAAATGCGTTTGAGTGAATTTGTAGCACTATTTGGTTGCCAAATTGCGCACATCTTCTGGTCGTCTAATTTACTCGCCAAATTCAAAGACGATCTAGAATTAGACGGCCAGAATATATGCGCAATTTGGCAACCTTGAGAACCAAAAAGTGGTAGAAATTCACCCAAAGGAATTTCTCCCACGCGTCATATCTTGATTATTTCATACTTTTTGCATAGTTCATGTAATTTTACTTCAATTTGTAGTTATATACAATAACACAATCAAAAAGCTCCTCGAGTATTGAAATATTCAATGAAGAGAGTAAGAGAGTGAACATAGAATGACTAGGGTTTCACTCGTTGTGTTTGTTGGCATTTGAGTGAAGATAAATTTTAACTGTCTACTTGTACATCGTTTTTGCCATATTCGTGCAGCTAAGATTAAATTCGTAGTATATCAGTGCTAATATGGATAGATGTCTTCTGAGAAGAGAATACAAATCAGTGCTGGCTTACATGATCAGCAAATTTATTAATAAATTAATAATTATAAAGAATTTATTCAAAATCAACTACGAGATAATTCGGCAGACCTTTTTTGAAATACATTTGCTATGCTTCTTGATGATAACTACGTACTATAATTAGAGTTTTTAATAGAATAATATGATTAAATGAAATTGGCTTTTTAGACCAGAGTTCTAAAAATTGCTGTGGCAGTCAACGTGTTAATATTGTTCACACAGATTTTTATAAATTTTTGATAAAATTACTTCCAATTTATGCATTTATTTCTTATTTCACATAATTTCACTTTGGTTGTTCGTCTTTGTTGTTTTGGCATTTAGCTTAAAACATATGTTTTTTCCACTAAGAATACAAGGATTGCCATAATCGTTAACAATATAACGGTTTACATTAACTTGCCACTGAAAACTGAAATGCAAAGTTAACCTCTAATTAACTGTCAATTACGATTTAGTAATCCGCTAGTTAACTACCCACTTAATAACTGGCCATTAGTGGATCTTTAGGAAGACTTATTTTTAAAGCATCTTAGGAGGGCCTTCCAGAAACTCTACTTTTGCAGGCCTTCAAATCGAAGTGAGAGTTTGGAATGCATCAAATGCATTGAAATGCATGTCTTATAGCCTTAGGAAGGCAATTAAAAGAAAGAGGGTATTCCAATGATAGCGCAAATAAATGGTTTTTGGGAAAATTTCAATGTACATATTTAAAGTGACCAGTTGCACAGTTAGCCATTCTCCATTTAAATGCCCGATGTTTGTCATTTACTATGAAAATATTCTGCTCCATATGATTATTTTTCTACCATTCGTTGATCTAAATACTGTTCAGTTTTAAAACACTGTGCCCCCAATAAACCTTTATAGCTTTTTAAATAAAAGAAGAAGAAAATTGAAAAAGGAAATAAAAAACCCCTATCCGTTTCAGTTGGACTTACGGTTTGAGCCTATTATCTTTTCAAGATAATAAAACAACCTGAAGGAGACGAAACGATATGAGATGGGAGAGTACAGCAAACGACCAGCCATCAAGCAACCAACCAGCTGATGTGCGTTATGCAGTCATCATATGTGTGTGCAACATTATCGTTGTGCTGATAATGTTGAGCAACATTATCATGTTATAATCATGATCACCATCATATGTATGTTCAAGTTCAAGGAAACAAACAGCTGTTTTAGTGGCAATTGATGGCCGCCAGGAAGGAGAAAACAAAATTGGTTTTGTCCTCGTTTTTCTTATTTACTTTGAAAGTTGCGTTTTGGTCTTCCTTTTTGTTTTTGCAAACTTTAAGCTGTGTATTTTATGATCACCACCACCACATGTTGCTGGAATAATGATGAGCAAAATCTGCCAAGATGAGAGCAGATCGTAAAAGTTACGAAATTGCTTGGCAACAGCATCGAACAAAACGGGGCCAAAATGGTTTAACTATTATGTCAAAATAACTAAACTGAAGAATTGAAGACACGATACACGAAGTGAATACGATAAATTTAAATAGTTATTTATTTTATATTTTTTTGTTATTGAAAGTTGTATTTGTAAGTTATAAAGTGCATAATTACCTTTGTGAGTTTAGATTTTCTGTTAAATCAGGAACATCTTTTGGGGCAACTCTAAAAAATACAGCTGCGTGAAGGGCGACTCTCGACATCTGTCGACATCATTTCCGAATACAGCACCATTTTCGAGCACACTACCTACCATTTCCTCCCTAGACGGTCACCTCGCATAGTTATGGCGACTCTATCATGTTATTGATAACACGGTCCCAATCTTACTTAATTTCATAGTCTCAAACTACCCATTGTGATTAGGGGCCTTACGCAACGAAGATACATATTTCTGCATCCAGCCCAATCTTTTGCCTTTTCTCCGAAATTGGTAACACCAAACCTTCGTAGGGATTCGTCCACGTGATCCATCCAGCAGAGTCTTTGTCGTACTACTTTTCGGCTTCCTGCGAGCGCGATACCTTCGAATTGGTTTATCATTATCCATTTTACTACCATGGCCTAGCCAACGTAACCGCATTAGTTTGATTTGCTTAACTACATCGGTACTGGGTACAGCTCCAACAGCTCGTGGTTCATGCAACGTCGATAAACGCCGTTGCCTACGAGGGGGATCAATAAGTTCGTGACTTTTCCAACTTCCGTCGTAGTTCTATGAAATGCAACACTGCTCCATCAAGTACCAGCTGTTAATAGACTACTGTCAAATTTTGGGCAATTCCGTCATTTACTTTGCGTTTAACAGCTGTTCAAAACATACAACCTCGTGCATTTTTTTTAAAAATGGAAAAAAGTGAATTTAGAGTGCTCATTAAACATTATTTTTTGGCGAAAAAAAAACCCGTCAACCAAACCAAGGAAAAGCTTGATAAATACTATGGAGACTCTGCACCATCGATTTCAATGGTAAAAAGGTGGTTTACTGACTTTCGTTGTGGTCGCAAAAGTACAAATGACCCTGAACGTTCTGGACGCAAATTGAGGTCTATACACCCGAAAATGTCGAAAAAATTCACGATATGGTGTTGGGCGATCGAAGAGTAAAAGTGCGTGAGATTGTTCATGCCAAAGGCATTTCATATGGCGGGGCGGTTCGGATTTTAAATGATCAGTTGAGTTTAAGAAAGCTGTGTGCAAGATGGGTGCCGCGTTTGCTCTCAATTGACCATAAACGTAATAGTTGGACAACTTCAAAGGATTGTTTGGAGTTGTTTAACCGCAATTCTAAGGAGTTTTTGCAGCGTTTTGTAACTGTGGATGAAACACGGATCCATTACAACACACCGGAGACCAAGCAGCAGTCTAAACAATGGGTTTCTCCGGGTGAACCGGCTCCGATGAAGGCCAAGGTAAGTTTGTAGGCCAATAAGATGATAGCAATAGATTTTTAGGATGCACGTGGGATAATCCACATCGATTACCTTCAAAAGGGAAAGGATTTAAAAAAAACGACCCCAATGGCCAAGAAAAAGTTCTTTTTTATCAAGATGATGCACGAGTGCACACGTATATAGTCTCAATGGCAAAATTCCATGAATTGGGCTACGAATATTCTCCGGGCTTAGACACCTGTGACTATTTCCTATTTCCAAACCTAAAGAAATGGCTCGGTGGAAAGAGATTTAGCTCCAACGATGAAATTATTGATCGAACAAATGCCTATTTTATGGACCCCGAAAAATCCATTTTTTTTGGAAGGGATACAAAAATTGGAGAAACCTTGGACTAAGTATATTGAAAAAACTGTGTTTCATTCAAAAAGTCAGGGACTCGTATTCCGCCTCGTATTATAGGTCCATATATTTTCCCGAGCATTTTTTGCTTGGAAACTACCGGTGTTCGTCTTCATGCGATATGACCCAGACTCCTGCACCGTAAAGCAAGATAGGTTATCTGAGAGGCTGACACAGATGGATATTTTTTTCATGAGAAAGGGCTTTATCTCTGAAATACTTGTTTAACTCTGAATAAACGTAGAGTAAATATGGAGGCATAAAGAAAAGTTCCACGCAAAGTGACTTACACCAGGTGGAGTTACAAGAACTGTTGACTAAACTTTTTCATGTCGTTTTTGGTGGAGAATTGTGAAATTTACATGTAAAGTATTTAGCCCTTTTTGTATCTTTTACTGTTAGTATACATTTGTGTTGTATTAAACATAACTATTTGAACACTCAAACACGATACGCCGTTGTTGGATGTTTTGCACTAATGCCTCTATCTGCTATTATTACAGCAATAGAGATTTTACTCTATGGGAATATCCACTCAAATGCCAACAAACAAAACGAGAGAAACCCTAGTACTTCTCTACTCTCTCTCTTACTCTCTTCATTGAATATTTCAATACGGGAGCAACTTTTTGATAGTGTTATTGTATATAACTATACAAATTCCAACCATGTTGAAGTAAAATTACATAAACTATGCAAAAGTATGAAATAAGAAAGATATGACGCGATAGAGAAAAGCGTTTGAGTGAACTCCTAGCACTTTTTGGTTCTCTTTTACCAGGGTTGCCAAGTCGCGCACATCTTCTGGTCGTCTAATTGTAAATCGTCTTTGGATTCCTATGGCACAGCTGATCGAAAAGGTACTAGGAAAATGATGTAGAATGATAGACCAAAGAAGACATAGACATTATAGAACATGCAGCAAACTAAGTTTAAATAGTGTTTGATTGATACTAATGACAGCTAAATTATATTTTATGTTGATTGCATCGAACGAAAATACGTACATATTCCCTTTTATTTTTGTCCGTATTACGTCCAACCAAAGAGCAAATTACAAAAGCAACTCGAAGTCGATGAAATGGCCTACTATCTCGCGGTCATCAAGAGAACGTGAAGAGAGGGATAGATGATCTTGTTAATTTCTCTATGGAATAATGCCTATTAGTAACTACAGATTAATCGCCTGGTAATTGATGGAAGGCACTCTACTAGTCTACCACGTGATATCCAAGGAGCTAATATCGATTCGGATCACTACCTTTTTGCGGCAAAGGTTTGCACGAGGTTAACCAAAGCTAAAGTTGTACGAAACCTGACATTCATAAAGCTGGACATCGGAAAGCTGCAAATACCAGAGTTATCCATTTCTTAAGTAGAGAAGCTCACTCAGATACTGGTGCAGAACGCAACCCCGCCTCATGATCCTGAAGCGCAGTGGAATTACATTTCCCACTCTATGAAAACTGCTGCAGAGACCGTACTTGGTTATGAAAAACCGCTTAAAGACAAATCATGGTACGATAAAGAGTGTCGCATGGCAAGTGATGAAAAGAACGCGATCCGCAACAGGTCGGTATTACGAAAAGAGGAGAGAGGAAACCCGTTTGTTTTAAAAGAAAAATCGGTGGTGGAGAAAGCGTGAGAGTGAGAAAAATTAATTTTACTGAAGGAAGAAAGAGGCACGTAAATTCTACCGAAAAAGTACAGAGCAATACCAACGGAAATGGATAGATAGATAGAGATAAGGACGGGAATCTTGTCACAGATGTGCAGAATATATTGGGCATATGGAGAAATCAATTCTCTGCTTTACTTGTGCTAGGAGTCTTCAATATAGATGAGGGTGTGGAGCACATACAGGACAATGGCTTCGGCTGCCCCATGTCAAAATATCATTGACATTCCGGCTCGGTTATTAGAGCGAACACAATCAACCACTGTGCGAACAAACATCATGGCTTCTACAAATATGGACTGCTTAAGTTAGGTTGAAAGGGAAGCCCGTCATTTAGAAACAAATAACGAGCTCACCCGAGGTCATAATATCGGTCCATTGTGGTTCCCTTATAAAGAGAACGGAATAGTTGTAGAGAAGAGGAAGAATGTAGGAGAGAGGGTATGTTAAAAGAGAAAGTCTAGTGGAAAATTTTTTCTCAGTTGTTCTCTTGTGCTCTGCTGAATCAGCGAGATTTTTCAATGAATTTGACGATGGGTTTAATTGGAGAGTCTGCTAGGTCATCGTTGTTTTCGAAGAGCCTGCCCCCCAGGAACAACTTCTGCAGAAGTCTTCATATGGAAGTTTCATACGTGCAACCATATGGCCTATCACGCGGCTGGACTGTTTAGTGCGGTTAATTGCGTAGCGGCAGTGTTGCCAGAATCTCTCAAAAAAGTTCAAAAAAGAGTAAAAATCAAAAAATTAGCTAAATAACAAAATAAACAAATAAATGAAATTTCAAACACGATGAGGACGAGGTAGTGATGCATAGAATCGACGAACCGATTCGCAATAATTGGTTCTTTACAGGGACCGGCCGGAGAGGAGCTAACAAGAACCGAAAGTCCAAATGAACCGAAAACGGGAAAAAACAATTCTGCAGGAATTGAAAAACGGGTTGGAAAGAACCGTAAAACAGTTCCTGACTAAGAGGACTCGTTTTCAAAGAAATGAAAAGTGTTAACCTGTGTTAAGCCTCTTATTGCCAGTTTTTAAGTGGGTAGTTAACTATCGGATTACTTAATCTTAATTCTAAGTTAATTAGAGGTTAACTTTGTATTTTGTTTTTCATTGGTGAGTTATTGTAAGTCGCCATATTGTCAACTAATATGGCAACCCTTGTATTCTTATTGGAAAAACGTGTGTTTTACCCATAGAGTAAATATGGGTAGAGAAAATCTTTCACTCACCAAATTTCTGACATTTGTCCTCGTGTGATGTATACGTTTGATATTGAAAATAATAGCTTTACTAATACCAGATAGAGGCAATGGTTCAAAACAACGAACAAAATAACAACAACGGCATTTCGTTTTGTGTGTTAAAATTAATGTGTTAAATACAACACAAATGTATGCTAACAATAACAGTCAATAAAAAAGTTGAAAACACATTTAAATTTCACAGTTTTTCACCAAAATGGCATGAAAAATTAAAGCAAGAAGTTATTGTAATTCCACCTGGTGTATATCACTTTTCGTCAAACATCTCTCTATCACACCGACCGCATCACGAAGAGTGTGAAATGAAACGTCAGATGAGAGAATAAGTTTATCTAGGTATGTATTAGTCTATGGTTTTACCGCTGCAGCCACACTTTCAAGTTTTTGTTTCAAGTTTTGTACACATACTGCTTGTCAAAATTCATGTAAATTGATAGCTGTGACGTAGGCTGCACGCAACTTGAAAGCAATATTCATTTTTCATAAACCTTCATGTCTTCTGTATAGCTCTATGAATCGCAACATATCATTGTATTTATTACCTCTACTCACAAACATTTTTAATTATTTATAATATTTTAATATTTGTAAAAGTAGAAATCAAAACATGATGACGGCAGAATATTTGTAAGGAGGAAAACGAGAAACTGTTCATGACATATGTAATCAGCTGTTTTCTTGAAAGAAAATTGAAACACTCCACTTGAAAGAGAAATTGAAAGCAAGTTCCTTTCAATTTTTAAAAGTGTGAGTGTATTAGTAAAAAAGTATGAATGTATTGAAACTTGAAAGGCAAAAATTGACCGTGTAACCCCGTGTAAGATAAATACCAAAACAACAAAGGGGAACAAACAAAATGGAATTATGTAAAATAAGAAATATATGCATAAAATCGAAGTCATTTTAACAAAAATGTGTAAAAACTATATAGGCGCAATAATTTAACGATCTAGACTCAACGTATGTGTACAAATACGCAAATCTGAAACATGTATTTTATAGAATCTTCATTTCTCACTTTGACAGTCAGTAATGTTATTGTCAAAATAATATGGTTCTGACTATAAGTTAGCCAACCAACATTGGGTGGTTAAATCATAGTTAAACAATGACTATAAAACACAATTCGATGTTTAACTACAATTTAACTAAGAAACGAAGATCACCACTGACTGAAAAACTGGCCATTAGGGGCAGCAATTTGCTGAGAACCGGTCGAAATACCCGGTTCTTCTCGGAACCAGTCCAAATACACGGTTCTTCTCGGAACCGGTCCAAATATCACTTGACAAATACTTATATTCTTATAAGATATTCCATTTAAGCCTCTTTGGGACAGTTTTATGTCTCATTGTAAATATCACATTAATATGGCAGCACTGAATGTATACCAAATGTCATCTCAATCTCATTCTCTCTTTTATATTTGTATTCTCTAAGTCTCATTTGCACTTGTTAAATAAATGTAAACTGAAACACATCATTACGCGTGCTAATAATTTCAACATCATCGATACCGGCAAAAGATAGAAAAGACAGCAATTTGCTGAGAACCGGAATCGGTCCAAATACCCGGTTCTTCTCGGAACCCGACTCGACAGAACCGGTTCTTAAAATACGCGGAACCGCACAACACTAGTAGTAGGCCAATTCATGGAGTTCGAGTTGCTGTTGTATTTCACACTTTGGTTGTACATAAAACAGACAGAAATAAAAGGGAATGCGTATTTACGTTCGATGCAACCAACATAAAACATAATTTAGCTTTCATTAGTATCAATCAAACACTATTTAAATTTATTTTGCTGCATGGTTTGCTTCTGGCTGCTTATCGTTCTCTCGCCAATCCCCTCTGTTTTCTATAATTTTCTTACTACTTAGTCGATCAACTGTGTCATGGATACCATCTGGATAAATGCAAACAGCTGTTTGGTTTTCATGTTGTTATGATTTAAGTATTTGGTTTTTTTTAAATTGACTTGCGTTTTTCCACCATGCCAACAAGTAAATGTTTCTCGACAACTGAGAAATTTCTCCCACGGTGTCTTTTTGAATGTTTTCAGCAATAATTTAAATAAATTACACTTGTCACAAAAACAATAATAACGTAAACAGCTGATATCTTACAGTGCTGGCAACTATAGGCATACATTTCATCAGAGTCGCCAGCGTAAAAAATCGAACATCCTGTTAAATTAACCGGAGTATGACAAAATGGAAAACCTTAACTAGCAGTACATCATTGCGATAAATTAAAGTATCGATTAGAAAGCAGACACTTTAATCGGACATTGAGAAAATTACCTTTTTTATTTCCGAGAAAATTTTTCGAAAATTGGATTTTGTTTCTATTTTCGCATCAAAACTTGGCAAAACTCTTCTAAATAGTTTTCTTTTTTGTGTTCTATACAACCCAAAAATTCTTTCTGATTTTAATAAGGCATTGTAAACAAAACAAGCACAGTTGTCACCAGAAATGTCAATTGAAGCCCAAATTGGAAGGTAAACTACGGTGTAAATGCGGCATTAAGCGCCGTATTCAGTTCTTGCGAAATTTTCGTAAGAAATTTTGTCACTTATCTCCAAATGGAAAATTTTGTTACAGAGAGTTATTACATATTTCTGAGTTACCCTGAAAATATTTCATTAATAATTCATTTTTGGACTCCTTGTTTATTTGTTACGCATGTGGTAGTACTTTTGTTTACTAAAATAATCGAATTGTCAAAATTCCGGTCCCAAACAATTATCAAATATTTGTTTTCGTACGAAAGAAGTTTGGCGTAACAACCCTGTGCTTGATTTTGCCTACGAAATTGTCGCAAAGAGCTGAGTACCAAGCAATTGAAAAGTGAGCGAAATTTTCGGTTCATGAAATTTTTGTTATATTTTAAACACCTAATTCTTATGGCAACGAAAATTTCATATAAACTGAATACCGTGCTTTAGTTTAGAAATGCAACTCAAATTTGTTTGGTACCCAAAAACTACCAGTGTAATCTCACATGGTGCAATGGTTACTGTGACGACTCTTGCACATGAGAACGTGGTTTCGATCCCTGCTCTGACTACCTTACATTTCTTTCCACGTCGGTCACCTCGCTTAGTGACGGCGACACTATCGAGTATTTAGCCATGAAAAAGATTTTCAATATACCGTTCGGAACTGGTGTAAAACTGGCACTGACTGTGAGAAGCTCTCCCAGTCCCTTCATGGGATGTAATGGAAATCTACTTATTTTATTTAATTTTGGTCTTACATGCCGTGCCACTTATGATGCATAAACTATGTATATCAGATTCTCTTTCCAAGATGAAGATCAAGGGTTGGCATCCATGCATGTGCTACACCAAGATCATGAATTTCCCAGATAATACACATGTCAATGTGCAACAAGGTATCGTAACAGCTCTGTTTTCCACAAGTATTTTTGTTAAATTAACATAATTTATTAAGTTTTACAAAAATTCTAAACCTTAGTTTGTCAATCACAGCGATACAACACATTTGACATTTCACTAATATTTGTATTCAGCTGTTACTACTCGCATTTCGATACTGACCTCTAAAATGGGTTAATGTCGATTGTACATTCAATACATATCGCTCATTTTCAATTCATCCATGTACGTCTGATGCTGACAGAAAATGAAAAAAAAAGGTTATGAAGATCAATTAATACAATTAAATTATCTTGCTGACAGAGAAAAAAATGTCGAACCAAATTAAACAGCAACAAAACTCACAAGAATTGGTGAAATACTAGTAGACTCACATGGCGCATAGCGAAATGTGATGTAAATAAAAAGTGAAATAGTTGAATGTCAAAAGAAGGGAAACTGAGAAATGGAATCATTTCTCGAGAGGCAGTGAAAATATAACAAATCTCGTACGAATATTATTTCACGCATTTAAAGCCAAATAGCTTTAATTGACACAGAAAATCGAGCGCTCACCGCTGAATAATTGAAATTAATTACACATTTTTATATTATTCATCTTGGTGTAGCACGTGCCTGACAGTAAAACAGTCCTCTTTATCGTGTGTAATAATTTGAAATTTTATGTGAATACTATTTACAACTTAAGATCCAAAAATATTGAATGTAATTTTGTAGCTACTTTTCGCAGATTGTTGAGAATTTATTTATTACCAGTGATATAAAAAAATAGCTCATATGTCTTTCCAATTTATTGGGTTTCTCCCTGCGAATAATCTAATATTTGTATAAATAACTTTAAAATCGAGCCACGTTTTTTGACTTTCCATGTGTATTTCAGTTCACCCAAATTTTCGTCGAAAGTCACTGGGCTAGCGACAGTTTTGATACCGTTTTTTTGCAGCTTTTTTTGTTCCCGAATTTGAAAGTAATACAAATAAAAATGAAAGAAAATTGTTGTGTTCTTCAAATCAAAAATAATTTATTGCATATAAAGTTATTTTAAAAGTCATAAGTGTCAATAAATCAAATTTAAAGTCAATTTTGTCAATTCACCTATCGCTCATTCCCTTTCATATTCCATACCATAGACCAATACATACATAGATACTTTTATTCATAGAGTAATCTCATACTAGAGAGAATATTTGGCTCATCTGACGTTCCCTTTCACACTCTTCTTGATGCGGTCGGTGTGATAGAGAGATGTTTGACGAAAAGTGGCATACACCAGGTGGAATTACAATAACTTCTTGCTTTAATTTTTCATGTCGTTTTGGTGAAAAACTGTGAAATTTAAATGTGTTTTAAACTTTTTTATTGACTGTTATTGTTAGCAGACATTTGTGTTGTATTTAACACAATAATTTTAACACACAAAACGAAATGCCGTTGTTGTTATTTTGTTCGTTGTTTTGAACCATTGCCTCTATCTGGTATTAGTAAAGCAATTATTTTCAACATCAAAAGTAAATATCACACCAGGCCAAATGTCATAAATTTGGTGGGAGAACTATTGGATCTACTGTAAGTATTAGTCTATGCTTTTATTCGCTCAATAAATTAAACGTCATAGGTACGATGGAAGGTAAACATTGGATAATGTTAAATATGGGTTCAATAATACCAGATAGTGGCATTAGTATACAACGTCCAACAAAGGAACAACAATCGAATTTCATGTTTATGTGGCAAACTAGTTGTGTTAAATACAATACAAATGTATACCAACGATAAAAGTCAACAAAAAAGTGTAAAATACATTTAAATTTTTCAGTTCTACACCAAAACGACATGAAAAAGTTAAGTGAACATATTTTGTAACTCCATGTGGTGTAAGTTAATTTAAAATTTAATTGCTCTCATTTCCACAAACCCACGACGAAGAGTGTAAAATTATACGTCAGATGAGAGAATAAAAGTCATAGAGTAAATCAAACTAGAGAGAATATGTGGCTCATCTGACGTTTCCTTTCACACTCTTATTGATGCGGTCGGTGTGATAGAGAGATGTTTGATGAAAAGTGACATACACCAGGTGGAATTACAACAACTTCTGACTTTAATTTTTCGTGTTGTTATTGGCCGTCGGTGGTGCAATGGTTAGTGTGCGCTGCTCTTGTACATGAGATCCTGGGTTCGAACCCGGCTCTGACCATCTTCAAATTTTCTTTCGGCGGCGGCCACCTCGCATAGTGACGGCGACACTATCGAGTATCTAGCCATGAAAAAGCTTCTCAAATTACCGTTCGGAATCGGTTTAAAACTGTAGGTCCCAATCAGTGAGTGTAAACTCGAAAGCGCACAGGTCAGTGATTGTGAGAAGTTCTCCTCAGTCCCTTCATGGGATGTAATGGGAAACCATTTATTTTTTTTTTTATTGAAAAAACTGTGAAATTTAAATGTGTTTTACACTTTTTTATTGACTGTTAGTGTTAGCATACATTTGTGTTGTATTTATCACAGTAATTTTAACACATAAAACGAAATACCGGTGTTGCTATTTTGTTGGTTGTTTTGAACCATTGCCTCTATCTGGTGTTATTGAAGGAATCCTTTTCGACATCCAACATTCATATCACACCAGGCCAAATGTCATAAATTGGCTGAGCGAACTATTAAGTCTACTACACACAGCGAAATAATTATAAAGGCAATATATTTTTTCTCGGTACTGTCAATTCACTGCGTTTTTGGTGTAGAATTTTAATGCATATATGAGTCATTAGGTATATCATGTCAGAGAATGTAACCATTCGATCTCTTTTACAAGTTAAATGAAAAGGGACATTGTTTTTTCTGTTTGTGGTGCGAAATATATATAAAGGCAACATGGAAAATAACCCGAATTCCAACAGTAATAAATAGGAATTTAAACAGAAGTGAGTTTTCTTTGGTTATTATTATATTGTTTAAAAATTAACGTAGGTTAAATTAAAAAAAAAATTATTTACATATATAGAATACCTGGTGGAAAGTTCCTAAGTAAAGAAGAAAAGTGAAAAATTTAGGAATATGATGATGAAGGGCTGTCCAATCGGGAAATTTCGAGGCGATCAAAAAGATCTAGCTGTGTCATTGACAATTTTATAAAATAGGGTGGCCAAGATGGAAATACAAAACGACCAGGAAGGACACCACTAATCAGTGGCAGCGTCAAAGGAGAGATCAAAGGGTTGCTGTTAAAGAAAACTTCGGCGATAGGGAAATTATTGCTGAATTGAGCTTGGGAGCAGGGTTGCGTCGTATTCAACAAATAATGAAACGTGACTTGAAACTGTCATATGGAAAAAAGTATGCAAAACTTGGTATCATGCCAAGACACGAATGAGCCAGATTTAAATTCACTGAAATATACATATTTTTGGATGAGGGATAATATTTTCCGATAGAAACAACAAAATTTGGATGGCCCTGATGGCTCGGACAAATATTGCGTTCCAGAGATTTTTTCCAAAATTATGCGTCAGCGGCGAAATTTTGGCGGTGGGTTCCTTAATGACTTGGGCAGGTATGAGTTATAGGGGAACCACTCCAAAATGTTTCGTTTCCACAAAAACGGGCTCCGAGTATTATATTCGACTATTGGATGTCGTTTTTGTTAATTCTGGAGAGGAAATTTGTGTCCCAGAATTTATAATCCAGCAGGTCAACGCAGCAGTACATCGGTCTAAGAATACTCCAAAGCTTCTGGAGTCCAGAAATAATAGCAACTCTTGACTGGCCTGCACTAAGTTCTGATCTCTATCCGATCGAGAACCTCTGGTTTATTTTACCTGCCCAAGTTCACCACCAAGGACGCCAGTTACAGAATGTGAAGGAACGAAGAGTAGCAATACAAGAAATTGGAAGATAACTTATCCTGTGCATATTCATTCGTTGGTAAACTCAATGCCAAGATGCTTAGTAGAAGTTATCAGCGATAATGGAGATCATACGTCTTACGAAAATTTTTAGAATATTTAAATAAATCTTTTGCCTTTATAAATATTTCGCACTAGTAAATAGTTTATTTCTGTTGATTCACCTTGAAGAAGTCATAGTAAAAGTATTTTTCCTGAAAAGTATTTAATTTTGAAAGGACTAAAACAATATAAAATAAAAACTTGAAAATTCCTCACAATATTTGGAAAAAACAAAAAATAGTGTTGCCTTTATATTTATTTCGCGGGGTGTATAAGTATTAGTCATAGAGTAAATTTATACATAGAATAATACATACCATAGAAGCTTTTATTCGCTCAATAAAGTAAACGTCATAGGTACGATGGAAAGTAAACATTGGATGGTGGAAAATACGGGTTCAATAATACCAGATGGTGGCAATAGTATACAGCGATCCACAAAGGAACAACAACCGAATTTCGTGTTTTTGTGACAAACTTAGTGTTAAATACAATACAAATGTATACCAATGATAAAAGTCAACAAAAAAGTGCAAAATATATTTAAATTTTTCAGTTCTACACCAAAACGACAGGAAAAAGTTAAGTGAACATATTTTGTAACTCCACCTGGTGTAAGATAATTTTAAATTTAATTGCTCTCATTTCCACAAACCTACGATGAAGAGTGTGAAATGAAACGTCAGATGAGAGAATAAGTTTATCTACGTTTGTATTATTCTATGAATTTATAGTAGAGCCGCCATTTGTCTCATCTGACGTTTCCTTTCACACTCTTCGTGATGCGGTTGGTGTGATAGAGAGATGTTTGACGAAAAGTGGCATACACCAGGTGGAATTACAATAACTTCTTGCTTTAATTTTTCATGCCATTTTGGTGAAAAACTGTGAAATTTAAATGTGTTTTAAACTTTTTCATTGACTGTTATTGTTAGCATACATTTGTGTTGTATTTAACACATTAATTTTAACACACAAAACGAAATGCCGTTGTTGTTATTTTGTTCGTTGTTTTGAACCATTGCCTCTATCTGGTATTAGTAAAGCAATTCTTTTCAACATCAAACGTATACATTACACGAGGACAAATGTCAGAAATTTGGTGAGTGAAAGATTTTCTCTACCCATATTTACTCTATGGTATTAGTCTATGATAAAAGTATATATGTATGTATTGGTCCATGTTCCATACTGTATCAAATTTTCAGCTAGTAGGTCGATCAGCGAACGATAGGAATTATTGAAATCAAATTGATTCTCAGTTTATTTTCAAGCTATATTTATGCCATTATACATGGAGTAGCATATCATTCAAATGGCCGCCTCGGTTCAATTTTGATGACTTGGTCCAATATGTGAGACGTTATTTCGGTAATAGCTTCGCGAATGTTGGCCTCGAGCTCGTCCAAAGTTATTGGCTTCTTAGCGTAGACTAAGGACTTGACGTAGTTCCATAGAAATTAATTGAGGGATGTCAGGTAGTATAATCGCGGCGGCCCACAGTGGTGCCATTTGAGTTTTTGGTTGGTTGGTTGAAAAGGCTGTAAGACAGCACGCTGTCTAGCACACTTAGGCTAAAGAAGCCCATTGTGATACCTACAGATTCCTCTATAGCAACTATTGACTGGCCGTTTAGCAAATTTGCCCTTTCAATGAATTTGTCTATAAGACAAAGACAAGAGGGCTATGGTGCTAACTAAATGTGTTCCGAATATCCTACTTCTCAGTCCTGCCAGAGCAGGGCAATCCAAGAGAAGGTGTTTCGTCGTTTCCTCGTCCTCTTCCATGCAGCATCTACAGAGAGTGGAGTTTCTATGACTCAATATTAGGGCGTGTTTTCCTACACGACAATGTCCCGTAAGTGTTCCTATCATTGTGGATAACCTGCCTCTCGGCAAGTTAAGTAGTTGCCTAGTCCTCTTCCTGTCCACCTGTGGCCAGAGGACCCTGGCTTGTTTGCAAGTTGAAGTAAGTCTCCACTTGTCCTTGAACATATTATCGGCCCACTGCCTGATCTGCAAACGGCATACTAACACCTTCTTTTGCCGGAAGAACCTGTGCCGTAGCTAACGCATTCGCTACGCAATTGCCTGGAATGTCGCTGTGTCCCGGTACCCAGATGAGCCTGATGTCAAAATACTCTGCCATCACCCTAATTGATGAGTGGCATTCTTTCACCGTCAGGGACGTAGCAAACATGGCTTCCAGGGATTTTATGGCAGCCTGGCTCTCTGTGTATATACATATTCTCCGGAGGGTTGTAACACTACTTTTCAGTAGTTCAGCAACCTCCAGTACGGCGGTAATTTCCGCCTGAAATACACTACAGTGATCAGGCAGCTTGAAGGAGATATTTACATTTAGGTCCGGTGAATGGACCCCATAGCCTACTTGCTCGTTCAACTTTGATCCATCCGTGAAAAATCTGATACTACTGGTGTCCCCTTCCAGTGACTTTTCCCAGGTGTTTCTGTTCGGAATAGAAGTCCTTAGATTTGTCACTGGTACAGTAGTCCGTTTTTACGGGAATAGAGTTGATCCGGTGTAGTAATTCAGCGTATCCGGAATTCCCCGATATCAAAACGCCACAATCTCTGATTCTCACCAGGGATGTAGCGGCTGCCGATTCGGCCATGATATCAGTAGTGCAGATGTTCAGGATAGCACTAAGTGCAGTGCCTGACGTCGTGCCCATTGCCCCACTAACGCTAAACAGTGCTGATCTTTGACTTTTCATTCATGAATTCAGAATATATTTCTTTTGGAGTGACCTCCATCAAACTACGATGCCATAGAGAAGTATTGGTCTGACTATTGCCGTATAAATCCCTATGGTGATCTTAGGAGACAGTCCCCAGCGCTTTCCTATCGCCCCTGTACAGCAGTAAAGAGCAACAGACGCCTTTTCCCCCCTCTCCACAACATTCGGTTTCCAAGACAGTTTTGTGTCGAGAATTATCCCCAGATACTTGACCTTTTTCGTCAACTGTAATTGCACGCCATTAACTGACGGCAGTTCAAATGCGGGTATTTTATATTTCCGAGAGAACAAGATAAGCTCGGTTTTAAGTGGGTTAAGTGATAGTCCGTTGTTAGCGGTCCAGTTCGAAATCAGACTAAGTAGGCTGGTTGTACGAATGCTAAGTAAATTGAGGTCTCTACCCTTACAAATGATGATAGCAATATCATTGGCATAGGCAAAGACCTGACATTCGGCTCTGCCCAATTCAAGAAGCAGTTCATTGATAGAAGTTAATCATAATAGTGGAGACACAACTAAATTGTTTACGTTTTTACGTTGCAAAAATCATATCTTTTGAACCGAATAAGATAATCGAATAATTTAAATGGCACATGATACCCAATTGTTCGGCCTATGAAATTAGTGTTTGTAAAGGGTGCTTACTTATTGGTTATCAAAGTTAACATTTGGGGAAAAATCAATTTTATGGTATCTAAAAAAAATATTTTTGTTTTAAAATTTATGTTTTAAATTTGTTTATGTTTTAAAATGTGTTTTCATAAATGTCCTATCGACAGAAGCACTCTCTACTGCTAGAGCAGAATACCCCCCTCCCGAAGACCCAGATGCGCAGTGGAAGCACATCTCCCATTCTTTGGAAACCGCTGCAAGGACTGAACTTGTCTATCAAAAACCGCAGAAGGATAAGCCATGGTACGACGAAGAATGTCGCATTGCAACTGATGAAAAAGACGCTGCACGTATGGCAACGAAACAGTCAGTTACAACGCGTGCTGCAAGTGAGCGGTACAAGAAGCTGAGAAGGGAGGGACACCAACTATTTAGGCGGCAAAAATGGCAGTGGGAGCAGAGAGAGAGTGAGAAAACCGAAATGTGCAGGATGAATGGTGAATCCCGAAAGTTTTTCCAGAGGGTAAGAAGATTGAATAACGGGCCTAATAATGGGCTGCCATCCTGAAAGGACGTGAATGGGAATCTGGTGACTGAGAAGCAGTGTGTGCTCAAAATATGGACAGACCACTTTTCAGCACTACTCCACTCGGATTCTTCCACTGAAAATCAGGAGGTTGATAGTGGAAGATAGTGTAGATTCCCTCTCGCCGTAAGAATTTTAGACCAGGCAAGTCCACGACTGACCAAATATTCACGCTACGCCAGATCCTGGAAAGACCCACGAAAAGAAAATCGATATATACCACCTTTTTGTCGATTACAAAGCTGCTTTCGATAGCCCCATACGGGGAAAACTGTACGAAGCTATGTCTGAACTTGGTATTCCGGCAAAACTGATCCGCCTCTGTAGAATGGCGCTGACCAACACCAAATCAGCAGTGAAAGTGGGGAAAGACCTCATTGAACCATTCTGTACCAAGCGAGGACTTAGACAAGGCGACACACTTTCGACCAATCTCTTCAACATCTTAGTGGAGATAATATTGAGAAAGGCTGCAGTAAATACGAACAGGACCATTAACACGAAAAGCCATAGGTTGCTGGCGTATGCTGACGACATAGACATCATTTGGCGAAATTTGCGAGAGGTTACTGCAGTATTTTCAAGAATCGAAAAGGAATCAGTGAAGGTGGGTCTTGCTGTTAATGAGGGCAAGACAAAATTGATGGTGTCAACGACTAGAGAAACCTCTTGACTTGATCCGCACTTGAACGTTGACAACCGATTTAATTTTGAAGTGGTAGATGAATTTGTCTACCTTGGATCCGCCGTGAACAAAGACAACAACGTCAGCCTGGAGATATATAGGAGAATTGTGCTTGCAAATAGTTGCTATTTTGGGCTCAGCAAGTCCACCTATATCAGACTCTCATTTTACCTGTCTTGACATATGGCTCCGAAACTTGGGTCATATCGCAAGCGGATGAAAAACACCTGGGAGTTTTCGAGAAAATATATGGTCCTGTTAGAGAAAACGGCGAGTACCGACGTCGCTGGAACGCAGAGCTATATAGCCTATATTCTGACGTGGGTATAGCTAGGCGAATCAAATTAGGCCAATTGCGTTGGCTAGGCCATGCTATCAGAATGAATGAAGATGAGCCAGTGCGAAAGGTTTTCGATAACGTACCCGATGGAAGCAGGAAAAGAGGACGACCAAGACTCCGCTGGAAAGACCAGGCAGAAGAATCCCTCCTTCGAGAAAATGCGAAGGATAGAGCCAGTTGGAAGAATATGTTGAAATTTGTTTGTTTAATTAATATGTGTAAGACGTCTGACCTCATGAGGTTGTAAAGTACAGTATGTTTTAAACTTATTACCCAACAAATTAAAAAAAAATTAATTTTGTTTTTAAATTAATTTTTTCAATTTTCTGTAAAATAATCATCACAATTCGTAAGAGTCGGTATATCTAAAACACTAATCATTTCGAAATTATAATTATTTTCTAACTCTATTCGTGACTTCATATGCCGCAGGGAAGAAATAAGTGGATCGGAAAATGCTGCCAACATTTTGAAGAGTTCCTCCTCCTGTGCTTCTTCAGAAAGCTCTCCAATTGCCAAAGACTGGTATTCAATTATATCTTTGCCATGCGCCAATATTTTATGGACTGTCGGGGTCAACTTCTTCTGTGAATATATTTCCGCTAAAAGTGATGCTGTTTTTGATGCATATTCTCCGTATTTTGTAGAATTGACGTTTTCTTTGCAGTTTAAAATATACAGGATCGATCCCAATCTTTTCACGATTTGATTGTCAATTCCAGTTACTGCCTCATCATTTTCAAAAAATCTCCTAGAAGTATTTCTATCATTTGAGTTTCCGTAACCGTACTTGGAACAGTCTACTTTTAGTCCAACTTGTTTAAAAAAAGCATCCTGTATTTGCTTCTTTCTGATCTTTTCCTTATCCTTAATTGATGTATTTTCAACGAAGTTTTCCTCCTCTTGTGGTAGGGTATACGCCTATTTTAGCAAGAACTTGTACACCTTATCTTTGCGTGCAATGGTGACATTCCATATTCGTGATTCTCCTTATTTGTAGAATAGTTCAAATAACCGAAGTTCTTCTGACTCTTTTTGCACATCGGACATGATAATATTGAGTTTGTTCCAGTCAGTTCGTTTACGACTTTTCCGTCAACCATGTTCAGGTGGAACTCGTAACTACATTCAATATATTTTCATTCTCCAATTTGCAGCTTTAATCTTGCTTATTTGTTCTTTAATGCTCTTCACCGTGGTCCTTATGAGTTCTTCCGGTTCCCTTGCAAATAATACACTGATGACAGTCGTGAAGATTTCCAGTGTAGGGAACATCAGATTTTTAGCCGCAAAGGAACAACAGATGCCATAAACATATCTCCGTCCGATATTGTAGCGTTATCGGAAGATATCCTTTGCTTATAAACGCTTTGTCCGGATGATCCATTGCAGCCCCATTTACTGATCAATGTCAGTTTCTTAGGAAGAATTTCCACCTCATTTTCAGGAAGACTCTCCAACAGCCGTTTTGCTGTATGGCCCATATCATCGCTAAGTACTCGATAGCGTCGCCGTCACTAAGCGAGTTGACCATCGTCGAAAGAAATGTAAGGTGGTCAGAGCAGGGATTGAACCCACGTTCTCATGTACAAGAGTTCCGCACAGTAACCATCACCCCACCGACAGCCTGCTAAACTAATTTTTCGACCACTTTGTATGGAGAGCTAAGCGATTTTTAGCGGCAAAATCAGTCCTAAACAATCATATAGATCGTATTTTTGTCAGGGCTGTGGAGTCTGGCCAGAAATTGAATGACTCAGACTTCAGCAATTTGAAATTAATTGACTACGCTCCGACTCCGACTCCAACTCCAGCATTTTGAAAATACAGGACCCCACTCCGACTACAATATTGACTAAACCCATTTTCTAAGGAATCATTTCCATTAACAACGAAATAATTTGAACTGCATACTAATATCCCATTGTTGGCAGCACAACACACAAATATTTATTTTGTTGTGGAAGAAATGTTTTTTTTTAATTAAAAAAATTCGGTAATCATGGCTTTGTAGCGCGCGCCGTCAACTGTCGTCAATTGGCCCGCGGCGTTCTAAACAAAAATGGTCCGATCACTCCTCCAGCGGAAACAGCACACCACGCAGCACACCATGCTCCGGGGCCGGCCAGCCTTGGGAAGATTTCGTGTTGTCCCAGGCTTTTCAAGGTGAGTAGCCAAACGCTGCAGTGTTTGTCCAGTTGGTGTTGGACGGCCACGAAATCTGCGACGAAATTAACGCTGCGCCAGCAAAACCGATGAATTTTTGCACAGGGAAAATGGAAACATTTAATCCGCGTTCTTGTGCAGTACACCGATCCATGGTTTTTCGATTTGTTATTCTACGTGTGTTTACTTCATAAATGTCAAATCCGAATTGACATTTGGCGCCATTTACAAAAGTTGTAGGGCTTTCTGATAGGGTGATTACTTTTGCCACACCTTGTGCATTCTGTTGGCCTAGGTGGCAGTGCTCCTAGTTTGGGCACTTTTAAGTAGAATAAAATCTATTCCTTAGCACGATATTTCAACTCAAAAATTAGCACGATGTCCGACTAGAAAATGGCATCTGGCGAAGGCCATGGGTTAAATCTTATTTTTTATTGGTGCTTGTTTTTGGCATCTGAATGTAAACTATATAAATTTCTCGGTATGTACAGCGAGGGTCTAAATGATTTTTTTCTTTAACCATGTTCCTCGACCCGGATTTGAACCCAGCCGCGCTTCTCACCATTAGGCTACCGAAGACATTGAGCTTGGACGAACAATAACACCACTGAACGCTGGAAAATTTGTCTTTTTGTTGTTGTTTGGATGTAAATATAACGTGTTTGTAGCTTGTCGCAAATATAGTATACTTGTGCCCAAACACATTGTATTTGCTATTCAATATAATATATTTGGGACACAATGATTAAAAGGTTATAATATATGTATTTGTTGCCCAAATGTGGATTTCTTTGTTGAAAACTGCTGAAAACACTGCTGTCTGCCACCATAAAGTAACAGAAAGCAGCAGATCTTCAATTCACGAAAGCAATGCTTGAAAACATGTATGTACATGGTTCCTGCAATATGTTGCTGGGGCCGATATTTTTCAGCGTCTAGTGACAAAATACACATTTCTTCTGACAAACTCCATAATATCTGTAATGCAATTTCGGATTCCTGTATGCCGAATATCCGCACATACTACTTCGTTGGATGTACTGAAAAGGGTAGAGCCATTGGAAATACTACGAAATTTTTTGCTGGGTACCGTTTGTGTGGACTCAGTAGGGACAGTGTCATAGACGAATATAGGTAGAGATACATTTATTCTCTCAATAAATTAAACGTCATAGGTAGGGTGGAAAGTAAACATTGGATAGTGGAAAACATGGGTTCAATAATACTAGATGGAGGCAATAGTAAACAACGTCCAACATAGGAACAACAACCGAATTTCGTGCTTTTGTGGCAAACTAGTTGTGTTAAATACAATAAAAAATGTATTCCAACGATAAAAGTCAACAAAAAAGTGCAAAATACATTTAAATTTTTCAGTTCTATACCCAAACGACTTGAAAAAGTTAAGTGAACATATTTTGTAACTCCACCTGGTGTAAGTTCATTTTAAATTTAATTGCTCTCATTTCCACAAACCTACGACGAAGAGTGTGAAATGAAACGTCAGATGAGAGAATAAATGTATCTATAAAGAATAAATGTATCAATGTAGTATGTATTTTCTTACGTAGATGAAGCCAAAAATTTTATAAAAAATCATTATTCCAATTTTTAATTCAATCAATTTATCAAAATTTAATTTTTAATCAATTTATCAAATGTATTAAGCGAACCACAGACATTTCATTCATGAGCATGAGCTTGGTCGATAACTTTTTATCTGGCTGATGAATTTGAAAAAATATTGCCAACAAATTTTGTAAGCATAATAGTGATGCGAATAACTTCGATTACAGTCTTATTTGGTATCAAGAAGTGCGGAAAACTGATAATAAGCAACAACGGAAGCTGATGTTCATGCTCATGAATGACAAGTCTGTGGTTCGCTTTAGATGTTTCCCGCTTTAGATGTTTCTTTCGGTTACACTCTTATTTAGTATGAAGAAGAGGAGTAAACCGATAACAACCATCTACGATAGCTGATGTTCATGCTCATAAATGAGAAGTCTGTGGATCGCTTTCTATATTTCCCCATACCAACTCAACATCTTTAAAAAATGTTGCTATACCATTTCGATTCACCCCACATTTTGAGTTCATCACTAGCACTTTGAAAACTTTAATTACTAGAAAAACAAAATTGGAAATCGAAACCGGTTCTAATTGTTGGTATTCCGAACAAGTCTTTAAAACCGGATATTGAACCCGCTCTGTAAAACAGGGGTTTGAAACCGGTTTCTAATACCGGTAATAATTGTTTACCATTATTACATACCTACAATAATGTCATCATACTTTTCTATATATTACACACTGTAGAAAATGCTGCCAAGTTTCTGATAAATGAGGATGATCACTAGTTGGGCGTTTTACAAATTAGCAAGCAAACGATAATCGCTAATTTTTTAGGGAGCTGCATCAATTTATTTCTATTATACGATGATTTTAGATTTCCTATGAGCTAACAGATCAGGTTTATCTCCAATCTGTGATTTATCAGATTTGTTTTGCTGCGTAATGGCTCAGCAACATGTGGCGACGACTATATTTTTCTCCGTTTTTCATGTTTTTTTACACAAAAATATCTTATTTTTTCGAGAAATTGGCCGACAGTTGACAACATTGATAATTGCTTCCTTCAATTTGATTGGTCGTTGCATATTTCTTGGCGTCATTAAAGTGTTACTCGACACATGTTGCTGATATCTCGCATTTACAACTAAGTACTAAATAAATAAATGGTTTCCAATTACATCCCGTGAAGGGACCTACAGTTTTACACCGATTCCGAACGGTATTTTGAGAAGCTTTTTCATGGCTATATACTCGATAGTGTCGCCGTCACTATGCGAGGTGACCGCCGCCGAAAGAAATTTTAGGTGGTCAGAGCAGGGTTCGAACCCAGGATCTCATGTACAAGAGCCGCGCACACTAACCATTGCACCACCGACGGCCCCACACTAAGTACTACACGTGCGAAAATATTTCGTCGATATTTCACAGGCATTATTTTTTGGTATAGAGTTTTGTCACATGAAACGTTGATCTTAGTACGGGTTGCAGCAAGTACGTCTTCAAACTTGTTTGTAAAACATAAATGACTTTGTAAATTAAGTTGTCGTCAGGAACTACCAATTACTTACTTGGTCATTGGGAACCCATTGGGCATAGGGATTTTACATAACGAAAATATCATATTTCTTCAACTAGCTCGATCTTTTATAATTTCTTTCAAGACTTTTGCAGGGATATTTCTAGCGGAGTCTTGGCCCTCTTAACACTGGTAATTTTTCGAGTATGTAATTCGGTCAGGTTCACCCTTATACATTCCGCTGGCATTCTAATTACGACGTTGTCGTGATACAGTAAACACGACGTCGATACTTATCCTTCTCTATGACAGGTCCATATATTTTCCAGAACATTTTTCTCGCTAAGGCTACCATTTCTATTTCGTCTGCTTACGATAGGATTCTGCGTCATAAAGCAATAGAGGTTGTATGAGAGTGGACATTTGTTTCTCGGGAAAGGGATTTATCTTTTAAATTTAACAAAAAGTTTCCCAATACATCCCATATAGGGACTCGGGAGAGCTTCCCACAATTAGTGAGCTGAGCGCAATCTACACCCACAGAAAAAATGTCAAAATTTAGAGGTTGTCACAACCAATTAGGGGTTGTTTCAATCGGATTTGTGGGGACTAAATTCAGATTAGGACCTACAGTTTTACACCGTTTCCTAATGATTTTTTGGAAAGCTTCTTCATGGCTATTTACTCGATAAAGTCGCCGTCACTAAGCGATGAGACCGTCGTCGAATGGAATGTAAGGTTGTAAGAGTAAGATCGAACCCCCATTCTCATGTACAAGAAACACGCAGAGTACCATTGCACAATCGACGGTCACACCTAACAACTATTAGCCGCATAATTCTCGAAGTTATAACGAATATCAGTTTTCACGCGTTGCTCCAATCGGGAGGAGCTTCTGTTCATTGAAATCATTAACGCGAAAATAAATAAATTATCGAAAATATCGCAGTAACTTCGCGTATATGTCATCTACAGGATGATTCAGGGAGTTCCGGACAAATTTCTCCAGCGTAGTCCTTGGCTCATTTCATGAAGAAAAGTCCACTAGGACCATGTCCGATAATGCAAGGGTGCGAAATGGCAGCGGGTTCAAAATTTTCGGATTGGCGGTCGGAGGGTAGTTGCTAACTTCTGAGCCAGTGGTCGCAGTTTTTCGTTTTTTTGGCTTGTTGGGAAGGTCTTACCGTTCCAAAGTTATGACCATTTTACTGAAATGCAGAAATGTTTGTTTTTGTTTTTGGAAGCGAAATAACAGCACACATTTATTTGTTTTTGTAATTAACATGTTTAAGATTTTATTTTATTGAAATTTTCAGAATCAATAAAAAAAGTAGAAAAAAGTCAAATCACCGAGATACAGAGCTTTCGGAAAAAATGGAAAAAAAATTCACATAACCTCAATTTGCTCAGCCAGATGGCAGGTAACTTATGTTTTTTGAAAGATAGCCATACATACCTCTTATCTTTCCAAAATGACCTATACGAAGCCCAGAGGTCTTACCGTTCCAAAGTTATGACCATTTTACTGAAATGTTTCAATAAAATAAAATCTTAAACGTGTTAATTTACAAAAACAAATAAATGTGTGCTGTTATTTCGCTTCCAAAAACAAAAACAAATATTTTTGCATTTCAGTAAAATGGTCATAACTTTGGAACGGAATATATCATCATCAGAATACCAGAGCGGCCTGTGGCTCTGTTTTTGTTTATGTTAACTGCAGTTTTCCTCATTATGATGTTGTAGAGGTCGCACGATAAGATGTCGCCTTGTCTGAGACCTCGCCCGGTATCAAATGGATCTGTAAGAACTTTGCCAACGTTAACTGACGATTTGGTGGCTGTCAGTGTAATTCAGCAGAAGCGCATTACCAAGCGCAAGCGGATACCAAGCTCAGACAGAGTTTCGAAAATTTGCTCTGTATCTGACTATCGAAGATAGCCTTATAATCGAAGAAGAGAATATTGGTGTCAATTAGCTTTTTATAGGATTTACCAGAATTTGGCGCAATGTGAATATCTGAAAATATTCGGATTTTCCAGGTCCAATGTCACACTGATAAGGTACGATCTATAGTCTTTAGTCTTTCGCTAAAAAGGCCCTTGTATGTAATGGGCCGTGGCCGTCGGTGGTGCAACGGTTAGGGTGCGCGGGTGTTGTGCGACAGAACATGGGTTCGATCCCTGCTCTGACCACCTCACATTTCTTTCGACGACGGCCACCGAGCTTAGTGATGGCGATAGTATCGAGTAATAAGCCATGAAATAGCTTCTCAAAACCCCGTTCGGAACCGGTATAAAACTATAGGTCCCAATCAGTGAGTGAAAACTGGAAAGTGCACAGCTTAGTGATTGTGAGAATCTTTCCCCTATCTCTTCATGGAATGTAATGGGAAAATATTTATTTATTTATATAATGGATACATACACTTGGGTCACCATTTTTAAGTATAGGATCTATAAGTCAACTCTGCTTATGAGCTGGTGCATGGACCTTAACAGCTCACCCCCACCAGCAATAAATAGCTTTGCCGGTAGTTCACATGGGGCTTTGTTATTTTAAAGCCGCGAATTGCTGTTCTGACCTCGTCTTGATTTGGAGAGAGGCAATCCATATCATCATCTTCTATTTGCTCAATTCCATCATCTGGATTTGATTCTACTGAACTATCCATTTTCCAAATATACTCAGTCCATTTTTGACAAGATATTCGTTCATATATTTACAGGAGGGGCCCTGAGCCGTGACCGCTAGCTTAGGTAGAAGGGGCTGCTAGTATTGTATACTTACTACGATGAGGACCGTTGTGATACCGCGGGACGACATATGTATTCCATCCCCATCGTTGAACCTGTAAATTGATCTGGCATAGTTAAGGGGCGTTTAAGCCATATGATGCTGTATCCCGATATTCCAGGATGTGGCTGGAGACGAGAAGTGCATTGGTGTCTGGCGAACCAATTATCACTCTGCAAAAAGATCTTAAGATAATTCAGCTTAACTCCCTGAATGTCTGTTGGATTAACCTGACCAACCGTCCCACTTATTGCGGGATTGCCCCTCTTTGTGGTGTCTCCTCCTGACTTGTAGCTAAAATAACAACATGATTGTACAAAAATTAAAGTTTTGATTTTACATATTTAAGCCCAATTTCAAAAAAAAAAAGTTAAAGCTAACTGAAAGTTAAAAATTATAAATTTCTTCTGAGATTCCAAGTCTCAACGCGTCTTTTCCAGTATCCAGTGATCAGTGTATACGACTTCAGATCAAGTTTAGCGTACGATGCAGGTCATAACTTAATCATACTTAACTGGTGATCCTGAATTGTGTGCCTCCAGATGTTCTACCAATCGCATGTCTGAGATTTTCGGTTTTAAGCATGAGCTTCCATTCAACAACAAGTAAGCTAGTCCCTAATCTCTCCAGCTCATCGGCTCTCGGCTATATCCTTCCGTGAAATGTTCCTGTACCCTAGTAACTCATTTAGAGATGCGCGACAGTGAGCCATTGGCGTTAGTTTGGTTTGTAACCCAGGTGTAGAATTTGCGGGCTTCATTCTTCCTTCAACAGATTCACATATTTTCAATCTCAGATTTCCTCACGTTGTGACTGATTGACGCCTTGCCATACGTGCAGCGTTCTTTTTATCGGTTGTCATGTGACACTGTTCATCGTGCCATGGTTTGTCTTCAGGCGGCGTTTCATAGCCAAGGTGGGGTTTTTAGGAGTTTTACTAGAGTAGGAAATGTGTCCACTTGCTTCTGAATCATCGGAAGGAAGCGCGTTCTGCGCTAGTAATTGGGAGAGTTTATTTGAGCAGGATGTGGCTAACTCTGGTACTTGCAGATTTCCAATCTCCAAGTTACTCTGTGTCCGCTTTTATATGATTTTCGAAGTTCTTGAGAAACTTTCCTGCAGCCAGATAAAAGTTTAGAACCGCTGTTAGCCCATCGAATCACGCATACATGCATTACACTGAAAGAGCGGCTACCATCAATTACTCAATGATCGATTTGGTTCATTCCTTTTTGATCAGATGATACTCCGTCGGTGGTGCAATGGTTAGTGTACGCGGCTCTTGTACATGAGATCCTGGGTTCGAACCCTGCTCTGACCACCTTAAAATTTCTTTCGGCGGCGGTCACCTCGCATAGTGACGGCGACACTATCGAGTATATAGCCATGAAAAAGCTTCTCAAAATACCGTTCGGAATCGGTGTAAAACTGTAGGTCCCAATCAGTGAGTGAAAACTGGAAAGCGCACAGCTCAGTGATTGTGAGAAGTTCTCCCCTGTCCCTTCATGGGATGTAATGGGAAACCATTTATTTTTTATACTCAAGTAGCCTTGTGTATGGGTTTATGTCGGAATCTGTCTGTAGACTGAATTTACCGGCGGTTGGTATAAACGCTCTTACCCTGCCAATTTTTGCAGTAAAACCATCTAGAACAATCTCAGCGTCATGGCCAGGGAAGCGATCATAAATCTCTTTTTGATGCTCGTAGAACATTCCATTGGTTTCATCGTCTTCATCTTTCTTCGGGGCATGTCCACCAAGTATCGAATTATTGAAACTGTTTACTTCTAGGCAGATACAAACTTCGAAGAATCGGGAAAGTACAACTACTATGTCAACCATTCGAAGAGCGGTCAAACAATTTGAAGAAACTGGGTCGGGTAAAACTCATGTTCGTCAATGTACCGGTCGGTCTCTTGAAAACATTGCTGTTGTAAACGAGAGTGTCGCCGAAAACCCAAAAACATCAATTCGACATCGTTGTCAACAACTTCAAATTTCACGAAGCACTAGGTCTTTTGACAAAAGACCTCCACCTTCATGTGTACAAAATACAGCTTATTCTGGAGCTCAAACCAACAGACCATGGAGAGCGACGGCAATTCGTTTAATAGGTAATGGCTCAAAGCGAAATCAATGCCAATTTTTCAAAAACAAGTCATCTTCTCCGAAGAAGCGTATTTACATCTGAATGGCTTCGTGAATACACAACAATTAATAATTTGGGGCACAGAAAACCCTCATGCAACCCATGCGAAACGAAACAAATGCACCCACAACGAGCAACTGTCTGGTGCGGATTTTTGTCAGGCGGCGTGATTGGGCTTTACCTTTTTGAAGATGAGACCGAAATTGCAGTGACTGTGAACGGCATTCGTTACAGAAACATGATAACGGAGTCCTTGTAGCCTTAATTGGACGGCGTGGATCTGGACGACATGTGGTTTCAGCAAGACGGCGCCACCTGCCACACCGCGCATGAAACAATCGATTTGTTTCAGCAACGATTTCCAGAACAAATTATCTCAAGAAATTCTGATGTCAACTGGCCACCAATATCATACGATTTAACGCCGTTCGATTTCTTTCTTTGGGGTTTTGTGAAATCTCGGGTTTATGCGAATAAACCAGAAACAATTCCTGTCCTCAAATCCAAGATCCAACGCGTCATCGGTGAGATACAGCCACATCTCTGTGAAAAAGTCATTAAAAATTTCATGAAAAGAGTAATGGCCTGCCATCAGAGCTGTGGACGCCATTTGACAGATATTTTATTCCATTCTAAATCGGAATATGTCTTCTTTACAATCCAATAAAAAAAATCACAATTATCTCAAAAAATACGTGTTTTAATTTTAAGATGAAAAAGTGCATTCTTACTGAGAAAAATCAATTACTATAATCACACGGGTAATCGTTTTAGTCGACATTAACTTTTTGTGAAGTGAATTTGAATTGAGGAAAAAACTTAAAAGCAATTGATGCAAGCTGTCCCAAAATTCAATTGAAAGTTTTTCCAGAAATATTTGATTTTATTGTTTTTGTTTAAAACTAAAAGTCAAGGTAAGTGTTATTTTAAATTTATTTATTTTATATTTCGATTCCCAACGAGGATCAGTTCCTTTCGTATGTTTTTTTTCGTCCGAAAAATTTCCTACATAAATTGAAAATAAAATAGACCTAGAGCTTGAGTTTTGAACAAAAACAACAATAAGGCTGTTTTTATATTCCATTAAGCTATTGACACTTACGACAAAAACGATGTACAAGTAGACAGTCAAAATTTCCCTTCACTCAAATGCCAACAAACACAACGAGTGAAACCCTAGTCATACTCTGTTCTATCTCTTACTCTCTTCATTGAATATTTCAATACACGAGCAGCTTTTTGATAGTATTATTGTATATAACTATACAAATTCCCACCATGTTGAAGTAAAATTGCATAAACTATGCAAAAAGTTTGAAATAATCAAGATATGACGCGTGAGAGAAATGCCTTTGTGTGAATTTCTAGCACTTTTTTGGGTCTCTTTTACCAGGGTTGCCAAATTTCGCACATCTTCTGGTCGTCTAATTCTAGATCGTCTTTGCTTACGACTTTCCAAATAAAACGATACACACTTAATACCATAGATAAAGGAAATAAGTAGATATCCCACAGGCGTTGTCAACTACTGCCACTAGGTGCTGTGTTGTCGTTTTGTAACTTTCATTGAGGTTTCTCATAACATTCACTGACGTTTATTCAACAATGTGGGACATTTTTTCAATACAAAAATAGAATCATTTTCCAGGCTGTGCTATTCAAACAACTAATTTAGTTTTTTTCATGTCGAACGACAAAAACGATGTACAAGTAGACAGTCAAAATTTCTCTTCACTCAAATGCCAACAAACACAACGAGTGAAACCCTAGTCATACTCTGTTCTATCTCTCACTCTCTTCATTGAATATTATTTCAATACACGAGCAGCTTTTTGATAGTGTTATTGTATATAACTATACAAATTCCCACCATGTTGAAGTAAAATTGCAAAAACAAGTTTGAACTAATTGAAATAATCAAGATATGAAGCGGAGAAAAATGCCTTTGTGTGAATTTCTAGCACTTTTTTGGGTCCCTTTTTCCAGGGTTGCCAAATTTCGCACATCTTCTGGTCGTCTAATTCTAGATCGTCTTTGCTTACGACTTTCCAAATAAACGATACACACTTAATACTACGAAATGTGGCTACATTTGCTGTAATGGGTGCGAAACTGCAACACGTTTGTAGCCAGTGCCAACAAATCCATGGTAGCAGCAGATATTGTTCTAGTTGTAATCAGCAACAACAGACATTTCATTTTCGTTCATTGGTTTCAGTTGTCAAACTCTACACAAATATACTATACCAACAATACAAGAATACATAAAAGAATAAAATCAAAATACATATGATTTTGACAAGTGAAACGAAACATGACATGGGAAAAATGTCATCACCTGTTTAAACGACTATACCTGATTGATAATTCTACCAAGTTCCATTACCATTTACCCCGTGTTGTTGTGAACAATGAAATTCCAATTTTGAGCGTGAGCCAATGGGTATCAAAGTACTATGGTGAAAAAAATTTGTTAAGGTGAGAAAAATTTCCATTTTTGCTGTGCCAATCGATATCTTTTTTGACAATAGTAAATTTTGACAGCTCCATCATAAGAATAAGTCTTAAGACGTATTGAAATATAATTTTGCGCAATGAATATTTTTCGAAAATATTTGCCATTGCTTTTACCAATTATTATGCGAATGCGATCTTTACAATCCATAAATATTTTCATTCTGCAAAATTTCTTCCAAATTGTTAGAAAATGTCATCCCAATTGCTACCAAATGTTTTCGTATTTCTTTGTTTTGTTTACAAATATATGATAAACACAGCTGCAAGTCGACATAAACATTTGGCGGCGGCGCCATACAAAAATGTCGAAATATCGGATCAAGCCGATGATTAAAAACAATTTTAGAAACAAAATTTTGTCATTACATTACAATGCAAAAAAACTGACAAATATATTTATTAAAATTGATTGAGTAATCGTAATCCAAATTAAAAATAAATGGTTTCCCATTACATCCCATGAAGAGACAGGGGACAGCTTCTCACAATCACTGAGCTGTGCGCTTTCCATTTTTCACTCACTGATTGGGGCCTACAGTTTTACACCGATTCCGAACGGTATTTTGAGAAGCGTTTTCATGGCTAAATACTCGATGTTGTCGCCGTCACTATGCGAGGTGACCGCCGCCGAAAGAAATTTTAAGGTAGTGTGAGCAGGGATTGAACCCAGGATCTCATATACAAGAGGCGCGCACACTACCATTGCACCACCGACGGCCAAATTATTACCTAAAAAACATCGGCGGCGCCTCACCGAAATAAAAATATTAGCGGCGGCGGCAGTTCGGGTTCACTTTACACAACTTGTGTGTGGTGTGCTTTTGTTCAACGTCAAAAATTTCCATCCACTTGTCAAAAATTTACCAAGTGAAATTTTATTCGCCAAGCTATGTCATATTTTTACTAACCTGTGTACTTTGATACCGACTGGCACAGGCCATAGACTAATACATACATAGATACTTTTATTCTCTCAATAAATTAAACGTCATAGGTACGGTGGAAAGTAAACATTGGATGGTGGAAACATGGGTTTAAGAATACCAGATAGAGGCAATAGTAAACAACGTTCAACAAAGGAACAACAACCGAATTTCGAGTTTTTGTGGCAAACTATTTGTGTTAAATACAATACAAATGCATACCAACGATAAAAGTCAACAAAAAGTGCAAAATACATTTAAATTTTTCAGTTCTACAGCAAAACGACATGAAAAAGTTAAGTGAACATATTTTGTAACTCCACCTGGTGTATGTTAATTTTAAATTAAATTTCTCTCCTTACCACAACCCTACGACGAAGGGTGGGAAATGAAACGTTAGATGAGGGAATAGAAGTATCTATGTATGTATTAGTCTATGGCACTGGCTCTTTGTTTTCAATCGGAAATAACAATCTATCCTTCAAATTTAAAGATATAAAAGTATACGTAGTCTTCCATTAAATAATATAATTTTAATGAACTTAAAATGTGTAAGTCATTTTGCAAATTTCTGCTTTTGAGTCTTTCTTTGATAACATTTTCATTCGCAACAAATGATAACAAAATTTATCTAACATAACCTTTTGTTGCCATTCCTGAAATTGAACATGTGGCAACATTGTCATTGCTCAAGTGGGAATTTGAAGTGCCACTTAATATCGCTTAGCTGTCCCGTACAAATTAAGCTACAATTAACATTAGCGGGGTAAAAAAAAAACTTAATGTTTTTCTCGAAACTTCATAGGTTTTAGCATTTTTTCAAGATCAAGATCGAATTAAGGCGTTTGGTGTAGGACAAATATTTATTAAACTGTATTATTGTAATAAAACCTTTCAAAGATAATATTCAATGCATTTTGTATTAACTGTCTGTTGCACTATTTAATAACGTAGCCTTCTAGTTTATTTCAACTACGAAACCTAGTTAAATTCAAATCAACAACACCCAGGTTATTTGTTGTCACATTTTCATAACCGTTTTTTTCTAATCGTAGTTATTATCAACTAATTCATATCAACTACTACGCTAGGGTGTAGTTAGTAATGCCAGATTTGAACCCAACAAAAAAAGTACATCGAGGAAGAAAGTACATCGATTAAGAAAATAAAAGTGCACTTTTGTTTATTAAAAAATCATAAAGTTCAGTAAAGAAAATTACCATTTTAAGTTATTAAGAAATAAAAAAAACTCAGTACACAACAGTAACAATTTATGAATTAAAGAAAAACCGAACAAACTAAGAGACCACAAATAGTTTATTTAATAAAGCCTAGGCACACGTTTCACATTTTATTTTGAAAAAGTAAAATGGGTGTAATATATTCTATATTAACTGAATAATACTGAATATAACCTTCCTGTTTTAATTATTTAATAATCAAAGATATTATTTTACAAATTTTTTTTAAGAATTAAACTATTTATAGTTTTTGTGAACGTATTAGTTTTTAGTTGTTTCGGCTTAAGGTCATAAGAATAAAAAGAAAACACCTCAAGTATTTCTTTTTAAAATTTCATCAATATTTTCCAATATTTCGACCAACTTCGTTGAACATTTTCAAGGATCTGATAAAACAAGAATAAACAAAGTACTCATTAACATTATTGAACAATTCAAACAAGAATCAACATAAAAATATATATTATTATCCCCAAAAGGAGAATGATCAATTTTAATTACATTTTGAGATAACACAGAGCGCGTCCAAGTTTTCCCGCAGGCTTATGTCAACTGGTCCGTCACTTCCCTGAATTTGTCAATTGTGTGCCTATACACATGCGCACATTGATCTGTATCCCGTTTGAAGTTAAGCCTTTTCTCCGATGGAACGTCAATTATATGCAGCATTTCCTGGAAGAGGCGTCCCGAGTAATTTTTCACTTCAGTTAAAATTTCCACTTCGTCAAAATTTGGCTTGTGTCCAGTTAAAGTACAGTGGGCTGCTAGTGCTGTCCTCTGTCCTATCGGCTCATAATGAGCCTTCCGGTCCGACTTATGAGCAGATACCCCAGTTCCCAATTTACCCATCGCAGTGCCAACATATACTCTCTGACATATGCTGGACTTGTCACCATCACATGGAATTCCGTACACAACGTTTGGCTTGTCACTTTCGCCAATAATAGACCTTGCCCCACCAAATAAACTATTCACGGTCAAATTCGATTCCAACGCCAATTCACATCCTCCGTTGTCACATATATTGGAATGTTCCTATGTCTCAAAGAAACCCGGAACATACGCTGTGGTTCTATAAATTCTGTCACATTCAGTACGGTGTTCAGTTGGCTTGCTCGTCTCCGCCCGTGATATCAGATCCATTTATGGACCATTTCTGTTTTTGAAAAATTTACAAACTCAGTTCAGTTGTACGTAAAATTAGTTTCTATTATTAATCCGTTTTTTATATTTTGAATTTTTCACAAACAATAACAGCCTAAGTCTGTTCTAAAATTTTTCAGGGAGAGCAGTTTAAAGTTTAATATCTTTACTGGAAATCAGGAGTCGGAGTTTTTGTGATGACTTTGTTAACGAATTCGTTTACTTACTTCGGAACAAAATAGAGTTGCTTATTTGAGCACGGTGACTTCTCAAAAAATCTTTTTGAATTTTGTCCTAACTCGAGTTAGGCTGTTATTGTTTGTGACCACAGATATATTAATTTGAAAATTAAACATGAAACTGAATATTCTTTCAGATGCCGCACATGGCAAAATAAGTAAGGTAGAAGCAGCAGGAATTGAAGGCAATTTGTTTTTATTTCAGAAGCCGACCTTGTGAAATTCAGTTGATAGAAATTGTCATGATGTGTTTATTTCAGGTTATATCAGGAGGAATTGTTGTAATTTTCGGCAACAACAACAAGGACAAGAAAAAATTTAACCTGCTATTTTAACGCTACCACCTGTACTAGATACATCTTGGAATTGGTATAAACAATATTTGACAAGGTCGGACCACAACGACAAGAAAAAATTTAAATCAATTTAAAGCATTAGAACGAGGAATTGGAAATACAAATTTACATATATTTTAGATTTTTGGAAATGACATACTTCTAGGAACTCTGTCAATTTTTCTTAAACGGATGTTTCTTTTGGAATATTTTCAACAAATGCTTTTAAGGATATAAATTGGTCAAAGAGTTCCAAGCCAAGCCAATTCATTTGATTGAAAATAATTCAATTACGCCAGGAATGAAATGAAATGTTTGAATTAAGTTTAAAAATGGAAATTTTGTTATTTGTTAGTAACACGGTCTTCTACGTAAATACTAATAAACGATTTTTGGTATCAATAAAAAGTAAAATTTTCATATTTATTTTTGTCATAACGAAAAAAACTACAAAAATAAGTACAGATGCTAAAACGAAGTACTTTTGCGTACTTCTTTAGGTGCTATGCAGACAGAAGTACAATTAGAAAAAAAGTACGCGTACTGCTGAAAACAGTACGTCTGGCAACCCTAGGTGTAGTTCAAAAACGATCTAGAATTAGACGACCAGAAGATGTGCGCAATTTCGCAACCCTGGTAAAAGAGAACCAAAAAGTGCTAGAAATTCACACAAAGGCATTTCTCTCAAGCGTCATATCTTGATTATTTCATACTTTTTGCATTACATACAATTTTACTTCAACATGGTTGGAATTTGTATAGTAATATCCAGTAACACTATCAAAAAGCTGCTCGTGTATTGAAATATTCAATGAAGAGAGTAAGATAGAGAAGAGAGAATGGCTAGGGTTTCACTCGTTGTGTTTGTTGGCATTTGAGTGAAGAGAAATTTTGACTGTCTACTTGTACATCGTTTTTGTGAAGTTGACATTTTGGTTATTATTAACCATAGAATTTTTTGGGTGTACATTTTTATGTAAAACTCTTCGTGAGATTTGTATATCATTCATCAACCATTTGGCTACAAAAGAGAACCAGCCAGGTTCGTTGACAACAACAATCAATTTAATTAAAACGTTTTTTATAAACGTAGTTATTAACAACCAATTTATATCAAATACGCAATAGTTAGGAGTCTTTAACCTAGGGCGTAGTTGACATTTGGGTTATTATTTACCATGGCATTTTCTGGGTGTACATCTTTATGTAAAACTCTTCTGGTGAAATTATATTTAAATATACATATTTAAATTTGTATATCATTCAATGAACATTTGGCGACATAATACAACCAACCACGTGTTGTTGACAAGAACAATCAATTTAATTAAAACGTTTATTTTTTTATAAACATATGTAGTTATTATCAACCAATTGATATCAACTACGCAGTAGTCAGTGTTATATCACCTAGGACGTAGTTAACATTTTGGTTATTATTAACCATGGCAATTTCTGGGCGTACATTAACCTGTGGTTTTCTGGTAAAATTATCTACATCGGTAAAACTTCCCGCATATATAGTAAAACTATCTATAAGAAGATTGTATTATTCAATGACCATTTAGCGACACAATGCTAAACAATATCGTTTATTGTATTTCCTGAAAATGTTGATTCTCTGACTTATATGGTTATTTATTGCATTATTTGTTTTATTCTTCTATTACCAAAGACGTACATCGTTTTTGCTATTACAATATAGAAACATTCTTTGAAAATCAATTTCTATTTTCTAAAAATAGTTAAATTGCTCATAAGTCTGGCTCTCGAATGTTGCAGAACATTTTGTTTTTATTATTAAGATATCGATAAATTGTTTCCAATGCATTTGTATGTATGTACCTCGGTTACGTAGTTAGGAATAGGAATTCTATTGATTTATAACCCCAAAACCGATGATTTTATAAGGTCGTCGTCATTCATTGAAACGATCAATTTGTGAGTTTTCATTTGTGTGCGCTACACGACAATATCGAAGAGAGCTTTCCGCTTCTGTGTTGATTTGTTGATCTGCAATATTTGCAACTGTGTATGTGCATTTAGGCCTGTCTTAACTTCGTTTTTTGGGGGAAAAATATGTTATAGTATTTGTGCATTCGTATATCGGGCCAATGATACAATTGTAAGACAGCCGATTGTCAGTTGTTGACTGTGTACGCCGAGTATTGTGTTGTGTCGTTGTGTACGAGAGTTTTGCCTCTTTTGCGTTAAAAGCCACAGACACTTTGGCACAGTCTTTCAACGGTCGTCGTGGACGGTAGATGTTCACTAAATACCTTGTAGTTCTAGTTTGCAAACGTTATTTCACGTTAAGAAATAATTCTATTAAAAAAAATGATTTTAGTATTAATTAAAAAAAATATATTATATAAAAAAAGAAAAATTAATAACTATCAACTCGAATTTAATTTAAATGTTAAGTGAAGTGAAGTTTTTATGAAAAGAAAATTAAAACAAATGAATACCAAAGAATGGAAACTTAATGGTGATTTAGTTTTTGATAAAAAAAATAACAGTTTCTTTCCGGAAAAAACGAAATACATAACTCGCTTACCTTTGAAATTGGACTTCAAAAAAATAATCGGCAAGTAATGTTGCAAATAGTACGATATTCGAGTCACCCTGATCAAATAGCCTGATTTTGTAAAACACCAGGAAAAATAATAACAAAAAACCAACGGCCTTATTCATAAAAAGTTGTCATAGGTTTCTTAAATGTTTAAGAAGATAAATCCCAAAAATTGTATTCATAATGGAAAAATTCCTCTGTTAAGAGTTCTTTAACGTCGCCATTTTTGTTGAACGTTTAACCCTTCTTTAAGGCCATTTTATCCGGATTAATACACAAATAAAACAATTTTTTTACATTTCACGCGTGCCGTACTTAAATATTTATGCGATATAAACACGTGGAATTATTCTGTGTATATTTGCAACGTTTATAGTGTCACATTATCCTGCTAAGCAACCAAATAGTTTCGTTCCAATTTTTATCATTTTTAACCAAAATGAACTTTTGTTTACATAGTGATTAGTGATGTATATAAAATCAAAACATTGAAACTACAACCTATTATTCGGTTTTATATTCGACTACCCAGAACTGAAATCCAATTCAATATGATTTTTTGACATTTCTTCCAAATTTATGAATATAGCAAAATATTAATTGATCTTTTTATTGAATAGTTCTTTCCATTAAGTTTAAAATTTTGCAAAAATTCATTGACGCATTTAAATAAAAAAAAAATTAATTCGGTCAATCGGCTATTGTTGATCTTGTTTTTACATCACAAGCACTGTGAGAATACATAAAACAGGGTTGTCAGTCAATTATCTGTTCCCTAGTTAAAATACTCATTATGAATACGGTTCTAATAAAACCTTCGCCAAATCTTAAAGCTTTGGAGGCTTGGGTAAATTTGGGCTCTCGGCGACGGCTTAAGAGCACTTTTGTCGGCGGCGGCTTGAAAATCGGCTAAAATTGTTTAATTTGTTTTTTCCACATTCGGGCCTGCGGAAAAGTCAGCATATTTGAAGTGTTATGTCAATAAATATTAATTTTCTGTTCATGATTACTTGTTAAACATTCATTTAACCTGATATAATTTAAAATATTAAAAATCTTGTGAAAACAAAAGAATCCGGTGGTTTTCAATTGTATTTAATTTTGTTTGAAGACCTGAATTTAAATTTATTTAATTGTTTAATTGTCTTTTGCTTCTCCTATAAAAAAAATAATGTGCTGATATTGTTGTTTATTGTTGTTATCCCTAAAAAGGTTCAGAAGTTCAGATGGAGGTTTGCATTTTATCCCCAATAAATCTACCCGCCTTTATGTAAGGTTCAAACCACTTTGTTTTTTATGCACAGCTGGCCGAAATATTTCCAGCACCCCGGATCTCCTCCATTTAGCAAGATGGTGCTGCATTCGCGCACTTTTTTTTTTTTTTTATTAGTGTCTGATAGTGCAGCACATCTCCTGCAGTACCAATGCATCCTTCATCAGAATCAGAGTCTTCTGATTCGCCCACAGGCTCTACAAACTCCATCGATTCTGTGCTGGATTTGTTGAAAAAATACCTTAAAGATTTTTGGTTAATTTTTTAACACAAATTGTGACGCACTTAGAACTGTTCACATCCACTTGATTACAAAACCACAACTTAAGCCCGGTATTCAGTTTGTATGAAATTTTCGTTGCCATAAGAAGTACGTGTATAAACAAAACAACGAAAATTTCATGAGCCGACAATTTCGTTCACTTTTCATTTGCTTGGTACTCACTCAGCTCTTAGCGAAAAATTCGTAGGCAAAATCAAATACAGGGTTGGTACGCCGAGTTATTTCGTACGAAAAGAATTGTTTGATAAATGTCTGGGAGCGGAATTTTGACATTTTGATAATTTAAAAACCAACAGCAACACGACATGCGTTAAAATTAAAATGGAGCCCGTAGGGTAATTATTAATGTAATATTTGCAGTTAAATCAAAGATATGTGGTAACTCTCCGCAAGGAAATTTTCCGTTTAGAGGTAAATGACAAAATTTCTTACGAACATTTCGCCAGAACTCAATACGGGGCTTTAAACGCAAAATGGCATTAAGAACAAAATAAAACGGCATATTATCACGTGCTAAAAACAGTATCAGCAAAAAAAAAATCCTACTGCTTTTTAATCAGCAATGTAAGAAGAAATTTAAGCAGAGCCGATTCAAGCAGTTGAGCCGATGCGTTGGCGGCGTTAAAGGCATTTTTCATGCTTTTTCGAAAGTCGGCGGCGACTTCGGCTTGGAAAAAAAGGCCGGCGGCGCGGCGCGACTGGCTTGAAGCCGATCGGCTTGCATCTCTGCTCTCTGCACATCGACAGTTTACCTTTGATATTAAACTTGAAAAGAGACACGAAAACTAATGATTTGAAAGAGCTTAATATCCGAGTCGCAGTGTCTTAATAAATAATCAATTTAATTTCTTGTAAAAACTATTTTATATCAAAAATTATTTTTAATAGAAAATAATGATATTGAACGGAGTGAAAAACGTGAAAGAAAATTAGACAACACGCTGAGCTATGCAACGACACGCTTAGTTATGCATTTCGGATGTCGAAAGTCGGCGTTTAACGTCGAGTATTCTTCGTAAAGTTTTTATTTAAACTTTGTATTGTTAAAGATCTGTGGCCATCGGTGGTGCAATGATTAGTGTACGCGCCTCTTGTGCAGGAGATCCTGGCTTCGATCCCGGCACCGACCACCTTAAAATTTCTTTCGACGACGGTCACCTCGCATAGTGACGGCGACACTATCGAGTACTTAGCCATGAAAACGGTTCTCAAAATACCATTTCGGAACCGATGTAAAACTGTAGGTCCCAATCAGTGAGTATAAAACTATAAAGCGCACAGCTCACTGGTTGTGAGAAGCTCCCCAATTCCTTCATGGGATGTAATGGGAAAACATTTTTTTTATTTTTTTTTTTATTAAAGATCATGACTTACTATCCTAGACTGTCTTTGGATGCATTTAAGCAAAATCGGAAAGCATCCTCTTCTACTTAAATGCAAATGTATGGCATTCCAGTCGTCCTAATCATAAATAAAATAAATAAATGGTTTGCCATTACATACCGTGAAGGGACAGGGGAGAGCTTCTCACAATCAGTGAGCTGTGCGCTTTCCAGTTTTCACTTACTGATTGGGACCTACAGTTTTTCACCGATTCCGAATGGTATTTTGAGAACCTTTTTCATGGCTGAATACTCGATAGTGTCGCCGTCACTATGCGAGGTGACCGCCGCCGAAAGAAATTTTAAGGTGGTCTGAGCAGGGATCGAACCCAGGATCTCATGTACAAGAGGCTCGCACGCTACCATTGCACCATAGCCTAATTTTGTAGAACACAGGACAAAATTTTACAACCAAAATTAGGTGGTTCAATTAGTTCTCAGGATATCGGACACTTACCTTACCTTTGATATTGAACTTAAAAACAGAAACGAAAACTAATAAAGGAAAAAGTATGATATTCCAGTCAATCTGATCAGATAGCCTGAATTTGTAGAACACCTTCAAATAAATCAAAAAAAATTATAAAAAAAAACTAAATAGACAACTCACTTAGATCTCGGCATATCGAAAGTTCACCTTTGAAATTGTATTAATATTTTGAAAGAACTTAATATTCGAGTCGCAGTGGACTGACAACCTGTCTTCGTAGAACACCTTAAACCTAAACCGAAACATTTCTAATAAATGATCAAATTCATTTATTGTAAAAACCATTTTCTATTAAAAATTATTTGTAATAGAAAATAATGACCTTGAACCGAATTATGGAAGGAAAATAAACAACATGCTTAGTTATTGAGATATCGACAGTTTGCATTTAACGTCCAATATTCTTCGTAAATCTTTTATTTAAAGTTTGTATTGTTGAATGCCATGACTTACTATCTTAGACAGTCCTTAGATACATGTCGATTAAAACCTGACAGCAGAGGAACAAGCCGAGTGAATTTTAGCCTAAGAGCCACCGCCGCCGGTATATGGTATAGTTTGTATGCTTTGAGCCGCTGCCGATTTAGTCTGCTAAAATCGGCTTAACATAAGCCGGTTAACTCGAATCCGCCGAATTTTTCTTTGCGTGTACTTAGAAGATTCAATTTCTTTAAAACATAGATAAAGGAATTAAGTAGATATCGCACAGGCGTTGTCAAGTCCTACCACTAGGTTGTCGTTTTGTAACTCTCACTGAAGTTTCTCATAACTTTCATTGACGTTTATTCAACACTGTGGGAAATTTGATACATACAAAAAAAGTATCATTTTCCAGGTTGTGTTATTCGAACAACTAACTTAATTTCTTGATGTCGTTTTGTTCCCCACTTTCAAGTTCAAATGTTGTTATTTTGATTGTGTGATTTTGTTTACTGTTATTGTTGGTGTTCGTTTGTGTTGATTTTCAGAGCAACGGACAACATAACAAAATCCTTGTTGATGTTGCCTACCACTCCTATTGTTAGCACCTGTTCTAAATACATCTTGCAAGGAATATTTTGTTTGTGATCAAACGTTGTAATTATTGCATTCAGCTCCATCTAGAAAATATCGCATTGAACAAGATATTTCCCAAGGCATGTGCGATATCTAGTTATTTCCTTTATCTATGCATTCAAGCATCGGTACCGTCATACGAGAGCGGATCAATAAGTCCGTGCCTTTTCGAACTACCCTCGTAGTTATATGAAATGCAACACATCTCCCATCAAGTACCACCTGTTAATAGACTACTGTCACTACTACTGTTTGAGCAAGTTCCGTCATTTAATTTGCGTTTAACAGCTGTTCAAAACATACAACCTGGTGCATTTTTTTAAAAATGGAAAATAATTTATTTCGAGTGCTCATTAAATATTATTTTTTGCGAAAAAAAACCCCGTCAATCAAACCAAGGAAAAGCTTGTAAAATATTATGGAGACTCTGGACCATCGATTTCAATGGTAAAAAATTGGTTTACTGACTTTCGTTGTGGTCTCACAAGTACAAATGACGCTGACCGTTCTGGACGGCCAATTGAGGTCAATACACCCGAAAATGTCGAAAAAATCCACCATATGGTGTTGGCCGATCGAAGAGTAAAAGTGCGTGATATTGTTGATGCCATAGGCATTTCATATGGCAGTGTGGTTTCGATTTTAAATGATCAGTTGAGTTTAAGATAGCTGTCTGCAAGATGGATGCCGCGTTTGCTCTCAATTGACCATAAACGTAATAGTTGGACAACTTCAAAGGATTGTTTGGAGTTGTTTAATTGGAGTACGAATTGTTACCTCATTCGCCATATTCTCCGTATTTAGCACCCAGTGACTATTTCCTATTTCCAAACCTAACGAAATAGCTCGGTGGAAAGAGATTTAGCTCCAACGATGAAATTATTGATCAAACAAATGCCTATTTTATGGACCACGAAAAATTCTATTTTTTTGGAAGGGATGCAAAAATTGGAAAAACGTTGGACTAAGTGTATTGAGCTAAAAGGAGATTATGTTGAAAAAGATTTTTTTTTTGGAAAAAAAAACTGTTTCATTGAAAAAGTCACGGACTTATTGACCCGCCCTTAATTATTACTTGTACTCACTATGGTTTGTGTAAGAGCACCATTACAATAAGGCTTTCACGCGCGTGTTCGACGCATGTCTAATGCATTCTGTGGGTGAGAGGTACGATGTTGCTGATGGGGTAGTCTTTCATGCATGATTCGAAAATTTGTGGGGAGTTTTGACGTTGTGTTTTTTTATTGGTTGTGTTTTTTTTTGTAACATACATATATAGAACACGTATATCGGATACAAAAGAAACGCATTCCGCTGAAACATACAAGACTAGGCAGCACTTTAATCTGAGGAATTTTTTTTTTCTACTTTCCTGTCAGAATTCATTTGTAAACAAAGTTTAAATAAATAAAAATTTGACATACATGCACGTTTTGGACTTACATATTTGAGTTTATGAGAAATCTATTTACATACACAGGCGGATAAGTCTGGTAAAAACCATTAGCGCCTTTGATTTGGCGAAGCTAAACCAATTATTCCTCAACACAAGAAACGCATTTACTTTTTTTAATCTTATATTTTCTCTTTATTTTAAATTTTTACTTCACATTTCTTTGAGATAGGAGTATTTTCTAAACGGATATGTTTTACATAGAAAGAGGGAATTACGAGTTTTGGGTTCATTAAGACAAATATCGGCTACACTATTCGTTGACTGGAGCGTTGCATCTGAATGAGTTGGATGTTTAACAAGGAGCGTCGCTCTTATTTGGGTGTTATTCAGCCATAGTTGTTCCACCTCAACCAACGATATACTCCTTTTCTGCGACTTTATTGGCAGCAAATATATTAAGAATAGAATCATAGGAGCAGTTTGATGGACGAAATCATCTTGGATAACAGTGATCTCCGACAATTTTTGTTTTTTTTTAAATAAACCATCAATGGATTAATTAAATGAAATATATTTATACAAAGGATTTATAGAGTATAAAAATAACTTTGTAATGATATCCATTTGAACCATATCGGGTCATAAATTCTTAAGATATGACCGATTATATACTCAAGCTTTAAAGGTCTATATCTCAAGAAGTTGGGCCGAGCGGAAGGGAAAAGCAACTTGTTGAATTCAGCACAGCTAACTCTGTCGGTGTTGAAATTTTGATGTAGATCACACAATTGCTCTTATTTGCCAATTTTAATATTTCACTAATTAATATTTTTATTTATTAATTGCCATATCAGTAGACATTTGACAATTATACATTCTTTAGCAGACATTTCTCAATATAAAGATTTAACTTGGTAACATTTTTATCTTTTGCTAGCTTTTCACTACTTTTTTTACAACCTATCCCCGATAAGCTTAAGAGGTATAATTTTCCCCGAAAGCATGTACAGGATAGCATATGTATGGGGAAGCGTATATAAGTTACAAAAAAACGCAATTATTAAGTCTCATGTCGAAGTGAAAAGGTGTAATCGACCTGTACAAACATAGGGGAATTTAGGATAGAGAATTTTATTCTCTCATCTGACGTTTCTTTTCACACTCTTCGTCATAGTTTTGTGCAAATGAGAGAAATTCGACGAAAATTAACTTATAGCAGGTGAAGTTACCAGAACTATTATTAACTATTTTGCCACAAAAACAGAAATGCGATTGTTGTTCCTTTGTTGGACGTTGTGAACTATTGTCTATATCTGTTATTGGTGAATCCATGCTTTCCACTATCCAATGTACACTTGCAACCACACCTATGATGTTAAAAATATTGAGAGAATAAATTACTCTATCCTAAATTCCTCTATGGGTACAAATATTTATTTTTTTAATTAATTAACTGAGAATACACCACCTTTACAATTTAAAGACAACGAATTCAACATACAGAATTTCCTTTTTTGATAAATTTAATTACAAATTTTTACGAATTTACGAATGAGGTACATCAGCCGATTAAACGTCAAAAACTGAAGGAGTGGTTGCAAGCTAAAACGAACATTGTAGCATAATGACAATCAGCACACGCAGCAAGGGTCGCAGCACACAATATAAGAATCATTCCTAGGAAGATCATATGTTCTAGAAAGTTGTTTATTGAGATCTTAGGTAAATTTTTGTAGTTGATTGTTCTATGCGACAAGAGCTACAACTTTCCCTCAGAAAGTAAATCAAAAGTCCGAACGGTTTGCAAGATATGAGCCTGACAAATCAAAATCACTTTTTTTGCAAAACTGACACCGAGGCCCCAAATCTTTGGGGGCCCATAAAAAAGTGCATGACTTTGGGCAAAACTGGGAGACACGGGTCTTTTTATTTGGTCTTTTGTCACGTAGTGGTGTCCATCCGTATATGGTTATATTTCTTGCACTGTGTTTTTATGGGAGCTGTAACGAGGATCGTTATGGTCTATTTTTAAAATTGTCCTCAGAAAAGTTTATATACTCAATTTCCTTGAACTCGGTTAATATTTATAACCACTGGTGCCGATAGCACCAAGTGTAGTTGGTACAATTTGTATAGGGGCTACATCAAAATATGGGCCGATATGGCCTTCATTTCCAGAAGCCATAATTCCTGGAATAAGGAAAGCTTATGTATCAAATTTAGTTGATACAGGTTAATATTTTTAAACTCTGTAGCCAGTAGTATAAATCATGATTTGTACAATTTGTATGGGAGCTACATATAACAAATTTTGGATGAACCATTTTCTGTTCAGGTATTTTACTTGATCTTTCTGTAGTTGTTACACAAATTTTTACATGGTTGGACCCTTTACAACCATGCTTTGACGGAAAATATGGGGAGATCAACGTCAACGGACACGCGCAAAAATCAAACATGTTATATAATATTAGATATATATTATTAGATATATAATATTATTAAATATACATATTTAAGTTAGACATTAACAGCCTAGCTCCGTATGTCGAAAGCGAAGCGAAGCGAAACGAATCCAAGCACTCACTTCTTTTACGAAATGGTTCTCCATATTTGCGATCTTCACGTTCTCTTCGCTTGCATAGAGAAGCAAATGAAAATGGTGCCAGATGAACAATTTAAAAAAAAAGCGAAAGAATTGGGAAGAAAATAAAAAATACAACTCTATGCCTCTTCAAATTTCCAGCTGGAAAAAGTTGACAACATAAATGTAAATAAACAAAACAAAAAAACAAAAATAAAGAAAAGTTGTAATAAATATACATTTAGGGGTTGTTTTTTTTTTAGTTGAACAATTATGTACCCGTACACAATCGCTGTGTATTGTTTGGAGGACAGCAGTGGGAGTCGGAGAAAGTACCCCGGAGGCAATTAAGGCACATGTATATCAGTGTGTTATAATACATACATTAGGGTGCTTCTTATTTGAGCTAAAAATTTTTTTTTTTGAAAAATTAAGGAGGCACCTTCTTAAATGGTTTATTTAGATGAGAAAAAAATCACAAAAAAATTTCAGGATTTTTTATTAACATTTAGGGGGTGCTACCACACTTGCAAGTTTTGCTATATACACTTTATACACTTAATACGTGCCAGATTACAGTAATATGTGTGTTTAAAGTGCTTTTTGTGACCATTTGCCATAATAAGTTCCTAACTCATCATCTACACTCCCTCAATGAGAGTTGACTTCTTTCTATCAGGGAACCTTTGCCTGTATTGTTGTACAAGCAGCAGCAGAAATTGCTTTTGCTCTTCGTCGTTTGTGAGCAGCTTGTTGTATTCATCCATTAAGGCCACTCCCCGTTCTGCAATGTCATTGACAACCTTCGTATGCCGAGTGGTGCATTTTGCTGCTTGGTATTCTTCATCTTCGATCCACATCTCAACATCTTTCTCAAGAAACTTTGACGAAATACCTGTGATTTTGAAAAACTGGAAAGTATTGGATGATACAAAGTCTTCTAGTTTTTTCGTCTGTATCACTGTGGCATCCACAATAGCCCGTTTAACTGGAAGCTGATCTCTCACATTATTTATGGCACGCACCATCTTACGTTTCGTATCAGAAGACACTTTATCATCAAAGAAGGCTAGGGCAACAAGTTCTTCTAATAAATACCAGAGATGACCCATGCATTTCTTCAGAGCAACTTGAGAAATAAGTGCATTTTGGGATTTGTATGCATCAATATCCTTTAGAAGCTGCAGATCTAGTATTGGTGCAAGTGTGGCTCCTGGAGCTTGGTACCAAGCAGTAATATACAGTCGAACAGTGAAAATGCAGATTTCTAGCAATCCCTTTTCCTCTTTCTTTGTTAGCTTAAACTGACCTCTGAACATCCACATTTTTAATGCATAAATGGCTTTCGGCATCCACCGAGCGCGATGGAGCCCAGCAGGAGCTCTGAAGAAAATCTCTTTCACGGGTATGGGTACGGAACCCAAAAACACAATAACCAAATTCAGAAGTTCTTTGTAATCATCACGAGGTTGAAATTCCTGTAACTGATTCTTTGCAAATGTAATCCTCTCATCAGCAATATCAGCCAGTGCACTAACTGCAACATCATCGGAGCGAGATGTTTGATACTTTGTAGTATCAATAAATTTCCATTGTTTGTGAAACCTCTTGAAGATTAGTATGTTTTGCCATATCCATGTTTGCAGCAAGTTTTTCACTTAATACTTGTTTGGTACCTTGCCCGCGACGCTTCGGAGCAGATGCTCCAGATGTTGACGGCTTGTCATCATCAGTGGAAATGTCACCTTGGTCTGAATTACTATCTGATGTTGAAGATTCAAGAATTGTTTTTTCTCCACGAGATTCTTTTGCCTTCTCCTCTAGTTCCCTTCTCCGCTTCAGCTTTTCTCTTCTTTTCCTCATTCTGCTGCTTGCTTCAAAAAACTCGTTTCAATACTTCCCATCTTCCCTCTGCGGCCCTTCACCCGCTGACCTATCATAAACTCTTTATCTTGTGGGATGGTAGTAATTTCCATTGCATTAGCATGTGCAATATCGAACAGATCGTCTAATGCTCCTTGCCATGCATTTTCCTTTAACAATAAACCTTCTGAACGCTTGGCTTTGTTTTCCTTAGGCTTTCCCATTCTTTATAGAGGCTCTCAAGCTTGGCCACTCCATGTTTCTTGAGTCTTACAGGTACTACTTAAAAAAAAGTACTGTTAAGGGCCTTATAAACGAAATTAAAAAATAAGTACTTTCTAAGGTTAATAAGTACTTTCTAAGTACCGTACGAACCCTGGGTATATACTCTATATACTATAAATAAAATAAGCTGTGTTTGCTTACCTTCACTGCACTTAGAAAATATTTTAAGTCGACCGTTCAGTTCTTTATTTAAAGCCACACTGACTGACTCTATTTCTAAATTTCGTAAAACTTCTTAGCAGAGATGATGTACAAAAGCATGATACAAAAGCGAAGCGAAACGAATGTACATTATTATTGAAGACTAACTGTTAAATAACGTATATTGTCATATACATATGTATAAACATCGTTCAGAATGACACCAAAACACTCGACACCGCACATTCTGCGTGGTGATCAAGTGTTGCTAAGGGACACAAGTGTTCAAAAAACGAAAACACTTGCACGCAGAGAACACAAAAACAGAACACTTTTGCCAGAGGGTTTCTATAGTTCTCTTCTCTTTTATCGTGGCAAGGTGCCGAGCGTTGAGAAGTGTGCACTAAAACTATTCTCAAAACGTTTTTTTTTCATTCTTTCTCCACTTTCCGTGAGTAGGCCACGAGTAGATAACCAGCGGGCCGCGCTTTGGCCACCCTTGCTATATAGGATTATAGGGTAACGATAGTATAAAACTTGACAACCAGGTAGCACCCCCTAAATATTATCCGCTTTGCATAAAAATTTTACTGAATTTTTTTTTTCACATAACAGAATAAAATGGCAGGGTGCCCCGTAACAAAATCAGAATTTCAAAAATAAGGAGCACCCTAACATACATATGTATGTAAATACTCAGTTTTTCTTATAGAGTTCTCCAATGCGAAAGCTAAAACACAAGTGACTGTTTTTGACATTTGTGTTTATACAAATGACATAAAAAAAAGTTATGGAGCTCAGATTTGTACTGAAATGCTCACTTCGTTTTCCATCTTTTTCCATTTGTCATTCTTAAGTTTTTACGGAGCACAATTTAAATTATTTTTGCTTAGATGACGAAAGTGAGTCAGTATTCGACATACAGAGCTAGGCTGTAAGTTAAACATTTCGTGCGACATGTTTCTAAGAAAACTGTAACGACCAATCAAATTGTAGGAAGAAATTATCAATGTTGTCAACCACAGTCAATTTCTTAAAAACAGAGATTTTCAGTGCAAAAAAAGTTAAAACCAGAAAGAAAACAACGACTGATAGATATCTTGCTGGGCAATTTCGCAGTGAAACGAATTCATGTTGCTCAATGTACCAGCCTTAATCCAGAATTTTATTTCGATATTTAAAGTAAAAGAACAGCTGATTACTCTATGGGAAAAAGCTAAAAATTGGCACAAAAGAGGTGGTTCTACCGACTGTAATAAGTGAAATGTCAAAATTTAGTCCCAATCAATTAAGCTACTCAGATGTCAAAAGATCTACGTAACCTCACATTTTAAAAATTTTGAGATTTCTATGCTGTGACAACTAAAACATGTCAGACCGATTTTTATAGCTTCTCCAATTAGGAGAAAGAAAATAATGAATGAAACGCTACCGTTGTCACCGTGTAGGCGGTGTCCTCTACTACTGTCACTTGAATTGAAGTTTCCTATAATTCTCATTGAAGTTTATTCCACACTGTGGGAAATGTTCGTACAAAAACTAAACAAGAGGAAAGGAGAATCTAGTTTTTGTGTGATAAGCTTTAATATAATTTTACAACGCAGAAGGTTTTAAAAATAAAATACTATTTCAAAACCGAGAGACCGGAGTTAAACTTATCAATAGGAGAAACCCCGTAAATATGGTGAAAGGCTGAACATGCTATATTGCTGTTTCAATCACAAAACTTCCACCTCTCAAGCATTTCAGCAACTTCTGTGATCGCAGATTCCAAAACTGTTTGAGTGTCTGAAGACACTGACTGGCTGGACCGGTAAAAGAATCGCTTTATGAAAATGTAAAACCCAGAATATCGCATTCCGAAAGAACGCTCCTAGACCTAGAAGGTGGCGACGTGACTGCAGTTCGACGACTATCAGAAATTCGATTTTAAATCTCGTGTTGTATTCTGGATTTGAAATGATATTTTCGTTAGTAATAATTATTTTTTTTAAAGACATGCACATTTTAAAATTTTTATAACTGCCATATTTTTTAGTTTATTGGTAACAAAAAACCATGCTCCTCCTTCTGGTACCATTTGGAGACATTTACACAAAATCATGTTTCTTCTAAACCTTTTTTGAGGTATACATAGGTAATTATGTTCAACTCAGGCATTGGTTGAAAATCTGTAAATTTGTACATAACTGGAGAATATTGAAGAGATTGCCTCGCTCATTCTGGTACCTCCTGTCAAAATTACGATTACGATCAATCGAGTCGAACACTTCCCATCCTAATCAAATTAGGTATAAGGATTCATTTTGGCAAACGCCAGTGACCCACTAGAACAAGGGTGATTTTGCAACACCCATTTTGATACTTCTCATACAAAAATTGTTTGGTTGGTCAACAGAAAAACCTCCGTAAAACAGAACCAATCTTTATGAAAATTTGGTATTAGGCAATATTTAATCAAACACCACTTTGGTATGAACAATGGTACATGACATACAAAAATTGAATGGCTGTTTGATTGATCGACACGGTATGTCTGTCCCATAACCAAAATCTGGTTTTAAAGAAATTTGTTACTGGCCAATATTTGGCCAAAATCTACTGTGTAATTAAAAATGTACAACTTGGCACGCCCATTTTTGTGCCTTCCATACAAATGTTAGCTCAAAATTGGTTCGTAGACTTGATTAATCCCCAAAATCACTCCAGACTCTAATTAAATTGAATATTTGGGAATTTGCACGCCTAGTGGGTTAACTTAAGGCTGGTCGGCCGCAAACCAACATTAACCTTTTTTTAATGAAACTCGGACTCAATGCATGACTCAGGGTGATGGTATGTTTAAGTCGGTTCACTCGACTTAAATTACTGTACTGGTTCAGTTAATAATTAACAAATCATTAATCAGCCAACAATTTCGCTGATAAAACAATTATGAAGTATTGACACTTGCTCTTCTCATACATAGAAAAATTAAGGAGAGAGTATTTTATTCTCTCATCTGACGTTTCATTTTACACTTTTGTGAAATTTACACAACTGTGAAATTTAAATGTATATTGCACTTTTAGTCAACTTTTATCGTTGATACACATTTTTATTGTATTTAATCAGGGGGTTTCTATGGCACAGCTGATCGTAAAGCCACTAGGGATATGATGTAGAATGCGAGACCAAAGAAGACACTCAGATTATAGGCCATGCAGCAAGCTAAGTTTAAAAGCGTTTGATTGATACTAATGACAGCAAAATTGTGTTTGCGTCGAATTTCTGTCCGTATTATGCCAACCAAAGACTAAATTAGCAAAGCAACTCGAACTCGATGAAATGGCCTAATACCTCGTCGTCATTAAGAGAACACGAAGAGAGGCATAAAAACTCTTTTCTATTGCTCTGTGATTTAACACAACTATTTTGCCACAAGAACACTAAATGCGGTTGTTGTTGCTTTGTTGGATGTTGTGAACTATTGCATCTATCCGGTATTATTGAACCCACACTTTCCACCATAAAATGTTCACTTGCAAACATACTGACTTTGCAAATATTGAAAGAATAAATTACTCTATGTTCTCATATTTTATTTCATACATCTAGTTTCTACTAAGTTCTAGCATAGAGTAATATCTAAGAGATTCCATACAGCCATTAGCGTTCTCTTACGGTCACCGAGTTGTTTTAAAAATTTGTCTAGTTTGAGTTTGAGTCTAGTTGAGTTTCGATCAGCTGTGTCATGGATACCCCGTGTTCCAACTACCAAGGCGATGATCTGTGGCATGAATACTCCTGGTTCTAGCACGATATGTCAGGGGGTATCTACGCCACAGCTGATCGAAATAGTGCGAATTTGATAGCGAATAGGGTGGATGGTAGAATAAGCGATAAGCAACTAGAGAAAAATATATAGGTGACAAAAGTAAACAACAAAGTACAAAAACAAAATATATATGTATGCATGTATTGACAGTTGGCAAGTGTTACGGTAAGGAAAAAATCTAATCTGGAGTTCTAACATAACAACCTTGACTAATTCAACATGCGGATGCGCTGTGCGACTTCCATACAAGGGGGTAACAAGAAGAAAAAATCAAAATGTAATGAAAGATTGCAATTAAAATGCAAATAGTCTCATTCTCATAGCCCAGTAAATTACCAAGGTTTCCCGTGAATGGAAAACAGCTGTTGCACCAGTACCGTACGCAGAATTTTCTTTCGGGGGGGGGATCAACTTGAAATTGAGGTTTGAAAATACCACTACAGTTAAAAATCACCACTGCAGGAAAGGATTACGGGAGCCCGGGGATCTCTGCGTACTTGCCTATGTTGCACACTCAGCAGCAAACTTAGTTTAAATAGAGTTGCATTGATACTAATGGCAGCTAAATTATGTTTGATGTTGGTTGCATCGAACGCAAATATGCATTCTCATTTATTTCTATTCGTTTTATGACCAACCAAAGAGTAAAATACAACAGCAACTCGATGACTTAGCCTACCTCGTCGTAATCGAGAGAACGTAAAGAGAGGGATAGAAACTCTTGTCTATTTCTCTATGATTGATGCTATTGGCAGCTAAATTATGTTTGATGTTGGTTGCATCGAACGAACATGCGCATTCTCTTTTATTGCTATTCGTTTTATATCCAACCAAAGAGCAACATACAACATCATCTCAAAAGCTATGAAATTGCGAACTACTGCAAGAGAACCACAGAGTAATAGACAAGAGTCTCTAGCCCTCTCTTTACGTTATATCGATGATGACGAGGTACTAGCAGGGTTTTCCATGACACAGCTGATCGACTTTGTAGTAGAACAATTATAGAAAACAGAGTGGATTGGCGAGAGAACGATAAGCCACCAGTAGCACACCATGCAGCAAACTAAGTGTAAATAGTTTTTCATTGGTACTAATGACAGCTAAATTATGTTTTATGTAGGTTACATCCAAGGTAAATACGCATTCCCTTTTATTTCTGCCCATCCAAAGAGTAAAATGCAACAGCAACTCGAACTCGATAACATGGCCTACCACCTCGTCGTAATCGAGAGAACGTAAAGAGAGGGATAGAAACTCTTGTCTATTTCTCTATGATTGATACTAATGGCAGCTAAATTATGTTTGATATTGCTTGCATCGAACGAAAATACGCAGTCTCTTTTATTTCTATTGGTTTTATGTCCAACCAAAGAGCAACATACAACAGCATCTCAAAAGCTATGAAATTGCCAACTACCGCAAGAGAGCCACAGAGCAATAGACAAGAGTATCTATCCCTCACTTTACGTTATCTCGATGATGACGAGGTAGTAGCAGGGTTACACAGATTGGATGGGCAAGAGAACAATAAGCAACCAGAAGCACACCATGCAGCAAACTAAGTTTAAATAGTGTTTCATTGATACTAATGACAGCTAAATTATGTTTTATGTTTGTTGCATCGAACGTAAATACGCATTCCACTTTCATCGAGTTCGAGTTGCTGTTGTATTTTACTCTTTGATTTGAAATAAAACGGACAACTTGAAATTTAGGTTGAAAATATCACACTTAAAATTCACCACTTAAGGAAATAATAAATTCACCCCCCCTGGTGTACGTGCCTGTCCTGAAGGAACGTAAAACTGCTAATGGAAACTCTTATGCCATGTCTCCACTGACTGCTCAATTTCAAATTTGTTTCAACCCGTCCACACCGAACAATTTTAATTTCGTTTGACATATCGTTGTTTAAGCCATAGAATAACACATACGTAGAAGGTTTTATTCGCTCAATAAATTAAACGTCATAGGTACGATGGAAATTACACAGTGGAGGGTGGAAAATATGGGTTCAATAATACCAGGTTCAATAATACAGCGATCCACAAAGGAACTACACCCGAATTTCGTGTTTTTGTGGTAAACTAGTTGTGTTAAATACAATACAAATGAATACCAACGTTAAAAGTCAACAAAAAAGTGCAAAATACATTTAAATTTTTCAGTTCTACACCAAAACGACAGGAAATAGTTAAGTGAACATATTTTGTAACTCCACCTGGTGTATGTAAACATTTCCACAGACCTACCGAGAGAGCAAATTAAATTTAAAATTTACATACACCAGGTGGAGTTACAAAATATGTTCACTTAACTATTTCCTGTCGTTTTGGTGTAGAACTGAAAAATTTAAATGTATTTTGCACTTTTTTGTTGACTTTTAACGTTGGTATTCATTTGTATTGTATTTAACACAACTAGTTTGCCACAAAAACACGAAATTCGGGTGTAGTTCCTTTGTGGATCGCTGTATACTATTGCCACCATCTGGTATTATTGAACCCATATTTTCCACCCTCCACTGTGTAATTTCCATCGTACCTATGACGTTTAATTTATTGAGCGAATAAAACCTTCTACGTATGTGTTATTCTATGGTTTAAGCGTAGTACTCAGCTGAAACTGAATTTTAGGTTTGCATATAAAATATATGTAAGTAACCACTTGCTTTTTACCTGGCGTTTACACGGGACAGTTTTGCTCCGACAGTAGAAATACATTCACACATTTTTAGTACCACACTTACACTTCTCTCACTTGCCTCGCCACTGTCTCTGATTGTTCAACGACAGTAACTGCGGCAAGAGATTTGACATAAGCGGACATAGCTGAACTAGTAGAGGTTGTCGCATTAGAACAACTGATTTTGCTTTCTTATGACTCCATCTGTTAAATTCAGTGTATTTTGTTGTTGTACTTTTTTGTTTACTGTGTTTGTTCATATGGATCTTTGTTGAATTTGACGTTTAGAGTCATGAAACAAAAAGTAAAAGCCTGTTGTTGGTTCACACAATTACAACAAATCCTACTGCGTCAACCTCTACTAGTTCAGCCATCAGTCATATCGGTGACGTTTCGTAGTAATTTGAAAAAAAGCAAAACATCGCAAACTATCTTACAAATTGGGAAATATATTTATATATTTATTTGGAAATATATTAGACAAAAGATCGAAGGAACAAAAAATCAGAGCACAAAATTTAACGAAACGAGACTGTCGGCGGTTGCTTAAAACTGTACTGTGTTTATAACTGGCTGGACGCGTACGTCACACAAAGAATTTTTCTCTTTGTGACAACTAATACATATTCTCAACTATCTTGTGTGAAACTGTCACGTGTAAACGCACTGTTACATACATAAAGCTTGTTTTTTTAATTCCTGCTAAACTAGTTTTCGACGACTTTGTTTGAGCAGCCGCTTAAAATCGCTTAGCTACCTATAAAAAGTGGTCGAAAAATTAGTTTAGCAGGGAGTAAAAAAACAGGCTTATAGACTTCATATGGAAACCTGAAATTCAGGTTTATCTGAATAATGGGATTAAAAAGTGAAGTTGATACACAGGGTGTCTAGTAATTTCTTTTCTATGCTCATTTCAATGCAAATTTCATTGAAATGAGCTAATTTAAAATTTCGATTTTGTATGGAAAATGTTACCTAATTTCAGCGAAATTACAAAAATTGCTCGTAATCATCCAGTGGAGATGCCTTATTACTCTATGGCTTGAACGCTGTGGCCGTCGGTGGTGTAATGGTAATGTGTGCGGCCGTTGTACATGAGAACGTGGATTCGACCCCCTGCTCTGATCACCTTACTTTTCTTTCGATGGCGGTCACCTCGCTTAGTGACGGCAACACTATCGAGTATTTATTTATTTTTTTTTTAATGTTTATTTATAAATTCAACTTAAATTTATATACTATAAACAAACAAACAGTAATCATATTATATCAGAGTACACTGCCCTATAATAGGATCTCAAGTACTGATTACAATAAACAAAATGCTGGAATAAGCTATAATCAGGGAAGACAGAAATATGCACGAAAAAATCTAAAATAAGTATGCTAATATGCTCTAAAAAATGGCAAAATATGCCATCAAATAAGCACGAAAAATGTCGAAGTCGGAGTTTTATTATTCAAAATTTTATTCAATAGTTCATAAAAAAAAACAAAACAATAGCCCTTTCAAGGCGTAAAAGTAAATATTTCAGTTTAAATAAATTATAATTTTAATTATAAAGTAAAAATTTAATTCTATTTTAATCATTTAATGAATATTTTGTTTGGTAGCTCGAAGCTCGAAACAGTGGGGCGCCACATCTTCATAAATATCAAAGAAATTACAATGTTGCCAGATGTGAAGGAAGTATCAAAATTTGCCCGATTACAAGCTAAAATCTGTTCGAAAAGTTAAAAATATGTAAAAATATGCACAAATAAGCACAATCGTTATAAATATGCAAAATTATTAACAAAACGTCCAAATATGCAAAAGCATATGTTATATGCATTTGCATATAATTGTCTTCCCTGGTTATAATATATACAATAATAATGTGTGTAAATATTGTTACTGTAAAGAAAAATTTATAAAAAACTGCACTTATTTATACATAGAGTTTAGGATAAGAAGCAAGCTACGGTCAAGAATTAAAAAAGAAAAAAATAGCAAAGCCAAATTTAAAGTTTAATGATTAGTGATTAAGGCACCAATTCTTTTGAATATTTAAATTTGTGATTATATTGCTGTCATCCATACAGAAATTCGTATCAAATCTTATATTATCGATTGTTATATGTTTTGTAACAATTCTTTTATCGTTAGCTCTTCTATAAATGTGATACAGTACAGGAATTCCCCCATTATTTTGTATGAATCTATTTCTGTATATATATAGAAATGCCTCAGGTGGTACAAATCCATTTATCAATGTTTTTTCTATGTATCCTTCGCTGGAGTAGTAACCAACATGAATAAGATTATTTTCGCAACAGTCAAATGTTCTTATTATATGATCTCGTATCAGATGAATAATGAAATTGTCGATCCTGCTAATCTTTGCCGCATTGTAGAGTTTTTTATTTGACGTATAATGTAGGAAGTTACTTCTGCTTGATCTATGAATAGAAGTGCATGATCGAAGGCATTTTCTTTCAAACACTCGAATTTTTTCCATATAAGATGGAGAAAGGTTGAACCAAATTTGGCAGCCATAAGTTAGAATGGGACGAATAAGGGTCTTATATAAAGTAATTTTTACATCTTCTGATATGAATTTTGAGAAAAAAAATATCCATACATGAAAAAGGCCTTCTTTGCCTTTAAAATTTGAATATCTATATGTTTGTTAAAATGTACGAAATTATCTAGGTTTACACCAAGATATTTAACAACATTTTTATTCGGTATAACAACATTATCTTTAGATGTGAGACCAAATTCTTTCCAATGTTTTCTAATATTATAGTTGCATTTCCCAACTGGAGGACGAAACAATATAGTCTCACATTTATCGAAATTTATTTTCATTTTCCAATCAATTGCGTATGACTCTATTGTCTGCAAATAATCTTTAAGCTTGGTAATGGTAAATTATAATGTCATCAGCAAAACCTATAATATTATCTACTTTCAACAGCAAATCATAGCTAAATATATTAAAGAGAATTGAAGAGTTTACCGTGCCCTGCTGAAGCCCATTAACAATAACAAACTTTGACGAGCTTTGGTGATTTCCATTACATACAACAAATGATTTAGGATTTAACATATTATGCAACAACAATATTACATGTATAGGAAATTCGTATTTTAATAATTTACAGATTAAGCCCGGTATCCAAACGCTATCGAAAGCTTTCTCGAAATCTACAAGGCATGCACCAGTGTAAAGTCGTCTATTTAAATTCCAGTTAACGTTTGAAACCAGTTGATGAATTGCATGAATTGTTGAGTGTTTATATTTGAATCCGTATTGGTTCTCATTAATTAAATTAGATTTCTTACATATTCTCGTAATGCTGTTGTTGACACATATTTCGAATACCTTACTTATATTTGGCAATAAACTTATTGGGCGTAAATTATTAACATTAGACGGGTCTTTATCTTTTTTAGGAAGCACCACCACTTTTGCAACTTTCCAAGATCGTGGAAAGTAAGAATTATTTAGCATGTTATTGAAAAGTGTACAGTATTCTAAAACAAGGGCTTCTGGAATATTTGCCAATACAATATTGGGTATGGTGTCTAAACCTGATGACAATTTCTTTTTTAGTTTACTGAAAACATAAACTATTGACTTCTTATCTAAAAAATATTCATTCGTCATAGATTCGACTAACTCATTGGCCCTTTTCATGTCGTTAAATGTTGTTATAGTTGTATGGTTATTTTCATATTCTGATTTTATTCTCAAAAACCTGGTGAAATTAGAATCAACATCAACATGATTTCTATTTTCAAGATCAATCTCCTTAAAAGAGTGAACTGATTCTAGGTGAGCCCCAATTGTATTTAAAATTTGATTTTGATTTGTAACTAAAAAGTTATTATCATTATTATCAAACTCCAATTCGTCTGGATTAATTTCTGCATTTCTTGATAAGTGTTCATGTGCTCTTGGGATTTTAAGCAGGTTTATGTTTCGAGTTTCGGATTTTCTGAAGTGTTTTTTCGTCTCAGTAAACATTTTGGAGATGTTTCTATTATTAATATTCATTAGCTTCATTTGTAGATGTTTGTTTAAAGCTTGCACGAAATTGTCATCGATTAGTTTTCTGATTAATTTTAATTTGGTCTTTTGGATGTTCAATTCAGTAGGAGAAATAACGAGTTTAAATCTATTATGCTGTTTAATTATAGTTACAGTTTTGCTTTTCTGTTTTTGTAATTTATTAATAATTCTATTAGCGGACTTTTCGATAGAATCATTATTATCAAACATTGGAACCGATTTTTCAATACAGTGGACTATTACATTATTAAGCCTTAGTAAGTGAAAGTCTATTTCCGAATTAGAAAGGTTACGGTTGTTAGGAATACTATCAACTTTTTCAAGTTCTTTTAACATGGTTTTCATGAACTTATTGCAGTTAGTTTTTTTAAAATTAAATTTTAAAGGTGGATTTTCTCTAAAAATGTGGAGTGGGTTATCATTTTCCTCGTTCAAGACTTTGATTTGCACAGCATTGTGATCACTATCGTAATCAAGTGTTTTAAGGCAATTTAGGGTGTGGTTTTCTCTTTGCACTTTCAGACGTGAATCAGCTAAACATATACATATCTAGAAAAGAGTTGCAACGTGGGTAGGATGGATGTGTTGATGCGTATAAAGCACACCTATACTGAATTTCGTTGGATGAGAGCCATTCAAATAGCAAGTTACCTTTAGAATTATTTGATATGTTGCCCCATTCTGTACGTTTGCTATTCAAATCACCTGCTATTATATAAAAATTATTAGTATTTTGTAAGTTATGTAAGTGTTTTAAATAGTTCATCTAACTCAATTTTAAAATATGTATTGTTGTTCCCCGATGGATAATATGCAGATACGATGTACATGATTTTATTTGTTGAAAAAGGAATCCTCACAATACAAGTTTCAAAACATTTGAATGAAGTTAATGTAGAATTTGTAAATTCGTTATATTTGATGTTATTTTTAATCAGAATGGCCGTTCCACCTCCTTGTGTAGAATTGCTTCTATCTTTACGTATTAGCGTATACCCATTAAAGCTTAACCTATGTCTATGATTAAGTTTTGTTTCATTGAGCAAAAGAATATCGGGATTATATTTGTTGATAAATTGCGTTAGCTCAAATCTTCTGTTCAAGTTAATTAAAGAGTTTACATTTATTTCGATTAAGTTTAGGTTATTAAGATTAGAATTACTCATTATCAGCATTAATTAAAGAAAATAGTGTATTTATTCTAGATGAATCTGCAACTGTTTTTGAATATTTAAGATTTGATTTGAAAGGTTGCTCATAGTATTATTAAGTTCTTTTAAAGTTAAATTTATTGGATTAGTACTATCTAAATTTTGTGTTGCGTTATTTTGTAACACGTTAGAAAAACTTAAATTAGGGTTAACAAGATTATAGGATCTATTGTTCTTGTTATTTGCCAATACATGGCGTTTGGCACGGATTTTTTCTTGAAGTTCTTTATAAATTTTGCACCCCCTGTATGAGGCCGGGTGTCCATAGGTGTTGCAAAGCACGCAATATAGCTTTTCTCTTTCAGTCGCAGAAGCATTAGCCAGTGAACATTTTCCAACATCATGGGATTTATCGCATTTGACGCATCTTGGTGGTAAAAAGCAATTGGATGCACTATGGAAAAAGCTTTGGCATCTTCTGCATTGCGGAATCTCGGGTTTCCTTAGTGGTTCCCATTGGATACAACGGTGCATAATTCCCGTAATGGCTCTTAGTTCGCTGAAGTCACTTTCTCCACTAACTTGGACCAAGAATATATATTTAGCGAATAGCCACTATTAATTGATTTTTTTGTTGTGAATTTACTAACTTTTCTAAACTTTAGGCTATTGTTTTCATATTCGCGTAGGTTTAACAAAATTTTATTAGTGTCAATGTCGGCACTAAGACCCTTTAGTAGGTATGTTTTTGTTTTTAAATTTTTTGGGGTATAAGTATAAAATTTGGTATTTGCTTTTTCTAGATAAGCCTTCGCTTTTGTGTAGTCATTTATTTCATCCAAGCAAAGTGAAATTTTTCTATTACTAAACTCTTTCGGCCTTATTCATAAAAAGTTGTCATAGGTTTGTTAAAGGTTTAAGAACGTAAAGCCCAAAAATTGTATTCATAATCGAAAAATTCCTCTGTTAAGAGTTCTCTAACGTCGCCATTTTTGTTGAACGTTTAACCCTTCTTTAAGGCCATTTTATCCGGATTAATACACAAATGAAACAATTTTTTTACATTTCACGCGTGCCGTACTTAAATATTTATGCGATATAAACACGTGGAATTATTCTGTGTATATTTGCAGCGTTTATAGTGTCACATTATCCTGCCAAACAACCAAATAGATTCGTCCAATTTTTATAATTTTTAACCAAAATGAACTTTTGTTTACATAGTGATGTATACAAAATCAAAACATTGAAACTACAACCTAATATCCGGTTTTATATTCGACTACCCAAAACTAAAAACCAATTCAATATGATTTTTCGACACTTCTTCCAAATTTCTGAATATAGCAAAATATTAATTGATCTTTTTATTGAATAGTTCTTTCCATTAATGTTTAAAATATTGCAAAAATGCATTGTCGCATTTAAATAAAAAAATTAATTAAGTCTATCGGTTATTGTTCATCTTGTTTTTGCATCACAAGCACTGTAAGAATACATAAAACAGGGTTGTCAGTCAATTATCTGTTCCCTAGTCAAAATACTCATTATGAATACGGTTCTAACAAAACCTTCGCCAAATCTTAAAGCTTTCAATAACTGATGACTGCTTTAGAGGTAATTTAATGATTTTTTATGAATAAGGCCGTTTGAGTTTAAAGTTTCTAATTTTTAAACCATTTTTAAGAAATGATATTAATTCATTTGATTCTACATCAAATACATTTAATGGTGGTATTTTTTTGTTTTTGTTTTGATTATTGTTTTCTATGTTCTCAATATTCGATTTCGATTTCTCTCCGCATGTAGAATTGTTTAGTGTAGAGTTTTCTGAAGAGCATGGCTTGTCTTTCTTTTGAACATGTTTCTCGAATTTATCTATATATTCACTGTCGCACTCATCGTCGACATCAAGAGAAGAATAGTAATTGTTCTTCAGTATTTTAGCCATCGCACTTTCGTTTGATTCACTTTTTCGCTTTCTATCATGCTGGATTGTCTTATTTTGGTTTATTTGAAGATCACTTTCGCAATAATTTGGGATGTTTTTTGAAGAATCACTCTCATTCATTTTTTTTTCTATGTCCCGCTTAAGAGTCTTTTTGGGATTTTATCTCAATATAACTGTTTAATCACGATACAATTTTTTTTGACAATAATGAACAAGTGTCGCAAAACAACGATAAACTATTACACTCCGCTGAACGTCTATCGACTATGACGGTCATGATCGAACTCTCACACTATCGAATATTTAGCAATGATAATTCTTCTCAAAAACACCGTTCGGAACCGGTATAAAACTGTAGGTCCCATTTAGAGAGTGTAAAACTAGAAAGCGCACAGCGCACTAGCTGTGAGAAGATCACCCCCATCCCTTCATGGGCTGTAATGGGTAACCATTTTTATTTTCTTTTTTGAACTCATGTTTGGTTTGTTTAATAACTCTCCCTTGTGACCAGCTGTTCTCCGGGTTTCTTGTTCGGTATTTGCCGTCGTTGCCAGTAATTTGACAACTTTGTAGAAGAGAATCGATGTGATTCGCTCAAACGGATTTCTCCCTAGCGTCATAACTTGATTATTTCATACATTTTACATACTTTATGTAATTTTATTTAAACATGGTAGGAATTTCAATAGTTAGATACTATAACTTCATCAAAAAACTGCTCGTGTATTGAAATATTCAACGAAGAGGGTACGAGGGAGCAGAGAAACGAGGCGCTTTCTTTTCTCGTTTTCTTTGTTGTCATTTCACTCCGTGAGTACATTTTCTTCTCTACCTTTCTTCATCCTTTTTGATAGAAATGTGTAATTCCCAAAACCAACGAACATGAACAAACTGTAATTAACATCTGATCATAATTAATTAAGAACAGAAAAATTTACAATTAAGCTTGGTACTAAGTTCGTTCACGTGAAATAGATTTTATCACTCATTTCGCCGATGTTTCGGGGGAATATTTTTGATGTTCGGTATTTCGTAAAATTTCACGTGAAATGTTGATTTTAGTACAGGTCTTGAATCTTGTTATATATAAACCACTCTCGAAGTAGGAATCAGGGGGTTTCGATGCCACAGCTGATCAACCTTAGAGTTGGGAAAACATGTAGAATAAAGTAACAAAGAGAATTAGCGATAGATGACTGGAGGTATGTAGGGTTGTAGGGATTTGTGTTTGTGCATTAAACCAAAAGTACAAAACTCATCAACTGAGTCCCCTTTTCCACGTGCAAACTTTTGTTTGCAAACTTTTTTGTTTTTTCTTTTGGAGTTTGCGACCGCTTTTCCACACGCAAACTTTTGTTTGCAAACTCTTGCGAATGAAAATACAAAATAAAGAAAGAAGCGTCAAAAAATTGTTTACATTTCAAAGTCTATGTAAACAGTGTGAAAATAATTTAATAAAAGCGGTGTTAAAATGGACAAGGAGTGCAAAAATAATTTAATAAAAGACGTACCAAGCCATTTTTACCAAGCCATTTTTAATTAATACTTTACTTTATTAAAAAAATCAGAAATCAAATTATTTGTCAGAAAACTCGACATAAACAACGGATGCGTTAAAAACGAAATGTCAAAAACATTTGTTTCAACGAAGAGAGCAAAGCAGAGTTTGCGTGAACGGCAAACACGTACCGAAACTTTTCTGTTTCTCTTCCTGTCACCCCTCTCTCCTACAAACTCAAGAGTTTGCAAACAAAAGTTTGCACGTGGAAAAGGGGACTGAGAGTATTTTTGTCAAAAACGATGTACTAATATAGACAGTCAAAATTTCTCTTCACTCAAATGCCAATAAACAAAACGAGTATAACCCTAGTCATTCTCTGCTCTCTCTCTTACTCTCTTCATTGAATATTTCAATACACGAGCAGCATTTTGATAGTGGTATTGTATATAACTATACAAATTCCAACCATGTTGAAGTAAAACAATGACGATTTAGAGTTAGACGACCAGAAGATGTGCGCAACTTGGCAACCCTGGTAAAAGAGAACCAAAAAGTGCTAGGAGTTCACTCAAACGCATTTCTCTCTCGCGTCATATCTTGATTATTTCATACTTTTTGCATAGTTTATGTAATTTTACTTCAACATGGTTAGAATTTGTATAGTTATATACAATAACACTATCAAAAAGCTGCTCCTGTATTGAAATATTCAATGAAGAGAGTAAGAGAGAGAGAGTAGAGAAGTACTAGGGTTTCACTCGTTTTGTTTGTTGGCATTTGAGTGAAGAGAAATTTTGACTGCCTACATGTACATCGTTTTTGAGTAAAATTACATAAACTATGCAAAAACTTTGAAATAATCAAGATATGACGCGTGAGAGAAACGCCTTTGAGTGAATTTCTGGCACTTTTTGGGTCTCTCTTGCCAAGGTTGCCAAATTGCGCTCATCTTCTGGTCGTCAAATTCTTCATCGTCTTTGTTTTTGTGACAATTAAGTCGAGGAAAAAAGGGATAACAAGTGAAATAAAGCAAAATGTAAAAAAGTGTTAGGGTAAAACTGTTTATAGAGACTGCACTTAAAACATAAATTTATTAAAATAAAATGTTTTCTCATTCTGTGGTCGTTGTCAAGTTTGTATAACTCTGTGCTCGAAGTTTTCCAGTGACTTTTCTTGGATTCCTGTCCAAGAAAAACAGCTGTTGCAAACTCTTACAGCCCTATTCATAAAAAGTTATGAGAGGTTTATGACATGATTTATCATACAAAAATCGTCCCTCAAACCTCTCACAACTTTTTATGAATAAGTCCGTTAGTATATTACTCTCTGGTAGGAGTAGTAGGAGTATGGGCAAATAAAGGTGGGCCACCCTACAAATGCAATCGTAATTTCATATTAACATGGGGGCGCAATAGAAAGAAGAGGCTAATTACATTCCCCCTCTGTTGTCAGGCCAGCTACCTGGTCTACAGACAAAAGACCTCAGAAGGCGTTCCTTTCGAACCATCTGCTAGGCTTGTCAATGGAAGGCTTCTTAAGAGGACTGCAAAGGAAGTTCTTCTAGGAGGCCAGAAAAGTAGCAGTTTTATGAAAAGTCAGCGATATTTTAGTTGTTATTCCTACTCGTACTTCATATGGGAACGAAAGTGTCGTTTGAGCTGAATACCTGGATTGAAAGAGAAAATGTTATCGATAATAATAATTGTATTGTAATAGATCTATTTGTTTGTTTTGCTTTACGTTTAAACGAAAATCATACATAATATAATATGAACCGTTATAAAAAAAAAAAACGAGCTAATAAGAACAACAAAGTTGAAGATGCAAATGTCTAACTCATTCTGCTCAAAACTAAGAGACGTCATCAACGCTCCGATTAGTTTTTGTGTTTTTTATATTGTGACAAGTTCATGTGTTTCTGTATTTAATATGTAACTTTGTCAAAAATTGCTGATTTTTGAAATTTTTAAAGTCTTTGCTTTTATTTATGTATATATTTTGTGTTTTTGTGAAAATATTTATGAAATTTTTTTTAAACGTTTTAATTGCAAATCGCAGAAACAATTGTTGCGGCAAACAAAAAGGTAATTTTTATTGCTAATAATGCTGAAAAATAATAATTAGTTTAGTGGATAAATATTATAATTATGTTTACCGGAAAAAAATGTGGGGATTTTCTTGAAGCACACGGTTTAGGAGATAAAGGCGTTTACAGTTTGGTTATAAGTATACATATGTATGTATGTATATTGCTGTGATATATCTCTAATATTTGTTATCGGATTAAGGTGTCATGAGAAATATTATATTAATAGTTTATTCGCTGGGCTTTACAAACGTCATATTTATTTATTAAATTTTTCGCTGGGCTTTTGCAAACGTCATATTTTTTTATTACATTTTCAGAAAAGTAAAAAAAAATATTATTTGTATAATTTGTTCTAAATCGAAATCCAAATATTAAAAATTGCAGTACTGTTAATTTTGGAGGGCATATGAGTGACTCAAATGCCGTACCTATGTATATATGATGGATAAATTATATACAAATACAGAACGTTTTTTGCTCTCTCTCTCTCTGTCAACTCTCTTAAAAAAAAAACAACTAAAATTGTTCTGATCTTGCTTAATTAAACTTGCAGTATGTTAGCGCCATATAACAGTAACAAAAAATGGAACCAATTTTTTTTTAAATTTCGAAAAAATTGTTGAAATGGCGTCCGTCCTATATATTCTTAATTATTACTCTCAAATGAAACAATAAACATGTATTTTTATTTCCCGCTAAACTAATTTTTCGACGACTTTGTATGGGGAGCCACTTAAAATCGCGAAATATCGTTTAGCTCCCCATATAAAGTGGTTGAAAAAATTGTTTAGCAGGGAATAAAAAACAGACCTAATATATAATGCGGAATGTTATGGTTGTGTGAGTTTCATACAAAGTTCCTTAAGTAATCAAAATTCACGCAACGCAAAATATGAAAATTTAAAAATTGACAGCGCGGAAGATAGAAAGAGACAAATGAAGACCCTGGTGGCAGAAGGTGTTAACTCACTTTTTTCATAAACAATATTTTCCTTCTATCAATATTTCTATGGCATCTGATTTAAAAAAAATACAATTTAATTTTAGTAATTTAAATATCAGAAGTTCACTTTTTTGTTTTCTAAAACAAAATCAGATACCATGGAAACATTAAAAAAAGGAAAATATTGTTTTTTAAAAAAAAGTGAGTTAAGACCTTATTCCACCAGAGGCTTCAAATATACATACTTTGAAGTGTTTTCCTCAACTGATACTTGGGCACCTTTTGATTTAAGTTTAAATTCAAAGGATTGAGATTGGTAGATATGGGTATTCTTAGAAAATAAATATTATTTTGATAAAATTTCAGAATGGATAAACTACTATCAATTAATTTGAAAACACGCCACCCTAAATATTTGCCAAATACACTACACCATTTCCAATTGAAATTTGAAAAAAAAACAATTGAAATTTAAAAATTGTATTTGAAATTTGAAATACATCAATTGAAATATGAAACTTCTATTTGAAATTTGAAATACATCAATTGAAATTTGGAAAACATCAATTGAAATTTCAAATACATCAATTGAAATTTGAAACACATTAATTGAAATTTAAAAGACATCAATTGAAATTTAAAACACATCAATTCAAATATAAATACATCAATTGAAATTTAAAAATCTTTATGTATTAGATTATAATAATACTAAATTAGATTAGATTAATAATTTTTAAATTTCAAGTGACGAATTTTAAATTTCAATTGATGTATTCAAATTTCAATTGATGTGTTTTAAATTTCAGTTGATGTGTTTTAAATTTCAATTCGTGTGTTTTAATTTCAATTGATGTCTTTCAAATTTCAATTTAAGTATTTCAAATTTCAAATAGAATTTTTAAATTTCAAATATAATTTTAAAATTTCGATATTTTTCAAAAATTAAGTTGATATTTTTCAAATTTCAATTGGAAATGGTGAAAAAAAAAAAATTTAAAAACAATTATCGTTCAAAACTGCCACTATACTGTTCTGATGTGGTTTGGAATATTTGAGTGATAGGAGTTTGTTAAGAGGGTTTTCAGATTTTGCTGTAAGTTTTTTTTTTTTTGATTTTTAAAATAAATATGTTCAAAAATCTTAATATCACCAACCGTTAAAGGCCATGTCTTCACACTAATGTACATCATAAAGCAAGACATAAAGAGTGTGCATGTATGTTTCAGATCCCCCCAAATTCTCGTCGAAAGTCACTAGGCTAACGACAGTTTTAATACCGTTTTTTATGCCAGAATTTCGACGTAATACAAATAAAAATTAAAGGAAACTGTTGTGGTCCTTGAAATCGAAACTAATTTATTGCATATCGATGGCTTAATATAAAAAGGGCCTAACTCGATTTTTTGTTACTTGACAGGAGAAGGAATAACCTTAATAAAATCTGTAAAATTTCAGATACAACAAAAAGTTTTAATGCAATTTCCAAACATGTGTTGCCTCTTTTTATTAAAAATTGCATTAAAACTTTTTTTGTATCTAAAATTTTACGGATTTTATTAAGTTTTTTCATTCTCCTGTCAAGTAACAAAAAATCGAGTTAGGCCCTTTTTATATTAAGCTATAATAAGATATAAAGATATAAAGCAATTGTAAAAGTCATAAGTGTCAATAAAATTTAAATTAAAGTCAGTTTTTTCAATTCGCCCATCGCTCATTCTATTTCACATTCTATCCTGTATCAGATTTGCAGCTAGGAGATCGATCAGTTGTATCATCGAAACACCCTGATGTACATTTTGGGGGAACCAATAATGAATGGTATTGAAAACACTAAAGAGGCGTTCACACTGGCAACATTATAAACCTTATATCTTTCATGACATACTTTTCATTATATAATGCAGATATTTTGGACCTGGGCGTTTCGATGACACAGCCGATCAGAACTGAATGTGAAAGAGAGTGAGCGATAGGCGAATTGAAAAAACTGACTTTAAATTTGATTTTATGAGCACTTATGACTTTTAAAATAACTATATGCAACGAATTGCTTTTGATTTAAAGAATACAACAATTTTCATTCATTTTTACTTGCATGACATTCACATTCTGGCAGAAAAAAACTGGCATAAAAAAACTGTATCAAAACTCTCGTTAGTCCAGTGACTTTCAACGGGAATTTGGTGGAATTGAAACACTCATGGCGTATCTTTAGATCAATCTTTAAGCGAACCACACACTTGTCAATTCTGAGCATGAACTTCAGCTATCGTTGATGTTTATTGCCGGTTTACCGCCCTACTTGATACCAAGTAAGAATGTAATCGAAGTTGTTCGCATCACTACCATGTTCACAAAATTTTTTGGTAATATTTTTTCAAATTCATCAGCTAGATAAAAAGTTAGCGATCAAGCTCATGTTCATGAATGACAAGTTTGTGGTTCGCTTTAGGCGTCAAGCAGTTAGTTTTTAGAGTTCATATTTATTACAATTGTTTCCTTTCCAAATTTATTTTATTAAGATGTATTTATACCAGGTGAGTTTATCGCGACAACAAATACAATACAAATAACCAAAAACATAGAGTAATATGTAAAGACAAACTCTCGTCGAAAGTCACTGGGCTAATTGTAGTGTTGATACTCTTTGAATTTATATTAGAATTTGGACGTAATAAAAATAAAAGAAAATTGTTGTGTTCCTTCACATCAACACTCATTTGTAGCACACAGCGATATTTCAAAGGCATAAATGTCAATAAAATACAATTTAAAGTTACTTTTTTCAATTCGCGATAGGCGCATTCAACTTCACATTCTACCCTGTATGCAATTTCCAACTAGGAAGTCGAACAGTCTCAGCCCCCTAACAAAAAATGTATAGAAAAACATATGAATTTAAAATTCAAGTGAATATATGCTGTAAATATATGTTGTCTTTTTTTGTATTTTTCCCAATTTTCCCAGTGAATGAAATTTTCGAATGATCCATAGAGTAATAGCCTTTTTACACTAGGCCACATCTTACATATTCAATCAATTCTCCAAATATATTAACATTTCCACATACAAACTGGACACTTTGTGAGCTCAACATTCTTGAAAAATGTTCTATCTCTTTACGTTTCACCCCACATCATTCGATAATTTTGAGTTATTTCTCTAAGTTTGAGTCCAGCACTAGGACAAAATTTAATTTCTAAAAAAAATTACATAAATTCAAACAACAAAACAAAAGATGTGGTAGGTGGTAGCGCTAGAGCAGCTGATTTAAATGTTTTCTAATCCTTGCCTCAACTGACTGTTTAATTCATACATATATATATTTTTTTTTTACTTCTTTGTGTACTTCTATTTCAATTGTTACCAAATTTGCTTTAAATTTTGCAGTGGTATGACACCAAACAAGTATAAAACAGTTTTTGTCGTTGTCGCAATTACACCACCTAATATAAATACATCGTCGTGAAATGAATGTAGGAAAACAACAATTGCAATAAATATGAAATGTTAAAAAATAAACGTTTGACGTATGTTATTCTCCATTCTTTCGACTCCTGAGCCCCAATAAACAATATTTCCTAAACCATTTTATTTCCGTTTATATTTGATCACAAAAATTTCGCTACAGCGATGGCATATTAATAGTTAAATGAATATTAGAAGATGACATTAGAAAAAGATGATAGGAGAAGATGATATTAGAAGGCGTTGTTAAGTACTTCCACTAGGTGCTGTGTTGTCGTTTTGTAACTCTCATTGACGTTTCTCATAACCATAGACTAATACTTATAGTAGACCTAATAGTTCTCTCGCCAAATTTATGACATTTGGCCTGGTGTGATATTTACGTTCGATGTTGAAAAGAATTGCTTTACTAATACCAGATAGAGGCAATGGTTCAAAATAACAACAACTGCATTTCATTTTGTGTGTTAAAATTATTGTGTAAAATACAACACAAATGTATGCTAACAATAACAGTCAATAAAAAAGTTTAAAACACATTTAAATTTCACAGTTTTTCACCAAAACGACATGAAAAATTAAAGCAAGAAGTTATTGTAATTCCATCTGGTGTATGTCACTGTTCGTCAAACATCTCTCTATCACACCGACCGCATCAAGAAGAGTGTGAAAGGAAACGTGAGATGAGCCAAATATTCTCTCTAGTATGAGATTACTCTATGCTCATAACCTTCACTGACGTTTATTCAACAGTGTGGGACATTTTTTCAATACAACAATAAAATCATTTTCCAAGTTGTGCTATTCGAACAACTAATTTAGTTTTTTCATTTCGTTGTGTTCCCCACTTTCAAATTGAATTGTATTTTGGTTATGTGCTTTTTTGGTGTACTAATATTGTTGGTATTCGTTTGTGTTTACTTGTACAGCATCGGCCCACTAAACAACACAAAATAAATGCCTGTTGATGTTGCCTACAACACCTACTGCTACCACCTGTTCTAAATTCATCTCGCAAGATATGTTTTGTTTGGGATCAAACGTTATAATTATTGCTTTCGGCTCCATCTAGAAAATATCCCATTGAATAAGAAATTTCCCACGGCATGTGCGATATCTGGTTAATTCCTTTATCTATGGTTGCAAGTATGAACCAGGAATGATATTTGTAGTGGATATGGACTTTTTTACCTTTTCAAAACGCCCCCAACTCCTTTTGGTCCAATAAGAATACTTTCGGATTTGACTCACCATATTTTGTTTTAAGGTAGAAGCAGTAGGAATTGCAGTAATTTTGCTTTTATATCAAGGGCCGACCTTGTCAAACTCAGCTGATCGAAATTGCCAAGATTTATTTATTATAATTTTTTGGGTAATAAAACTGAAATATATGTGTGTGCTTTCACTGCATTTACGCCGAAAGATTAAGAAACCGTACGCAGATTAAATACATTTTTGTGCATGTTCTACAAACGTTAATCTTTCAATGTAAATACAGAATTATTTAATTATTTTATAAAAGTCCTCTTAAGTCGAAAAAAGTACTTTCAGAAGAATATAAAATGTCTCCTCGAAAATTATCAAATATCATCACTATTATGAACGCATGTTTAATTTTTTCAACATCTTCCATGCATTCCCCTAAATGTACGCTAGTGTGAAAAGGCTATAACATATAAGAAGTGTGCATGAGTGTTTCAGTTCCACTCAATTCTCATTGAAAGTCAGTGGCAGAGGGTTTCGTTGAAACAGCTTCTCGACCTCCCAGCTGCAAATTTGATACAGGATAGCATTTGAAAGGGAATGAGCGGTAGCTGAATTGAAGAAACTGACTTTAAATTAGATTTTATTGGCACTTATATCTTTTTTAAAATAACTTTATATGCAATAAAATACTTTTGATTTGAAGAACACTACAATTTTCTTTAATTTTTATTTGAATAACGTCCAAATTCTCGCAGAAAAAACTGTCATAAAAAACCGTATCAATACTGTCTTTAGCCCAGTGTCTTTCAGCGGGAATTTGCTAGAACTGAAACAGACATGCGCACTTTTTATATTTTACTCTTTGGTCAGTGGGCTAATGGAAGTTTTGATACAGTTTTATTTATGCCAGAATTTGAATGTAAGACAAATAAAAATAAAACAACATTTCTAAATTCGGTCAAATCAAAACTCATATATTGCATTCAAAATTATTTTAAATGGCAGAAGTGCCAATCAATTTGTTCTATTCTATAAAGTAATTTGTTCTATTCGCCTATCGTCCATTCAACTTCACATTCTATCCTGTATCAAATTTGTAGCAGTGAGTTCGATCAGATTTTTCACCCCCTGGAATGTAGTTAGGTGAAGCAAACTGAAATATAAACATCTTCAAAGGTGTTGAAAGATGTAGAGCTTTCGAAATGTTAAATTCGTATGGTAAGAACTTTACATTTTCGGCCAGTTGATGGAAGATGCATGTGACCTAGTGTTAAAAACATAGTGTAATATATAAAAAGTGTGTATGAGTGTTTCAGTTCCACCAAATTCTCGTCGAACGTCATTGGGCTAATGACAGTTTTGATCATAGAGTAAGATATATAGAGAGTGCATGTGTGTTTCAGTTCCACCACATTCTCGTCGAAAGTCAATGGGCTAATGCAGGGGGATTCTATGGCACAGCTGATCGCAAAGGCACTAGGCCGATGACGGAGAATGAGAGAGCAAAGAAAACAGGAACTAAATACTGTTTATTGATACTAATAACAGCTAAATTATGTTTTATGTTGTTTGCATTGAACGAAATTACGCATTCCCTTTGATTTCTGTTCGTTTTATGTCTAACGAAAGTGTAAAATTGGTAAAATACAGCAGCAAATAAAACTCTATGAAATGGCCTACTACCTCGTCGTCATGGAGACATCGAAAAGAGTAATGGAAACTCTTAAGTATTACTCTATGCTACTACCTCGTCGTCATGAAGAGGCATCGAAGAGAGTAATGGAAACTCTTAAGTATTACTCTATGGCTAATGGCAGTATTGATACAGGTTTCTTATGCCAGTTTTTTTCTGCAAAATATTGGGCGTAATACAAATAAAAAATAAAGCAAATTTTTGTGTTCTTCAAATCGAAACAAAGTTATTTTATTTTAAATGATAAATGCCAATAAAATTCCTGGTTTGGATACAGTTTGTATTTATGCCAGAATTTGGAAGTAAATTGAGGGCATAGAGTAAGATATAAAAAGTGTGCACGTTTATTTCAGTTCCCCCAATTTTTCGTCGAAAGTCACTGGTTTAACGACAGTTTTGATATAGTTTTTTTTTGTGTGAAAATGATAGAAAATTGTGGAGTTCTTCAATTCATTATTAATTTATTGCTTATAAAGTTTTTTTACATGACGTAAGTGCGGATAAAATCATATTTAACGTCAGTTTTTTCAATTTTCCCACCGCTTATTCTCTTTCACACTCTATTCGGTATCATATTTGCTCACACTTCTCGCACTCATAGAGTAATCTCCATAGAGTAATCTCATACTAGAGAGAATATTTGGCTCATCTGACGTTTCCTTTCACACTCTTCTTGATGCGGTCGGTGTGATAGAGAGATGTTTGACGAAAAGTGACATACACCAGGTGGAATTACAATAACTTCTTGCTTTAATTTCGTTTTCATGTCGTTTTGGTGAAAAACTGTGAAATTTAAATGTGGTTTTAACTTTTTTATTGACTGTTATTGTTAGCATACATTTGTATTGTATTTAGCACAATAATTTTAACACATTTTTTTTTCGTTGTTTTGAACCAATGCCTCTATCTGGTATTAGTAAAGCAATTATTTTCAACATCGAACGTAAATATCACACCAGGCCAAATGTCATAAATTTTGTGAGAGAACTATTAGGTTTACTATAAATATTAGTCTATGCTCTCACTGTTTACCCATAGAGAAATGACTTATAGAGAAGCGATTTGACTCAGTAAATTTATGGACGTGTGTTGCATATAGACGTTGCATGTTCGGACGAATTTAATAAGACCAGATAGAGGCAATGGCTCAAATCAACCAACAAGTAAACAGCAACGGCATTTCGTTTCGTGCGTTAAAATTTTTGTGTAAATACACCACAAATATATATTAACAATAAAAGTCCAAAATTTCTTTCACAGTTTTTCATCCAAACGATTTGAATTGAATTGAATTGAATTACATTGAATTGAATTGAATTGAACTGAATTGAATGGAATGGAATTGATTGAATTGAATTGAATTGAAGTGAAGTGAAGTGAAGTGAAGTGAATTGAATTGAATTGAATTGAATTGAATTGAATTGAATTGAATTGAATTGAATTGAATTGAATTGAATTGAATTGAATTGAATTGAATTGAATTGAATTGAATTGAATTGAATTGAATTGAATTGAATTGAATATAATTGAATTGAATTGAATATAATTAAATTGAATTGAATTGAATTGAAGTGAATTGAAAACAACTTAATTGAATTGAATTGAATTGAACTGAACTGAATTCAATTGAATTGAACTGAACTGAATTGAATTCAATTGTATTGAACTGAACTGTATTGAGTTGAAATGAATTGAATTGAATTGAAGTGAATTGAAAATAATTTGATTGAATTGAATTCACATTAAACTGATTTAAATTGGAAAATCAAATTAGAGTTTCAAAGAAATGTTCATGTATGCAAATCTTGTAAAACGTAAAAATTTAATTTATGTACTAATTCAAATTATTTAATTTAATGGTTATTTAAGTTATAAAATCATTTTGAAATTAAAAAAATATACATATATCAAATATAATTCAAGCTATAATTTCGGTTCGTATGAGGCAGTTCATTCCAATTAAGCACGTCAACAAGTCAATAAGCATAAGTCAATTTCAAATCAACTACGTGTAAGTCATACGCTACCATAACTTGGTTAGATTGTGTACTTATATACATATGAAATCATTTATGGTATGATCAAATATGCGTCATTGACAACAACTGTCGGTTTTGTTCATAACGGGAGAGTTTTTGCTATTTGGGTTTTCAGTGTTAAGTTTTTGCCAGCTCACGCGTGATTCGTGATATGTGTCAAAGTCAAATATGTTCAGTTTGCCTTACCATTTCTTCATGAATAGACTTACAAACGAACAATACTTGCAAATCGTTGAGTTTTATCATCAGATTTATCAAATCGACCCACCGAGCAGGCTATTCAAGTGACAGTGGAAAAATTTCGCACCAGTTTCACTATATTGAAAAATCAATCCACCAACTTGTATCCGTAGAATGCGTACCGAGGAAAATATTGCTGCGGTCTCCGCCGGTGTTAATAAAGACCGCGATATTTCCACTCGTTGCCGATCGCAGCAATTGGGTTTGTGTTATTCGACGCAAGGACCTTCTTTAAAAGCCATACAACATAGAACTAGAAAGCCATACAAAATGATCAAATTTTTTTATCCAAAAATTTGTCTTCAGCGACGAGTCTAATTTTCGGCTCAATGGCTACGTCAATAAACTCAATTGCCGAATTTGGTCCGTAGAGCTCAAAGAGAGCAAGAAAGACTATACTGTACAAGAGCTACCAACACACCATGGAAAATACACTGTTTGGTGCGGTTTATTGGACTGCATTATGGACCGTATTTCTTCAATGACGATGATGGCCGCAGCGTTATGGTCAATGGGGCAAGGTACCGTTCGATGATCACGAATATTTTTCAGCCCAAAATGGAAGAATTGAACTTGGTTGAAATGTGGTTTTAACAGGACGGTGCCACGCGATACCATGAACCAATTGAGATTCGAGTTTGGTGAGCAATTAATCTCACGTTGCGGCGCAGTCAATTGGCCGCCTCGTTCGTGTGATTTGACCGCACTAGACTATTTGGGGGTACGTGTAGTCTCTCGTCTATAGGAACAAGCCAACCACGTTTGATGTCTTGGAAGATAATATTACACGCTTCATTGGCGAGATACTTACTTACTCATCGGGTCTCGAACAACCCCGGGGGGTCAGGGACCTTACAAAACGAGTAAGGTTAGTAATTCCAAGTGTATGCAGGGATTCGTCAACCTGATCCCTCCAGCGGAGTCTTGGTCTTCCTTTTTTTCGTCATCCTTTGAGTTTGGTTTCAAACACCCTTCGAACTGGTTCGTCTTCATTCATTCTATCGCGTTATTTTGATCCGCTTAACTATGTCAATGTCGGGATATAGCTCATACAGCTCATGGTTCATGCGTCGCCGATACTCGCCATTGAGCACTATAGGGCAATAAATTTTTCGGTGTATTTTTCTCTTGAAGACTCCTAGAGATGTTTCGTATGCTTTCGATAATACCCAGGATTTTGCACCATAAAGCAAGACAAGTTGTGTGAAAGTCTGGTATAGATGGACTTTTGTTACTCGAGTGAGGGCTTTGTCTCTAAAGTGCTTGCTGAGCCCAAAATAACATATATTCGCAAGCACAATTCTCCGCTTGATCTCAAGGCTGCCGTTGTTGTTTTTATTTACGGCAGATCCGAGGTATACAAATTCGTCCACCACCTCGAAATTATAACGGTTATCAACGTTCACGGTTTGGTCTACAGGCTTGGAGGCCCTGCTCGTTGAAACCATTAATTTTGTCTTGACCTCATTTACTGTCAGATCCAATTTTGCTGACTCCTTCTCAATTCTCGAAAACACCAAAGTAACTTCTCTCATTGTGCGCCCATTGATATCTATATCATCAACATACGAGAGTAGCATGTGACTTTTGCTGCTGATGGTTTTATTCATGTTGACTGCAGATTTTCACATAATGGCCTCAATTAAGATTTTGAAGAGGACAGGGCCCTCTGCCTGAATCCAACCAAAGCAACGGCGACGCCTACACTGTAGGGCTGGGCATTAGCATGGAAGGTGCTCAATAGTCTTCTTCCTTTTTTCTTCATCACCACAAGCATGGCAGTAATCAACCCCGTATATAATCTAGTTGCAAGTGAAGCCTCCAGCATCACCGCGACCCGTTATTACCCCAATGAGGAGCTGCAAGTAAGAAGCGACTTAGTCTTCCCTGAGTCCGCTGCCGGCCATATGTCTCTTGAAATCCTGCAATTCACTGTGACCAGCCAGGCAGCGTTGATCTCGTCCAGAGGCCAGCGATCCATCAAGCCATACAAGTAACAGATCGCGGGATTTGCAGAGGCAATCAATCTCAAATCAGAAGAAGTACATCCTGTTCTAGCAACACAATCTGCTTCCCTGTGACATTGCTATATCACGGAACCCAGCAGAGTTTTAGCTACACTACACTGTTCAAGATCCGCTTGCAATCCCTAAAGAATTGGGATTTACATATGTGCGACCTGATCGCACTGCGACCTGATCGGTTACTATCAACGCAGTTCACGAATTCATCTGATGGATTCAAACACGAGTCCATTATCTCGCTTGGAAGATACTGCAACTCGCACCTACTCTCATCGAAAGCCCGAGTTGAGGTCTCCGAGGATCTCCGCTCCTGTGCCCAATTCCATTTTGGAGCCATCTGTAAAGATCAGATGACCAAAGAGTGAGGAAGGTATTCCTTCTACCCAGTTACTCCTATCTGGCATCATGATCTCCGGGCATTTCCTAAGTCTGCAGTCGGCAGAATGTAGTCAGTGACTTGACTCAAATACTCGTCCGAGTGATTCTCAAAAAACTAGTGGAGAATGTCGGCAAATAGAGTAATGTCGTATAGAGATGCCAACTCTCTCAGTAAATTGATGACAATTTGTGAGTTGCAGATGGGCTGTTAGATGTTGGAAGGTATTGTTTTAATAATACCAAATAGAGGAAATGGCTCAAACCATCCAACAATAAATCAGCAACGGCATTTCATTGTGTGCGTTAACATTTTTGTCAAAATACATGACAAATAAATACTAACGATAAAATATGATAAAATATATAAAAACACGTTTAAATTTCACAGTTTTTCATCTAAACGACATGGAAAATTTAAGTCAACAATTTATGTAATTCCACCTGGTTTAAGTCAATTTATGTCAAATAACTCTCTATCGCACCGACCGCGCACAACGAATAGTGTGAAAGAAAATGTCTGTCGTTTTGATGAAAAACTGTGAAATTTAAACGTCTTTTGGACTTTTTTGTTAAATTTTATTGTTAGTATATATTTGTGGTGTAATTTAAAAAAAATTTTAACGTACAAAACGAAATGCCGTTGCAGATTTATTGTTGTAAGGTTTGAACCATTGCCTCTATCTGGTATTATTAAAGCAATACTTTCCAATATCCAACCGCCCATCTGCAACACACCAAATGTCACCAATTTACTGAGAGAGTTGACGTCTATATACGTGATTACTCTATGGGTATAAATATAGATTTTTATTATGTTCAATATTTTGAAGAAGTTTTTTTTTTAAATTTTAAATATCATGATAAATATCGTGTCTTTAAACGTTTTATTCAAAAACGTTTTTGATGAACTTTTGTGTTTTATTTTATTTTTTTCATCGGTTGAAAATTTTGCTGAAAAGTTTTGTTGAAAGATAAATATTTTTTTTTTGGAATTTATTGATTTCAAAACGAACACTGAAAATTAAATAGATTTTTAAACTTCTGTATTCGTTGTTTTAATGAGGAAAAAAAATAAAAATACTGTATTTTGGTATTAATGTCGGATGCCTAATTTTCAGTTAAAATTTTGGTTTCTCTATTTCGAATGAGATGTTATTTAGAAATAAATTTAGTGGAACCCAAGATGAGGCGAATAATGTTCGAGATCGGGCAATAGATCATAAGCATATTTTTCGAAAACTTACGGCCGGTTTTCATTAAACTAATTCGAACAAAAGAACGTATCGGCCAAAACTAAAACATAATTTAATAGTACAGTCGAACTTCTCTATAACGTAGTCACTGGGGATCGTCGATTTCTACTTTATAGAGAAAATTCGTTATAGAGAAACTACTGATTATTTGATTGTATGTATGTATGCATATGTAAACACTAGCTTTTTATTACATTTAGATGCTATTTCGATACATACAAATTTATATAAACATTGAAACTTATTTAATATGAAAGAACGACGTTATTCTCGTTTGCCTTAAACTTTTAAATTTCTCTTCATCGACAAAATCTTCACATCTATTGAGGAAGGAAAAAATTTCATCCGGGACATTATTTCTTGATTCCATAAATGTTCTTATTGTGTTGAAAGATGAGTGTAGTTGAGAAAATGTTGGTAATTCATTTCCTTCTTCATCAGCGTCAGAGTCATCATTTTCTGAACCTAAATAAAAAAATATATTAGTGGGTATTCTTCATGATTCTTAAGTGCATATGTTGTACTTACTATTAACCCCATACTGATTTGATAGAATGCTTTGCAGAATACCTTCATCGGAAGGGCACTCCATGGTGAATGTTTCGTTGTCAACATTAATGTAATCTTCGATAGTGACATCCTCAATGTTGTTCTCTTCGATGTATGCGGACCACAAATCTGCCAAAGTAATGCTTTCATCTTCAATATCCACTGATAGTTCAATGCCTTCATCAAATCCAGCTTTTTTAAAGCAGTTTGAAATTGTTTCCTTTTTGACATCTGAGCTCCAGGCTTTACTTTAATCTCTGATCCCATCAAGTAAGTTAATTGACATAGGAGTTTCTTTCTCTGAATAGCACAGAACTTTCTTTAGAATTCGCTTTCTATAGTGATGTTTCAGATTCTGTAGTATTCCCTGATCCATTGGTTGTAGGGATGATGTCATATTTGGAGGAAAATAAACAATTTTAAAATTTGTTAGCTTCGATTGTGCTGATTTTGGATGTGCCGCACAATTGTCAATAAAATGTAAAATCTTCCTTTTTTGAGTCGCAAATTTTTTGTCCAACTTTAGAAGCCACTTCTCATATAATTCACTAGTCATCCAAGATTTTGAGTTATTCTCGTAATCCACTTCTAGATATTGTAATCCTTTAAAACAACGAGGATTTTTTGATTTTCCTATGACAAGCAGCCTAAGTTTTTCAGTTCCACTCCAGTTTGAACCTACCATGACAGTTATTCTTTCCTTGCTTTTTTTGCCACCAACACATTTTTCATTTCGAAAGGCTGTGTTCTGGATGGCAAACATTTAAAAAACAATCCTGTTTCGTCATTCTTATCATATTCTTGAATAAGGGAAGGTAAAATATTTTGAATCCAATCATCCCGAGTTTGGATGTCAATCTATCCGCTTTCACCACAAACAATTTTTCCAACAATGTTATGTCTGCGTTTAAATTTATCAAGCCAACCAGCACTAGCAACAAAATCGGAATGTCCCAATGATTCTGCAAACTCCACAGCTTTTTCTCTGATTAACGGTCCGGAAAGTGGAATGTTCTTATGCCTTGCAACGATGATCCACTTAATCATAGCTTCATTAACATCAGGATACTCACAGGATCTAGCTTTCTTAAATTTCGTAAGTATACCAGAAGAGCTAGATTCTTGAATCTTATCTTTATTCTTCAAAATTGTTGACAAAGTAGTTGGAGAAATTCCAAACTCTTCAGCAATATCCTTCTTTGTTTTATTTCCTTGTGATATTGCAGAAATTATAAGATACTTTTTTTCAAAAGATAGACTTTTGCGCTTAGACATCTTAATTTCAAAACAACCTTGCAGCACAAAACTTATTACAAACTAAGATTTTCTTACTCACTTTCGTTTGTTTTTTTTTCCTTGAAATAGGCACACAAAATGTAACGTATTTTACCGCAATATTTGTGTGTGCATAAATTCATTGGAATTTTGCGACTGATAAAAAAATTCGCTATAGGGAGGTTTATTTGGTACATAAAACACCAGCTGTATTGTTAAATAAACTTCGTTACAGAGAAAACTACGTAATAGAGAAATTCGTTATAGACAGGTAAAAATGTGTGAAAAACATTATGAAAATGTAGTGTTTTTGAAAAAAATTCGTTATGGAGAGAAATTCGCTACAAAGAAGTTCGTTATAGAGAAGTTCGACTGTACATCATGTGTCAAATGAGGTAATTCTTGTACAAATTGGCACAGGTGAAGATTCAAACTCATTTAAAGTTTATCATTCGCATTGTTTGCGATTTGATTCTGGCCGACTCGTTCGTTCATTCGAATCGGTGTTATGAGAGCAGATCGTTATTTCCCCAAATTGTATTGTCGTCAATAATAAAAACTTTGCTTTCTTCTAACATTTCAGATCCAGTGACGTTGGGTATTCTATGGTCGATCTTGACCTATAACCTATTAAACAACTTCTAGCCTATTCAACTTTGTAACCGCTCAACTAGTGTTTTGTGAATATAATTTTTAATTGTTATTGTTTAAAATAAATGACAGTTCAATGTCACATTATACCCAACAAAAAAAATATTCAAAAGTTTTAAATAAAAATTCAATATTAACACTTTCGTAACAAATTTTAATTAAATTGCATTTCGCGAATCGAATGTGTAACAGAACATTTTATCATCAATTTACCTCAAAAAAAATCTCAACTGTTTAATAAACTACAAACACGAAACGAAAAAAATATAAGAATTTATGAAGACTATAAAAAAGATAAGTAACCAAAAACAACAAACACAAACAAAATTTTAAAAAACTAAAAAAATAATTACATAAACTAAAGTGGTGAAACAGAGCAAACAACACACAAGTTTCATACAAAATACGAAAAATCATTCCCAGCAGCAGCCTTCTACTACGGAGAATATATACGATACGAATACGTGCCAAAAACTCATAAACAACAAATAGTGGAGATAAAATCATTGTTTGTTGTCACAAAGAACAAAAGGAATTCCCATTTTTGCAACAATGTAGTGGAGGATCCAAATAACGGCGGCAACAGTCACATCAGTAACAACAGCAACAGCGGCAACACAACAGCAGTGACAGCATCAAGCGGCCAGCAACCACCAACCATTACCACCAACAACACAAACAATTTACGGCGCATGCGTAACGCGATATAGCGCAACATTTCAACTAAAGCGCGACTTCCACTTAAACAAACACTCTCACACATATTATGACCACTGACTGACTGCAACAAGGAAACTTATTAAAGTCAAAAGGAATTACTTTCAATTCGTGCAAAACGTACATGCCAGTCAGCCAGACTACCCAGGTACGCGTACCATACCCAGCACCATCGATGACATCCGTGCGCACACAGTATAACCAGCAAGTGCCAATCAATAATTGATAGCTCACGTGCTACACAGCTAACAAAAGGTTCCAACCACTATCCTCTTCTCACACCTACTACCACTTCCAAAAAGTATTATAATAAAAAGAAAGACCAAAAGTTGTTGCTCCAGTTCCCAGCAACATGGCAGTGCAAACAGCTGCTGCCTCCAACTCAGATGTTGCACAAGTGAACAATTATGATGATGACGTTTTTGGCTGCACAGATAGTGAAATGTTTGTCGTGCCATATTATAATAATAAGAAACGCATCAAAAAATCTACACAGAATGCAAGAAAGAGAAGAAACGTGTTTACTTCTTCTCCGACAATATTACTATTCAAAATTTTTGCAGTAATATTTATAATTTATGTAGCATTAGCAACATATGCTGTGGCGGGAGAAACTCGGAGTACCACCTATGCAACGCCTCTCACTACTCTCATAGCCCCTCCCGGTTCTCCTTATCACTACCATGAATGTGGCAGCATAGATATACGCCATCGTTGTGAATACTTTTCCCAATTGGATAATTGCACCGTCGTTACGGGATATTTAATTATACTGCTTTTCTCTAACGGCCAGCCCTGCGATTACAGCAAATATCGTTTTCCGCACTTACGAGAAGTCACCGACTTTATGCTGATACACGATAATGATGATGTAACTTCGCTCAGAAATGTTTTTCCTAATCTAACTGTGATACGTGGCCGACGATTGTTTCTCAATTACGCTGTGGGCATATCCGATACGAGTGAATTGACCGCGGTAAGTGATTTGAAAATATGTTTGTACTATTTAGTGACACTCCGGGTTATAAGCCCGTACTAAGATCAATATTTTTGCTAGATCAAACTTTTGCTAAACTCCATACAAAACCAAAAAAAAATGCCTGAAATATCGACGAAATATTTCCCCCCGTGTAGTAACTTCATATGAAATATTAGCAACATGTATCGAGCAACATATTAATGTTGCTAAGAAAAATGCAACGACCAATCAAATCGTAGGAAGAAATAATGATCAATGTTGTCAACTGCCGTTCAATTTACAAAAAAAAACCAATGAGTGTTCGAACTCACGTGCGATGTGTTAACAACTTTTTGTTACACGGTGACTGTTCGATTTCTAGGAACACCTTAGTAAATGTTCCATTGGGAAACAGCATTCAATCATATCATATCATCAAGCGCAAGCACATGTGTCATTATTTTCTTGCTTAATACTTTTTGTTTTATTCCCACAAAAACCAAAGAGAATGCTAAGTACATACATTGTGTTATGTTGCTTACGAGTAGCAAGACTTCGTCTTTTAAGACAACTATTCGCTGCCGCTACATCAATACCATCATACTTATTTTCAGGCACAGACTATTGTTGTACAACAACCACATATTTTTTTTTCAAAGCTAATGCTGCATAGGTTCGACGTAGATAACGCTGTGTGCTAACTAGGGATGCTAAACGGGATTGATTTTAAAAAATCCCGGGTTTCGGGATTTTCGAAATCCCGATCCCGAAATCCCGGGATTTTCGGGATCCCGGGATTTTTCGGGATCTCGGGATTTTCCGGGATTTCGGGATTCTATTTTGAAATTTTTTTTGGGAACGGTCTATTTTACGGCTTCCACTCCAAAAATCAACCACAAGCGGGGTAGAATACGTTATTCTAAGCAAAAAAAGTAAAATAACAAAATCGGGGCAAGTGCATAGTTTCGGAGATATGGGCCCCGAAATTTCGAATATGTGAGAGGGCTATGGCGTTAACGTACCGTGTAAATCCATCGATATCAGCTTTTTACATAAAACATTTCAAAATAAACTAATAAAATTATGTAGCACTTTTTGATAAGTCGCTTAGTTATCGGATGTTGACATTTAGAAAAATTATCGATTTTTTTTACTTTTCTCAAACAAAAACAAAAATTATTTTTTTTCCAATTTTTTTTTTTTTTAACAAAAATTATTTTAAAAATTTTTTGAAATTTTTGTTTGAGAAACCTAAACATCCGATAACTCGATAACTAAGCGACTTATCGAAAAATGCTACATTATTTTTTGAGTTTGTTTCGACTTGTTTTATAGAAAGTATCCGAAATGTCGGGGACCATAACACCGAAACTATGCATTTGGCCCGATTTTGTTATTTTACTTTCTTAACATGTTCTACCCGACGCAATAAATTTAGTAATTTTTGGAGAGTAAGCCGTATAATAGACTCTTCCAAAAAAATAACACCATACTGAAGTTTTGTCGAACTTTGTTTTTAGTTTTATGTTTTTCAAAATTAATAATAATCCCGAAAAATCCCGGGATTTACTTCTTACAATCCCGGGATTCGGGATTCATCAATCCCGAAAAATCCCGGGATTTCGGGATTCGGGATTTCCCGTTTGGCATCCCTAGTGCTAACGCTGTTTGCTAACGCTGTTTGCTAACGCTGTGTGTTGTTTGCATGTGTTGACTTCGTTAGATTATATGCTACCCGTGCCTATAGATGTTAACATATCAAAAAGATTTCCAGTACAAAAAAAAAACTTAAATCCAGAAAATAATTTACAGGTATAGTACCGTATACAGTTCTTGCGCAATTTTCGTAAAAAATTTTGTCATTTATCTCTAAGCGGAAAATTTTGTTGAGGAAACTTACCTCATATCTTTGATTCACCTTGTAAATATTTCATTTAGAATTCCTCTACGAACTCTATTTTATTTTTAAACCATGTGGTGTTACTTTGGTTGTTAAAATGATAAAAATTTGAAAATTCCGGTTCCAAAAAATTATCCAAGTATCAAACAATTGTTTTTGTAAGAAATAACTTTGACCTAACAACCCTGTAATTGATTTAGTCTACGAAATTTTCGCAAAGAGCTGAGTACCAAGCAAATGAAAAGTAAGCAACATTTTCGTTATTTTTTATACACATATTTTTTATGACAGCGAAAACTTCATAAAAACTGAATACAGGCTTATTTATGGAAATAATTATACATATGGTACCGTAGTTTTATGGGATTTTTTTTATAAGAATCTATATACAATGTCATAGTACATATTTGAACTTGTGTAAAAAAGAAAAAGATAGATGATAACTTTCGCTAAATATATGTATGTGTAAAATAATCACATTGTATTTAAATTAAATATATATTATTTTATATAAAGTTTTCCACGATCTTCAATTGAAATTCTTCTTATTCTTTAAACGAGCTTAAGATCTTTTGTTTGTTTTGCTTATTTATCTCCAATATTTCGTCCCCACATTGGGCGACTTCTTCATGGAACAAATATTAGCGGCATTCATGCAAACGTGAAAGCCGAGAACTTTTGCTCAGCGCAAGTTTCCCTCGCACCGTTGCATGAGGTACCAGGTAAAGTTGCTCAGCGTAGTTGTGCTTAAAACCATATCAGCTGACCAAGATGGATACATAAGGTGGTAGCAGTAGCAATTGCATGTATTATGTATGTGTACTTTTTCTACTGTTCTAGTGCTATCACCGTATTTATCCATCCTAGTCAGATGACAACGAAATGTCAAAAGTTTACACGTTTCTCCATCCCACGTTTGCGAAGCAAATTTGCCTCGAAAACTTTCCACTTTTGAGCAAGTCGCTTTGTATGGGAAATTTTGTTTCTTTTGTCGTTTGCTGAGCAAGTTTACGATGTTTTCGAGTTTACGAGGTTCTTTCGAGCTTTCATGAAGACCGCTATTATGTTTTAATAATTAACAATTCAAAAAACTCAATATCACAAATTTTTCCTTTCAAAAAAGAGCGGGAAATAAAAAATTTTCTTTGTCAATATGAAAAAATATCTCATAAAACATAAGTAAAAATACACTTGAAGACAAAAATTAATTAACAAAATTATAAAATATTAACTTAAATATTGAAAATATCTATCTTATTTAACATTAATGTAAATATCCTAATTCCTATTAACTAAATGTCTGTAATTCTGAGCAATATTCTCTATTTCTGCTTTATAGTTAATCCTTTGTGTTAATAGAAACTTCATGATTTGTAACATTTCTAATTTATATCTGCGTTTGTAATTGTTTTCTGTGTTCAAAATTGATGTATTGTCAAAATCAGGACAATGATTCAAATTACTGCCATGTAATGATAATGCTGTTTTTGTGTAGAAGTGGTTTTATTGTATTTCTGTTCAGAATTTGTGTCCTGCAATTCTAGTCTTTAGTTTATTTTTTGTTGTACCTACGTATACCATATTGCAATTTACATTATCCTTACCCTTACATGGTAACTTATAAACTAAATTTGACCTTTCAAATTTATCTATTCTATCCTTTGTTCTGCTGAATAATGAATACATTAGATACATTAGTAATAAGAAATGATAATAATCTGAAAATGGATTGGTATCAGAAGCCCACAGCATCTGGAAGGATTATTAACTATTATTCTCAACATCCAAAGAGGATCATAATCAATTCTGCTAGAAATCTTATTGAGAGAGTTTTGAATATTAGCGATATAGATTTTCACGGAATTAATATTGATAGGATTAAAAATATTCTGAATGACAATAGTTACCCAATGCAACTTATCTGTAAATTAATAAGACAGTATACACCCGGAAAAACATGAATACGAGAACAGTTACTGAACCTAAAACTTATAAAGCTCTAACTTATGTACCTCTTATATCTGAAAGATTAGAAGAATCTAAAATTTTTGATGACAAGAAATATTCAGTGGCACACAGAACATATAATACTTTACGTTCATTATTCAGTAGAACAAAGGATAGAATAGATAAATTTGAAAGGTCCAATTTAGTTTATAAGATACCATGTAAGGGTAAGGATAATGTAAATTGCAATATGGTATACGTAGGTACAACAAAAAATAGACTAAAGACTAGAATTGCAGGACACAAATCCGATCAGATATACAATAAAACCACTTCTACACAAAAAACCGCATTATCATTACACGGCAGTAATTTGAATCATTGTCCTGATTTTGAAAATACATCAATTTTGAACACAGAAAACAATTACAAACGCAGATATACATTAGGATTAACACAAAGGATTAACTATATAACAGACATAGCGAATATTGCTCAGAATTACAGACATTTAGTTAATAGGAATTTGGGATATTTACATTAATGTTAAATAAGATAGATATTTTCAATATTTAAGTTAATATTTTATAATTTTGTTAATTTATTTTTGTCTTTCAGTGTATTTTTACTTATGTTTTATGAGATATTTTTTCATATTGACAAAGAAAATTTTTTATTTCCCGCTCTTTTTTGAAAGGAAAAATTTGTGATATTGAGTTTTTTGAATTGTTTTTGAATTGTTAATTATTAAAACATAATATTTGTTCCCTGAAGAAGTCGCCCAATGTGGAGACGAAATATTGGAGATAAATAAGCAAAACAAATAAAAGATCTTAAGCTCGTTTAAAGAATAAGAAGTATATATGTATTATTTTTTTAGTATAGATTTTTTAGTATATAAATTTTAGTATATAAAAATTAAACCTTTTATTCAAATTTAGTTGTATTAGATCCTCGTTATTTTTAAAGTTGTAATTTCCTTTAAGGCTAAGAGATGATGTTTTCTCTGGTTAGTGAAAAAAATGTAAATGCCGCGGGTGTTATTCGAAGTCACATTCGCTGGACGATCGTTTCGATGTTTGTGAAGCATCATCTTCAGCAGCGTCTAGCCCGTTAAGCCACTGCGGTGTGTATTCACACTAGTCACCAACCTTTTATTATTCAAACTCGTTTTAATTTTGTTATTTAAAATTTGAACTCTGTACCATATAATTATTTCATTTGAAAACAGTGATATTAAAATTATTAATTAAAAATAACGGTAAATCTTTAAAAGATATATGGTTGCAAAACAAGTAGTTTAATATACATTCGATGCAGCGTTGTAAAAAAGTCGTTGTCATCTGGGAATGAATCCCCATATTTAGGGCATTGAATGCTTTTTTCTATTTTTCATACCTGTAGTCATCACTGATATGTTGATGGCCCATTTCTCAGCGAAACAAATTCATGTTGCTCAATATTTTTCACACGACCGAACGTAGTACTCGGTTTATGCACTGAAAATCGATCGAACCAAAATTGAGTTCGATTTGGTAACTCAATCGAAATTTTTTTGTAAAATTGTACTATGTAACAACAAAAATGTGAGGCACTATATGTTTTAATACAAAAGTTATAAACATTTAAATTCCAAGAAATTTTTATTTTTTTATACTCCATTCATGTATCCAGCGAAATGTGATTTAGTGATCCTGCTGAAATCTCAATGGAACTCACAAAATTATCCAAATTCCGCTGGAATGAGCCAAAATATTGTTACGAATTTCCTTATTCGTCCTTTTTGCGTTGTTTTATTCCCAATAATAAAACAAGGTTCGTTTTAAATTACGATAATTACAACGGTTTAACTTCCTTTTATTTTACTTATATAGTACAACAGTTTACTTTATTTATGACACTTTATCAAGTCTTGTCTTTTACTGTTAATTCGCGTTGCTTACTTTACGGGGTTTAATCACAAACTGAACTCTCCATTCCAAAGAACTCCGCTATTTATACCCACTCACCATACTCAAATGAAGGTAGATCTAGCGAATTCAAGAACCTTCTAGACATTGTTGTCGTTGCTTATCTTTGTAGAACAATCTCGAATGGCGGAGAGTTATATTTACTGAGGTGAATTCATGCTACTGGTTTAGCGAGCTGGTACGTTGTTACAATGCATACTTTCAGGCGCAGCACTAACCGCCTGTTATTTACATACTGTTAGTAGAGTCATTAACAGCACGCAAAAGCTTTTACTTATTCGTAACAATATATTAAAATCAACGCTGCTTTACTACAATTTTATACATCTCTGCAGTAAAAAAATGTTAACAAATCAAAGAATAACATCAACACGTGTTTCCAAATTTACCTTAATGCATATCAACCCATAAGTCTTTGCAGTTTTTGAATTATGTATAAAATATAATAATAGTTTTGCAACGAATTGTTTATTTTTTTATGCTTCAATTTTTTATTTTAATATGATTAGTGTGCGCAGCTCTTGTACATAAGAACTTGGGATCGATCCCTGCCACCTTACATTTATTTCGATTACGGTATCCTCGTTTAGTAACGGCGACACTGTCGAGTAATTATCAACAAAATGCTTCTAAAAAAACCCGTTAAGAACCGATAGTTTGGGTTCGACTCCTGCTGTGACCACCTTCAGTTTCTTTCGACGGCGGTCACCGCTCTTAGTGACGGCGTCACTATCAAGTATTTAGCCATGAAAAAGCTTCTCAAAATACCATTGGGAACCGGTGTAAAACTGTGGATCCCAATCGGTGAGCGTAAAACTAGAAAATGCTCAGCTCAGTGTTTGTGAGCCCAATCCATTCATGGCACGTAATGGGAAACCATTTTTTTAATTGTTATCAGTCAGTATGTAACAAAAAAATGTTAGCATTAAGGTTTGTACTAATGTCGTTTGCACGCAAAACAAGGATCAACATATTTTGTTTCGTTGCAAAATTGACCAGCATCATATCATTGTTGACGGCTATATATTTCTCTGTTTTTACGTTTTTTACACTACAAATCTCGTTTTTTGCGATTTGGCGCATCCGTTTCGAGCCCGTAAAAACAATAAAAATGCGAAATTGCGATTTGATTCGAGTTCGTAGGAAAATGCAAATGCGAATTACTGAAATTATGATTTGGTGGATCCCTGTTGAATCCGTTACTGGTCCAGGAAAACATGTGTCTAAGTCAAGTTGTGTTTAGTTTGATTCACTTACGAGTTTGGTTTACTTAGATGGTTGCAATTTCAAATTTGCTTTCCAAAGTTGCATTTCCATTTTTATGTTTTTGGGGGCTAGTAACGGATTCGAAACGGATCAGCCAAATCGCAATTTCTCTGATTCACTTTTTTATGTATTTACGGACTCGTAACGGGTTCTTCAAATCGAAATTACACTGATTCACTATTTTATGTCTTTACCGACTCAAAACGGTTTTGAAACGACTCCCCCAAATCGCAATTTCACTGTTTCGCGTTTTATGTTTTTACGGACTAGTAACGGGTTCGAAACGTATCCGATAAATCGCCTTTTCACTGATTCACTTGTCTATGTTTTTACGGACTCATAACGGGATTGGCTAAGTCGCAAGTTCACTGAATCTGTTTTTTATGTTTTACGGACTCGAAACGAACCGCCAAATAGCAATTTCACTGAATCACATTTTATGTTTTTACGGAATCGTAACGTGTTCGAAACGGATTTGCAAAATCGCAATTTCGCTGATTCACTTTTCTACGTTCTTACGGACTCGTAATGGGTTCGAGAACTCACATTTCGCTTTTTATGATTTTACGGACCCGTAACGGGGTCGAAACGGATACGCATCCGTTTTTGTGCACATTAGAGGAGTATGTGAATTTCTACGCGAAAGGGTCGAAATGAATCATCAGGTAGGCTACGGGATCACTCTACGGAACTACAGTTGTAGCTTTCTCGTAAACTATCTGATCTGATAGTGTGTATCAGGCGGTAAAATTTTGGTATTATAGAAGTGAACGACTGGCTGAGAGATAATAGTCCAGCAGTTATTGGATCCAAATATGTACATGTTTGCAAGCACTGTTTTCATGAATTAAAGATCTGCTGCTTTTTTGTTTCTTTGTTGTCTGTCTCGTATTTGTTTTTAGCTGTTTTCAACAAAAAATGCCACATTCGGGTCTCAAAAATATATATTATAACCTATTAATCCTTGTGCCCCAAACATGTTACATTGAATAGCAAACACAATGTGTTTGGGCACAAGTATATTATATTTACGACAAGTTACAAACACGTCGCATCGTTTTGCATCTAAACAACAAAAAATACAGATTTTTCAGTGTGTATGTGATAAGTGTTGACTTGTATTTCGATGGTCTTCTCCAGGATTTGGCGTAGCGTGAAAATCTGGTCAGTTGTCGATTTTCCAGGGCTAAAGCCACACTGATATGGTCCAATCAGGTCGGCGATAATTGGCTTTAGTCTTTCGCACCTTATATGCTATTGATAAAAGGCTTATTTCACGGTAGTTGGCACAGAGACTCGGGTCACCTTTTTTAAATATGGGATATAGTACACTGAGACTCCAATCGCCGGGAATGCATTCATCTAACTAAATTTTGCTAATGAGCTGATGCATTCACCTTATCAGCTCATCGCCGCCAACCTTAAACAGCTCCGCCAGTAATCCATCGCTTCCTGCTGCTTCGTTGTTCTTAAGCCGGGCAATAGCTGTTCTGACATCGTCTTGGTTATATGGAAGGTGATCGACGTTGTCGTCCATATTGTGACGATTGTTGTCCAATCGTCATTGGATATCTCAGGTACCAGTAGCGCAGAGAAATGATCTCTCCACATTCCCAACATGCCCTGCACATCCGTGATAAGATTTCAGTCCTTGTCTTTACAGAACGGGGCCCTGAACCATGTCCATTTGTTGCGTTTTTGACTTTTTGGTAGAATTTTCGGGCTTCGTTCTGTATGTCGCAATTTTCTCACTCTCGCGCTTTCTTCACTGCCGTTTTACAATGCGACACTTTTTATCGGTTTATCTTTTACTTTTATCTTTTTACGGTTTACGGTAACTACTGTTGTTGCGGCAGTTTTTATAGAGTCAAAAATGGGTTTCCACTGCGCTTCAGGATCGTCATCGGGAGGGGGGGGGGGGGTTCCTTGCAAAAAGTTGCGAGAGCTTCCTTGAGTAGACTGTGGCTACCTCTGGTAATTGCAGCTTTCCGATGTCTAGCTTTCTCTGCGTACAGTTTCGTACAATTTTCGTTCTACTTCTACGATGTTAGCTCCTCTGATCTCTCGTACGTCCATTACGTGATCAATTTGGCTCTTAGTTCTTTGATCAGGGAGTACCCAAGTAGCCTTGTGGATGGATGCCTTTATGCTCGAATCTTGTACCACTAATGGCCATGTTTTTTGCCGCGGCAAAGTCAATCAGTCTCATACCGTTGTCGGAACTGTCAGCATGTAGGCTGAAATTGCCAATAGTTGGATGAAACACATTCTCCCTGCCTACTTTAGCATTAAAATCTCCTAGTACAATCTTAATGGAAATGACCAGGGTAGCGGTCATACGATTCTTCTAGGAGCTCATAGAATATGTCGTTGGTATCATCATCTTTTTCTTCTGTCGGGGCATGCACACAAATTAGGGAAATATAAAAATATTTCGCTTTTATGCGGATTGTGGCTACACGTTTACTCACAGGATTGAACCTAGAGACTAAATGTCGCAGTCTTTTGCCAACTACAAATTCGCAACCAAATTCATGTTCTTTCTCATGGCAACTATAGTATATGTTGCAGTTCTTTTTTCTTGTCCATCGCATTTCCTAGATAGCGGTAATGTCAGCCTTATAACTTTCGAGGACATCTGCCAATTGGATACTTGCACCGGATCTATATAGAGTTCTTACATTCCAAGTGCATATCAGTAAATCGTGGTCCTTATACCGTTTTGCGGGGGTCGTCAACAAATAGGGGTTGTTTATGTCTTCTTTTTCGTTATTGTATATTCACTGCCATTATGAACGGTGGCGGGAGGCAAACCCAGTCCACCGAGTTTTTGCATTTTACCTATTGCCAGGATATTTGATTGCAGCAGCCCATTATCAGACGTTGACCAGGATGCAATATGTCGAACCTGGATTTTCTTCCTTTGGTTTCTATCCGCCGTTGGTCAATATGTATGGCTCATCCGCCGTCTAAGGACAAAATAATATGCCGGATAGTTTGATGAGCTTCAGTGACATCAGTCTCCTACTAAACCTGAGACATATCAGTGATCGCATAACCAATCAGGATGATTTTTTGTTTCACCTTCTCACACTAGCTAGCTAACGGAGGTTTCCGAAAAATCAATTGCCCTGGAAATACTGCGTGGAAGGAGTGATCTGCTGGGACTGCCCAATAAAGGAATCATATCTGGCCAGTCCTAAGCGAATGGCTATCAAAAACTTTCCACCTCCACGAACAGTCCCATGTCTCAAAGCAATGCGGCTGCTGTACGGAAATCATATCCTGTTATTGTAACCACAACAATGCGCTCATGCGGCTGCCGTGCGGAAATCGTGTAGCGGCGAATATCAAAATACTTTCCGATCTGAGTGCGACACGATTTCACTACTGCTTTTGCATTGGTTTAGAGCGTACCTTAATCGCATAGTCCGAGCCGAGAATGAAATGTATAGCAGAAGATCTGGCAGGTCTCAAAAAATTAATATTGTCTATACGATCAGGGTTGTATTTCAGTTGTTATGTATGTTTCAGTGTTTCAGTTTATGTATGCTGGTCTAGCAGTGACAAACATATTCACCCAGAGGAAAAACAACTTAAAATCAATAAAAACCATATTGAATCAATAAGAAACATTAACGAAAGTCTAGTAATGTTAAAATTTCGTATTTTAATATGGAACAATATTAATTTAAAGTTGATAATTTTAATATGGAACAATATAGAAATAATGTTTTTCGGTATTGAATTAATATTGAATTCTTATAGAAACAATGTGGAAACGTTATTGAAATTACATTTTTCATTTTACAAATAACATTGAAACAATGTTGATTTAAGAATGAAGGAATGTAAATTTAAGATTAAAACAATTTGAAAATAAGGTTGCTCAACTTTGATTTAATATTGAAACGTTATGAAATTTGAAATGTACGCTATTGATACCAGGCCAAAATAGTTTAGAATTCATGCAACCGTTTATACAGATTTATGAGAAATTTTATTATTGTACTTTTTATTTATATATTGACTCAAGGTAGTAGGTTTTGGAAATTGCATGTGGCATTTGAAACCCTCATACATTTTAAATTAGATATTATTAATGACATTACTTAGAGATGCTAAATTTGGTGATTTATGGTCAAAGGTAGTATGAATATTATAGAATTACTGCTGGATAAAATTCCATGTGAAGACAGATGCTAGCGGATACTTCAAATCAAGAACATGAAATATTTTGAAGCAAGTATCTAAGCTTTCAAGAAAAGATTGAAATTTATATAAATTTTTGTCGAAGTATATATAAAACCCTTTTAGATCTCCATCAGAATGCCCCTCTACTAGCAGAAAAGGTTGTACGGTTAGTCCAGAGGAATAATAGTTTGCAACAAGTTCTTCAATTTTGTTCTCGTAATCGTTAATGCATAATAAACGTACTGCGAAACTTTCCTATGCATCTGCAATCGCAGCTTTTGTGCAGCATTTTCCGGAAGAGTTTTTGAATCTTGTTGAACATGGAAGAACTCTGTGAAGTAGAGTTGCAATTATAAAATCTTGAGCATCTGAAAAATTAATTAAACGGCAAAGTATATGTTTGTAACCCCTTTTTTGAAAAATTATTACCTATAGTTTGCGTGGTCTTAGCAATCCGGAAATGTTCCTTGTAATAGTCGTTGGGCAGTTCAGTTTCAAAGAACATCTGAATTTTTTCCTTAAAGTTGCCCCATTTAGAATACAGCATGTGCTCTGTACTTGGATATAACTCGTTGAAGTCTTGATTTATCTAATATTAAAATCGATTTCAGCAAAATCTTAAAAAAATTAACTTAGCAAGTCTGGGCATCTGGCATCAGTATATATAGGCCAAGGCTTTAACAATTCAATGTTGCTTAGCGTCTTCAGTTCTTTTTCTTTCAGTCGTATGCGGAATGTTCTCTACCACTTCTCGCTTACTTCATTCCAATTCGTCGTATCTCGACTAATGCTTTAAACTGCTTTTACAGACGACAGTGTTATACGAAATCGATGTTTCGTGATCTGCCAATTCCTTTTCTACAACATTCACTATGTCTCCACTTTCTTTGTATAATACACCATCCACTAACTTTAATCAAAATTTCACAAAGTAATAAAAAGTGAATCAGCTGATAGGCCTAATAAAGAGAGATAATATGGCATGCATATTGATTTAAAGTGCCGCCATATAGATTTTAAAATGTTTCTTATTAATTCAATATGTTGCAACTTAAATTGCAACATAACTAAGAAATTCATGAATAAAAAAATTTTAAAATAATCACTCCTACCCTGTAAGTCGTCGACGTCTGAAAGCCGTGGTCACCTGCTAACGACGGCGTTGTCACATTAATGCAAAATCGGTACCAGTTAAGACGTCGCGGCCAGTGACGCCTACGTATCGATAATTTACTACTAAAAAGTGTAATCCCTAACGTGTAAAGAAAATTTTCTTCAATTTGTTTGCTAGCATGTATTTTTTTCTCGATCTAAGTTCAAGTTCGAGTGATGAAGAACAGAATAAATTCCTTCTTCGTATACCAATAAAAATTATAAGGAAAATGTCAGATATATTTAACGTACCAGATATCAAGTAAATTTTGCCATGCCATTCATCAAATATGTCATTTATCTACAGGTTTCAAAACCATTTTCGCAACAAAAAGTAGCATTTAAATGCTTGATACTCTTGCGCCGAAAATGAAGAAAAATATTCGTTCAACATACTTATGTGTCCGCAAGGCTTGGGGTTTTCCTCCAGTGCTTTTATTAAATTTTCGAACTGTGTTGCATTTGTAATTCTTATTTTTTTCACCCATTTTATCTTTTATATTTCACTTTTCACCAATTTACAAATCAATCAAAACACAACTGTTTGCATCAAGGCGTAGCAAGTCGTGTAGAAAAAGCGCAACGACCCGAAATAAGTCGAGTCGACTCAACATGGTTGTAAAAACGCCATTGCGGGTACCAAGTACTCGTCGTCTGCTGTCGACACGACTTCAGAGGTGCCAAAATTAACACGGCGACACAAGACGTCGACGTTAGCTGTCGACGACGACTTACAGGGTAGGGGTGAATATATTTCAACTTTAAATCAATGTTGCTTCAATATATCCCACGAAATAAATTGAAACAACATTAATTCAAAGTTGAAAATTATTGAGTTAATGTATTTCAATATAATTTTTCTGTTATATTGAAAATTATTGAATTAATGTGGTGCGTTCTTATTTTTAAGTTGCAGCTTTTCCCTGAGTGTTAGCTTAAGAATCTCTTCAATTAGAAGATAATACTGTCTAGGATATTAGGACGTGGTCTGTGGGTAATAGTTTTATTCATAAGAGTTTTGCATCTACTGTCTAAATAACATATGAACATATCTGTTTTAGCCAAATGCAACACTGGCAGTCATGATTGTTGTTAGTAAAATCGACAGTTGTTCGTCAACTGTCATTAGTATGTATTTGTTAGATTTTTATGCACTCGTTGGGCACTGTTTAGTAGAAGTGTTATACATCAAAAATCATTAGACAGATGACAGACGGTGGCTAAATTTTCGTTATGTATATTTATTATGATTAAATTATGTTGAATTTAATCTTCTGATGTAATTGCAATTATTATTTCAGATAGAATTTCCTTCGCTAATAGCGTTACAGCGTGGACATGTCTTTATTGCACACAATAAAATGGCCTGCTATTTAGATACGGTAAGTTATAGTTTTAATTTAAATTATTACAATAAAGTTTTACGTAAATTTTGTAAGGAAACTGACATTTGGGCATTTCTACAGAAAGTGCCACCCTATGTCACATCACGTCACTATCGTAAATTGTTTATGTATATTTTAGGACCATGAAGTTCGATTGTTTGTGTATTCTTTTACTAAATATAGAATCCAATAAGCTCTCTATTTAATAACAGATGAGAAAACAATCAAACTAACTGGCCCTATCATACTTATGAGCAATTAACGAGAGTGACGTGATGTGACAAAAGGTGGACCTTTCTGTGGAAATACCCATATGGGCATTTCCAGAGAAAGTGCCACCCTATGTCACATCACGTCACCCTCATTATTTGGTTATATTTTATGACCATGTGGTTCGATTGTTTTCTATTCTTTTCCCAAATACAGAATGTAAGTAACTACATATTTATTAAAATAAAATAACACAATCAAACAAACTGGTCTTAAAATATAAGTAATTATCGAGAGTGACGTGATGTGACAAAAGGTGGACCTTTCTGTGGAAATGCCCATATGTAATACTCGTAATACTCTAAGCTCCGGCCATGTAAATGCCGTATAATCTCCATTATCTCAATTTTTTTATTAACAGATAAACTTCGATCGTTTAACCTTAACCGCTGGAGAAAATCAAATAATTTCCGAAAATCAAACACAATGTGTCAAGAATGAGAAACCCTGCCAAGGCTGCGATTCGGGTTATTGTTGGTCGAACAGGGTGTGTCAAAAATTTGAGAATGATAATATCTTAAATTTAAAACAGTAAGTATATAACAAATTCGCCTCACATATGATATATGTTTGTATATACGTATCTATTGTACACATATAATATTATGCCAATTGTCTCCCACAGAAGTATTCAACACTGTGATATTCAATGTCTGGGTGGCTGCGATAATCGCACGGCTCAGGGTTGTGCTGTCTGTCGATCGTGGTCGGATCATGGATTTTGTGTCGCAAAGTGTCCGGAAGATAAATACGCCTCAGAGCATTTTTTACGCTGTTATACAAGGGAGGAATGCACCGTAGCTAAAAGGTTATTTATATATAAAAATGAATGTGTGGCCGAATGTCCATACGGTTATACAGCGAACGTAAGTCGGCGACTTGGAATTACATACATACATATATGAAAGTCATGTTTATTACTCTTTTTACTTTCCAGAATGCTACAAAAGAATGTGATTCTTGTGGCGGCATCAACGGCTGTGGAAAGGTGTGTGACCCACCTGAGTTCAGAGAACAATTCGAGATTTTCGCTTTGAGCGATGTTGAACGTTTAAGGGGTTGCCGGGTTTTAAAGGGCAACGTTGATATATTTTTTGCTTATCGCGTTAATGTCCAGGAATTAATAGATGTCTTCAAGACTGTCCGAGAAATTACTGGATTCTTGAAAGTTCATGAGTAAGAATGATGTCATAGTGCTTTTCTGAATCGCGACATTGTCTTTTTCTTGATTTCTTTTTTCTTTGTCATTTTCAGTTCCCCCCATCTGTTGACTTTGAACTTCTTTGAAAATCTTGAGAAAATTCATGGCGAAACTTTGGAACATGGCCATTATTCCTTGGTTCTATATAATAATGCAAAATTAGAGGAAATCTGGCCTTTGAAGTACAATTTGGAATTGGTTCACGGCGGAATATACATCTATCTCAACGATCGGCTGTGCAATCGAGTAATACGCACCTTTAAGAATAACGTGAAACATGATCATAGCTTGGACTCCATACACAGGAGTGATGTGGAGGTTTTGTGCTTTCCGGAGAAATTGCTGGTGGCAACAGAGGTGAATAAAACTAACTACTCCAAATCATTCGAGTCTTTATCATCACTACACTACTACAAAATTTGGGGTTGTTCTGGCTTTCACTTTTACGTAAAATGATTTTAAATTTAATGCAAAAAAAAAATGCAACTCCATCGAAATTGTTTCAAAAACTTTCTCTTTTTTTCCACCTTTTCTACTCACACCACAGCAAATTCCATTGAAACTATTAGAATACGCTTCTCGTGAAAGTGAAATAAAGAACACCCCCTGCAAAATTTTAATATTCTGTTAGTATGCGAATCGGGAGTGTTCGGTATTCCACTTGCACGAAATGTGTAAAACGGTGGACAAACTGCAGAACAGCCCGCTCAACAATATAATACGGTAGAAAAAAAAAACATCCCATGAAGTGATTGGGGAGAGTTTCTCACAACCAGTGAGCTGTGCGCTTTCTAATTTTTCACTCACTAATAATACGACAGGGTTGCATTCAATCGCTGCACTCAATATCGTCTAATTGATATTGATTGATTTATGCGTTACGTTTATTACAATTTTCTTAAATAACACCAAAAACGTGCTTTCCTTCCAGAAATGTCACTATTCTTTTGTGATGGGAGTCAATCGCCAAAGCATGGAAGTCAACATAATAAATGTTTCAATTGTAGAATGTTTTATTTTTTTTAAATTTTTCAAAAACGGACATTTAGTTTTTGTTATATTTCTGAAGCATTAAATCACAGATCGTAGTCCATAAATTCTAAAAAATTCGGTTGGCGGGTTCAGAAGATATAGACGCTTACTATTCGAACTCACGGGCGATGTGTTAACACCTTTTTGTTACACAGTACCTGTTCGATTTCTATGAACACATTAGTAAATGTTACATTGGAAAATAAAAAACAGCGTTCAATCATATTATGACGTTACATTTAAATAATATTAATACTTAAAGTTATTTAAAGCCAAGTGCAAGCCAGGGATGATATTTGTAGTGGATAAGGACTTTTTTTACCTCCTTTCGAATTCAAAAATTCCCCAACTACTTTTGGTCCAATAAGAGTACTTTCGGATTTGACTCACCAAAATTTATGTGAGAGGTTTTTACATCACGTGGCAAAATAAGTACGGAAGTTGCAATTGGAGGAATTTTGGTTTTTATATCAAGGGCTTACTTTCAAAACTCAGCTGATCGAAATGGCCAAGAACTATTTGATATTTTTGTGTAATAAGTCTGAAATATATGTGTGCCTGAGGCTAACTAAAGCTTTCACTGCATTTACACCGAAAGATTAACAAACCGTACGCAGATTAAATACATTTTTGTATATGTTCTACAAACAGCTGGTTAATCTTTCGGTGTAAATACAGATTTATTTAATGATTTTATAAAAAGTACTCTTACGTCGTAAAAAGTCCTTCCGGAAGAATACAAAAAGTCCACTGGAAAATTGTCAAATATCATCACTGGTGCAAGCACATGTATCATTAAACTGTTCACATGAACTTGGAATTCCCAGTAAGTGTGTGTCATTAATTCGCATTGATTAGGTCTTAATACTTTTTGTTTTATTCCCACAAAAAACAAAGAGAATGCAAAGCAACAGACACATGAACATACATATATATGTACTAGGGAATCCAAATCCGGATTTCGGAATTCCGAAATTCATTCGTTTTTATTAAATTTTAAAATTCGGAATCGAAATAACCCGAATTCCGGATTATTCGGATTTTTATATCATTCGCTTTTCCATGTCTAATAAATCATACTGAATTCCAGCAAGTGGTATAAATATAATTAAAATAAGCTATTAGTAACTGATGTTATAGAAACCACCGAAAATTTTCAACTATGAGCATTGTTCACTAAAGTGCGAAAAATTGTTAATATATTCCGTAGTTCCCCTTTGACAAATGAAGTGCTTCAAAAATACGTGAAGCAAGATCATAAAAAAGAGCCTAAACCTTGAGTTAGATTCCAAAACTAGATGGAGCAGCATGTTGTCTATGTGAGCTCGCTTAAATGTATATAAATTCAAAAGTTGATATAAACGCGGACATAATTTTATATGAAATTGAATGCGATGCAGTATCACAGATATCGAAAAATTTGATGCCAGTAAAATTAGCTGTAGACGCTTTAATTTAAATTCTGCCGACGCAACATTTACGTTTATGTTACAAAATTTAAGTGAGGATAACGAAATTGGCCTTGAATTGAAAAAAGAACTAGAAATCTAAATTAACCGAAGAAGAACTATTTTATCTAATGTTTTACAGTATCTGCATAATGAAAATGCAGTGCAAATTTATTCTAATCTTAGCCCGACGTCTTAATAATGAAACTTCTCCGGAAGTTGATTCAAAGGATTCTGAGTCTGATACTGCTATAGCATCTGAACTTGAACCTAACGAAAGTGAAACTGACCCCTCGGAGAAATTGCTATAGCAAAAAATCCAGCAGTCACTTTTACACCCGAGAACAAGAACTTAAAAAAAAAACATCAATTCAATCAGCAATACGAAATGAAATTAAATTTTGGGACGAAGGTGGGTCGCCACTTTTGGAAATTATTTACAATAATCTGTTGTGTATTCCTTCAACAAGTGTTGAAGCAGAGAGAGCTTTTTCCGCCGCTGGAACATTTTCAACAAAAATCAGGTCAGACTTAATGATATAAATAAATAAATAAATGGTTTCCCATTACATCCCATGAAGGGACTGGGGAGAACTTCTCACAATCACTGAGCTGTGCGCTTTCCAGTTTTCACTCACTGATTGGGACCTACAGTTTTACACCGATTCCGAACGGTAATTTGAGAAGCTTTTTCATGGCTAGATACTCGATAGTGTCGCCGTCACTATGCGAGGTGACCGCCGCCGAAAGAAAATTTGAAGGTGGTCAGAGCCGGGTTCGAACCCAGGATCTCATGTACAAGAGCCGCGCACACTAACCATTGCACCACCGACGGCCACAGAGAGACTTAATGATATGCATTGTATAATTTGTGTATGCTAAGAAGCTCTTTAAAAAAAAAGAATTAAAAAAAATATTTTTATATATTATGTTATTTTTCCCACTGAATTTTTGTATATTTTATTGTTTTCTCTGAATTTGCTTTGTTTTACTAAAATACTTAAACAAAATTTGAATTTTATTTAATTTGAAATACTTTTAAACTTATATTTTTTTTTAAATTTTTTTTGCAATTCCGGAATAATATCGGAATTCCGGATTTCATTTTATGTAAGTCCGAAAATTCGGGAATTAATTTTTCGATAAAAATTGGATTCCCTAATATGTACATTGTTATGTTCGTACATACGCTACACAAGTTCACACAATTTTCGTTGCTCTCTCATTCTATATCATTTGTTTACGTATAAGCACGTCATTATTCTCTTTGCATGTGAGAGTGCTCCGCACCCACACAATACAATTAATCGCTGCCGCTATATCAGGGTGTGTTTTTTCGCAGTTTGATCTGAATCTGAGTTTCGCAGTCGGACAGATCTGTGTTCTAGGGGTGAGTCAGCCTTGTCATTTAGGGGTATGAAAAAAAGATGTTGGCCGATTCTGAGACCTACCCGATATGCACACAAAATTTCATACAAATCGGTCCAGCCGTTTCGGAGGAGTTTAACGGCAAACAATATGTGATCGCAGTCGGACAATCTGTGTGATCGCAGTCTGACAATCTGTGTGATCGCTATCGGACAAACTGTGTTTGGATGTATTCACTTTGTGAATTTAGGCCGTACCCGCGCCTATAGATGTGAATACATCAAAAAATAACTTGGACAACCCTGACGGACTTCGGCTACAAGACATATTTGTCATTAACCCCGAATCACTTCCAATTCTCAGCAAAACTGAAGGCGGCATTTCCTATGACTTCGGTCAGATTTATCTTAGGGTGCATACAATTTACAGCGGAAGACAGGAACCTGAATGAGACAAACCCTGTGAATATTTTTTCGAATCCAAGTTCATTGGCCAGCTGGTACGTAGTCTTCTAGAAGACACCGGTTAAGTCACAAATATAAGTACATTAGTAGATAGTAGAGAGCTGCATGAGTATAAATTTTCACACATTCAAATACATTCATGTTTTTTGAATGGGTTAATGTTCTCATTCTAGCGATTAGAGTACGACACATACAACCATTCTTCTAAGCTTGTTGCATCGGGTACGAAACACAATGAAACCGAGCATAAAGAGTTCTTGCATGAAGGAGTATTAACTTGATTGAGTAAAAGGTCTTTAGAGACAAGCAGAACTATTCGAATACATGAGACATACATATGTATTAAAAAAACGCGTAACTAAAGCAAATGCTGTTTTGGTATGATTTGAAGTTCTAATTTCTTTGGAATAAAGAATATGATTAAAATTAAGTCAATTTTAGAAATGTAGCACTTATGCCTCACTAGGTTTGATGTCGAAGTTGCAAGTTTCAAAATTTGTTTGCAGTTATTGCAACTGACATATTTCATTTCTTTGCCGTCTCCATTCACAATTAAGGAAAAAACTTCCCAAACTTTCCTGCGGCCTTTTTTCTCCTTCAAAACGAGTTCACCCCTTGAAATTCGCGAAACAATACTATTTTTTTCACCCACAGCGGCCGACTGAGTTGAGTACTACATATTGTAAATGTTCAAACAATTATTTTTAAAATAATTTACTTCATCAAAAATATATATATTCATTTTCTAATATATATTTTTGCAGTTAAACTCATAAAAAACGACTATTTATTTCTTTAGTCTTCACACAACGTTGCTGATCTTTTCATTGACGAGAAAGCAACTGAGACCCATAACAACTCATAATTTACCGTTTTTTCATTCGAATAGTTCTTATGTATTCGAATGGTTTTTACATTCACGAACATTTATTGTGTAAAATGTTGTATTGTTGTAACAGAATTGAGACGAACAGAATAATTAACAGAGCAGAGAATCATACAACATTCATTCCAAGAGCACACAGGAACGTTTCATTTCGTTGTTTACACTATTCGAACCGTTGGTATTGGTACAGTGAGATAATGAATGTATTCTAAAAGAGAGTGCATTCATGCAGGGTACTAGTAGATAGGGACGTAGCTGCGAATACTGTAGCTAATACAGCATTCGCACTGCCATCGATTTTCTTGATTTTGCCACTGTTGTTGATTTTAAGCCGGAATCAAGAAAACTTGCTTGATTTCCCATACGTTTTGACAGAAGACAAATCGGATATTTTTTCTTATTTGTCTGAGAATCAGGAAAAAATGCTTGATTTGCTTTATGCGACGCAGTTTTATCTCACACTACGCACGAATAGTACGTTTGTTTACAACCATTTCAATCAAGGCGCATTGATGTGGTGGTACTACTAGAATAGACAAGTTATTTACTTTTGTCATTTCTTAGGTATTTCTTGTTTCTCAAACATATATTTTGTATACTTTTTTGTTTTCTTTTATTTTTGCAATACATTTGTGCTGAATTTTATTGTGGAAAAATACCAGACACAGAGAAAAGCTTATTGGTATAGGCTTGGTGTGTTTGTTGTCGTAGTAACACTACCTCGTCTATGCGCCTTGACTTTCAATCAAATCAGGAAAAATCCCTATCGGGATTTTGTTAGAACATTTGATATGAAATCGGGAAAACTTTTTGCAGTGCGAATGAGCTATAACACAGATGTCACTTCATTGTCCAAATCAAAGCGTATAGATGACCTAGCCACCTGGAAGACACCGATGACGAGGCCAACAACTCGGTGGCGTAAAGGGGCGTAGCTGCACATGTTGAAGATAACTTCACCACTGTATAGCTGCTTCTATAGCTATCCTGCTCCCGTACGGAGCCGATGTCAAATTGGACAAATCATGGTAGGATTTGTGGATTGAGAACTCCACAATACAAGCTTACACTAACAGAAAAATTAGGTTGAGACAGCTGAATTAGCCGTAACCGAATTTAGAGGTTGTAATCATAGCCGAATTAGAGGTTGTCGCTACCGAATTAGTGTCACAACTGAATTTTCAAATTTGTATTCTACTAACTTAGTGATGATTTATTTCATAAATAATTCCAAAGCGAGGAAATAATTTATATGGGGTAATTTTTAGGGTAACAAATTAATTTTACATGCAACTTCCGACCGTTTTTGACGTCCCGCCTATCTTGGCACACCACACCAATTCTAAAGTGTTGTGTATGTAGACGTATGTAGGTCCTAAACCGACTATATATACACGTTGGCAGCAAATCTCAAGCGTCTTCAACTTTAATTAAATAACTTTTTTAATTTAGTTTTTTATTATAATAATTGTTTTTAGAATTTTAATCGTCAGTTTTGACATATGAAATAGACTTATGTTGTGGCAACCCATAGAATAATACATACCATAGAAGCTTTTATTCGCTCAATAAATTAAACGTCATAGGTACGATGGAAAGTAAACATTGGATGGTGGAAAATATGGGTTCAATAATACCAGATGGTGGCAATAGTACACAGCGATCCACAAAGGAACAACAACCGAATTTCGTGTTTTTGTGAGAAACTAGTTGTGTTTAATACAATACAAATGTATACCAACGATAAAAGTCAACAAAAAAGTGCAAAATATATTTAAATTTTTGAGTTGTACACAAAAATGACTGGAAAAAGTTAAGTGAACATATTTTGTAACTCCACCTGGTGTAAGATAATTTTAAATTTAATTGCTCTCATTTCCACAAACCTACGATGAAGAGTGTGAAATGAAACGTCAGATGAGAGAATAAGTTTATCTATGTACATATGTATTATTCTATGTGGCAACCGACTTAAGGCCAAATTCGATTGTTGCCTCACTAATAGAAAAATTAGTTGAAAGATGGAATATAATTGAATGTTCACTTGTCACAACCGAACCAATTATGAACATAGTTCGTATTTACCCCCCATGTGTAGACCATACACGTTGCCGTGGGGAATGTGTAATGAACGTTTACTCATTCCCTCAGGGTATGAGGCAAATAATGGGTAACTTCCCACGAAAATGGGGAATTACCCACAGGGTAATGGAGAAATAATGAGTATCTACCCACAACAATGGGGAATTACCCATCACGATTACCCTCAGGGTTATGGGAAAAATAACTGGTAGCTACCCACGACGATGGGTAATTACCCATCACACACATTACCCTTAGGGTAATTGGGAAAATACTGGGTAGTTACCCACGGCGATGCGTAATGGGTAACCCATGTAAACCCATTGCCATTTTTAATCGAAAATATGAAAAAATTTCTATATCTCGGAAACGGAGCGTCCAATCGAAAAAATAATAATAATGGATTGCTTGAATATGGCTCACTTTTTTTCAAAAATCGCTAAAACTAAAATTTTTTGAATAAATTAATTCCCCAACGTCGTGGGTATATTCCCCATACTCTGTGGGTAATGGGTAAACGCTTGAATGTAGTGACATTTTTCAACCTAATTTTCATGTAGGGACTCTACGACTCCCACCTCACTGGGGTGTCTGAAAGAAAAAACGGCTGGTGGACGACATCGTGGGTTGAATCGTTTGCCCTTCTGCTTAACTCACATTTCCCAGGCAACTGGTACGAAAGACATAATGTCGGACTCACCCAACAATAACGTCATCTCAAATGCGTGACTAAGAAGAAAGTACACCGGATAATAAGAAGTTTTAAACCTTACAAATCACGCAGCCTAGACGGTACGGCACCAGTGGAGTTACAAAGGAAGCTACACATTTGGGTCCTTGGCTCCTAAACCTTTACACAAGCTGCATTCAGCTGCCCTATATTCCAGTTAGGCGGAGCGGATCTAAGGTGGTATTCATTCCGAAAGCGGGGAAACCGTCACATGTTTGTCCACAAGATTTTAGACCATTCAGTCTCTTATATTTTCTTCTTAAGACATTGGAAATAATGATTTACCCCGTCTTGTGAGCTCCATAGAAGTCTTTATATATCTGTATAAAATATACCCTTGTCGCATTTTTTGATACAGTGGATGCCTCTAAAAAAGCTTCACCTGGGCCTATAGACTCTGCGCTCTTGGCACTATCTATCGACCAGGGGATCCTTAATTTATTCTTACGTGTAGGCGCATAACTGCGTGCCGGGTTCACACAACTTTAATTAGAATTGGCGTATCTCCCCTTGTCACGAATTTCGCCCTGGGTAGTGTTTTCCTTGAGCTGGAGGAATACGTTTGCACAGTTGTAGCTGACGAGCTGTAAATTGCATTGAAACTACCCCTCCACGTACAGAGATGTGTTCTAGGGCTTGATCAGGAGGTTCTCTATGTGGACCACGGAGAATGGGCAGAGTGGAAATCCAGAGAAACTCGAGCTTGTACTCTTTTTCTAGGAAGCAGAAGGTTCCGCATATTCCTCCCTTGTCTCTATGGCATAGATAAATTTCCTAAAGGATAATGCAAAATATGTAGGTGTGAATCTCGAGAGAAATCTTAGTTCAAGTCAAACCCTATGGATAGGATCAGCAGAGCCACAGTGAACCTGTATGCGTGTAAAAGGACCATCGGATTACGATGGGGGCCTATGCCCGAATATAATTTACTGGATATACCTTGCTGGCCCGTGGCCGTCGATGGTGCAATGGTTAGTGTGCGCGCCTCTTGTACATGAGATTCTAGGTTCGAACCCTGCTCTGGCCACCTTCAAAAAAATTTCTCTCGGCGGCGGTCACCTCGCATAGTGACGGCGACACTATCGAGTATATAGCCATGAAAAAGCTTCTCAAAATACCGTTCGGAATCGGTGTAAAGCTGTAGGTCCCAATCAGTGAGTGAAAACTGGAAAACGCACAGCTCAGTGATTGTGAGAAGTTCTCCCCGGTCCCTTTCGCACGGCGACACTATCGAGTATTAAGCCATGAAAAGCTTTTCAAAAATACCGTTCGGAACCGGTGTAAAACTGTAGGTCCCAATCAGTGAATACAAAACTAGAAAGCACACAGCTCACTGGTTGTGAGAAGCTCTCCCCAGTTCCTTCCTGGGATGTAATGGGAAACTTGCTGGATATGTATGTGTACAGCTGTAGTCCACCTGGTATTGCTCTATAGCATAAATGGTTTCTTCACCTTAATTCAACAGTATCTATGTTCAAGGTACGATTTTAATATACATACATCAATCCGTTAGATGTTTACATGACACCAACGTCTACCTTTTGGGAGAAACTTCTCCACTCATGTCCAGAACAGACTGGGGTGGAAGGGACGCATATCGGGTAAGGTATTTATGCTTCTACACTGAATGCTTAAAACTGGATGGCAAATTAGGGTTCGGAGTCTATTCTAAATAGCTGGGTCTAGACCATGCCCAAACTTACCAGATTATTGTAGTGTTTTTCAAGCAGAAGTCATGGCAATCGGATAACTTCTACTGTGGCTGGGGCGAAACGTTATCACCGCCACTGGTATTTATGTATGTCTATCTACTCTGACAGTCAGGCTGCTATAAAATCTCTACAATTTGTACTCCTATCTTCAAAAGTTGCCCATAACTGCTATGCATCTAAAAATGAGATGAACAAGCAGTTTGATATTCAACTTATATGGATGCAGGGCACAGGAACATTCCAGGAAACGATAGAGGGGATAAGCCGGCTAGATTACTGACTACGTTACTTATTCCATTGGATATCGATATTTTTTTTCCACATGCAAGCTGATGCTTAACACCGATGCTCTTCAACAGGCGAATGCCAATTGGTTTCGAGGCACAAATTGCAGGATCACCCGGCAGGTATGGCCAAGTTATGCTTGAATTGATATCCACGATCTCTGGGTACACTCTGTTAGGCAGACTCACGTCTAGACTTAGGATCTCAGCTCATGATTACTGCAAAACTGCTGGGTGGAAGAGTAGAACAAGAGTATCGAATGTGTGATGTGTTCCTGTCCCGACTTTTCCGTTAGTAGGAGACAATATTTGGGGTCTTAATTTTTTTAAGTCTAACGTACATTCAGGGAGTTAAGCTGAATGACCTTACAAAATGTTTGCGTAAACAAAATGGTCCGTCAGGGACTAATATTCGTCTCCTTTTCAGCCACACTTTTTAACAACACTAGATTAATTTACAGGTTCGACGATGGGACGGAACGTATAGTCCTGTGGAATCACAACGATCCTCATTGGACTAACTACCTTATCAGACAAGTCACATTCACGTCACTAATGGCCAGTTTTTCAGTCAGTGTTGATCTTAGTTTCTTAGTTAAATTGTGGTTAAACATCGAATTGTGTTTTTCAGTCATTGTTTAACTATGATTTAGCCACCCAATGCTGGTTGGTTAACGTTTAGTCAGAACCATATGATGTTAACAATCAAGTTACTGACTGCCAAAATGAGAAATGAAGATTGTATAAAACACATGTTTCTGATATGCGTATTTGTACACATACGATGAGTCTAGATCGTTAAATTATTACGCCTATATAGTTTTACTTTTTAAGTGGGTAGTTAACTATCGGACTACTTAATCTTAATTCTAAGTTAATTAGAGGTTAACTTTGCATTTTGTTTTTCAGTGGTGAGTTAATGTATGTCGCCATATTGTTAACGAGAATGGCTACGTTTGTATTCTTATTGGGAAAAACATCTGTTTTGGGATAAATACCAAAACAACAAAGGGGAAGCTCAAAATGGAATTATGTAAAATAAGAAATAGATGCATAAAATCGAAGTCATTTTAACAAAAAAATTATAAAAACTATATAATATAACAATCTAGACTCATCGTATGAGTACAAATACACAAATTAGAAACATGTATTCTATAAAATCTTCATTTCTCATTTTGGCAGTCAGTAATTTGATTGTCAAAATCATACGGTTCTGACGAAACGTTAACCAACCAACATTGGGTGGCTAAATAATAGTTAAACAATAACTGAAAAACACAATTCGATATTTAACCACAATTTAACTTAAATACGCAGATCACCACTGGCTGAAAAACTGGCAATAATGGCCAGTTTTTCAGTCGGAGATCATCTTCGGATATGAGTTAAACTACCTGTGAACCAGATTTTCATTTTTTCAGTCAAAGGTAAAACTACGTTTAACTCTCCAATTTGTGCGAGTTAAACTAAGTTTAGATTGTGTTGGCTTTTGACAGCAGCAATGAAAAACAAGAAGAAGAATTTTGTGTATGTAAACAGTAAAACATTTTGTTGATATTTTTTGGAGTTTTGAAAATGAGTTTTTCCTCGGATCTAGAAGACATTAGCGACCAAGAAATGTGCGAAGAATTTTGTTATGAGGTTACAAGAAAACAACGCACAATAATGACCCGGACAAATCACTTCAATTTGTTTCGCGATAATGACTGCAACACAAAGTTATATTTTATTACACCAATTTTACTTACCTCAGTTGAAGAAATGAAGCTGCAACCACATAGAACAATTATCAAAACAAAAAAAAAGACAAATAACAACAAACAACTGTTGATATATTTGACATTTGCACAAGGTTGCCATGACAGAGTAAAAAAATTGTGATGTATTTAACTGTACACTGAAAAACAGAATGGACAGTTAGGCTAAGATTAAATCTAATCTCAGGTTTAGTAATCCGCGGTTTAAACTCGCTCTGAAAAACTGTCCATAAGTGTGTCAATAGTGACAGCTAAATTCTACCTAGCCTAACTATTGAATTTCAAAAACGGGTCAATTTTCTAACTACTACCGGCCCAACCGCCAAGATGTCAAAACTACTTTTAAAAATGTATTTATAAAAATACATTCTTTTTACAATAAAATATCTTTTTGTCGAAAAGTAACCTTCTATATTTTCTGAACCCACCAACAGAATTTCTAAAAAATTTTAAAAATCGTAATAAAAAAACAGCCAACTTTCAAACATTTTTGGAGTTGACTTAGTGCTATAAAGTTTACGAAGTATTTAACCCTTTGACGACCATTCGACATATTTCCATTTCCGCTAAATTGTATCGCATATTATTGCTATTTTTGATACTTATCGATCAAAAACACATGTAAAGGGTTATCCATTTTGCGGTTTCAAAAGTAAATGTAAATAAAAGACATATAAAATATTTTTTTTCATGATATTTCTTTTTTATTACAAAGTTTGAACGTTGACATTATGTGTGAAACACTACATCATTTAAATGACCACCACGCGAAGTGTTGCAAGCATTGATTCTTTTGAGGTAATTTTCGACCAATTTTTGACACGTATTGGGCGGTATCTCAGCCATAACTTGACGAATGTTGGTTCTTAAGTGCTCAAGAGTTAAAGGTTTATCTGCATAAACACGGTCTTTCGCGTAGCCCCACAAAAAAAGTCTAATGGTGTCAAATCGCATGATCTTGGTGGCCAGTTGATATCGCCACGACGAGAAATTACGCGGCCAGGAAATGTCTCTTGCAATAAAGCCATATTCGCTCGAGTTGTGTGGCATGTGGCACCGTATTGTTGAAACCACATATTCTCCAAGTCGTATTCTTCAATAACAGGCAAAAAAAAAATCGGTTATCATATGACCATAACGCTCCGAATTGACGGTGACAGTCGTTCCATCGTCGTTTTCGAAGAAGTAAGGTCCAATCACACCTTCGGACCAAAGAGCGCACCAAACAGTGACTTTTTCTGGATGTAATGGCCTCTCTTGGATTAATTGAGGATTCTCAGAACCCCAAATACGACAATTTGTTTATTAACATACCCACCGAGGGAGAAATGTGCTTCATCGCTGAAGAAAATTTTGTTCGAAAAATCGCCGTCCACCGCCTGTTGTTCAAGCACCCATTCCACGTATCTACGACGTTGTGAATGGTCAGCTGGCTTCAGTTGTTGTGTGAGCTGGACTTTATATGGATGCATGTGTAGATCCAAATGCAAAATACGCCATAATGTGCCGTAAGACAGTCCTAATTCCTGAGAACGATGAGGAATCGACACATTCGGGTCTTCGGCAACACTATCACTTACAGCAGCGATATTTTCAGCGGAACGAGCGAAACGATGATGCACAGGCCTTACAATATCTGTAACCGCTCCAGTGTCTTCAAATTTCTTCACAATTTTGCCAATTGCTTGCGTAGTTGGATGATTATGTAAACAATAACCTCCTCTTAAAGCACGATATGTGGCTGTGCCACAATCACCATTTTTGTAGTAGGTTTTAATAATTTTTATGCGTTGTGTGATAGTTAAGCGATCCATTTTCGTCAATGTCAGACTTTCAACTGAAAACAAAAAAAAATTGGTTTAACAACTTAGTTTGACAGATGTCAAATTCCAGCCCTATACTTTTGAAACCACGAAATGGATAACCCTTTACTATCACTACATAAGAATATAAAAAATTTGCCATACAATTTGCATTGATCGTGGAAGGGATTAACCCCCATTATCACCATCTGAAGTTATCAAGTTTGCAAGGAATTTAAAAATTATACTGCTCTAACTAGACATTGCAAAAATGGCTCTAAATCAAGTACTTATATTTTATCTTTCCCACTTTTTTTCATCTCCAGGCTCTTTCCCACAGATCCTTCAAATTAACCTGGACCAAGGATCAAACAGCAGATGAGGTTGAAATCATATACCAACCCGTTGTTGCCAAGAAACCCGGTGTCCTGGAACAAAATAAATTGGATATTCCAATTTGCGAGAGAATCCATTGGCAAAGAGAACTCATATTTTCCATAGATTTGATGGAAAATGATACACATAATTTCTTCGTAGTGGATAATTTGGAACCCCATACACATTACAGATATTTGGTTAAGACCTTTAGCAGGGAAGACCTGTATGCGGCCCGCAGTGAAATGAAAGATATTGTCACCTTGCCGGATATTCCTCCTCCTCCTGTACTTGAGATCTATAAAAAGTCCTTTGAATCTTTATCCGTCCAGTGGTATTATGAAAATCTCGAAGACCCATCGGTTGATTTTTATAGACTTGAGGTTTACGAGATGCCGGATAAGCAGGAGATTATCGATCAACGAGACTACTGTGAGGATCCTTCGATACCCTATTCCGACTTTCACAACGAGGACTATGATGATTGTTGTAGCCGTCGCCTGGAGGATAGGATGGACGCTTCATATAAGAATCAAATAAGACAGGAGTTCGCCTGTACCTTAAACCAAAAACAGTATTGCGAGAGAAGTTCTTTGCGGGATACCAATGACAATAATGTCAATTCGTTATTAATCAAACGTTTGGAACGCAGAGAATCCAATTATACTATACGCTCACTGGCACGCTACAGTGCATATACTATACAGATTCAGGCCTGCAATCATGCAGGTTGTGGTTCCTTCAACATCATAGCCGATCGAACCAATTACTCTCTGGCTGCTGATAGAATATATGACTTGACTGCCTGCAAAATGACCCACAATAATAAGTTCCGTGTCCGTTTTAAGGAACCTAACAAACCAAATGGTGCTATCATTTCATATGCCTTACACTTTAGATTTTTGGACTCCACGAAGGGCCCATACCTGAGTCACATGCATTGCCGGACCCGATTGGAACATAAACGTGATAATTACTTGTTTGTGGCGCATTTGAACGAAACATTTAATCAGGTTGGTGTACGAGTAGAGTCACTTGGCCATCGTACGTTCAGTGGCTGGGTAGATGTAACCAATTGTGATAAATCAACAGGGGAAGCTGGCCATACATTAATGTACTATATTGTCATCCTCATAAGCGTGGTTCTGCTTGTCGGCCTTTGTACCTCGATTTATTGTTACAGACGTCAGGTTTGGTTTACAATGTCACAACGGTTACGAAGATATATGCCTTCGGGTCGGACTTTGGGTAATCTATTAAATCCCGATCCGGATGGAGACCGTCAGATATTAGTAGAGGACTTTGATAGGGTGCGCTTTCTCAATACTCCCGATGAAAATGAGGTCTATTGAGGAAGAGCAAAGTGGGAAAATTCGAGAAATATACATATATAAATTTTTCAGTATTTACAAAAAAAACTGGTGTTTTATTTACAATACATTGAAAGTCAGTGCCAGAATCAAAATGTAAACGCGAGTCCATGGTAAAATAAATAAGGTAAACGCACTAGGAATTGTTACAACAAACACAGGCATTTTGTTGTTGTTTGGTGTCCATAATCTGTCAAATTTTCTTCATGTGTGTATCTAGTGTGTATCTAATTTGACATAAGAGAAAAACCTAAGCAAGAAATATGTTGAAATCAGCTGTTCTAACGAGTGTACCTTACTCATTTTACCATGCGCGAGTCGAACTCAAATAATTGCCAGTAACGAGATAACAAGCGAGAGATTATTTTGACCGTTCGATGATAGAGAACATACAAGTTTTTACTGGAGAAGTTTTTGCCAGTAAGAATTGGCAAAAAAAATAAAATATGTTTTGAAACATATGTTTTATGTAAACAAATAAAATTAGGAAATATAAAATAACATATATTCAATGAATCAAAATGTACGTTTTAAAAAAAATCATTTGTAACTTGGCTTTTACACGAGACAGATTTGCGGAGACAATGCAATACATACACATTTTTTTATAAATACACTTCCACTTCTCTCATTAGCGGCATTCATGTGTGGAGCACCCCCGGAACATACTCACAACGCGGACTGAATTGAATCAATCCACCTATATTGTATGTTGTTTGCTATTCCCAGGGGTTAGTGTACTATATATCAAGGGGTGGTGTTACCACAAATTCATTAATTCTAATTTCTCCGAAGCCATCATGTATCGTCATCCATTAAAGAATTGCCCTCAACTCCGACCGACACACAATTACAACGTGAACTTCACCTCGAAGAAGTCGCTATCCCAGCAGTAGGCGGTCACTGGTATTATAAACGTCCTGCACAGCTAAACTCGCGGGGCGGGTAGGAGATCTTTTGCAATACTGCCGAAAACCCAATACACTACCTCAAAAAATCTTCAATACCAGCTAAACAAATGCGAACTTCGCTTTTCGTTGTGACAGCTATTTGAAGTTCAAGAAAATAATAAACTAAATGCTAGACTTAACTAGTAGGCCCGAAGTATGAATAGCCTGTAGAAGGTGGGCACAAACGCAAAGGATACATTGGACAACACAAACACATACACATGTTAGACATACTCGCCGACCGTTGTTCTGCCGGACACTGGTGTCTTTACCCTCCCTTATTGGAACCGTGACGCCGTAACCATTTATTTTTTAAGCGTCCCAACATGATATCTTAACGTTACTCTACTCACATAGATCGATTGATTGTTTTTCCTTCTTCTCCGTTACCTACCTGTATTTCTTCTAGTAATAAAGCATTTTGCAAATTCTTTTAAATTCGATTTCAAAAATTTACAAACTTGACAACAGTAATTTATTTAATATCTTACAAAAGTGATCTAACTCAAAACATGCTTGATTACTTAACTCTATTCTCAAACTTCACCAAAAGCTAAACAAAACTTTAAGGACTCAATGCTACAATGCTAAACTGAAAATTACTCTACACCGAAATATCGATATCTGTCCATCTTGCAGGACAACAAAACTTTCTGCACAAACTTTCTTGATTCACTTATAATTTTCTTTTCTTTTGGTTTTTCAGTTTTTGGTTTTTGTTTTCTCTTAGTTATTAAACTACGTATTTTGTTTTTCTGATCTTTGTTTTATTGTATTAACCTAAATATTTTGTTTTCTTATTGTTTTGTTTTGTTTCGTTAACCTACGTATTTTGTTTTTCTCATATTGTTTTATTACATAAACCTAAATATTTTGTCTTCTTATTGTTTTATTTCGTTAACCTATGTATTTTGTTTTTCTCATATTGTTTTCTTTTGTTAATCTACATATTTTGTTTTTCTGATATTTGTTTCATTTCATTAACCTACGCGTTTTGTTTTTCTGATATTTTGTTTATAAACCTAATCATTTTGTTTTTCTCTTATAAGGTAATAAAAAATTTTCTTTCCTTACAGGATTTATGTACCTAATACTATTTTTCTTCCAGATTTATGTTCTTTATAACCATACGTATGTTTATATGTCATTTTCATTTTTCAGATTATATATTTTCGAACATTTATTTCATTATCCTGTGAGTTTATTTAATCCTAGCTATCTTGATTTAATTCTGTTTCTTTAAACTTTTGTATTTTACGTTAATTTTAATTTTCTCGAATTATGAATCACTTTAAACTTAATTTAAATTTATCTTCGCTTAATTTGCTTTTACTTTTTTTAAATCAAATTTCTAATTTTACTGGTGTTAACTTTGAATATAATTTTATTTAATTTAAATTTAACTTTTTTCGAACTAAACTTGAATTTAATTTTACTCTACATTTGTTTCAATTTTAATCATTTTATTCTAATTTTCCTGTCACTACTTTACTCTAAATTAACTTTTCTTTAACTGATTGAAGATTAGTTATTTTCACTTTACTGTACTTTAATTTCATGCTAATTTGTTTTAATTTTTGTAAAATCACTTCCAACGTTAACTTCTTTAATTTATTTAAATTTGTAACTTTCTTTTCCTTAAATTATTTAAACTTTAACTTTCTAATCTTTAAATTACTTAAATTTTAGCTTTCTAATTCCGCTTATTTCACTTTAAAATGGCTTTTCTTATTCTTGGATTTATTCAATTTAATTTTGTCGGACGATTTCCGAACAGTTATTAATAGCCACTAGATATACTTTTCTTGCCATACTAATCCAGGACCAGGTGTCTCTTTTTATTGCACAATGAATAAGAATAAAAAGGAAGACTTACCGCCGGTTTTGCTGGGGCTTTTGGGGTTATGTAGGTTGTTACCCTTATAAATCTGATTGATGAAAAATATCCCGGATGATAATGATGATGGATATGATGATGATGGTGTTGGATGAGTGCAGGCGGCTCCAAATGGATGATGGTGGTGATACTCCAAATATGATGGTTGATGCGGCCAATGATTTGGCGATGACTGTGGCCTGTGGGTTATAGTTGCTGTGGCCAATAAATTGATGGTTTCTGTCAATAAATTGATGGTTGCCGAAAGTTTCCTTTGGAGGCCCAAAATAATTTCCAATAATTTCACGACTCTGGCCAAGAATAATTTACACGACTCTGGACAAGAATAATTTACACGACTCTGGGCAAGAATACTTTACACGACTCTGGCCAAGATTAATTTATGGTTTTGGTGGCCAGAGTGATCTCGATTAATGTACGTATTCCTCTTGTTCTGCTGTTTATGAATGGTAAAATTAAACAAAAAAAAATCTAATGAGTGTCCGAACTCACGGGCGATGTGTTAACACCTTTTTGTTACACGGTACCTATTCGATTGCTGTGAACACATTAGTAAATGTTACATTGGAGAAAAAAAACAGCGTTCAATCATATGATGATGTTACATTTTAATAATATTGTTACGAATTTCCTTATTCGTCCTTTTTGCGTTGTTTTATTCCCAATAATAAAACAAGGTTCGTTTTTAATTACGATAATTACAACGGTATCACTTCCTTTTATTTATTTATACAGTACAACAGTTTACTTTATTTATAACACGTTAACAACTCTTGTATTTTACTATCAATTCGCGTTGTTTACTTTACGGGGTTTAATCACAAACTGAACTCTCCATTCCAAAGACCTCCGCTATTTATACCAACTCACCATACACAAATGAAGGTACATATATCTAGCGAATTCAAGAACCTTCTAGAAACTAGATGTTGTTGTTGTTGTTTATCTTTGTAGAACATTCTCCTACACAGGAGAATTATCTTTACTGAGGTGAATTCATGCTACTGGTTTAGCGAGCTGGTACGTTGTTACAATGCATACTTTCAGGCGCAGCACTAACCGCCTGTTGTTTACATACTGTTAGTAGAGTCATTAACAGTAAGCAAAAGCTTTTACTTATTCGTAACACTGCCCCCCACTTAAGCCTGTTCGTCCTGAGCAGGCTCAACCCTCCGTTTTCCATACAGAGCTAGTCTTTCCAAATGCACGACTTTCATTTTAGCTCTTGGACTTTGGCTTTTATGGATTCGATAAACCACGTCATTTATTCGTTTGACAACCTTGTAAGGGCCTTCCCAGTGAGTCTGAAGTTTTGGAGATAAACCCTTCTTGCGCTGTGGGTTGAACAGTAAAACTAGCTGGCCTTCATGAAATCCTTCTGAATTTGCCGCTCGGTCGTATCTGGCTTTCATTTTGTTACTGACCATTTTTAATTTGTTGCGCACAAATTCATGGAGATCATTAAGATCCCCCGTATCATGGTAATTGGCATCACTGTTCGCAGGGTCAGACGCTGGTATGGTACCGAACTCCAAATCTCCAGGCAGCTTCAGCTCATTTCCGAAAATTACTTTAGCGGGTGTTCGCGAAGTGGAGTCATGGGTGGCCGTCCTATATGCCAAAAGGAACTTCGGTATGTGTTCATCCCAATCTCTTTGATCTGCGCTGACTACTTTTCTTAGGTATTCTTCAAGAGTTCGGTTGAATCTTTCAACCATTCCGTCAGACTGAGGATGCAATGGTGTTGTTCTTGTTTTTCGAATACCGTATGACTCACACATTTCTTTGAAGATGGTCGATTCAAAATTCCTACCCTGGTCCGAATGGAGCTCCGAGGGGACACCAAAACGGCATATCCAGTTATCCACAAACACTTTAATTATAGTCTTCGCTTCCTGATTTGGAACAGGGTATACTTCGGGCCATTTACTGAAGTAATCCATAACCACTAAGACGTACTGGTTTCCAGAGCTACTGACGTGAAATGGACCAGCCACATCCATAGCTATACGCTCAAAGGGTGCACCTGAGTTGTATTGCTGCATGTGGCCATGACTTCTTCGCGTTGGTCCCTTAGCTGTCATGCATTGGGTGCAATTTGCTATCCAATCGGCTACCGCTTGTTGACAGCCAATCCAGTAGAACCGTTGCTTTAGCTTTTCAATGGTCTTGGTTATTCCTAGATGTCCTCCGCTCGGGCCATTATGGAATTCTGTCATTATCTCTTTTTCCTTGGAGGAAGGTACCACTACTAACTTTTTGACTATTTTACCATCCTCACTTTCCCATAACCGGTATAGGCAACCATCCAATAATTTTAGGCTGTTCCACTGGGCCCAGTATGCTTTCATCAGGGGGCTCTCTGAGGCGATGTCATTGCGTGTTGGTCTTTCACCATTTTCTTTTGCAGAAATGATTTTTGCCAGTATAGGGTCGCTTCTTTGTGCTGCTGACCAGTCTTCGTTGGATTCTAGTCGAAGCAGACGTACGCCAATGATGTTTTCTTTCACCTCTGCTTTTGAGCAGTGTTTGCATTCCAGCTTGCATGGACGACGTGACAGGGCATCAGCATTACCGTGTTTTCCTCCTTTTCTATGCTCAATGCTGAAGTCATAGCTCTGCAGTCTTTCAATCCAACGAGCAAGTTGGCCTTCGGGGTTCTTAAATTGCAGTAGCCACCTTAGCGCCGCATGATCGGTTCTTAACTGGAAAGGCTGGCCGTACAGATACTTGTGGTAGTGTTTGACACACTCTATGACGGCCAGTAGCTCTCGTCTCGTAACACAGTAATTTTTCTCTGGCTTTGAGAGTATTCTGCTGTAGTACCCAATAACTTTTTCTTGGCCATTGATTTCCTGCGAGAGCACGCCACCTATACCGTAACCACTCGCGTCAGTATCCAACACGAATTTCTCTCCAGCAACAGGATATGCAAGCAAAGGAGCCGTGCATAAATATTGCTTCAGTTGGTGGAATGACTCTTCTTGTTTTTCGCTCCAACAGTACGGCCGACTTTTCATTGTCAGCTCGTGAAGACTTGCAGCCACTGTGGCGAAACCCGGCACAAACCGTCTGTAGTACGTACAGAGTCCTAGAAAACTGCGTAATTCATGGAGATTCTGCGGTCGTGGCCAATCCTTCACTGTCAGGATTTTGTCTTCATCGGTGGAAATGCCATCTGCTGTCACTCGATGTCCCAAGTATTTTACTTCTTTCTGGAACAGAGAACACTTCTTCGGGCTGAGTTTCAACCCAGCCGCGGTTATACGTTGAAGGACTTCTTTAAGATTCTTCAGATGTTCATCGAATGTTTTCCCCATGACAATGATGTCGTCTAGGTACACCAAGCATGTTCGCCAATGAAGTCCTTTCAACACGCACTCCATTAATCGCTCGAAGGTGGCTGGAGCGTTACATAGTCCAAATGGCATTACTTTAAACTGCCACAGACCATCCCCTACGCTGAATGCAGTTTTCTCCTTGTCTTTCTCGCTGATTTCTACTTGCCAATAACCACTTTGTAAGTCCAGCGTGGAGAACCATTTTGTTCATGACAACGTATCCAATGTGTCATCAATTCTTGGTAGTGGATAACTGTCCTTTTTGGTGACGTCGTTGAGCTTTCTATAATCCACACAAAATCGGGTACTTCCATCTTTCTTCTTAACTAGTACCACCGGTGAGCTCCATGGACTTGAAGAAGGTTCGATTACACCATCCTTCTGCATTTCAGCTACCAGTTTCTTTACATCATCTCTTTTTGCAAGTGGAAGACTTCTGGGCGCCTGTTTTATTGGTCTCGCTTCCCCTGTATTGATGTCATGCTTTACCATTGATGTTCTACCTTGGCATTCTTTTTTCAGGGCGAAGGCAGACGCATGCTTCCACAGACTTTTGCTTTGCTTTGTTCCTATCAGAAGGCTTTAGTTCTCGCACCCACTCACTGAGATGCGACTCCAGCACTTTCTGCTCCTTTTCTGATAGTTTGCTGCAGTCAGAATTAACTTCACAGTTGATGACCGCCTCGACTGGTGTACATTCTGCAATTTCTGTGCGGTCGCCGAGCACCTCCTCGTTGTTGGACAAATTTAGAACCCGTACAGGCAAGTATCCTTCATTATTAGTTCTTACTAGAGCTTTGGCAGTGATGATGTTATAGTTGTTTATACTTGCCGGTTCAACTGCCCACAAACCGCCGATCTCACAATCTCCCTCCATTCGGGCCCATACTATGGTTTCTGATTTTGGTGGCAATTTTACATCTTTGTAAGCGATCAGCCTTTTAATCTGTGTTGTATTGCTGCCCCATATCTAACTTGAGGCCTTGGGCAATCATAAAATCTGCGCCAATTATCACTTCATCTACAATGTCGGCGACAATAAACACGTGTTCGATGCTCATGTTGGCAATGGCTAACTTCAATTTAACTTTACCATGTACAGTTGCTGGTTCACCCGTTGCTGTGCGGAGTCTTACACCATGTAACGATTCTATTGGTCCATTTATCAAATCAGATCTGATGATAGATTGTGACGCGCCTGTGTCCATAGTCAATATGCGCTTCCGACCACCGATAGCTCCGTAGACAGTGAGGTTGTTGTTTTTCTGTTGTATTATTGAGTGGGGCCCTCGGTTGTGGGAGCTAGTCCATGCCCCTCTGGGCTAGCTCGTTTTAGTTTAACGGAGATTCATTTTGTGTAGTAAAATTTACCCGTTTATTGCCACGTTGGGGTGAGCTCGATCTTGATCGTTTTCGTGGCTCTCTGCAGTTTCGTGAAATATGACCAGGTTTGTCGCAATTGTAGCACTTTGGTCTGGGCTTACTTCCGCCTGGTAACGCCTTGCTGAGGGTTTGGGTGATTTCTTTAAGATCGTTTATGGCACCCTTCAAATCTCCTGCCTCCGACTCCATTTCAATTTTTCTAACTCTTTGTATTTGGGGCTTGGACACAAATTTTGCTGTTTCCTGTGCCAATGCGAACGAAACAGTTTCGGCGAATGTAGCTTTTTGTGTGGCACAAGTCACGTATTTTATGTCAGGATCACGGATGCCGTTGACGAATGCTTCAATCTTAAATTGATCCAAGAATGGGTGGGACTCACCAGGATAAGTCATCAACACCAAACGTTCCACCTCGGTTGCGAAGTCCTGAAGCGTTTCATTATGCTTTTGCACTCGGCCTCTCAATTCCATGCGATATAAATCCTTCTTGTGATCGCCACCATACTTGCGTTGTAACGCAGCCAGTATATCCTCGTAGTTGTTTCTGGCACTGACGGGAATGCTCTGAAGGACTTCTGCTGCGTTGCCTTTCAGTGCTAAAATTAGCTCAACGGCTTTGTCGTTGCTGTTCCACAGGTTCTTAATTGCGACCATTTCGAATTGGAATTTAAAAACATCGAAAGGTGTAGAGCCATCGAAACTGGGAGCTTTCAATCTACTAGAGCCTTCAGAAATTACTCGCACCGGACCCTCTTGCAACTGAAGTTCATTCATTTTCCTTTGCAATTCGCTTACATCGTTTTTTAGTTCCCGTTCGACTTCCTCGAACTTATGTTCGACTTCTTCAATCTTCTGCCCCATTTCCTCGATTTTTTCTTCAACCTTTTCGAATTTATCGTTCACTTGAATCTCCATATTGCTCACAACTTCGGAGATTTCTTGCAGTTTCTCATTTGTGGCATTTGATGTTTCTTGAATAATTCTAGAATTCTCGCTTAATTTATCGTCCATAATTCTAGAATTCTCGCCAAATTTCTTTTCAAGTTTTTCGTCCATAATTCTAGAATTCTCGTCCAATTTCTCGTTCATAATTCTAGAATTTTCACCAAATTTCTCATTCAGTTTGTCGTTAATTATTCGAGAATTTTCGCTCAATTTCTCGTCCATTATTCTAGAATTATCGTCCAATTTGGCCATCATGGCAGCAAACATTGTAGAAACATCTACATTACCAGTTGCTTCTTTTGCACAAACCTCCATTTCGTCTTTGCACTCGAACTGATATGTGTCAATGTTGATGTTTCGGCGTTTAAATTCTTCTATTAATCGCCTCTGCAGCTCTACTTTATTACCAGCTGTCGGTTGATCCAATTTGCTCAACTCCTTTTTTAGCTGTTCAACTTTGAGTTCTTCAAACTTCATCGTTGTCCTTAATTCGTAATTTCACTTCTGACACCAATGTTACGAATTTCCTTATTCGTCCTTTTTGCGTTGTTTTATTCCCAATAATAAAACAAGGTTCGTTTTTAATTACGATAATTACAACGGTATCACTTCCTTTTATTTATTTATACAGTACAACAGTTTACTTTATTTATAACACGTTAACAAGTCTTGTATTTTACTATCAATTCGCGTTGCTTACTTTACGGGGTTTAATCACAAACTGAACTCTCCATTCCAAAGACCTCCGCTATTTATACCAACTCACCATACACAAATGAAGGTACATATATCTAGCGAATTCAAGAACCTTCTAGAAACTAGATGTTGTTGTTGTTGTTGTTTATCTTTGTAGAACATTCTCCTACACAGGAGAATTATCTTTACTGAGGTGAATTCATGCTACTGGTTTAGCGAGCTGGTACGTTGTTACAATGCATACTTTCAGGCGCAGCACTAACCGCCTGTTGTTTACATACTGTTAGTAGAGTCATTAACAGTAAGCAAAAGCTTTTACTTATTCGTAATAATATTAATACCTAAAATTATTTAAAGACCAGTGCAAGCACATGTGTTATTATTTTCTTGCTTAATACTTTTTGTTTTATTCCCACAAAAAACAAAGAGAATGCAAAGCAACAGACAAATGTACATACATACATTGTTATGTTTGTACATAAGCTACATACGTTGCTGTCTTGCTATCTCATTTTTATATATGTACGTATAACCACGTCACTATTCTCTTTGCTATGCATAAGACAAAACCGAAGATCAACATAAAACACTTTTTTAATATTACTCCAAATTAAAACACTTAAATCTCGGCTCGCCGATATCGGATCGCCTTACTTTTTGGCCTAAACTCTTCGTCGAAACCCGCACTAGCTTTTTAATCCAAAAATTAATAAAATCGGCTATGAATTTCCGGAGAAAATCGCGTGGGAAAATTATATGAAAATCGCCCAGTAATCACTTTCAATACCGACTGCCAAGCAACGAACAAACAAACGATGATTTACTCTTACATACCTAACACTTGCGTATGTATTGAAACTGATAGTTTACTGCCCTAGAGGTGCGCGTATAGATGTTAACACATCAAAAAATAAAAAATACAATGAGTAAATTGGCTTTGCTCTGGTTGTTCGAAGAAAGTAGAACAAAGTATCGCTTATAAGATGGCTGCCACTTCCTCATGCTTACCAAATTACAATTTCTAAGTTGATTGATTTTACTCACGTCTGCTCTGGAGGAATGATGAAATTAGAAAGAATGAAATGTATGACTCACTTGCGTAATTTACTTATCGCGTGGGATGATGTAATCAGTTGTCAGTGGATATTTCGTGGTTGCCACTCCTGCGCTGTTCGGATACAATGTGGTATATAGCACAACGTTGTATTTCATTGGTATCGTAGTACTTTTATTTTCGTCAAGCGGTGTTCACATTTTCCAATTCATTCTGGTTTCGGTGGCTTTGCATCAGTACGTGCACATGACAAACCCAACCATCCTGCCAACATCCTCGTCCAAGGATGGGAGGGAAATAGGGCACTTGGAGTTCGGCTCCGTTCAAGTTTGAAGCTTCGTCCTCACATGAAGCATGTACAGAGGAGAAGATTATAAGTCCGCTCATGTAACAACGTCAGAGGAGAAGACTAACCTCTTGCTTGAAGTTCACTTCATCCAAGGGATCTCTTACCTCATCCTGGTGGATATGGTTTTCGGTGGTTGTTGAGTGATGTCCTCTACATCTCTCATCTTTATTTCATGCTGGTAGTTGCTGGTCTGCTCCCTCTGAGTTTCAACCAGACTCCACTATTCTTCAATCGTGTCCTTCCTTGACACTTTCTCAACTCTCAGTTCTTCGACGAATCAGGTATTACTTCTTCGTTGCGATACTTTTCGATGCAAGCTCTTGCAGCTGAGTAACGATATTTTGGATGTGATCATCGGTGGTGATTTCGACTTCCTCGTTTTCTTTTCGCACTCTGACCAAAATCTGGTTAAGATGCAACTCCTCCTTTTTTTCGTAGTTGTGCGTTGGCTCGCTTGTACAGCTTGCTGACGTCAATGGGATCACTTATCACCAAGTGACGTAGCTCCTCGATTTCGTGGTTTCGAAGTTGCGCCGACCTGGCCAGCAACTCGATTTTCGCTGCCACGTTCTTGAATTCCACGACCAGTTGGTATCGGTTCGGGTTGGCTGCTAATTATACACACTCTACTACGGATCTTCTTTCACTGAGGGTGGATAATTCCGTATACAAACATTGTGTTGCCCGCATGTACGCCTTTGGGTTTTGCTCGAGTGAGCTTCTACCGCTGCTTTGAACTCGCTTTGCTGCGTCTTTAGCTTCGCCGGCCTAATCTCTCATTCCTCGTTCTTAACTGATCACTCTCACTTTGCAATCTCTGCACTCTTTCAGCTTCTTCTCGCAATCGTTGATTCTCGGTGTTGCTTCTTTCAAAATTTTCACGCCACTGTCGCACGTCATGCAACAGGTTGTGCACTCGCAATACATGCTGTAGATGGAACGTTTCGGCGCGCTCTTGGTTTTCCCGGGCCTCGCGCTGTCGTCTCTCTGCCTCACGGTCTTCCAAGACTTTTTGTCTTCTTAATTGATCTACTTCCGCAGTCAGTTCCTCGATTGCCGCCGCGTCCGCTGGATTCCCATCGCCTGGAAACTCCATGAACAGGCGAACTGCTGTAATCGCTGGCGAACGGCAAATCGGGCATTCGGATCCGGTGTTAAACCACGTTTGCAGACAGGGATCGTGTAACACGTGTCCACAGCTCGTCGACATTAATGGCTGGCCGTTGTTAAGCGTTACCAAACATATGCTGCAACTCATGCTGATCTAAATATTCTAAATAATGTGCGATGTCAAAAGAAATTAAATGGTGTCGATGGATGGTGTGTTGGGGAATTGGATTGTTGTGAAAGAAAGCTGTAATGATACAAACAAAAATCTCCAATTTAGTATTTACTTACCTTACTTTCCTTTCCTATCCTACTCGTGTTTAATTGAGACTAGCAGAGCACCTTCGTGACGCAGCGGAAGAAGAGAAATACGCATGTCTCTTATCTCACAGTCAGAGAAAGATGTTCAACTGATTCAAAAAAAATAAAATCGAACATTCTAACTTACTCAAAACAAATATTTTATATTTCCATCAACTCTCATTGTTTAAGGTCTTTACCGTGGAATACTCCTAATGGTTTACCCTGTAGGTCTTCTATCTCATATAAGCTATTACCTACTGGTCGCACTATTCTACACTTTGAAAATTTCCTCGCCAATTATGCATTGAAATTGTTCTTAAATTCGCTTTGGCGAAAATTACGTCTATAGATTTCTTATCCGGGCAAAAATTTTATAACTCTGCATCTACTATTATATATTTTCTCGTTTTGGAGATAAGCCTTATGCAAATTCTCACGCAGATGTTTTCGTAAAATTTCAGTTTTGACGCTCTTCGGTAAGATATTATTCTCCGAATCATCTAATAGTTTCAGTTTCCGAGCGAGTCCATACACACAAATATGGTGTCACTCCAACGGTTGTATGTACAGATGATCTCAATGCGTACTCTATTTCGGACAAATGGTTGTCCCAATTGCACTGATCATCACTTAGATACGAACGTATAGCTGACAAAATTGACTGATTCACTCTCTCGGACGCATTTGCCTGAGGAGAATGAATGGTTGTTCTAACATGCTTAATACCGAAATTCTTCATCATATCCGAAAACTCTTTGCCAACAAATTGTTTGCCATTGTCAGAAACAATGTTTTCCGGTGTTCCGAATTTATGAAAAACTTCCGAAATCATAAACTTAATTACATTCTTGGCACTTGCCTTAGGCATTGCCTTTAATAAAACAAATTTTGACAAATGATCGAGTACTATAAATATGAAAGTGTTTCCTGATTTTGATCTTGGGTATGGTCCTAGAAAATCTTGAAAATCCTTTGGAAAGGTCTTTCAACTACTCTCTCATTTCCCATTGGTGGTCTCAGAGTTAAATTTGCTGGTTTCGATTCTTTACATACTCGACAATTTGAAATGAATTCACGTATCTGCCTATGCTGATTCGGCCAGTAAAAATACTCCCTTATTCTCTTCAATGTTTTATAGAACCCTCCGTGTGAAGCTTGAGGTGGGTTGTGTGCTTTCGCAACAATATCCGCTGTCAATTCGATGGGTACCCAGAGTTTCCATGTACAATCTTCACAAACTGGTACTCCATTATATGGCATTGTCCTTTTGTACACTAGTCCATCTATAACTTTCAAATCCGGTAGTTGTCCTAAGTTTTCCTCAATTGTTTTTGCAAGATACAGGTAATCTTCGGACTTAAACGCGACTATTAACCTAAATCAATTAATCCGTTGACTTCTGCTGAAACCTCTTCCATATCGTAACGTGACAACGTGTCTGGTACGACTTTCTGACTTCGTGATCGATGTTCTATATTGAAATCATACGATTGTAAATGAAGACTCCATCGTGCTAATCTTCCGCTCAAATCTTTATATGACATGAGCCACTTGAGACTACTGTGATCGGTGATCACTGTGAATGGTTGCAATTCAATATATGGTCTAAATTTTTTCACAGCTAAAACTACGGCAAGACACTCTCGTTCTGTGACCGAATAGTTCTTCTGCGCGTTCGTCAACTTATGTGAAAAATACGCTATGGGATGTTCCTCGTCCAACTCATTCCTCTGAAACAAAACTGCTCCTGTTCCTACATTCGATGCATCACATTGCAAAAAGAATGGTTTCGAAAAATCGGGATGTCTGAGTACGGGACTCGTGACAAGCGCTTCTTTCAAAAAATCAAAAGCAACTTCAGCCTTCTCGCCGAAGCAAAAAACTTTACTCTTCTTTAGAGTTTCAAAAATCGGTGCTGAGATTGTGGCGAAATCAGAGATAAATCTCCGGTACCATCCCACGGCTCCCATGAAACTTCTAACTTGCTTAACGGTTTTTGGATAGGTGTATCGAGTGATTGTTTCCACCTTTCCAGGATCTGGCTTCAATTTTCCTCCTCCGACAATATATCCTAAATATCCCAATTGCTTGAAACAAAATTTAGATTTTCCCACGTTAGTGGTCAATCCGGCTTCTACTAAACAATTCGCAACTCTATCCAATAGCTGTATGTGAGTCTCAAAATCTGGTGACACCACTAACAAGTCGTCTAGATATACGAACACTCTTTCTGCAAGGCTGACGGTATAACTCGATCCATCAAACGACATAATCTCTGCGCGGTATTACAAAGCCCGAACGGCATTACCGTAAACTGGTACAAGGGCCTTCCTGGTACTGTAAACCCTGTCTTCTCCTTGCTCGCGGGATCTAATGGCACTTGCCAAAAGGCGTCCTTCAAATCAACACTTGATATGAAGACTGTATCCCCTAATCTGCTCAATAATTCTTCAATATGTGGAAGTGGGTATGCGTCATTTATCGTGAGGGTGTTCAATTTGCGCGCGTCCAAGCATAATCGGGTTTTCCCCCTTTTACGAACTAACGTAACCGGGTGACTCCATGGACTCTCACTCTCTTCGATTACTCCTAACTCCAACATACGGTCTAACTCGGCATACATCAACTTTTGAACTGCAGGTGACACAGGGTAGTGTCTATCTTTGACTGGTTCTCCGTCTCCAGTGTCAATGATATGCGTCTCTAAATGCGTTTTGCCTAATCCTCTCTTAGTAAAACACGGAAATTTTCCTACGACTTCATTTAAGCTAAGACGTTGACTCGAGGATAACACATGCGTTTATCTATCTTCCTCTAAATCCGCCTCTTCGCATAAACTAACGTCATTTGTGGTCAAACTATCCACATTCAAACATTCAAAACTCCTCATAAAATCGACCCCTAAAAATAGTTCACGATTCAATGAAGATACTAGGTAAAAAGTTACTTCACGTTCCTTTCTATTGAAACTTATTCTTGTTCTCACACATCCAGTGATCCTATGTGCGCTTCCATCTGCTGTATTTACTTTTGAACTAAAGTTATGTATATTCAGTCCAGCTTTCCTGACAAAATCCAAACAATTCTTCCCTGGACACGTAACGGTGGCTCCGCTGTCCAACAGACCTTCAATTTGCTGACCGTTTACTGTCAACTTAACGTAATATCTTGAATCTGTACCTTCCTATAAGCTTGCCGCTGCAATCTCCTGCCTGCGTCTCTTCCTCTTCTTATAACGAAGTCTCGATTTCCTTATCCTCTCGGAAATTTGTCCAAAAATTCTCAGTCTTGCTTCCTGATACTCTTTCATCCTCATATGAAATGGCTTTAAAATCATTAATTTAGGTGTTCTTGTTGTCTCGTTTCTGTTTCTCTCCGAATCGTTCTTCAAAATCGTAATTGGTGGTGGTTCCGCTTCTCGATGTTCATTTGTCATTACCTGAAAATCTTTTTCTTCCGGTTCCTCATTGTTCTGTCCTAAATCAAAAGTTACATTCGTGTTTCGTTCTTGAATTAATTCTTCTTTGTTTTCGTTCTGTATTTGAATTCCATAATCGACGTTGTTTTGTAATCCATTTTCAATGTTGTTTCGATTTTCATTTTCCTGATTGTTTGCTGAAATGTTTGTGGTGTACGCGGGTTGTTCTGCAATTATTTTGTCTACCAGGTTTACTGTGTTGCTGGCCTTACCTCCCCGGAGTGAGATAAGGGCGTCAGGCCATTTCCCTGACATCGTGGGCATCTTGGTGAAACAACGTCCTCCAATCCACACTTATAACAAAATAACTTACGTGTTGTCGCAGGGCAATCTCTTCTAGAAACTAGATGTTGTTGTTGTTGTTGTTTATCTTTGTAGAACATTCTCCTACACAGGAGAATTATCTTTACTGAGGTGAATTCATGCTACTGGTTTAGCGAGCTGGTACGTTGTTACAATGCATACTTTCAGGCGCAGCACTAACCGCCTGTTGTTTACATACTGTTAGTAGAGTCATTAACAGTAAGCAAAAGCTTTTACTTATTCGTAATAATATTAATACCTAAAATTATTTAAAGACCAGTGCAAGCACATGTGTTATTATTTTCTTGCTTAATACTTTTTGTTTTATTCCCACAAAAAACAAAGAGAATGCAAAGCAACAGACAAATGTACATACATACATTGTTATGTTTGTACATAAGCTACATACGTTGCTGTCTTGCTATCTCATTTTTATATATGTACGTATAACCACGTCACTATTCTCTTTGCTATGCATAAGACAAAACCGAAGATCAACATAAAACACTTTTTTAATATTACTCCAAATTAAAACACTTAAATCTCGGCTCGCCGATATCGGATCGCCTTACTTTTTGGCCTAAACTCTTCGTCGAAACCCGCACTAGCTTTTTAATCCAAAAATTAATAAAATCGGCTATGAATTTCCGGAGAAAATCGCGTGGGAAAATTATATGAAAATCGCCCAGTAATCACTTTCAATACCGACTGCCAAGCAACGAACAAACAAACGATGATTTACTCTTACATACCTAACACTTGCGTATGTATTGAAACTGATAGTTTACTGCCCTAGAGGTGCGCGTATAGATGTTAACACATCAAAAAATAAAAAATACAATGAGTAAATTGGCTTTGCTCTGGTTGTTCGAAGAAAGTAGAACAAAGTATCGCTTATAAGATGGCTGCCACTTCCTCATGCTTACCAAATTACAATTTCTAAGTTGATTGATTTTACTCACGTCTGCTCTGGAGGAATGATGAAATTAGAAAGAATGAAATGTATGACTCACTTGCGTAATTTACTTATCGCGTGGGATGATGTAATCAGCTGTCAGTGGATATTTCGTGGTAGCCACTCCTGCGCTGTTCGGATACAATGTGGTATATAGCACAACGTTGTATTTCATTGGTATCGTAGTACTTTTATTTTCGTCAAGCGGTGTTCACATTTTCCAATTCATTCTGGTTTCGGTGGCTTTGCATCAGTACGTGCACATGACAAACCCAACCATCCTGCCAACATCCTCGTCCAAGGATGGGAGGGAAATAGGGCACTTGGAGTTCGGCTCCGTTCAAGTTTGAAGCTTCGTCCTCACATGAAGCATGTACAGAGGAGAAGATTATAAGTCCGCTCATGTAACAACGTCAGAGGAGAAGACTAACCTCTTGCTTGAAGTTCACTTCATCCAAGGGATCTCTTACCTCATCCTGGTGGATATGGTTTTCGGTGGTTGTTGAGTGATGTCCTCTACATCTCTCATCTTTATTTCATGCTGGTAGTTGCTGGTCTGCTCCCTCTGAGTTTCAACCAGACTCCACTATTCTTCAATCGTGTCCTTCCTTGACACTTTCTCAACTCTCAGTTCTTCGACGAATCAGGTATTACTTCTTCGTTGCGATACTTTTCGATGCAAGCTCTTGCAGCTGAGTAACGATATTTTGGATGTGATCATCGGTGGTGATTTCGACTTCCTCGTTTTCTTTTTGCACTCTGACCAAAATCTGGTTAAGATGCAACTCCTCCTTTTTTTCGTAGTTGTGCGTTGGCTCGCTTGTACAGCTTGCTGACGTCAATGGGATCACTTATCACCAAGTGACGTAGCTCCTCGATTTCGTGGTTTCGAAGTTGCGCCGACCTGGCCAGCAACTCGATTTTCGCTGCCACGTTCTTGAATTCCACGACCAGTTGGTATCGGTTCGGGTTGGCTGCTAATTATACACACTCTACTACGGATCTTCTTTCACTGAGGGTGGATAATTCCGTATACAAACATTGTGTTGCCCGCATGTACGCCTTTGGGTTTTGCTCGAGTGAGCTTCTACCGCTGCTTTGAACTCGCTTTGCTGCGTCTTTAGCTTCGCCGGCCTAATCTCTCATTCCTCGTTCTTAACTGATCACTCTCACTTTGCAATCTCTGCACTCTTTCAGCTTCTTCTCGCAATCGTTGATTCTCGGTGTTGCTTCTTTCAAAATTTTCACGCCACTGTCGCACGTCATGCAACAGGTTGTGCACTCGCAATACATGCTGTAGATGGAACGTTTCGGCGCGCTCTTGGTTTTCCCGGGCCTCGCGCTGTCGTCTCTCTGCCTCACGGTCTTCCAAGACTTTTTGTCTTCTTAATTGATCTACTTCCGCAGTCAGTTCCTCGATTGCCGCCGCGTCCGCTGGATTCCCATCGCCTGGAAACTCCATGAACAGGCGAACTGCTGTAATCGCTGGCGAACGGCAAATCGGGCATTCGGATCCGGTGTTAAACCACGTTTGCAGACAGGGATCGTGTAACACGTGTCCACAGCTCGTCGACATTAATGGCTGGCCGTTGTTAAGCGTTACCAAACATATGCTGCAACTCATGCTGATCTAAATATTCTAAATAATGTGCGATGTCAAAAGAAATTAAATGGTGTCGATGGATGGTGTGTTGGGGAATTGGATTGTTGTGAAAGAAAGCTGTAATGATACAAACAAAAATCTCCAATTTAGTATTTACTTACCTTACTTTCCTTTCCTATCCTACTCGTGTTTAATTGAGACTAGCAGAGCACCTTCGTGACGCAGCGGAAGAAGAGAAATACGCATGTCTCTTATCTCACAGTCAGAGAAAGATGTTCAACTGATTCAAAAAAAATAAAATCGAACATTCTAACTTACTCAAAACAAATATTTTATATTTCCATCAACTCTCATTGTTTAAGGTCTTTACCGTGGAATACTCCTAATGGTTTACCCTGTAGGTCTTCTATCTCATATAAGCTATTACCTACTGGTCGCACTATTCTACACTTTGAAAATTTCCTCGCCAATTATGCATTGAAATTGTTCTTAAATTCGCTTTGGCGAAAATTACGTCTATAGATTTCTTATCCGGGCAAAAATTTTATAACTCTGCATCTACTATTATATATTTTCTCGTTTTGGAGATAAGCCTTATGCAAATTCTCACGCAGATGTTTTCGTAAAATTTCAGTTTTGACGCTCTTCGGTAAGATATTATTCTCCGAATCATCTAATAGTTTCAGTTTCCGAGCGAGTCCATACACACAAATATGGTGTCACTCCAACGGTTGTATGTACAGATGATCTCAATGCGTACTCTATTTCGGACAAATGGTTGTCCCAATTGCACTGATCATCACTTAGATACGAACGTATAGCTGACAAAATTGACTGATTCACTCTCTCGGACGCATTTGCCTGAGGAGAATGAATGGTTGTTCTAACATGCTTAATACCGAAATTCTTCATCATATCCGAAAACTCTTTGCCAACAAATTGTTTGCCATTGTCAGAAACAATGTTTTCCGGTGTTCCGAATTTATGAAAAACTTCCGAAATCATAAACTTAATTACATTCTTGGCACTTGCCTTAGGCATTGCCTTTAATAAAACAAATTTTGACAAATGATCGAGTACTATAAATATGAAAGTGTTTCCTGATTTTGATCTTGGGTATGGTCCTAGAAAATCTTGAAAATCCTTTGGAAAGGTCTTTCAACTACTCTCTCATTTCCCATTGGTGGTCTCAGAGTTAAATTTGCTGGTTTCGATTCTTTACATACTCGACAATTTGAAATGAATTCACGTATCTGCCTATGCTGATTCGGCCAGTAAAAATACTCCCTTATTCTCTTCAATGTTTTATAGAACCCTCCGTGTGAAGCTTGAGGTGGGTTGTGTGCTTTCGCAACAATATCCGCTGTCAATTCGATGGGTACCCAGAGTTTCCATGTACAATCTTCACAAACTGGTACTCCATTATATGGCATTGTCCTTTTGTACACTAGTCCATCTATAACTTTCAAATCCGGTAGTTGTCCTAAGTTTTCCTCAATTGTTTTTGCAAGATACAGGTAATCTTCGGACTTAAACGCGACTGAACCTAAATCAATTAATCCGTTGACTTCTGCTGAAACCTCTTCCATATCGTAACGTGACAACGTGTCTGGTACGACTTTCTGACTTCGTGATCGATGTTCTATATTGAAATCATACGATTGTAAATGAAGACTCCATCGTGCTAATCTTCCGCTCAAATCTTTATATGACATGAGCCACTTGAGACTACTGTGATCGGTGATCACTGTGAATGGTTGCAATTCAATATATGGTCTAAATTTTTTCACAGCTAAAACTACGGCAAGACACTCTCGTTCTGTGACCGAATAGTTCTTCTGCGCGTTCGTCAACTTATGTGAAAAATACGCTATGGGATGTTCCTCGTCCAACTCATTCCTCTGAAACAAAACTGCTCCTGTTCCTACATTCGATGCATCACATTGCAAAAAGAATGGTTTCGAAAAATCGGGATGTCTGAGTACGGGACTCGTAACAAGCGCTTCTTTCAAAAAATCAAAAGCAACTTCAGCCTTCTCGCCGAAGCAAAAAACTTTACTCTTCTTTAGAGTTTCAAAAATCGGTGCTGAGATTGTGGCGAAATCAGAGATAAATCTCCGGTACCATCCCACGGCTCCCATGAAACTTCTAACTTGCTTAACGGTTTTTGGATAGGTGTATCGAGTGATTGTTTCCACCTTTACAGGATCTGGCTTCAATTTTCCTCCTCCGACAATATATCCTAAATATCCCAATTGCTTGAAACAAAATTTAGATTTTCCCACGTTAGTGGTCAATCCGGCTTCTACTAAACAATTCGCAACTCTATCCAATAGCTGTATGTGAGTCTCAAAATCTGGTGACACCACTAACAAGTCGTCTAGATATACGAACACTCTTTCTGCAAGGCTGACGGTATAACTCGATCCATCAAACGACATAATCTCTGCGCGGTATTACAAAGCCCGAACGGCATTACCGTAAACTGGTACAAGGGCCTTCCTGGTACTGTAAACCCTGTCTTCTCCTTGCTCGCGGGATCTAATGGCACTTGCCAAAAGGCGTCCTTCAAATCAACACTTGATATGAAGACTGTATCCCCTAATCTGCTCAATAATTCTTCAATATGTGGAAGTGGGTATGCGTCATTTATCGTGAGGGTGTTCAATTTGCGCGCGTCCAAGCATAATCGGGTTTTCCCCCTTTTACGAACTAACGTAACCGGGTGACTCCATGGACTCTCACTCTCTTCGATTACTCCTAACTCCAACATACGGTCTAACTCGGCATACATCAACTTTTGAACTGCAGGTGACACAGGGTAGTGTCTATCTTTGACTGGTTCTCCGTCTCCAGTGTCAATGATATGCGTCTCTAAATGCGTTTTGCCTAATCCTCTCTTAGTAAAACACGGAAATTTTCCTACGACTTCATTTAAGCTAAGACGTTGACTCGAGGATAACACATGCGTTTATCTATCTTCCTCTAAATCCGCCTCTTCGCATAAACTAACGTCATTTGTGGTCAAACTATCCACATTCAAACATTCAAAACTCCTCATAAAATCGACCCCTAAAAATAGTTCACGATTCAATGAAGATACTAGGTAAAAAGTTACTTCACGTTCCTTTCTATTGAAACTTATTCTTGTTCTCACACATCCAGTGATCCTATGTGCGCTTCCATCTGCTGTATTTACTTTTGAACTAAAGTTATGTATATTCAGTCCAGCTTTCCTGACAAAATCCAAACAATTCTTCCCTGGACACGTAACGGTGGCTCCGCTGTCCAACAGACCTTCAATTTGCTGACCGTTTACTGTCAACTTAACGTAATATCTTGAATCTGTACCTTCCTATAAGCTTGCCGCTGCAATCTCCTGCCTGCGTCTCTTCCTCTTCTTATAACGAAGTCTCGATTTCCTTATCCTCTCGGAAATTTGTCCAAAAATTCTCAGTCTTGCTTCCTGATACTCTTTCATCCTCATATGAAATGGCTTTAAAATCATTAATTTAGGTGTTCTTGTTGTCTCGTTTCTGTTTCTCTCCGAATCGTTCTTCAAAATCGTAATTGGTGGTGGTTCCGCTTCTCGATGTTCATTTGTCATTACCTGAAAATCTTTTTCTTCCGGTTCCTCATTGTTCTGTCCTAAATCAAAAGTTACATTCGTGTTTCGTTCTTGAATTAATTCTTCTTTGTTTTCGTTCTGTATTTGAATTCCATAATCGACGTTGTTTTGTAATCCATTTTCAATGTTGTTTCGATTTTCATTTTCCTGATTGTTTGCTGAAATGTTTGTGGTGTACGCGGGTTGTTCTGCAATTATTTTGTCTACCAGGTTTACTGTGTTGCTGGCCTTACCTCCCCGGAGTGAGATAAGGGCGTCAGGCCATTTCCCTGACATCGTGGGCATCTTGGTGAAACAACGTCCTCCAATCCACACTTATAACAAAATAACTTACGTGTTGTCGCAGGGCAATCTCTGAAATTATGTCCCAATGTCCCGCAATTCCAACACGGTGTACTAAATCTGGTTCGAACTTCATCAATTTCCGGCACGTTTGTCGATTCTTCGTACTGGATCTCGTTTACTTTGCGGCTCTGGTAATTCTGCCTTGCTTTAAGCTGTCAATCATGTTATATTAAATCTTCTGCTCTCCTAAACTCTGTACGGGAATGTTCCAAATATAAACTTTCGTCGCAAATACCAATGCTGCATTGAGCGGCTTCAAATTCCTTCGCAGGATGTTCATCAACTCGTAATCCGATAAAGGTTGTAAAAGCTGCGATCGTAAACTAAGAACGGCGTCTATGAATTGTCCTGTCGTTTCCTCCTTACCTTGGACTCTATCCATAATTCGCCTCAATACATCAACATTCGTGTGAAATTGCTGAAACTCTCTAAACAAATCACTTCTAAAACTCTCCCAGTGGATGATGCCGTTTGGTCTGCGTCGAAGATACGACCAGTACCAGCGAGATGCATTTTCTCCTAACAGATGATGAAATCCGTTGATCACCTCGTTCCACGGGCAATTATAAGACTGCTGAAGTCTCTCAATCCTAAAAATTAAATCTTCTACTAACATTGTTCTAGGGTCCAAAGTAATTCCCCATTTATCTAAATCTGGATATCGGATTCTGTTTCTTGGTATATCCATTTGTCGTCGATTGTCGATGGCTCCCGTTCTTGTTGTTACATTACTCCTACTCGGGTTAGGTGCTGCTTCCGCTGCCGGTGTCCTTGATCGTTTGGTGAAACTTCCGGAGTATATGATGGTCCTGATTGCTGCGACATTCCTTCTCTTATTGCTACTCTCATTTCTGAGCGTACCAACTGCCGTAAATTCGCTTGTGATCTTCAAACCACTACATCAATTGCTCCGTATATTCCTGTACTGTTGAGTCCGCTTTCAAATGCTGAAACATTTCCTCCCGCGGCTGTCAATGAACTCCGTTCGCTGTAGGTACTGCCTCTTGCTCGTTCTCTGCATCATCATCATTACCACCATTCATCGGGTTAACCCCTCGCTGAGTTGGTGTCGATCAGACATAATCTCAAAATATCAAAAAGACAAAAACTAAATCTTCCAAAAAACTAAACTCAAAAATCTAAATTGTGACTAAAAACTCCAAAAAAAAATCTTGGGTGACGAAATGTATTAAAAGTTAAAAGAATTTGAAAATATTATGTTTGTAAAAAAAAAAACTCTAATCGAAGAAAAGTTATGCTGCAAAAAATGTTATTAAATGTATCACTCAAAACAATATAGTAAAATAAATATAAATCAAAATCACAAATAAAAAGGTTAAAGAACATTTCTTTAAAGTTTCTCAAAAAATTTTTTGTAACAAAAATCTAAAAATTCTTAACTCATAAAGGTTTCGGTAACGGCTCCGAAAAACAATCAATCATATGCAAATAAAATCATAATGTTTCAAAATAAAAACTTGAATCATTAAAGTTATCTCATCTCTTTAATATGAACTGAACCCAGTCGCTAACACTAACAACTAACGAAGTAGAAACGTAGTGTGACTTACTGCAAGCCCATTCACTTTAAATCAAATCAATATCTCTCGGTCTATAAAAAACTAAAACTGCACTAAGACGGTTGTTTTGGTCAAAATCCGAGTTTGAGCAAGATCCGCTTGCGCTACGCGAACCGAATCTCCTACCTCAGTCTCGGGACTGCAAAAACTAGAACTCGCCTAAACTCGAAGACACAAAAAGCAACTAAAAATAAATATTCTCAAAAATCTACACTACTTCAACTAAAATCATTAATTAGTTCACTTCGTACGCGCAATTAAAGACTGTTACCAATAACATCTATCTTTATGACTTCATACAAGCTATCCTAACTAACAATTAATCTTTACGCGAAATTAATCTTCAATTATATCTTCCACGACGTCGCAACGCGTTAAGGACTCTTAAATACCTAGAACGGGACTTACGCGTATCCGATAAAATGTCAAACTAATCGAAACGCAAAAATAACAAAACCAAAAAAAAAAAATCTAACTTGAAGCTACAGGTGTTTATGCCCCGGGCCCCACGTTGGGCGCCAATTTTGTGGAGCACCCCCGGAACATACTCACAACGCGGACTGAATTGAATCAATCCACCTATATTGTATGTTGTTTGCTATTCCCAGGGGTTAGTGTACTATATATCAAGGGGTGGTGTTACCAGAAATTCATTAATTCTAATTTCTCCGAAGCCATCATGTATCGTCATCCATTAAAGGATTGCCCTCAACTCCGGCCGACACACAATTACAACGTGAACTTCACCTCGAAGAAGTCGCTATCCCAGCAGTAGGCGGTCACTGGTATTATAAACGTCCTGCACAGCTAAACTCGCGGGGCGGGGTGGAGATCTTTTGCAATACTGCCGAAAACCCAATACACTACCTCAAAAAATCTTCAATACCAGCTAAACAAGTGCGAACTTCGCTTTTCGTTGTGACAGCTATTTGAAGTTCCAGAAAATAATAAACTAAAATGCTAGACTTAACTAGTTGGCCCGAAGTATGAATAGCCTGTAGAAGGTGGACACAAACGCAAAGGATACATTGGACAACACAAACACATACACATGTTAGACATACTCGCCGACCGTTGTTATGCCGGACACTAGTGTCTTTACCCTCCCTTATTGGAACCGTGACGCCGTAACCATTTATTTTTTAAGCGTCCCAACATGATAACTTAACGTTACTCTACTCACATAGATCAATTGATTGTTTTTCCTTCTTCGCCGTTACCTACCTGTATTTCTTCTAGTAATAAAGCATTTTGCAAATTCTTTTAAATTCGATTTCAAAAATTTACAAACTTGACAACAGTCATTTATTTAATATCTTACAAAAGTTATCTAACTCAAAACATGCTTGATTACTTAACTCTATTCTCAAACTTCACCAAAAGCTAAACAAAACTTTAAGGACTCAATGCTACAATGCTAAACTGAAAATTACTCTACACCGAAATATCGATATCTGTCCATCTTGCAGGACACAAAACTTTCTGCACAAACTTTATTGATTCACTTATAATTTTCTTTCTGCACAAACTTTATTGATTCACTTATAATTTTCTTTTCTTTTGGTTTTTCAGTTTTTGGTTTTTGTTTTCTCTTAGTTATTAAACTACGTATTTTGTTTTTCTGATCTTTGTTTTATTGTATTAACCTAAATATTTTGTTTTCTTATTGTTTTGTTTTGTTTCGTTAACCTACGTATTTTGTTTTTCTCATATTGTTTTATTTCATAAACCTAAATATTTTGTCTTCTTATTGTTTTATTTCGTTAACCTATGTATTTTGTTTTTCTCATATTGTTTTCTTTTGTTAATCTACATATTTTGTTTTTCTGATATTTGTTTCATTTCATTAACCTACGCGTTTTGTTTTTCTGATATTTTGTTTATAAACCTAATCATTTTGTTTTTCTCTTATAACGTAATAAAAAATTTTCTTTCCTTACAGGATTTATGTACCTAATACTATTTTTCTTCCAGATTTATGTTCTTTATAACCATACGTATGTTTATATGTCATTTTCATTTTTCAGATTATAGATTTTCGAACATTTATTTCATTATCCTGTGAGTTTATTTAATCCTAGCTATCTTGATTTAATTATATTTGCGATTATATTTGCCTCTTATTCGCAAATTACAGCTAAACTTCACCGAATTGGCCGCTTACATCGAATCATTTGAGGAATTTTTTGTCTTTGAAAAATCAAAGACAGTGACGAAGGCATAGAGTAATTATTATAACAAGAGAGAACATTTTGACTCATTTGACGTTTCCTTTCACACTCTTCGTGATGCGGTCGGTGTGATAGAGGGATGTTTAACGCAAAGTGAAATATATCAGGTTGAATTACAATAACTTCTGACTTGAAATTTAAATGTGTTTTACACTTTTTTATTGACTGTTATTGTTAGCATACATTTGTGTTGTATTTAACACAATAACTTTAGCACCCAAATTGAAATGCCGTCGTTTTTTTCTTGTTGGTTGGTTTGAACGATTGCCTCTATCTGGTATTAGTAATGCAATTCTTTTTAACATCCAACATTCATATCACACCAGTCCAAATGTCAGAAATTTGCTGAGAGAAATATTAAGTCTAAGTCTTTAAACCGAAATGTGCAGGACGAATGGTGAATCCCGAAAGTTTTTCCAGAGGGTAAGAAGATCGAATAACGGGCCTAATAATGGGCTGCACTTCTACAGGGACGAGAATGGGAATCTGGTGACTGAGAAGAAGTGTGTGCTCAAAATGTGGAGAGACCACTTTTCAGCACTACACTCAGGTTCTTCCACTGAAGATGGTGCAGATGACCTACCCGCTGAACTTTTTAACGCTGGAGGCGAAGGACTGCTAGCCCACATGCATCGACTTATATGCAGTATATGGCTGGGGGAATCTATGCCCGACGATTGGAGTCTCAGTGTATTATGCCCTGTATTCAAAAAGGGTGATCCGTGCGTCTGTTCTAACTATCGCGGTATCAGTCTTTTATGCATCGTGTATAAGGTCTTGTCGAGCGTATTATGTAAAAGACTAAAGCCAATTATTGAAAACCTGATTCGACCTTATCAGTGTGGTTTTAGACCAGGCAAGTCCACGACGGACCAAATATTCACACTACGCCAAATCCTGGAATAGACCCACGGAAAGCAAATCGATACATACCACCTTTTTATCGATTACAAAGCTGCTTTCGATAGCCCCATACGGGGAAAACTAAACGAAGCTATGTCTGAACTTGGTATTCCGGCAAAACTGATCCGCCTCTGTTGAATGACGCTGACCAACACAAAATCAGCAGTGAAAGTGGGGAAAGACCTCATTGAACCATTCTGTACCAAGCGAGGACTTAGACAAGGCGACACACTTTCGAGCAATATCTTCAACATCTTAATGGAGATATTATTGAGAAAGGCTGCAGTAAATACGAACACGACCATTAACAGGAAAAGCCATATATTGCTGGCGTATGCTGACGACATAGACATCATTGGGCGAAATTTGCGAGAGGTTACTGCAGTATTTTCAATAATCGAAAAGAAATCAGCGAAGGTGGGTCTTGCTGTTAATGAGGGCAAGACAAAATTGATGGTGTCAACGACTAGAGAGACCTTTCGACTTGGTCCGCACTTGAAAGTTGACAATCGAATTAATTTTGAAGTGGTAGATGAATTTGTATACCTTGGATCCGCCGTGAACAAGGTCAACGACGTCAGCCTGGAGATAGATAGGAGAATTGTGCTTGCAAATAGATGCTATTTTCGGATCAGAAAGCAGTTTAGGAACAAAACCCGCTCTGGACGGACACACACGGCAGTCCTGGTAGAGAAAACGGTGAGTACCGACGTCCCTGGAACCCAGAGCTATATAATCTATATTCTGACGTGAACATAGCTAGGCGAATCAAATTAGGCCAATTGCGTTGGCTAGGCCATGTTATCAGAATGGATGAAGATGAGCCAGCGCGAAAGGTTTTCGATAACGTATCCGATGGAAGCAGGAAAAGAGGACGACCAAGACTCCGCTGGAAAGACCAGGCAGAAGAATCCCTCCGTATCCTTGGTGTTACCAACGGGCGAGAAAAGGCGAAGGATAGAGCCAGTTGGAAGAATATGTTGAAATTTGTTTAATTTGTTTGTTTAATTAATATGTGTAAGACGTCTAACCTCATGAGGTTGTAAAATAGTCAATAAAAGTATGTATAATAATCATAGAGTAAATCATTCTAGATATAATATTTAGCTCATCTGACGTTTCATTTCACACTCTTCTTGATGCGGTCGGTGTGATAGAGAGATGTTTGACGAAAAGTAGCATACACCAGGTGGAATTACAATAACTTCTGACTTTAATTTGTCATGTCGTTTTGGTGAAAAACAGTGAAATTTAAATGTGTTTCACACTTTTTTATTGACTGTTATTGTTAGCATACATTTGTGTTGTATTTAACACAATAATTTTAACACACAAAACGAAATGCCGTTGTTGTTATTTTGTTCGTTGTTTTGAACCATTGCCTCTATCTGGTATTAGTAAAGCAATTCTTTTCAACATCGAACGTAAATATCACACCAGGCCAAATGTCACAAATTTGATGAGAGAACTATTACGTCTACTATAAGCATTAGTCTATGAATGAGAGAAATGTGAATGGATTAGTAAAAAAAATTAATGTGAGTCCGATCACAGGGGAGATGTGTAAACATCTAGTAATGAAGTTGGAAGTTCTTATGCTTTTAGTATATTTTTTAATTAATCAATTAAAAGTATCAAATCTTTCAATATTGTAAATACATAGGAATTTGCTGGTTTTTGTTTGGTTTATTTAACTTATTTGGTTAGTAAATGGGCACACTGCAGTATATATGTACTGCATTAAAAATTACAGTAAGCAGTAAATTTACTGTACCTCGTTTCTGTAGTTCTCGAATCGAATAAGTTTTCACATGAAACATGTGAATTGAGACAAAAACACTAAGAATCGGTACAAAAACTCGCTTCTCACATGTGACTGTTTCTACAACATTTGTTTTGCGAGAACTGTCTGTGACGTACTGTTTTTCATGCTTATTGGAAAAATGCGAGAAAAACTGTTTCTAAAACGTAGGGAGTCGAAAAATTTAAACTTTGAAACGTCAAAAATACTCACAAATTAAAACGATGCGAGATTTTGATATTGTTTCTACAAAAAGGCGTTTTAAAAAATTAAGAATTTATATTTTAAGTGGAGAAGATAAGAATTATATCTTTTTTGTTATGTATTTCAACTAATTTTTCCTAAATATTACAGAAAAATCAAAAACAACAAGAAACAAAAAAAAAACCTTAACTAATTTGGAATTTGCAAGACAGGTTTTGAGGGTTAAATTGCAACACAAATTGAAAGGAGCAGTGGGAATCCCTTAAAACAACTTCTGTTTGTTGTTATTTTTCGCACTAGCTTATTTTGTTTGTTTATATTTTTTTTATTACTTGACAGCTTTCTTGGAATATTCCAATAAAAACGTCATCAGTATTGCCAATTTTCGCATTGATATACAGAAACACATTTTACTCACAAATCGAGAAACGATGGAATTTTTTGTTTCATGTTTAATGTGAAAACGTTTTCGATTCGAGAACTACAGAAACGAGGTACTGATTACTGAAAAAATTCAGTAAATTTTTACTGATAATGAAATTTAATTTGCATTACCAGTCAAATCATAGGGCCGTATTCATAATAATCAGTAATCGGGCATTACTGATTACTGAAAATTCAATGCACCTCATCGTAATCATGTAGGCACTTTATAAAAATTGCTGAAAAAAATTTTAGTAATCAGTAAAAATTTACTAGTTAAAGAATTATTTTTACTGAAATTGTAGTAGTACTGCAAAGTGCCCATCTATTGTAAATGCCTTAAGTACAAATAGTTAATATTGGAAAACTGCATCTATAGTAGTGGAATTGTTAGTTGTGGGGGTTTGTGGAGAATTGCTCATATGCAAGTGGAAAACGTCAAATAAAAATGTTGATAAAGCTTGCGACTGTGGGTTTGCACAATTTGTATTAAAATCTCCACCCATAATAATTGGCATGAGATGGAGATTGTTACCCAATTGTCGTGCACCAGTTTCAGCGTAAGGCAACAGTACGTAATGAAGATATGTTATAATTTTAATTTATATTGGAATCTAATAGAAATTTTGTTAGAATTAACATTACCTCCATTCAGCTTTGATACACTTTGTGTTATTTTATGTTCTGAGTTATAATTTTTTTGGTGTTTTGTAAAATATTTTATTATTTTGTATTTGTTGCGGTTGACAAGTTATTAATCAGCTGTTTACTGAAATGTAATGTTATTTTACAGCAATGGTTTTCGAAAATTAGTAGCTAATATTGCACACTAGATGGTGCTTATATGCAGCTGTTAAGTATGAATGACAATCTCAAAGATGAAGAAAACTTTTCGTTTTTAGTTTTCCTTATATCTGACAAGTTTAGTTTTTAGTTTTCCTAATTTTGCTTTGTTTTAGTAAATTTTTTATTAAAAGTGCAAAAAATCTTTTTAAAAGTTATTGAAATTAAATGTTTTTGTATTCATTTTATTTATTTGTTTTCATTTGCCTACATAATGTACGACAATTAGTGAAAATTAGTCGCTACTATTGCACACTAGATGGTGTTGAGTATATTGTATGCAGCGTATGAGTACACTAATCCACTCATACATAGCTCACACCGATTTGATAACGCTTTACGATTGGTTAACGATTACATCGCACATCTTACTCTAAATTTGTGATTGTATTGTGAAAAAGATTTTTACCCCCAGCGTATAGATGTTTACACATCAAAAAATTAAATGTATTGCCATTGTCTCCGAAAAACTGTATCGTGTAAACGACAGTTTTTGAGATTTCGACGGAAATTGCAACGAAATCCAGAGATTCTACATACATTTTGCCAGTGCTAGAGTCTCCATACATTTTTTAGGGCCCGAATCTGTGATGCCGGTTTGATGCAACGCTGCTGTTGTACATCAAAAGCGATGTACATGTAGACAGTCAAAATTTCTCTTCACTCAAATGCCAACAAACAAAACGAGTGAGACCCTAGTACTTCTCTACTCTCTCTCTTACTCTCTTCATTGAATATTTCAATACACGAGCAGCTTTTTGATAGTGTTATTGTATATAACTATACAAATTACATAAACTATGAAAAAAGTATGATATGACGCGAGAGAGAAATGCGTTTGAGTGAACTCCTAGCACTTTTTGGTTCTCTTTTACCAGGGTTGCCAAGTTGCGCACATCTTCTGGTCGTCTAATTCTAAATCGTCTTTGTGTACATCCGGTTATCATTAAGTACTATTTTTTACAATGCAAGATACAAGATTATTGGCTTATATAGACTGGAAAACAATTTTCTTGAGTGGACTGCATACAACAAAAGGGATGATAAAAGTTTGCTATATTTCAATAGTTCAGCAATTTTTGAGAATGTTATGGTTTATAATACTTTAAATGCCAACAATATTTAAGAAAATATCTATAAAGTCTATAATTAACCTGGCATATTTTTGGTGGCAATGTCTAACAAATTTTCTGATCTATATTAAATATGTTGTCTTTGCAGAACCACGTGAATTTGACTAGTTTTTTGATGTATTGGTTATTTTATTTTTATAATGTCTGATTAATAATCTGATGTTTATCACTTTGCGGATATAATAATAATAACAGTTTTGCAACTCATTATTTATTTTAATTTTTCATTTCTAATTTTAATAGTTAAATACGAATTTCAATGAGTAAACAAAAAAATGTTAGTAAACAAGTTGTTGCCAAAAAGAAGCGAAATCTCCTCGAATGTCAAAATATGTATGTATACCTGAACACTTTAGATTTCGATGACGATTCTAGAATCTTTTGAGCTGAAATGCGGTATACATGAACATGCTTTAATGGTGTGTTCGGATGCGTCATTTGCAGAAACGATTAACTCTTTAAAAATCCTGTATATACTGAAGTTTCCGGTGCATTTCAAAATTCCACGTTCATTATGAATTAAAATTGGTATTATATATTATTTTACTACAGTTATATCTATTACTTATATACATATAGTGAAATTCAAAATGAACTGCGTACATTAGTTTAACCCCCAGTCACTAAACTCTCAAGCTCTTCGAAAAGTGGAGTAATCAGTTTGGCTTCTGAATGCCTCCTTTGAAGGTCAGTCATACATGGTAAAAATTAATTATATGACAATTACAATTAGTAGCTTAATTTGATTTGCCTGTACAAATGCAATATCGAAAAAAATTAAATACCATTGGTAATTGTATTCCCTACAATTGGAAGATAATCTCCACAGTGATATTGCGGAGATATCACATTTTTATCGTCATCAAAATTATAAACCTAGTAGTATGTATCTTTCTTTTGTCATCCTCGAGATATTTCAGCACTATTCAGGCAAAGAAAATAAATAAAATTTCGTTTTTGGCATTTCAAAACCTAAAAATATTTTGACTAGGAAACATATAAAAATTAGATCCCTTCAGAATGGCCTACAGACTTAAAAAAAGCGGACCTATAGTATGAGGTAAGTAAAATTAATCAATGGAATTATTCCATTTCCGGAAAGTCCAGAAGAGGAAATCAGCAAGCTATTCAAACCTCCGGAAAACTTTATTAAGCACCAAAAGCGTTTAAAAAAGCGAAAAACAATGTTAGAGCTACACTAGCCCGCAGCCGAGAAGCAGGTGTTGGGCCTACTACAGAGAAGAAAATTCCTGGGCCAGAAACTGCAAAGCCTGTTTGGATCTACGCAATGGGAAAAATCGAAAAATAACGACAGGTTGACACGATGAATACAATATAATATTTTCGATTTTTCGAAGAGTCCGTTGCCATCAGAAAGGCAATATTCGACATTAGCAGCCTGAGACACTACGAAAAGTTGTGTAATGCAAAAAAAAACCACAACATTGCGCCATTAGCTCTAGCGGCGTCCATTTAATAGCAAGTTCAGACGGCTGGCTTTTTTCGTGTTTCGTTCTCTCATTCGTGTTTGGCCCCCAATCATGTTTGAAACATCATGGTTCGCCATACAAAATTTTGAGAGCGAACCATCTCGTTTCAATTCGAAACATCTTACCAAACATGAATAATTTACTACCATCTCTAATTTATTTAGTACGCTATCGCTTTTTTATCTGAACTAGTTGTCAGAATAAGCAAAACAAAGTAAAAAATAAATAAACATGGAGCGAAAGTGAAGTTTGTGTTTAAATATAAATAAAAAGCAAAGCCTTGAGTTAACACAAATAAAACATTTACTAAAAAATAAGAAATTTTGGTAAAAATACTTAACATTTGGTTTAATATTTTCTTACCTTTCTTTTCCATTTTATAACCAAAACGTACAAAAACAACTATTTTTTTTGACATAAATCACAACTGTCAATAGAAACACGAATGCGTCTTGTGAACAGGGCGATTCACAATCATGGTTGAGTAAACGAAACAAGTGTTTCACATCACCGTCTGAATTAGCTATAAGCGATATCATATTCCACAACTGCTCAAACCAAATTTTACAAAGCTTAGTATTCAGTTCATGTGTAATTTTCGTAGGATATTTTGGCATTTATCTCCATATTAAAATATGAAAATTTTTGATTGTTAAAATAATAGAAATGTCAAAATTCCGGTCTTAAACAATTATAACCAATTGTTTTCGCATGAAATAAGTTTGGCATAACAACCCTGTATTTGATTTTGCTGACGAAATTTTCGCAGAGAACTGAGTACCAAGCAAATGAAAACTGAACGAAATTTTCGGTTCACGAAATTTTCTTTATTTTTTATACACGTACTTCTTAAGGGAACGAAATTTTCGTAAACAACTACCTGAGTGGCCGTCGGTGGTGCAATGGTTAGTGTGCGCGGCTCTTGTACATGAGATCCTGGGTTCGAACCAGGCTCTGACCACCTTCAAATTTTTTTTCGGCGGCGGTCACCTCGCATAGTGACGGCGACACTATCGAGTATCTAGCCATGAAAAAGCTTCTCAAATTACCGTTCGGAATCAGTGTAAAACTGTAGGTCCCAATCAGTGAGTGAAAACTGGAAAGCGCACAGCTCAGTGATTGTGAGAAGTTCTCCCCAGTCCCTTCATGGGATGTAATGGGAAACCATTTATTTTTTTATTTAACTACCTGAATACAGCGCTTTACCAAAAAGCATTAGAAAGTTTAAATATTCCATCCTTTAAGTTATGTTCAGGTATACCGGGATTTCACAGTTTACGGGATTTAAATTTCAATAAACAGCTGATTTTTGTACTGCAAAACATACGTTTGGTGAGTTGAAATCACAACAACTTCGAAATCTCATTATACCTAAACTTTGTTTTTCGTCAAATCTGTTTTGTTTTTCATATCACAGAAATGCGTGCTCTGTATATAAAAAATTGCTTGGTAACTAACTGACTGGGTGATTTATCAACCCGGATATAGGTAAAGTTGCAGCTATAAATCAAGAATAAATATAAATTAAATACTTTAAATTTGTTATATTTTTGTGTCAAATTCGTATAAAAATAAAAAAACGAATAATTTTGAAGGCAACATTCAAAACACTGGCTCTGTCAGCGCCACCTTGACGCACTACCTTGATTTACTACCAAGGACTGTACAAAATAAAATTAAATGTACTGTACATTGATATCCGCTAGGGGGCGGTTGCATAAATAGGAAGGAAGTCACCAAAGATAGATGTAAGTCCCCATCATAGAATAATACATACGTAGATAAACTTATTCTCATCTGACGTTTCATTTCACACTCTTCGTCGTAGGTTTGTGGAAATGAGAGCAATTAAATTTGAAATTAACTTACACCACATGGAGTTACAAAATATGTTCACTTAACTTTTTCATGTCGTTTTGGTGTAGAACTGAAAAATTTAAATGTATTTTGCACTTTTTTGTTGACTTTTATCGTTGGTATACATTTGTATTGTATTTAACACAAAAACACGAAATTCGGTTGTTGTTCCTTTGTGGATCGCTGTATACTATTGCCACCATGTGGTATTATTGAACCCATATTTTCCACCATCCAATGTTTACTTTCCGTCGTACCTATGACGTTTAATTTATTGAGCGAATAAAAGCTTCTATGGTATGTATTATTCTATGGTCCCCATTTACATTATGCTTTTCATGCTGCAATTATCACGCTATTCTCTTTTAAAAAGTTACGTATATCACGATTACATAAAGCGCCTATTAGACGGTCATACCTGGTATGATAGAGCGGTATGCGATCATACCATCATACTCGTGTAATAGGCAAAAATACTTGTTTGTCAACAAGGTATGATGAATATCAAAATTTTTTGATATTTTGGAATACCATCATACCATCATACTCGTGTAATAGCTCTTGTGTCAATCACAATAAGAAATTTCATTTGTTGTTAAGCATTCAAAGTGGACAGGTGGCGTGGCTAGATCGCGGGTTTTTACGTGAGTTTATTTCGCTTTATGAGCATTTCCCAGAATTGTGGAATGTCAATAGCGAAATATACCACAATAAGCAAAAGAAACAAAAAGCATACGAAATTCTTTTAAATAAGTTAAAAAAAGTGGAAGCCGAAGCGAAAATAGATAGTGTTAAAAATTACAACAAACAACCTCACACTTCGGTGTTTCTTTCAAACTGATATATGTCAGCTTGGTATGATAGTGTAATAGCAAAACATATTTTTTTCATCATACCGTCGTATCATACCAGGTATGACCGTCTAATAAGCGCTTAACACTGTGCATTTTGGCTTGCAACCACCCCTTCTGTTTTTGACGTTTAATCGGCTGATCTCCCTCATCCTTACATTCGTAAAAATTTGTAAAAGTGGTCTATTATATTTAAATTTATCAAAAAAGGAAATTCTCCGTGTTGAATTCGTTGTTTTATATTCGTAAAAATTCTAAAGGTGGTGTATTCTCAGTCAATTTATTAAAAAGTTAAATATTTGTAGCGATCGAGTACACCTTTTCACTTCGACATAGGAATTAATATGAAACAAAGTGGCATAAATACGAAAGTGAAGAAAGAGAAACGTCAAAACTCCCCACAAATTTTGATATCGTGCGTAAAAGTCTACCTCGCCAGCAACACCACATCTCTCACCCACAAAACGCGCTGGGCACGCGTCGAACACATGCGTGAATGCCAAATTATTTCTAGAGATTGCAAATAAAACACAAACTTACTAAAATAAAGACTTTTTCATTCTGCATGGGTTTCCAAATCTGTATAAGTCTTGCTCCAACTTTTCCAGTGACTTTTCGTGGTAATACCAGATAGAGGCAATAGTAAACAAAGGAACAACAACCGAATTTCGTTTGTTTGTGGCAAACTAGTTGTGTTAAATACAATACAAATGTATACCAACGATAAAAGTCAACAAAAAAGTGAAAAATACATTTAAATTTTTCAGTTCTACACCAAAATGACATGAAAAAGTTAAGTGAACATATTTTGTAACTCCACCTGGTGTAAGTTAATTTTAAATTTAATTCTCTCATTTCCACAAACCTACGACGAAGAGTGTGAAATGAAACGTCAGATGAGAGAATAAATGTATCTATGTATGTATTCGTCTATGGGGGTAACGATGAGACAGCTGATCAAGTTAGTACTTGGAGAACAAATGGAGAATATGCTTTCAAAGGAGAAACGGTGATATTTAAGAGTTTCCATTACTCTCCTCGATGCCTCTTCATGACGAGGAGGTAGTAGGCCATTTCATAGAGTTTTATTTGCTGCTGTATTTTACCAATTTTGCACCTCCGTTGGACATAAAACGGACAGAAATCAAAGGGAATGCGAATTTACGTTCAATGCAAACAACATAAAACATAATTTAGCTGTCATTAGTATCAATAAACACTATTTAAACTTAGTTCCTGTCTTCTTTAGTCTCTCATTCTGCATCATTTCCTTAGTACCTTTTCGATCAGCTGTGCCATAGAAACCCCCGATTCAGCAAAAATGTTCCACAAATTTGTTCATCACTTTTATTTTGATGTTGTCGTTCGTGGTCGTGTTCTTATTTTTATAATATATAATATTTTATAAAAAAGTGGTAAAATGTGATCAAATTAAAAAAAAAATTATGCAATACGTTTATTCGGTGGAAGTAAATGAAAAGAAACGAAACAACTCCTGGAAATCAATCTTCCAAAAACAGCGAAGCATCGACCAAAACAAAAGTCAACAAAACACCTTTTCTTTTAATACAGTATTCTCTAAATGTTTCCAATGTATTATGATTTTGACATTTGATGTTATTGTTTCTTTCATTCTAGTTTTTCGTGTGTGGTGTTACATTGTTAAAGGTTCCGTGACATAATTTAACAGAAGTTAAAGAAAAAGAAAGTTAAACATAACAATTACATAAAAAGAAATTATAATAATAATTAAAGAGAAATGTTAGAAAAAATGGCAAGCACTAATATCATGAGATGACAACGTGTAAAGGCACGAAGATTTACGCTGCAATTTTAATAAAGAATTGAAAAAATGGCAGCTAAAAATGGCACCGTGTAAAGATGGTGTTACTCGGTGGAAAATTCGTCTTTTATACGATGACTTACGACCCTGGGACATTGTGTTCATTCTCTTTTGGTAGCGCTTCGTAAATTCATGTGCTTTCAGACGATGGTTCTCTGTATACAACTATGCGTGACTCTTTGTGACGTATTGTCGGTTAATCTTCTTTATTTTTCTATTCGTAATAATCTCAAATTCAACATTTTAAAAAATTAATGAATAATGGCTGATAAAATTGCACTTGTATTGTTTTAAATTGTTATGAAATTGCTTCAAAACAAATTTTCACCATTTTTTGTATACTGTTGCTTTACCGCCATGTCAAAACACGAAAGAGGTGAAAAAGAATTATCAAAATGCCCCTGAATTTCCAATTCGTGACCCTTATGCTACCCCTCTTTCTTCTCTTCCTCCCTCACCCAGAAGCATCGTAAGTCGCGACTCGTGTCCCAGGGTCATAAGTTATCGTATAAAAGTCGAAGAAGTCTAATTTCTACTCACTATTCGCTGTTTTTCTCAGTGTATTTGTTTGTTTATTTTCGTTGTGCGAATACGAGAGGAACTAAAATTGTTAACGTTTCTACCAAAACAGTAAAACAAATCAATGACGCTTTTAACAAGAAAAAAGTAAATATTTAGAAAAGTATGGAAATACTAATTATGTTAATAAATGTAAAGCCAATTGTTGCTAAATGCAAAAATTAAAAAGTGAGGTTCATCCAAGAAAATTAAATATTGTATGTGAAATTCTGTTGGTCTTAATAAAACGCCCTGAATTTGTATTTATAGATTCCGCCTAACATACCTGTACCACACCCGCCACTTTCACTATGACATGGACTCCATAGTTATTGCTTCCGCTGTACGTTCGCCATGGGTGCAACGTTTGGGCCGGCAGTACCCCTCGGTCACTTCCATTTATCTAAGATCTACGGTACTGGAAGCAGCAGTCAAACAATCGGGTGCACTTGTAGAGAAAGTAAATAATGTTTATATGGCAGAGAAGCCAGTAGACACTACAGTAGCTTTAAATAATGTACGATTTGAAGGGCTCATGAAGATGGCCACAAATATTTCAGTAGGCCAAGGTGATAATTTTGCCATGAAGTCTCTTCTAATGGCTATAGACGATTTGATGTCGAACAAATCTGAAATTGTGATAGCGGGTGGATTGCAATTTAACTTAGATCCACACCATAATGAAGGCCGGCAATCTAATATCGATAAAGCAGCAATAAATTCGGGACTGTCAAAAGATTACATTTCCCGATGTGAAGAACTTCACGCAAAAGCCTGTAAAGAAGGCATATTTGATGCTGAATTGATACCCTTAAGAGCTACCAAACAAGATGGCCATAAAAGACTGCAAGTCGAGATAACACAAGATCATTTATTGGATAGATCCGACCAAGATGTGGATGGAGCTGCAGCTGTGGTATTGACAACAACGACAAATGCTGAGAAGTATAACATTATACCCTTGGTTGTTATTAAAGATATTGCACTACTAGAAAATGCTAACAAAGATGAGGAAATAGCTACAAAAGATGTTATACAATCTATGGTTAACAAAGCGGGTATACCAATCACTGCTATACATCACTGGGAGTTTCAGACAGAATACCGTGTACTATTTGATTTACAGAAACATTTCCACATACCCTGGGAGTACATAAATCCTCACGGCTGTATTTCAACATTTGCTCAGAGTGGTTATGATCACCAAACGAGCATTTTAAGCCACATATCCCATACACTGAAGTCCAACGATCACGGTTGTGTGGTCACAAGCAACAGGGGAAATGCTATGGCAATTTTATTAAAGAAATTGTAGGTATTGACTAATGTTATATTCCTTATATTCGTACGAAAGCCAGTCACTCGAATTTGATCTCAATTTGGGTTATCTAACTCAAAAGTTTTCGTCAAATGGTTTATTCTTTGATATCATGTGACAGCACATGCGAAATAAAGACATTTTACATTTTCTTTCGACTTAAAAAGACACAATTGTAAAACTCGCATCAATTTCTTTGGACGATAATGCAGACGAAAGCTTTCGTTCGACATCCGAGGAACAATCACTAATCTTTATTAATATTTTAAAATATGTAAAATATAAAACAATTTTTTTCTTATAGGCCTACATTATCTCCACCCAATGGTGCACCGCGTCTAACTTTATTTACCAAAGATCCTTGTCATCTATGTGATATTCTAGTGGAGGAATTAGAGTCCAATTTTGCGGGAGAATATGATTTAGACAAAATATATATCGACACTAAAGAAAATGTGCGATATTTACGTTTGTATCGCTACGATATTCCTGTCCTATATCTTAATGGTCAGTTCCTCTGCATGCATCATTTAAATGCAAGGCTTTTAAGGCGAAAGTTGGATTTATTAAGGGAATCAAAAGGTGTATAAATGAGATCCGAGGAAACTGAATCGAAACTAGCATATCCATGTAAGAAATCAACTTTTGTTCTCAATAATACCTAACGCTCTATGTATAACACTATTGTTACAGTCAATATGTTTCTGTGCGACAGTTTGCCGTGCTCATAATTCAGATTATTCGCAATTTAATATTAAAAAATATTATATTCGAAAAATATGAATAGGGATGTACAGATGAACGCCAAATATATGTAAATCAAGAATTACTGCAGAAATTTGAGGGTAAAATGAAAAATGTTGACAGGATATAACTTTTTGAGTTATGAATTTTTCTAAAAGCAAAGCATGGTGTCGGTGACCCCAACTTTAAGAGCGTTATCTCCAATTTTCGGTCGTTATTATCGCCCTAGTAGACAAGCAATAACTAGTTTTGTGCAAAAATTAGAGTACATATTCATTGTGTGATGCTGCCGTGCCAGTGAGACAACGTGTTCGTCGAAGTGATGAGCAAACGATCCAAATCAGTCGATTCCGCGGCGTTCTCAAGAAGTGGGTATCCCAAGACCACTTTATGGCGAATTTTGCGTAAAAATCTTGGTTTACACACATACAAGATCAAGCTGACTCAAGAATTGAAGTCAGTCAGAGAAACATAAAAACTGACAATTACGTCGAAGAAATGGGATGCAGAATGTCCATAAAAATCCATTTCCTACATTCACATTTAGATTTTTTCCCAGAAAACCTAGGACAATTTAGCGATGAGCAAGGTGAACGATTCCACCAAGAAATTGTAGAAATAGAAAAGCGTTTCGAAGGGAAGTGCCATGTAAGAATGATCGCAAATTACTGCTGGTCACTTAAAAAGGAAACAGACGACTTGTTGTACAACCGAAACAGGCCTACTAATCATTTCTAGCCATATAATTTGATGTTGTATTTTAATTTATTTTTATGTTATTTAAAAGTTAATATTAAACAAATTATACCCATTAAAAACGGGTTTTCTGAATAACTCTGAATTTTGAGCCTGTTTAAGAACTTTCAAAAACTGTTATGTGTTATAAAAAAAATTGATTCTTCATAGTACCGACATTAGTTTCAATTAATTTTTTCCGCTTGGGGGTATCAAGTGCAAGCGAAAGGTCTTGAATTAAAGTCGAATAACTTTTACAAATTTTATCTGATTTTAAAAATTTAAAGCGCTGTTTGGTCAGAATAAAATTGTCCTTAAATATTAAAATACAAGTACATATATTTCCATACAAAAATTCATAATAAAAAACAGTCAGAATCAAAAAAAACTGAAAACTGAAAAATTTTTTTAGATGTTCATAGGAAATTCAATTAATGGTAAGACATATTCTTCTTCTTTTATAACCCGTTAAAAAAATAAAAATCGGTTAAAAGTTAACTGACTTACGCTTGCATTTATATTACAGAATAACTCTGAATTTTGAGGGTGTTTCTGAATTTTTTACAACTGATTTCTGATCTACTCGAAAAGGTCTATAACCTACACTAGGTCGCTTTTCAAGTATATTTTCACTGTAGCAACGTGTTATTCGTGGGGAGAGAAATGGAATGAAACTCTCTCCTATTTGTCACAAATTGTTCTATAATTCTGTTTGCTATTTACACTGCCAGTATTGGAGAATGCAAAAACATCTGTCTGCAAATAAAGTGATTGCGTTGGGATTATTGGCAGGACATTGGATAAAGGGGGAAAGAATATAAAGACATCTCAAAAAAGTCTTATAATGTGAAGCCCAGAAAAAATCCTTGCAAAAGCATAATGTTACCGTCAATCGAGAAAATGCTAAAATCGAACCGGTTGCAAATATCTGTATTTTAATTTAGTTCTGTAAGGCCTCTACCCGAAACAAGTTGCAAATTAAGTAGAAGTAAAGTATAATTGTAGAAAATAACGACTTGATAAATGTAAACAAACTTTAAAAGGTGTGCAAGACCATCAACATTTATTCTCAATAAATATCGTCACATTAAATAAATATCGTCACATTTAAAACATTTCTCCCATGGGCTTCAAGGTTATCTCATGAATCTGAAATTAAATAAAATTACAAATATTAAATTTTTGTAAGTTTTCTGCATTTCACCTTCACCAAAATAGGTTTTTTTTAGTGCTCTAGGGTTGTACCGAGATCCCGGGAAGTAGAATTTACCCAGTATTCCCGGGAAATAAAAAAATAATTTTTTCTTCGGTTTGTTAAACAAAGATGCCCAGAATGGCTTGAAATTTTACAGAGATCATAAACAGACACTTCGATATATTGTCGCAAAAAAGTATCCCATTTGATGGAACGCTGTTCAAACGCCGGTCCGGGAATGAAGAAATTTTCACTATTTTCATGAATTTGTATGAAATTTTTTAATTTTCCCGTCTATCCTGGACCGGCGTTTCAACAAGGGCGGATCAAAACGTCCGTTACGTTTTCGAACTTCCCTCGTATGAAATGCAACACTGCTCCCATCAAGCAGAAACGATGTACAAGTAGCCCATCAAAATTTCTCTTCACTCTAATGCCAACAAACACAACGAGTGAAACCCTAGTCATTCTCTTTTCTCTCTCTTACTCTCTTCATTGAATATTTCAATACACGAGGAGCTTTTTGATAGTGTTACTGGATATAACTATACAAATTCCAACCGTGTTGAAATAAAATTACATAAACTATGCAAAAAGTATGAAATAATCAAGATATGACACGAGAGATAAATGCTTTTGAGTGAATTTCTACCACTTTTTGGTTCTCTTTTACCAGGGTTGCCGAATTGCGCACATTTTCTAGTCGTCTAATTCTAGATCGTCTTTGCATCAAGCATAAAGCAACTATGGTACAAAGAAGAAAATTTACTCATGGAGTGGAATGCCAACAAAGGAAACGAGTGTAGCGCGTCGTTTCTCTGCAATCTCTCTTACTCTCGTCGTTGAATATTTGTATTGTATCTAGCTACAGAAATTCCAACCATTTTTAAATAAAATTACATAAAGTATGTAAAAAGTATGAAATAATAATCGCGTCGGCTTTTTGGTTCTCTTCTACTAATGTTGCCAAATTACGGGGTTTTTTCTTCTCTACCTGTACATCCTTTTTGCATCAAGTACCACCTGTTAATAGACCAAAGACGATCAAGAATTAGACAACCAGAATATGAGAGCAATTTGGCAACCCTGGTAAAAGAGAACCAAACCGCATTTCTCTCTCGTGTCATATCTTGATTATTTCATACTTTTTGCATAGTTTATGTAATTTTATTTCAACACGGTTGGAATTTGTATAGTTATATACAATAACACTATGAAAAAGCTCCTTGTGTATTGAAATATTCAATGAAGAGAGTAAGAGAGAGGGCAGAGAAGTGCTAGGGTTTCACTCGTTTTGTTTGTTGGCATTTGAGTGAAGAGAAATTTTAACTCTATTTGTACATCGTTTTTGAATAGACTACTGTCAAATTTTGAGCAAGTTCCTTCATTTACTTTGCCAAAGACGATTTACAATTAGACGGCCAGAAGATGTGCGCAACTTGGCAACCCTGGTAAAAGAGAACCAAAAAGTACTAGGAGCACGGTTGCCACGGTTGGTAATATCCAACCAAAATTGGTAACATTTAAACGGCTTGGTAATATGGTAACATTTTATTCATTTTGGTAACCTTTTGAAATGAAATAATTAGTATAAGAAAAAACATTTGATTTCATACTTTTATTAGAAAATTTGACGAAATGTGATCTAAAATGTTACTTAAAAACAGAAGAATAGATGAAGCAGTGGCAACACTATTTGGAAGAATTGAATGGTTATGGGCCTAACCAAAGTACACGATTGTCGTCGTTCGCACTTAAGAACCAAATATATTCGTCTCCTTCGCAATAACGAACTCTTTGTGATTTGATTGGTCTGATTACACTGTGCGACAGTGAAATTAGGGCCTCAACGACACCAAAAAATTATGAAAGCCCATTGACGAGGTATCAAAAAACCCCACTCGGTTTTGGCGCTGATCATAACAATTTTTTTTTTATAGTGGAAAGAAGATTTCAGCAGTTGATCAAAGCTGTAATTATGATTATACTGCAATATATACTAAACGGTTACATCTTTTTCATTACAACTTTATAGAATATTGTTGTATCAACTTTATGTCAATTATAGACAAAATACGATGAAACCCCTATTTTTTTTGCTTTGGACAACAAATTTTGTAGGTTTGTTTATTGACAATAATATTGAAAATGATTTGATCTAACACTTTCGACAGTTATTTCCAACGTTAAAAATTAAAAATATTTAACCGATATAATAATTTTAGTACTTTAAATCACACTTTTGTTTTGTTGGTAAATGTTTTGACCGTTTTCTAAAGGATCTTAAGAACTACAACTTTGCAGGTTATTGTCATATCTATTTGATTATATTTGGAAAGTTATAAGCGAAAAATCGAAAAAATTAAGAAACATTAAATTTCTACACCAATTTTGGAGTAATAAATGGAACTTTTGTTGATTAGAATATTGTGCAAAGTTATCAACAATTTGGTGGGCTATAATACAGTTACCCCAAATTATTTACCGTGTGCTGAAAAATTACAAGAAATCCAAAAATATCAAATTTGGTTTGACGTTTCGTCATTTGACGATCATTTTGACGTATTTTTTATATAATGTACATTAGTCAACATTATGCAGCGTTGAAAGACGTACGATATTGCAGAAAGTTGTAATGAAAATATGTAAACGGTTTAGAATATATGGAAGTATAATCAGAAGTACAGCTTTAACCATAGACTTATACATACCTAGATAAACTTATTCTCTCATCTGACGTTTCATTTCACACTCTTCGTGATGCGGTCGGTGTGATAGAGAGATGTTTGACGAAAAGTGATATACACCAGGTGGAATTACAATAACTTCTTGCTTTAATTTTTCATGCCATTTTGGCGAAAAAATGTGAAATTTAAATGTGTTTTAAACTTTTTTATTGACTGTTATTGTTAGCATACATTTGTGTTGTATTTAACACATTAATTTTAACACACAAAACGAAATGCCGTTGTTGTTATTTTGTTCGTTGTTTTGAACCATTGCCTCTATCTGGAATTAGTAAAGCAATTCTTTTCAACATCAAACGTATACATCACACGAGGACAAATGTCAGAAATTTGGTGAGTGAAAGATTTTCTCTACCCATATTTACTCTATTGCTTTAACCAACAGCTGAAATATTCTTTCGCATATAAAAAATTGTGATGATCTGGCCAAAACATTTAATGTTCTAAAAAAATTGGTAATTTTTGGTAACTTTTTTGGAAAATTCTGGTAATTAAAAAATTATCCCTGTGGCAACCGTGACTAGGAGTTCACTCAAACGCATTTCTCTCTCGCGTCATATCTTGCTTATTTCATACTTTTTGCACATTTTATGTAATTTTACTTCAACATGGTTGGAATTTGTATAGTTATATACAATAACACTATCAAAAAGCTGCTCGTGTATTGAAATATTCAATGAAGAGAAGTACTAGGGTTTCACTCGTTTTGTTTGTTGGCATTTGAGTGAAGAGAAATTTTGACGGTCTACTTGTACATCGTTTTTGACTTTGCATTTCACAGCTGTTCAAAACATACATACAATCAAAGACGATTTACAATTAGACGACCAGAAGATGTGCGCAACTTGGCAACCCTGGTAAAAGAGAACCAAAAAGTGCCAGGAGTTCACTCAAACGGATTTCTCTCTCGCGCCATATCTTGCTTATTTCGTACTTTTTGCATAGTTTACGTAATTTTACTTCAACATGGTTGGAATTTGTATAGTTATATACAATAACACTATCAAAAAGCTGCTCGTGTATTTAAATATTCAATGAAGAGAGTAAGAGAGAGAGTAGAGAAGTACTAGGGTTCCACTCGTTTTGTTTGTTGGCATTTGAGTGAAGAGAAATTTTGACTGTCTACTTGTACATCGTTTTTGATACAATCTCGTGCAGTTTTTAAACTTTATTTTTTGGGAAAAAAAACGTCAATCAAACCAAGGAAAACCTTGATAAATACTATGGGGACTCTGCGCCACCGATTTCAATGGTAACAAATTGGTTTACTGACTTTCGATGTGATCGCACAAGTACAAATGACGCTGAATGTTCTGGACGGCCAATTGAGATCAATACACCCGAAAATTTGGAAAAAATACACGATATTGTGTTGGATGATCAAAGAGTAAAAGTGCTTGAGATTGTTGATGCCATAAGCATTTCATAGGGCAGGGTTGTTTCGATTTTAATTGATCAGTTGGTTTTAAGAAAACTGTCTGCAAGATGGATGCCGCGTTTGCTCTCAATTGACCATAAACGTAATCGTGTGACAACTTCAAAGGATTGTTTGGAGTTGGTTAATTGGTACCTCATCCGCAATATTCTCCGGATTTTGCCCCCAGTGACTATTTCCTATTTCCAAACCTAAAGAAATGCCTCGGTGGAAAGAGATTTAGCTCCAACGATGAAATTATTGATCAAACAAATGTCTATTTTATGGACCTCGAAAAATCCTATTTTTTGGAAGGGATACAAAAATTGGAGAAACGTTGGACTAAGTGTTTTGAGCTAAAAGGAGATTATGTTGTTTTTTTTTTTGCAAAAAAACTATCATTCAAAAAGACACGCACATATTGATCCGCCCTCTAAAATACTTATTGAAATTGCTCGCGAGTTGGCAGTATTGAAGAACAACATTAGTAGAACATTTTCACGATTTTTTGTGACGTTTGCTTAAAAACTGCTGAAACGCCGGTCCGGGATAAACCCAAAACAGTATTCTGTACATCTTTGCTTAACAAACTGAGCATATTTGCTTACACCCGGTTCAGACAGGGCAAGTTTACTTGCTCTAGTTATTGTCAATTCTCTTTTGAACTTGCTTTCATGTTCACACAGGGAAGTTTGCTTGAGCAATTTTTGCTTTATTTTGCTTCCACGTTCATTCTTTTATGACATTCCATTTTATTTCAATTATGAAAAAATTTTATTCTGAAGGGAAATTTTTATATTTGTGGAGAAAATTTAAGTGAAAGGAATAATAATAATAATAACGACATTAATTGATTGCATAGGAGAACCTATATTTACTATCAACATCAAACAAAACACTTATGTACTTTGTTTATTATCCAGAATTTTATGAGCGAAACAAAAAATTAAAAGCAATGTCAAATTGTGATTTGCAGCTAACTTCGCGTAAAAAATTGCGGATGAGAAAACAAAACGAAATACATAAGAGTATGTTCAAGTCTGTACCCCGTTTTCTTTCTTTCACCTCTCCTATAAACTAGAGAAATGAGAAAGGAAACTTGCCCTGTCTGAACCGGGTGTTAACTAAACTGAGTTATTTTTATCACTCCCAGCAATAACGTTTCCCGGGAAATGGGAAGCACTAGTTTTTTTTTTAAATTAAAATAGGAGTAGTATTGAAGATTTATATTAACGAAAACATGAGGAATTGTAGTTACATAATTAGTTGTTTGTCTAGCAGAAAAGTTAAATGTTAAATTTTTGTTTTGAGAAGTAATTTACATAAGTGATATATTGAAACTTGACTGAATGGCCAATGGGCTTTAGAGTTACAATTGTGTAAAACAAATGGAATGAAATTATAGTTCTATGAGTGGTCTAGAGGTACCAAAAGGCGAATGCTTTACTGTCTCCTTTTCACTGACAATAAAAGCTTTTTGCTTATTTAACAACCATTTGTCGACCACAGGCAAATATACCTGACCAAGGGTTTTTTGACCTTATAATTCTTTAGGTAGGACATGGGGCAAATTTATCCAAACCAGTTTCTCGATGTGTTCCTTTGGAATATTGACCCACTCTGCAAGTACCTGAGACCATTTTTCGTTCAAGTTCTGTGGTGCTTTTTCGTATGTAGCCAGTAGTTGTTCAACAAAACCCATACATTTTCGATCGGGTTAAGATCCGAGCTTTGAGCTGGCCACTGCATGGTGTTACATTTTGGACTAGCGAGCCAATGCTTGACAATTTTGTCCGTATGATTAGGATCTCTATCCTGCTGAAATATAACTTCATCCTCGGAATACGCGCTTTTGTCCACAAAATGTAGTAAATTATGCTCCAAAATACGAAGATATCTTCCTTTTTCATTAGTTCGTCGATTTTTTACCAATGTTCCGATATGCCACCAAGTAAAACAACCCCACACCATCAAATTACCTGGGCGGTGCCAGAAATATTGCTTACCATCCGACTGAAAGCGATTGATTTTGGTCTGGTCCAACCATATTACCCTCTTCCGGTCGTCGACACTCCAATTTTTGTGCTCTTTGGAAAACTTGAGACGCGCCGATACATTTTTCACGGATAATGCTGGTTTCTTCCGTTTTTCTGCCGTTGTCAGACAAATTCGCCGAAGCGTTCTACGTGCTTTCCACCCACTAACGGGTTTGTTTATGGCTGATGCAGCTTCTTTAGGTGTTGTCACATGCTTGGTTGGTATTACCCGCTCCCGAGCTCGGGCATCTCTATTATGCAATATGCAATCTTGGTCGCGATTTCCTGGCTTCTGGCGGCTCTACATTAGGTCTTGTTCTAATTTGCAGCACTGTTCGATGGCAAAGACCCACTTCTTTAGTAATTCTAATTTCTGTCATTTCAATGAATGGATTTATTTTTGTCACGAAGTGAATATTTCCAGCTAATGAAATTATCAACGGTGGCACAAAAAGTATTTACTCTGTTGAATTTCACAATAATTCAAATAATGGTAAATATTGCGTGTGCTTATTAATCATGTGCCAGTGTTACCAGACACCAAAAACCAAAACGTGCATAAGTGGATACATTGGAAAAATCATTTTTTGCATTAAATTTTGGAAAATCTAGTTATGTTTTTTGGCTTTTTAGGATTACTGAGGAATATTAATAAAAAAGAATGATGGGAATTGTTGTGGTTTTATGGGTATTACGGCAATTCAAAGTCAAATGTGATTAGAATGTATCCACATCTGCTCGCCACTGTATATTCCCTTTATTTAAATCTGCCTCTCTATTTTGGAACGTGAATTTTAAAAATGATTTTCCTTTATGTAATAGCACACGTACCTGAACATTAGGTGGTGACCTTAAAGCGAACATCACTGCATCGGCTATATTCTTTGGTTCCAAGCGGGGCATGTCTTTAACATAGAAATGAATCTCCTGGGGGAAAATGTTAGTATCTACCGCACCCGGACAGATACCCTTTAATGATTTAAAACTTTTATTTTAGAAAAGCCATTAAATTTTAATGTTTATAGATATCTCACCGTTATTCTCACTTTACTTTTATGTAACTGAAACTCTTGACGGTACGTCTCCGTCATGGCTGTTATGGCAAATTTTGTAGCCGGATAGATATTAAATGAAGGCAAAACATCTATAAAATTTAACACTTGCTGACCCGCAATACTATTTACAATCAAAATGTGACCCTCATTTCCACGTTTATGCATGCGTTGGAATGCCTCTCGGGTACACCATAAGACGCCCATGACATTGGTATCTATAACTTGACGTATCTTTTCGGTATTACCCGGTGCTATCAACTCAGTTTCTCTGGTTATACCAGCATTGTTGAGTAAGACATCGGCACCACCTAATTTTGTCTCAGCCCATTCAAAGGCCTCGATAACTTCATCTTCTTTTGATACATCACATTTTCTGGGTATAAATAGAGATTTCTCTCTATCTGGTAATGATTCTTGTAATTCCTTGAGTTTAGCTTCACGACGAGCTAAACCTACAACACGTAGTCCAGCTTGTATAAGTGCTCTTGCCGTAGCTGCACCTATACCACCACTGGCGCCGGTAACTACCGCTAATTTGTTATGCCAACGTTCCATGGCGAATGTTGACTGTGGAAAGAAGAATGTTAGCTGCATTTTCTTTATTATTGATTATTTGCTGTTACATTTAAAGGGTTTCCTGTAAATTGAGGGTGGTGTGGTCATACATACATACGTGTTACTGTGGGCCAACAAAATGTGTAGTAGAAATACTTCAGTAGATTACAAAAAGTGTTTTTTATGTCAAGTGTTAAACCCCGTATTCAGTTTTTGCGAAATGTTCGTAAGAAATTTTGTCATTTATCTCTAAACGGAAAATTTTGTTGCGGAGAGTTACCACATATCTTTGATTTACTTACTTACTTATCCGGTCTCGGTGAACCCCGGGTGCCAGGGACCTTACAAAACGAATATGACATATTTCGCCAACCAGTTCGATCTTTTGCTTTATTTCTCCAGTTGGCTATACCAAGTGTACGCAGAGATTCGTCAACCTGATCCCTCCAGCGGAATCTTAGTCTTACTATTTTTCGTCTTCCTTCGAGTTCGGTTTCGAAAACCCTTCGTACTGGTTTGTCTTCATCCATTCTACTGACATGGCCTAGCCAGAGCAGTCGCGTTATTTTGATCCGCTTAACAATGTCAATGTCGAGATATAGCTCATACAGCTCATGATTCATGCGCCGCCGATACTCGCCGTTGTGCACTATAGGGCCATACATTTTTCAGAGTATTTTTCTCTCGAAGACTCCTGCAGAGGTTTCGTCTGCTTGCGATAGGACCCAGGATTCCGCGCCATAAAGCAAGACAGGTTGAATGAGAGTCTCGTACAGCTGGACTTGTGTTACTCGAGAGAGGGCTTTATCTCTAAAAAGATCTATTCGCAAGCACAATTCACCGCTTGATCTCAAGGCTGAGGTTGTTGTTTTTGTTTACGGCAGATCCGAGGTATATAAATTCGTCCACTACCTCTAAGTTATAACGGTTATCAACGTTCACGCTTTGGTCTAATCGCGTGGAGGCCCTGTTCGTTGAAACCATTAATTTTGTCTTGTCCTCATTTACCATCAGACCCACTTTTGCTGACTCCTTCTCAATTCTCGGCAAAACCGCGTAACTTCTCTAATTGTGCGCCCAATGATATATATATCATCAGCATACGCGAGCAGCATGTGACTTTTGCTGCTGATGGTTTTATCCAAGTTGACTGCAACTTTTCTCATAATGATCTCAATTAAGAAGTTAAAGAGATCGCATGATAGGGTGTCGCCTTGCCTGCGGCCTCGCTTAGTTTTGAAAGGTTCGGTAAGATCGTTACCGACTTTCACTGCGGATTTGGTGTTCGTCAAGGTCATCCTGCAAAGGCGTATGAGTTTTGCAGGAATACCAAGCTCAGACATTGCTTCGTAGAGTTTCTCCCGTATCGGGCTATCGCTTTATAGTCAACAAATAGGTGATAGGTGTCGATTTGTTTTTCGTGTGTCTTCTCCAGGATTTGACGTAGCGTGAAAATCTGGTCAATTGTCGATTTTCCAGGCCTGCGGCCGCACTGGTATGGTCCAATCAGGTCAGTGATAATCGGTTTTAGTCTTCCGCACAATATACTTGATAGAACCTTATATGCTATGGATAAAAGGCTTATTCCACTGTAGTTGGCACAGAGACTCGGGTCACTTTTTTTTAAATATGGGACATAGTACACTGAGACTCCAATCGCCGGGTATGCATTAATCTAACCAACTTTTGCTAATGAGCTGATGCATGCACATTATCAGCTCATCGCCGCCAGCCTTAAACAGCTCTGCCGGTAATCCTTCAGCTCCTGAGGCTTTGTTGTTCTTAAGCCGCTGTTCTGGCCTCGTCTTGGTTAGGAGGGGGGCAATCGACGTCGTCGTCCAAATTGTGATCGATTGTCTCATCATTGGATATCGCAGGTACCAGTAGCGCAGAGAAATGGTCTCTCCATATTCCCAACATGCTCTGCACATCCGTCCTTGTCTTTACAGAAGGGGCCCTGAACCATGCCCATTAGTTCCGTTTTTGACTTTTTGGTAGAATTTTCGGGCTTCGTTCTTCCTTCTACATGTCTCAATTTTCTCTCTCTCGCGCTTTCTCCACTGCCGTTTCTTACGCCTAAAGAGACGGTTAACCTCCTTTCTTTTGTCCCTATACCGCTCAGTTGCAGCTCGCGTTGCAATTGACTGAAGCATTCCCATACGTGCAGCGTTCTTTTCATCATTTGCAATGCGACAGACACTTCATCGTACCATGGTATATTGCGAAGCGGTTTTTCGAAACCAAGTACGATTGTTGCGGCAGTTTTCATAGTGTCGGAAATGGGTTTCCACTGCGCATCAGGATCGTCATCGGGAGGGGGTGGGTTCTGTGCCAAAAGTTGCGAGAGCTTCCTTGAGTAGGCTGTGGCTACCTCAGGTACGTACGATTTTCGCTCTACTTAATCTTGTGCGAACCTTTGCTGCTACCAGGTAGTGATCAGAATCGATGTTAGCTCCTCTGATCACTCGTACGTCCATTACACTGGATGAGTGCCTTCCATCAATTACCACGTGATCAAATTGGTTCTTCGTTCTTTGATCAGGGGATACATAAGGGATACATAAGTAGTCTTGTGGATGTCTTTATGCTGGAATCTTGTACCACTAATTACCATGTTTTTTGCCGTGGCAAAGTCAATCAGTCTCATACCGTTGTCGGAACTGTCAGCATGTAGACTGCAATTGCCAATGGTTGGATTAAACACATTCTCCCTTCCTACTTTGGCATTAAAATCTCCTAGTACAATCTTAATGCCATGGCCAGGGCTGGGGTCATACGTTTCCTCTAGGAGCTCATAGAATATGTCTTTGGCATCATCATCTTTCTCTTCTGTCGGGGCATGCGCACAAATTAGGGGAATATAATAATATTTCGCTTTTATGCGGATTGTGGCTATACGTTCAATCACAGGATTGAACCTACAGACTAGATGTCGCAGTCTTTTGCCAACTACAAATCCGCAACCAAATTCATGTTTTTTTCATGGCAACTGTAGTATATATCGCAGTTTCTTTTTCTTGTGCAGCCATGTCATGTCCATCGCATTTCCTGGATAGCGGTAATCTCAGTCTTATAACTGTCGAGGACATCTGCCAGTTGCACCGGATCTATATAGAGTTCATACATTCCAAGTGCATATCCTTAAATCGTGGTCCTTATAACGTTTGCGGACGCCATCACCAAATAGAAGTTGTTTATATTTTCTTGTTCGTTTATGTATTTTTACTGCCATTATGAACGGTGGCGAGAGGCAAAGCCATTTTACCTACTGCCAGGATATTTGATTGCTGCAGCCCATTATGAATCAGACACTGACCAGGATGCAATATGTCAAACCTGGAATTTCTTCTTTTGGTTTCTATCCGTCGTTGGCCCGTATGTTTGGCTCATCCGCCTTCAGTGACATTAGTCACCTACTAAACCTGATTTGCTGCTCATTTGTTTCGCCTTCTCACTCTAGCGAGCTAATTCCCGTCCCAAACAACTATCAAACAATTATTTTCGTACGAAATAACTTTGGCGTAACAACCCTGTTATTGATTTTGCCACCGAAATTTTCGCAAAGAGGTGAGTACGAAGCAAATGAAACGAGATCGAAATTTTCGATTCATGAAATTTTCGTTATTTTTTATGCACGTACTTCTTATGGGAACGAAAATTTCATAAAAACTGAAGCTTTAACATCAATGATTTTTATTCGAAATTATTAAGCTGAAAATTGCCAATTTACTTTGCAATTCATGAGACCCTCTAGGCAGTATCGATGGTTAGTCCTAAAAACACTAATCATTCTAATCAAGAGAAATCGGGTTTAGCTGCAGTCCCTTCTTTTAACTGCTGGAATGAAGGATCAAATTAAAAAAGACACTACACTTAGATTAAAATATGCCCACATGTCAAATGGAACACACTTTACAAATTGTATAAATCTAGCATGACCAGAATGATGATTGACTGAAATTTTGACATATTTCCTAAATTTCACGTTCAAAATGATGGTTTTTATAAGTATGTTACCAGCAAATGCCCGCCACTTCGTACGCAGCTACAGGGTGGCGCAAAATGAACGAAAGGGCTTGAATTCTTTATAACTTTTTTATTATAATTTTTTTATTTCTTTTCAGTATTTTGTACAGAAGACTTGGGGAATTTAAAGTGGAACAGTACACAATTGAACAACGTGCCCAAATCGATAAACTTTATTTATCAAATCAACGGTCCATTGTTTTGACTCAGCGTGCATATCGTCGTTATTTTAATGTGCGGGTTGGACACTCAGAGTCAACAATAAACCATCTGGTTGCAAATTTTCGACAATAACGGTCTTACTGATGTCGGCAGATGACGACCGGCGCACACGGATGACAATATGGAACGTGTACAGTAGAGCATTCGGGAAGATGGAGAAACATAAAGCAGGAGACGTTCGACACAACTTGGCCTCTCACGAAGGTCGCTGCAGAGAATTTTGCATTCAATACGAATGTTTCCATACAACATTCAGCTTGTCCAAGAATTGAAAACCTACAAATTACTAGCAACGACTTGATTATGCAATTTATTTCCGGCAAAAAGCAGAAGAAAATCATGATTTTAATCATAATTTAATTATGAGCCACGAGCCCAATAGGTAACACTGCAGGATATGGGCTACGGAAAATCTAAGAGTAGTTTAACAGCGATTATTACACCCACTTAAGTGTACTATTTGGTGCGGTGTTTCGTCGGAAAGGATAATTGGCCCATATTTTTTTTAAAATGAACACGGTGTCGCCGTTTCCATCACTGGTGTTCGATATCGGACAATGTAGGACAATTTTTTAAGGCCAGCTGTGGAAAGCCATTCGCAAGCAAGTACGGTTCCAACAGGATGGAGCCACAGCACACACTGCGAGGAACATAATTGCTCTTTTACGCGACATCTTTTGTGAACAAATTATTTCGCGTACAAGTGATTTTACTGGCATCCGCCTTCACCGGATTTAACCGCTCAATACAACATACACCTGAAGTTTTCCGAAGGTTTATGGAAAATGTTTTGGAAAGATCACGAATATGCGAAGTAGAAAATGGCCACCACTTGCGAAATATAATTTTTCACAATTAAATTGAAAATATTCTACATTAATATACTGTATTAAAAATATATATGTATAATAATTATGTCTTAAATAAAAAGTTATAATGAATTCAAACCCCTTCGGTAAAAGTATGAAGCAATTATTTTTCTCGAATTTTAGCAAATACCAAGCGCATTCTTATGCGGATTCTTATGCCAACCGGATAACTCTAAGCCGGTCCGACATGTGGTCAAAGTTTTTGGGTTTTAGCATTTTTGGTGTAAATTTGTATAAACTTGAAAATTTTCAGGAGCAAATTTCTTTTAGCAGCAAAATTGTTTTTTTTTTGCTTGGTAGAGCATTAAATGCGGATAAGTTTGCGGAAGCCCATATTTTCCGAAATATAGGTCTTCTGTACATTAAGATTCAAAATTCAAATCCCCTCTATACAAAGTCAGAAAAATCGCGCGAGTTTTTAGAAATAATTTTTTTATTTTGGTGTGTAAAACCTACAATAAAGGACAACAGAAATAACAGAAAACAACGACAAAAGACAACTACCAACCAAATATGTGAGGTTAAAAAACATTTTTTTAATGAGCCCTCAATGGGTTAATAAAAGGAAATATATTTATATACAGAGTTATATAGTTTCACGAGGGCTTTGTAATGATATATATTTCAAGCAGATCCGATGATAAATACCTGAGATATGACCGATTATATATTCAAGCTTTAAAGGCCTATATCTCAACAAATTTGACCTAGCGCGGAAAAATAACTTATTTTTCAACTCAGCGCAAAAGCCTTTACCGTTGGTGAACCTTTGATGTAGATCTGATTTTGCTGCTAAACTAGTTTTATGCCAATTTTCATTTCTCAGGTCATTGAATTAAAAATTGCATATTGATTTAGTTTGACCTGAATCTAAAGTGGTAAAAATTTGAGTAAAATCGCATCTTTATGATTCTTTTCTCCTCAATATGATTTTTCCACTTACAACATAAATTTTCGAATTCTCGTCTTATACATTTACATAAAAAGGGAGCTGATGATATGCCTTGGTGGGCATTGAAATTGCTACATTCCCAACCATCCACCATATTAATCAATTTCACATTTTGCTTTTTCAATATTTCTATTAAAATTTACTTTTCCATAGAAAAAGTACTTTTTAATAGATATTGATCTTGAACCGAACAATTATTAAAAACATAAAAACTTCTCTCATATAGATATGACTTTAGGATTAAGAAGAATGGTGCAGGTATTAATTTTTACAATTTATAAAGCAGGCCTGCATGCCAAAATCTGTCAAAAGCGTGTTGGGCGTTTAAGAAAACTGCAGAATAATATTTTTTCTTTCTAACGAATCGGTTATCATATTTACTACACGGTGACATTGTTCTGGTGTCCCATAATCGGTCCAGAATCCGAACTGATGTTCGGGAATATTATTTCTAACATAAAAGATTGGTAGTAGCCGTTTTAGGAATATTCGTTCAAACAAAAACACCAAAAAATAGTGACGTACATTTTCGAAATATTAGTGCCTTGTTCACGCTGGCGCGAAATTGAAGTCTTTCGCAATTTGAGTTGAAATTGCTCAATTTCGCATATATTTTGACAACTATTAAATTGAGATATTTACGACAATTTCGTTGAAATTGACTTGAAATTGTCGTATACAACGCTGTTTTTACACAACAAAATTAATTTAGTACTCGTTTTTGCACACGTGCAAGAGGACGAAGCCGACAGAAAGTTTTACGGTTGTCATTTTGCAACGAAATTGCTCAAATGCCAGTGTGAACGATTTCAATTTCGTTCGAAAATTTTAATTCGAAATTGTCCATTTCGTGGCAGCGTGAACAAGGCATAAGGCAGTTTGAAGAATCGATACCATCCTCGCGATGCTGGACTTTGGTAGAAAGTTTACCACAGAGATACTCTACAAAGTATCAAGCGACTTTTGTATTTTTTTATTAAATTTTTCTGTAAAATTTGGAATAAAATATTATTTTTGTCGTCGTTTCTAATTGCATGGCCATCGACTTTTAGAGATCTATTAGAAAATGTAGTTTCCAGGATATAGTTATCAAAATATTTGTACAAAGTATAGCAATAAGTCAGTCTTACAAAACTGGCTATTTTCTTTTTTAATTTTCGTTTTATGGAAGTAATTCTGTTATACAATACATATTCTAAATTGGCGTTTCTAATTGTATGACCACCACTGTATATGGTGGCTTCTTAAATTTCTTATATTTGCATTAGCATTCCTTCAGGCTTTTCTTTATATTTACTTTAGATATACGAATTGCCCTGTTACCAATAACAAATGGAAAGAAGTTTGCGCCTAAATAGAACCATAGATAAAGGAATTAACTAGATATCGCACATGCCTTGGGAAATTTGTTGTTCAATGGGATATTTTCTAGATGGAGCTGAATGTAATAATTACAACGTTTGATCCCGAAAAAAATATACCTTGCAAGATGTATTTAGAACAGGTGCTAACAATAGGTGTGGTAGGCAACATCAACGGGGATTTTGTTTTTGTTTTGTTGTCCGTTGCTCTCTAATTCAACAGAAACGAACACCAACAATAACAGTAAACAAAAAGATACAATCAAAATAACAAAATTTTAACTTGAAAGTGGGGAACACAACGACATGAAAAAAAAATAAATTAGTTGTTTGAATAGCACAACCTGGAAAATGATTCCATTTTTGTATTGAAAAAATGTCCCACACTGTTGAATAAACGTCAGTGAATGTTATGAGAAACGTCAATGAAAGTTACAAAACGACAACACAGCACCTAGTGGCAGTACTTGACAACGCCTGTGGGATATCTACTTATTTCCTTTATCTATGCTAAGAACAGTGCATTTTGCACCTAAAAGTATGCTTTCCCAATTGCAATACTGAAAGGCATTTGGGACAAACCACTCACATTCAAATTCTGGGAGCCTAGTACTTGTTAAAAATCGTCAGAGGCTGGCCAAAAATTTAAATTAAATACGAGAACGACGACCGACATTCGTAATAAGGCTGATTAAAACTAAATACAGTGGTACATGAGAAATCAGGGCATAAATAACACAGATCATAATATTGAGCAACAGAATCCTATTTTTTAACATCATCGTAATTCTTGGTGGCCCAGAAAATCACACCTTTGGGTTTCATGACATATACAGTCATATGATCGATCAAACGATCCCAATGTGCATTGAAAAATTATTTCTCCAATGTTGGAGAAAAGCTTAGTTCTCAAGTTGATTTCCAATGTAATTCTCAACTTGACATGAAACATTTTTGTCCTTATTTGCTTTCAAGTTGATATTAAGTTGAGAATTAAAATTTTTCCAATCTTTGAGAAATATTTTAATTCTCAATTGGATATCCAACACTTTTCTCCACTTGAGATCAAACATTTTTTCAACTTGAATTCGATTTGAGTTAAGGTCCTGAATTTTTACGTTGTACGTTTTTATGTTGTTGTTTTTGTTGTTTTTTCAACCACTCGATTCTACGCAGTGGATACTTAGAAAAATGGACGACAATGAAGTTAAACGAAAGAAAAGAGAACAAGTTGAAATTGCAAAAAAGAAAAACCCTAATCAACAAAGGCGGGAAGGGACAAAAGGCTTACGATGTAAACTTAACAAATATTAACCGCAAATTACACATTAGTTGAAATTTATTAATTTTTCATTAAAATATTTATTAGAAAATCCCCCGAAGTTTTCCTTCATCTGAACGTTGATGATCGTAATGCACCTTCTAGTTGGTCTGATCACAATCCACGAGTTGTAGAAGTCACAGAAGTTCAGACGAAGACTGTCCTTGAAAGACAGCGCAATCTAGAAATCCTATGCAAATTCGTATGAAATTTGAAAAAATTATTCACCTTACTGAAAAAAAATATTTTTTTTGTAAAAAAAAATATGCCAATTGAATGTTTTAATGTTCTACATCAGAAAACATTTATTTATGAAGTAAGAAACATAGAAAACATCATGGCACAGTTTTGCTATCAATTTGAAATTTCATTTTCCAATTAGCTCAAGTTAAAGGTTCTGGAGAATCGCACATATAATAAATAACACTTTAAAATAAAAAATTCCAAAAAAAAGTAGTATGTACATTGTTTTTATATCTTAAATATATATAAATAATTTTTTTTTAATATGGCAATTCCGTATCTTCCATTTGATACCGATTGGAGAAATTACTTTGATATCAAGTTGAGAATCACAAATTTCTCAATTTGATAACTTAGAAAATCACCATATAAAAAATGTGTCTTTTAAGTTGAGAATACTATAATCGGACTGTTGAGGTGCATTTGAGAATTAACGTTGGAGATTTGAGAAAGGTATTTGTACCTCAAGTTGATATCCAACAAAAATCTTTATTGGGATGCTAGTAAAGGCGGCAGTTGCTTCGTAGTTTATTTATGTTATCAACGATTTCTCCATCGGATTTCTTCAGGATGGCATTCTTGGTATTCAAGTACAAATTCATTTTCTGGTAAAGGTTATATTTTAAAAACGCATAGAGCGATATCAGCTATAGAGCCAAAACCCTTATGTTGATGGACTTCATATTTGACTTCGGAATTGAGTAGGATTTATCTATTATTGGATAATATTCATTCGGTACACAATCAAGGCTACAAACATATGTATGTTTAATCCTATCAAATCTGCTATCCTTAAACCGAAGAATTCACCAAGTATTATGACTTTAATGCCGGAAGGACCTTCTTTAAGGGATAAGCCAGTTACCGCAGGTTACTGAGCTATTTGTGATTCATTCATTATGGATAAAATGCCTTCAAGAATTATTTGTGTCATTTGATCCAGTGGTGAATTTAACAAACAGTGTTGTACTCGTATGTATTGATTTTACTTTAATTTTTAAGAAGTCAAGGAAAATGTTTAGACTCCGCAAATATAACATTTTAGGCAATCTCATTGATTTTGACTTCATTTCAAAACTATAGATTTTGAATGTAGCATAAGCTACGATTATGGGACGCTTTGGTGGATAACTAATTGGTTCCGTAGGGACTAATCTACGTACATATATTCCTCAGCCACATCCTGGAATACAGAATATAAAGGGTGGTCCAAATACAGGGGTCAGATGAACGCATCCGTTTCGTATCGTAATCGGTATTTTGGAAGTCCGATAAAATCTAAACTTGAATTAAAACTTAAGAAATAGTTGTGTGAATCAAGTTAATAGAGGAATAGGAGTACATCAAAATTAGTATTTTTAGAAGATACCATCAAATTGGTCCTTTAAAATCACGTTCGTATTTGAGATTACGATGCGAAACGTATGCGGTACTTTTTCCCCATCGAGTGTTTAGCCATGAAAAAGCTTCTCAAAATAGCGTTCGGAACCCGGGGTAAAACTGTAGGTTCAAATCAGTGAGTATAAAAACTAGAAAGTGCACAGCTCACTCCCCAAATCCTTCTTAAATCATATGTTATTTTGACACTGATAATATTTTACTGTTCGAAATATTGACTTTCAGTCAGTATCACAGCTCCGCGGTCCAAAAGGAGTCGCCTTACGTTTGAACAATGTTGGGAAATATTGCAACCTTACTTCCAAAGGGAGCTATGTTGCCCAAACTGTGCTTTTGTTGAAAATAAGTTGTGGCCGAAATGAAGCTCCCACCGCGCGTGCTGTACGCAAGTGCGTGAGACTGGCTTGCTAGTGGAGAGTTCTCATGGTCCCCGCCTTAGTACGATGTGCACCGACGATAATGTGGCTTCTGTGGTCTAAAGTGCGCTACTCAATCCATGCAAGTAGATCGACTCGCCAATGATCTCAACAGCTCGGCATTTCACGGTCCAGCATAATGAGAATTGTTCCCCCGCCGAGAGTAACGACCTTGCCGCGATGTGGGGGCTTAAGCGTGGCCGAGGCTGCGTGAACTAAAGCTTACTACGGGGGAAGTGGAGTCTCGTCGTAGGTCTATCTGTTGATCAGGCCACGTACTCAATCGCAACTCAATCCATGCAAGTAGATCGACTCGCCAATGATCTCAACAGCTCGGCATTTCACGGTCCAGCATAATGAGAATTGTTCCCCCGCCGGGAGTAACGACCTTGCCGCGATGTGGGAGCTTAAGCGTGGCCGAGGCTGCGTGAACTAAAGCTTACTACGGGGGAAGTGGAGTCTCGTCGTAGGTCTATCTGTTGATCAGGCCACGTAAATAACGACTGTCAATGAAGCTTCTCCTAAATTGATTAGGGATTGCAAGCGGATGTTGAACAGTGTAGTACCCGGCACGCTAAGACTCTGCAGCGTTCCGGGACATAGTGATGTCACAGGGAATGTTGAAGCAGACCGTCTTTCTAGAGCAGGATGACCTTCTGTTGATTTGCGATTGATTGCCTCTGCAAATCCACAGATATGTTACTTATATGGCTTGATCGATCGCGGGTCGCTGGACGAGATCAACGCTGCCTGGCTGGCCAAAGTGGATTGCAGGATTTCAAGAGACATATGGCCGACAGTGGACTCAGGGAGGACTAAGTCGCTTCTTCGACTGGATAAGGCTGACTTGCAGCTCCTCATTGGGGTAATCACGGGTCACTGTGTTGCTGGAGGCTTCACTCGCAACTGAATTGTGAACGGGGATGATTACTGCCGTGCTTGTGGTGATGAAGAAGAGGTGGAGACCATTGAGCCCCTTCCATGTCAATGCGAAGCCATACAGCGTAGGCGTCGCCGCACAGTGGTCGATTTTCATGTGTTTCCAGCCAAAATTAGAAAAATACCAATTGTGTAAATTAAAATATTAAGATGCTGCAATAGATTCACAACATAACTAAGTGCTCAAAAAATAAAGTACGTAGCAATGTATCAACACTAACATCATTTATTTTTGCTTTAAAGTTGGTTACCAACACATCCAATTTATTGAGGTAAAATGTCTTAATATAAAAGTATACATTATATGCCCATTACCAAACATTTTACAAAATTGTTTCAATGATATGTAAAACTGTTAAAATTAAAAAAGAAACACTAATTAAACCAGCGGATGGTAAAACATTTTACCCCAAAATTTTTGGTTTTTGTAAGCGTCATATGCACTTTATATTTTTACCTAAATTTTGACTTTGAACTCCTATAACTCAATTTAGACGGATTTCGACAATTTCGCACATAATCCATTTAATTTATCAATGTGTAATATTCAAATACTGAAATTTTTAGCTGCGTTCGTTCACGGGTATAGCCTTAGAAGTCATTTCCGTCAATCAATATTTAGTAAAAAAAAATCACATATAAAAGTTCGTAGCAAATCAATTAAAGAAAACGGAATATCACGCCACATACGCTACTTTTAGCCCGAATTAAATTCTGCTGTGTATATGAGGTATCTATTTCAGCAGAATTGTGAGATTACTGTTGAATTAAAATATTGTTTTCCTAGAATGACCAGTAAATTTGAAATTAAACACGAGGTGTTATGTAAATGGTTGTGGCTTAACAAAGACAAGCAGAAGAGAAAATCGGATGTTATAATGGCAAAAATTAAAAGTGCTTATAATTACACCGAAAATGAAGTAAAGCAAATAAAAGAAAAGCTTAATACCAATTTTTTGCCCTGTTATGAACGAAAGTGGAAAAAAGCTGAACGCTCACAATGCAGGTTCAAACAAAAATTTCAATACTTTCTGGAGGCATCATTAACAGTTGAGTTTGGTACATCATATCCTCTACGATATAAACGAAAATCTGATTCAACTACAAATAATAAAAATAACACATCTGTGGATCGCCCAGAACACGTAAGTACTCACAGTAAAGTTGGTCGGCCGCGTACTAGTTATGATCTTAGCTCGGAAAGAACTAAAAGGAGACGTGTCCAGGATTTACGGTCACATTTTGCATCCGAGGAGTTGTCCAAAGCTGCAGTTACACAAAGCAGCCAGACAGATGAATCAGCCACTGAAAATGCATTACCCGATCAAAATGATTTTATAATTGGGACGCTAGCAATGTATATGGATTTGGACCTTTCAAGGGATAAATATAACACACTTCGGTCATATAACAATATTTTATTAGGAAATAAACATTATCCTTCATATGATAAACTTTTAAAGGCAAAAACGGAGTGTTATCCTAATAAAATATATATTACTGAACGAGGTGCTGAAGTGGAGCTGCAATCATTACTTGACCACACTGCGCAAAAAATACTTAAATGTAAAAACATTAAAATCTTAAAAGATGATTCTTTCATCTTAAATGGAAAATGGGGAATGGATGGCGCATCGGGACAACAAACCTTTAGACAAATGTGGTCAAATAAAAGTGATGCAGATAGCACTAAGTTCATTGAAAAAGATTTTTCAGACAAGTCTGTCCAAGGGGTACAAAGCCCCTTGGAGTTATCATCTAAAAAAGATGGTGTAATTTGGAAAAACGATCGTCCATCTTCTGTAAGGTATTGTGGACCCATTAAATTCGAATTTACAAAAGAATCTACAGCCAACACAAGAGAAGAATATTTAAATTACTCTGAAAAAATTAAAAACCTTTTGCCGACTAACGCATTAATATTCGAAAAGGAAATACAAATTATTCACCATCTGCAATGTACTATGATCGATGGAAAAGTCTGTAATGTTCTAACTGAGCAACAATCTTCGTCATCTTGTAACATTTGTGGAGCTAAACCATAAGACATGAATAATCTGGAAATATTAAGAGAATTGGAATGCAAAGAAGAGTACTATAAGTTTGGTTTATCGACATTGCACTGTTGGATACGTTTTATGGAGTATCTTCTACATATCGGTTACAATTTGGACTTCAAGAAAGGAGCTGCAAGAGGGGATGACAAGATTTTAAAACAAAAAAGAAAAGAAAAAATACAGAAGAAAATGAAGGAGGAACTTTCAATTTCAGTCGATTTTGTAAAACAAGGATACGGTACGAGCAATGATGGAAATGCTGCTAGAAGTTTTTTCTCCAAGCCAGAAATTGTTTCTAAAATTCTTGGAGTTGATCATAATGTAATCGAGCGATTTGCAAATATTTTGCAAGCAATGGCAAGTTGGTATGAGATAGACGTTCAGAATTTTGAAACATACTGTATTAAAACATTTGAGTATTTAGTAAAGTTATATCCATGGTACTGTATGCCTCCACCTGTACACAAAGTACTTATTCACGGAAGTAGCATAATAAAAGCTGTTGGATTGTCTATAGGTTCATTGTCGGAAGAGGCCCAAGAAGCAAGCAATAAAGTGTTTAAAAGTTGTCGTGCGCTCCATAGTCGTAAATGTTCTCGTCAAGCTTCCAACGAGGATATTTTGCACCACCTACTTATAAGGACCAAGAAGGATAAAAAATGTAAAGATTTATCACCCGAGGCAATAAGCTTGTTACATATAAGCAAATGTACGAATGAGGAATCATAAAATAAATATATATATATATGTATGTATATATTAAAAGAAATGAAATATAAATATATAAAATAAAAATGTAAATTTTATTAAAAAAAATTAAATAAAATTTCTAAAAACTCTCAAAATGAATACTATAAATTGTTATTCATGTATTGGAGCATAAACGTGTAACTTTATTTGTAAAATTTTCAGTAGCACAATAAGCAATAATACACTATAAGCCATTTGTTAGGTAAATTAAAATACTGTAGGATGATTTCACACAAGTAGTACTGCAATTCTATAAAACGCAAAAACTTAATTTGGTTTATTTTTTGATAACATCACTGGCTTATTAAGTCCTATCTACATAAAATGCACCATCAGCAGAAAGAGTCACATACATTTCCCCGTCTTTCCAACTGTGTATTTTTGTGGTTGAGAAAAATAATAAATACATTTTTCACTACATTTACTCTGTCTACCAGGACTGACAATTGACACATGTAAGAGTTACCCACAGAATGTGGGAAACAGAATTGCCTTTCCATTATGTATCAAATTCATTGACATAGTAGACATACTTTATGATATATTAGTCCAAACAAAATTTTTTTCTAAAGTCGATTTTTTTAAAATGATTATTTCAACCTATGTATATATTAGAGAAACAAAATTAAAATTTAATTTTAAAGCCAAGAAACCCGACACTCCATTACAGAAAAATTGAGTGGCTTAGCTCGAAAACTGTTCGAGATACAGTTCAAAGAATTAAGAAATTCAATTATCCTTTCTAAATAAATTGAAAAACCTAATATATTTAAAACGAAAAAAATATAAATTTTTTTTACGTATTATGAACAATTGCATCAAAATAAGTATAATAAATGTTAAAGCAAAACAACAAAAAAATGGAAATCGCCAAAAAAACAAAAAGTAGTCAACTTTCGAATTTTTTTAAAAAATACCCCGCTGTGCGATTTACATTATTGATATGCTATAGTAATCCCTAACTCCTTGTTTGTAATCAATTTTTTACAGAATTCAAAAATTTTCATTAGATCAAAAGTTACAGAATTTTGGCCACATTTTTTGTATTTCGACCATTGTGCGCCGTTGCTTTGGTTGATTTCAGGCAAAGGGCCTGGCCTCTTTGCGCGATGTGGCCACTGAGGGTTTGATGGAGTTCTCGCGAGGTCTGCCATGGATCCGGGCAGTTGATACCATCATCTGATGATTTGTCTACTGGTTCTTTCTATCCCACTAGCAAGCTGGAATGGTAAACCTTGACATGCACATGAGGCTCATTAGGTGATGTATATATGTATATGTTTTTACACCGGGAACATAATTGAGTGGTTCTTCTATTTGTCCAACGTATATCTATAAATTTATCTACCGGATATTCACTATTAGTGGGGTTCGCCCCTTCTCTCTTTTCTCCTCATGTATATGGACAATCACAATGGATCGATCGACCTCCGAGTGTAGTGACGATAAGTTGTATACTGTCTCTTATTGTCAAGTGTCCTAAATATAACCTAACCTATGATGAGAATTTTGCGCTAAGCATGCGGATTATTCGCTTACAATGTCCAATTGACCCAGTAATTGAAGGCAAATTGCCATACACTTCGTTACGGCTTCTCGGTTTGGGCATTACAGAAGCTCGAATCGGACATCAAATTTGGCCGAAAAGATGATTTTTCTGGCAAGACACATTTCCATCTCGATGGATATATCAAGAACCAAATTGCCACATATGGGAATGATTTTTCTGGCAAGACACATTTTCATCTCGATGGATATATCAAGAAACAAAATTGCCACATATGGGGATCGGAAAACCCGCACGTCATTGTCAAGAAGCCAATGCAACCACAGACGGTGCAAGTTTGGTGTGGATTTTGAAGTAGAGGCATCATTAGCGCAATGTTTTTTATCGAAAATTCTGTTGGAAACGTCATTTCAGTCAACGGCGAGCATTACAGAGCCATGCTTACGGACTTTTTATGGTCTGAAATAGAAGATATGAACTTGGAAAATCTTTGGTTTCAACAGGATGGCACACAGCTAATCAAACAACTGATCTTTTTCGCACTAAGTTCGTTAATCGTGCTATCTATCAGCTGTCGTGGCAATGTCAATTGGCCGCCTCAGAGCTACGATTGTAACCCTTAAACTTTTCCTTGTGGGGTGGCGTAATAATCGTCCGAGCCATTCGTGAGATAGAACCAGAAACCGTCAGCAAAGTCTTGGAAAGTTGACTGGACAGGATGAGCTACTGCAAAACTACTGACAGCTACATGAATGAAATCGTGTTCCATAAAAATTGAGAATATTTCTTATTTCTAATAAATCCATAATATTCCAAAATAAATTAAGTTTAGTTTATTTTATTTATTTTTTAAAACATATGTACTTGTATTTGGACCACCCTGTAATTGTTTATTTTTCAATTCAATTTACAATATTCAGTTTGTTTCTTTTTAATTAATTTTCACTTTTTATTTTTCTTTACACGACAAAAAAAATTGTTTTTCTCTTTATTATTTATTTATGTATAATAATATTATTTTCACAAATACATATGTTACGTACTAAGCAGTTATTATTAATTAATTATATTTATATTTATTTTATATATGTATGTATATATATAGATTTTATATTCTTATATAATATCTCACAAAATACTCATTATCGTTTTTTATTTCATACAGCATACAACTTTTTTGTTGTTGTTTTTAATTAGTTATTTATCAACGTTTTTATTATTATTATTTTTATTTATAATTTATGTTTTATAGAAGAAAATTGTTTGTTTGTTACTCATTCTATGCTGACAATTGGTTGTGTGTGTGGTTGATTGATTTGAGTATGAAATTTTTTGTGTTGTTATTTGTTTATTGTTTTATAAAAAAAAAATATTTTACTATTTTATATTGTGTTTTGTTTTATTTTTAATTACCATATTATGAAGTTATACTATTACATGACAAAGCGGAGATTGGTAGGTAGTATATAGCTCGACTATTGCATTATTTATTATTATGTATTTTATTATGTGTGTTTTTATAGAGTAAATATATTTTCGTATCGTTTTTATAGTTTTAAAAACTAAACCGAAAAAACTATTACAAGTTAAAAAAATATATTTGAAAATGTTGCTTGTTTTTCTCTTAAAATATAGTAAATAACAAATATACACAGTTTCTTTGTTTTGAAAGAATGGGGGTTAGATAGTAAAACAATAAACACAAGATTATCGAATTATAAAAGAAATTTGACAAAAATCTAATAAAATGTACAATAATATTCATTAAAATTTAGTTCTTTTGAAAATTGAATAAACTCTATTAGCATTAAGTCGGGAGGATGATAGGGCAGGTTAATATGTACTAATGTATGTATGTGGTGTAGGAAAATCATGGGTATTTTAGTTTTATAAACTCATGGTTATTCATTGATCCATTAACATAGTTGATCTTGTTTCGAGAAACTGCAACTTAGGATCGAATTAAAAATACATTTACAACAGTTTTTGAATTTGTTCCACAAGATTAGAAACTAGTGACAATGAAACTATTTCATATTTCCCTAGTTCATAAAATAGTTCGACCATGTCCCACTGGGTAATACAACTGATCAAACCTCAGAGTTGTTTAAATTCCTATCATATGTATTATTAATAAAAGGGAGAATACGTAAATTTAAGAAAAATAAGAGTGCAAAATTATTGAAACACAAATTATTTAACTCGAACAAATTCCTTTAACATGTACTAACAACTTTTAAGTCTTGTTAAAATTTTTAGATTTTTTCGTGGATTTTGCAACTTTTGAAGGCCGCTGAATATTCATAATTTCAAACACATTCATTAATTTTAAGTTCTCGAATATGAAATTCTAACGCAAATGTTTGCAGTTCTATGAAAAATATTCAATTGGCAATTCTAACTGGTTATCTACAAGGTGTTTCAAAAGAAGTCATCTGATGTTGTTTGACTCTCATTTTTGTGTTCTAAATGAAAAACTTCGATTCTGTTTTTTGATAATGTTTATTTGAACCTTTAGAATTTTATTGGTTAAGTTGAGAAGATGATATCGATTAAATGGGCGCCGTCACAATTGATTACCATACGGACTCGTTTTATGGCATTTTTGTTCATAATGATTTGAAAATCATAATGAGCGATGAGGCTCATTTCCATCTCAGCGGGTACGTTAACAAGCAAACCTATCGCTTCTGGGGCACCGAAAATCCACGAGTGATGCACGAGGAGCCATTACACCCGCTCAAAGTGACTGCATGGTGCGCTGTTCACGCTAGAGGAGTCATCGGGCTATTTTTTTCCGAGAACGCCGCTGGTCAAACGACAACAGTGGACAGTGCGCGCTATAGGGCCATGTTAACCGAGTTTTTTCTGCCGCAATTCGACGAATTAGGACTGGAGGACATGTGGTTCTAACAGGACGGAGCAACGGCACACACTGCGCGAGCCACAACCGATATTCTGAAGGCGGCGTTCCCGGGTCGCCTCATCTCTCGTTTTGGCGATTTGCACTAGCCCGCAAGATCGCCCGATTTAACCGTTCCACACTTTTTGTGTGGGGTTTTTTGAAGTCCCATGTTTACGTGAACAAGCCCGAGACCCTGGAAGCCCTCAAGGTCAACATTATGATGATGGTTTCATACAGATTTTTTTTTTAATTTCTTACTCAGAGGCTGCGATTTAGAGCTCATTTTTTGAGACATTACTCGTGAACGCCTCATCCGATTTTGTTGAAACAAATTTAGAAATATACCCAATTACAATTCCTTTAATATATATCTATACTATTTCCCAAGATAAGCAACAGTTTAGCAGTTATAAATAAATTTATGAAGAAAAAATAATAATTTTTTGCTAAAAAAATTAAAATTGTGTATGAAATTATTTTTATAAAACCATCATTATAGGGCAAAACAAAACTAATGATGCAGTTCGATTCGTAGGGCCTGAATTAGTGTAAATCCGTTGAGTCCACTTCTGGGGTTTCCCCGATTTGCTATATTTCATTAGAATTCTAGAACAGTTCCCTGGAGTTGTGTGGGACCATAGAGAAATACTTAAGAGTTTCGACGAGGTAGTAGGCCATTTCATAGACTTTTATTTGCTGCAGTATTTTACCAATTTTACACTTTCCTTGGACATAAAACGGACAGAAATCAAAGGGAATGCGTATTTTCGTTAAATGCAAACAAAATAAAACATAATTTAGCTGTCATTAGTATCAATAAACACTATTTAAAATTAGTTCCTGTCTTCTTTGCTCTCTCATTTTCCATCATCGGCCTAGTGCCTTTTCGATCAGCTGTGCCATAGAATCCCCCTGGTGGGACCCTGTTGTAACATACATGCCAAAAGCATCGATACGATGTAGTCATGAGAAACTGTTATTCATTCCCAAAAAAAAATTAACTGTTTCTAAAATTAGTTCCAAAAATGTGCTCGGATCTTTATATGCCGAATAACGATAAAATTCAAAAAATAAAACGCAAATCATACTCTCATTTAAAGTGGGCCACAGACTTGTCCATCATGAGCGTGAGTTATGTCAATAATTTGGCATATAAAATTTAACAAAGATTAGCAAAATTTTGTACGAGCAAGTTAACGACGTGAACAACAAAGACTGCATTCTTGTTTAGCTTCGGAAGTGGCGTTCAAATGTCGTTCAAAGGGACCTATAACTGAAGCTCATGCTCATAATGGACAAATGTGTGGTCCGCATAATGCGAACCACAGACTTTGTCATTCATGAGCATGAACATCAGCTATCGTTACATTTACGGTCGGTTTACATCCGTTCTTGATACCAAATAAGAATGCAGTCGAAGTTGTTGTTTTTTGGTAATATTTGTTCAATTCATCTGCCCGATAAAATGTTATCGACCAAGCTCATGCTCATGAATGACAAGTCTGTGGTTGGCTTAACATAAAAATATTATAGGCAACATTTTTATATTCATTGAAATCTATGGATTTGTTTCTACAAAATTGTTTCCTCCAATGTTATAAAAAAATATATTCAACTCAAGTAGTTGATTAAAATTTCAAATTAAATATTAAGAAATTGTTTACATTATTATAAATAATTTTAACAATTTTAAATGCAACGACTCTATTTATGGATATACAAAGCCCTATAAAAATCGTACTTGGCGTAATATTTTTTGAGAGGAAAACAATAAAATGTTTCCATACCAGGGGAATCATAATGAACTCTTTCTATTTAGCTAATTGAATAAATTAAATTATGCAAAAATTTTAGTTCCTCCAATGTAGATTTCTGAAAACCACCCGGAAGAAAGTTCACAAACTAACAGTCAAAGAAAATACTAATTCCAGAACTCGTGAAATATGAACTAGTTCCAAGGCCTCTAGTTTCTGAACTAGTAAAAAATCTAGTTGCACTGTAACCACTCGATATACTAGTGAAAATTGATCTAGAGATATTTGAAATGTTTTGGATCTAATTCCCCCAATGTAGATTCCTGAAAACAACCTAGAAGAAAATTCACGAACAGTTAAAGAAAATACTAATTCCAGAACTCGGGAAATAAGAACTAGTTCCAAGGCCTCTAGTTTCTGAACTAGTAAAAAGTCTAGTTCCACTGTAACCAGTCCATATACTAGTGAAAATTGATCTAGAGATATTTGAAATGTTTTGGATTTAATTCCCCCAATGTTGATTCCTGAAAACAACCGAGAATAAAATTCACGAAAGAAAGAATATACTAATTCTATACTATATATACAATTCCAGACAGAAAATACTAATTCCAGAACTCGGAAAATAAGAACTAGTTGCCTCTTGTTTCTGAACTACTAACCTTGTGAAAATTGATTTAGAGATATTTGAAATGTTTTGGATCTAAAAATATATGTCACACCATAATTTCAGAATTAGTTGTACACATTATAGTTACGGCACAAGACAAATACCACATCTACTTTACTATTTCAAATTTCTCCAGTATAGGACTAACCCAGCAAAAAGTGTACTGATTTTTGAAAAGATTCCAAAACACATATTCCCGACCAGCTAATAGCCTAAAAATGCGTTAGTTCTAGGGATGTGCAATTAAGTAAAATATTGATTAATCGATATTGTGATTAATCTTTTATTCGAATAATCAGAAATTCTGATAAATCAGAAGTATATGGACCTGCTCTGAATCATTTTGAATCAGAATCTTCTATCAGAATAAAAAGTCTACAATTTTGATGTGAAAACATGAAATATTTTTGTTCTGAATAGTTTGTTTTTAAAATCACAAGGCATTTGCATTCTAATTAAAAACTGATATTTTTCTTCTGAATTGTTGTACAGAAAGCCAAATATTCTGAAACGTTTTATGTTTGTCTGGCTTACTGTGTACAGAACAGGGTCGATAATTAATCAATTAATTTGAATATTGATTAATCATATTTGAATAATTTTATTAATTATTCAAATATTTTGTGGACAACATACAAATACATACTATACAATCTACAGGAAACATTTTAGCATTTTGAGACAAGAAGGTTGTTGAAACCAGTAAGTCATCCATTGCGTGGGAGTTCTGTTAAATAAAAAACGCCCATACTCAATGGTGACCATATTCAATAACAGATTGGCATTGCGCTAAATATTATTGAATACCCAAATTAGTAGTTTCCCTCCCAATATTTATATGCGAGGTACAAAAATGGGCATGGCAAGTTGTTGCCAAAATTTTGATGAGTACCAAATTTTATTAAGATATTCGCCCTTATTACGGTTGTCGTCGTCGACGACGTTGTCGTTTTTATGTCAACATCGTCGTCACATTAGTTTGGTGGTCTGTAACTGTCTTAAGACGACGTCGACTGTTTATCGATAACCTATTAAAAACATAAACAAAGTTGTCATTCGTAGTGAATGAAAGCAGGAAGAACATTTTACGTTTGTACTTCAATTATTTTATTTAATTTGGTAAAAGTTTTTCCAAGATCCTACAAAGTGTTTAATTATCGTACCAATATCGACTCCGATTTGGAAGTTATTGGATGTAGGTTAGGCGAATAGAAGCGGTGAATTGAGAGGAGTTCTCCATGGAGGCACATACCGCCCTTATTGGCTCCAGAGCTGCGTGTATTGGAGACAAGGACTTAATGGAGAGCCAGAAATGATCTCATCAAATTCAACATGGACCATTCGACTATCTTCAAGGATTTGAACTGTACGTTTCGTTAGCGGCCGCTTGTTTGAAAGATATCAGACTAAAATGAAAAAGACACCAATTGCATGACTGAAAGGGCGCAGAGCAGGCATATACATATGTCACAACAAGAACACATCCACTGCCCAGGCAATGCATCTACTGCTGGGCACTTGACACTGAAGACACTGAAGTCTGTGGTTCTAACTGATCCCTGAATGAACTCAATTCCAGCAGCTAATTTTGACTCAGGGCAGTGACCGTTTTAATACCCAATCTTATTTTTCATTAACTGTTTGTATAAGTTCAAATTATTAAAAATAAGGTCAATAAATTAGCAATAAAACAAACCCTTTGTTCATTGCATTTACCATCGGACAGGCAAGTGCAATTACATACTCGACATACGTATAAAGCGGATCCTGTTCTGGAACACTTCTGCATACTCTCCTTGTGGGTTTCCGTCCGCCGTGCGAACTAAATTTTGTTATCCATAATTCATAAATTTGACATTTCTTTAATTGAGAAAAAAAATTGGGAATTTTTTCAAGTCGTTATCAAAAACTGTGTCGACAGGAATAGAGTCGTTGCAATTCAATGCCGACGTCAATTCTAGCAACAAAATACCAAATATGTGTCGACAGTTGTCGTTAGTTATCGATAACGACTACACAAATACCGATTTTCAACTGTCGTCATAAGACGACGTCGTTTTATGTCGAAGACTACGTCGTTTTATGTCGACGACGACAACCGTAATAAGGGTGAATATTCACGATTAATTGGTTAGTCTACAAAAATTGATTAATCCAAAATTTTAATAATTGAGCAATTAAAATTTTTAGGTTTTCCCAGTTCTTTACTGAATATGGTCAACTATTTCCTTTTTTTTTGTATGGGTTACGAATTTGTATAAATTGCGAAGCAATTTTGAAAGAATATCTAATTTTTTGTTCTTTTAATTTGTTATTATAAGTTTTTAAATTTTTCCATAATACATTTTAATTTTACTTTTAATATTGAAAATTATAGCAAAATTAAAAGGTATTATCTTCTATTTTATTTTTGTATTTTTTGAGAGTTTATCTAGCGATATTTTCATCCTCTCTTCCATGTGATTTTCTAGTGATAGCCCTAAATTGTCTTCTTAGTGATTATCTGGAAATATTACAATATTATTATCTAGAAGTATTGCTGTCGTATTGTTTGGAAGAATCGCATTCGGGTAATAGATTCTCCAGACGAGAGAAACTACCGCAATACGACAATGATTATTGCCGCAATACAATTCCAGGCGATATGATGGCGACATTTTATTTCATACGACAAGAATCGCCTACGGGTAACAGATTCTCCAGATGAGAGAAACTTCCGCAATACGGCAATAATTATTGCCGCAATACAATTTGTCTTCCAGGCGATATGATGGCGATATTTTATTTCATACGACAAGAATCGCCTACGGGTAACAGATTCTCCAGATGAGAGAAACTTCCGCAATACGGCAATGATTATTGCCGCAATACAATTTGTCTTCCAGGCGATATGATGGCGATATTTTAATTCATACGACAAGAATCGCATTCGGGTAACAGATTCTCCAGACGAGAGAAACTTCCGCAATACGACAATGAATATTGCCGCAATACAATTGGTCTTCCAGGCGATATGATTGCGATACTTTATTTCATACGAAATGAATCGCATTCAGGTAACAGATTCTCCAGACGGGAGAAACTTCCGCAATACGACAATGATTATTGCCGCAATACAATGTGTCTTCCACGCGATAAGATGGCGATATTTTATTTCATACGACAAGAATCGCCTACGGGTAACAGATTCTCCAGATGAGAGAAACTTCCGCAATACGACAATGATTATTGCCGCAATACAATTTGTCTTCCAGGAGATAAGATGGCGATATTTTATTTCATACGACAAGAATCGCCTACGGGTAACAGATTCTCCAGATGAGAGAAACTTCCGCAATACGACAATGATTATTGCCGCAATACAATTTGTCTTCCAGGAGATAAGATGGCGATATTTTATTTCATACGAAAAGAATCGCATTCGGGTAACAGATTCTCCAGACGAGAGAAACTTCCGCAGTACGACAATGATTATTGCCGATATGATGGCGATATTTTATTTAATCCTTAAAGAATCGCATTCGGGTAACATATTTTCCAGACGCAATACAATTTATCTTCCAGGCAATATGATGGCGATATCGCGGCAATATTTCTTTGTTTTCTGGGTGTGTTTTCTAAAAAATATTTGAATGATGAATAAAATTCTTCAAATATTATTAATCTATATTCAAATTAATTGATTAGTCATAGTTATGGTTGTGAGAAACTCTCTCCAATTTCTTCATGGGATGTAATGGGAAATAATTTTTTTTATGACTACTCAGAACTTCTGATTATTCGATTAACTGATTAATCACGATATCGATTAATCAACATTTTAATTAATCGATTAATCGTAGATCCCTACTTTTAATGGTTTTAAATTTTCTTCAAAAATCAATAATGTTGAAAATAGTCAGTAGGAAACGATCGAACTAGTGAAATGTGAACAAGTTGCAGTGCCACTAGCTTGTGAAATAGTAAAAACAGTCGGGAAACAGTCATTGTTAGAAAGGGGTCAACTTCTCCCAAATCTATGACATCGCATTGTAAATCTCTTCATTTAATTGTATATAAAGGAATTTGTTCTATGCTACAGAAATACTAGTTTCGGTCTAGTAGTTTTTCTCTACTATGTAGTTTCCTTTAAATTTAAGTTTCAATCTGTGTAAGACAATGCCACTTAAATCGGCTCCCGCTTTTTAAATACAACGAATAGAGTTGGAAGATGGCATAGATATAACACTTGTAGAGAATAATTGTAGACACATTTCCTAATAGTAGATGTTAGATATTTTAGGGGTTTGAATTTGTTTGAATATTATTATTATTTTTCTATTAGTTAAATAGAAGGAAGTATTCCTTATGATGAAATCATTTGTTTTTGTAATACAATGAAGTGTTATATGATTAGGCGGCAGCAGATTGGTTTGACTCAAAACTTTATGTATGAGAAATGCATTTTTTTAAAGGAGGGGGAAAAAGAGTTCACGAAGGACGACTGATTGATTGATTGGTTGGTTGGATGGAGTAGTAAAGAGGAGAGATATTTGTGAATGAATTTATTGGGGTTGGTTTTGGAAAAAGTATCCTAAAAATCGTTGATTTTATAAATTAAATTTTATTGTTATCGCAACGGTAGGTTGGTAGTAATAGTAGTAGTGGTAGTAAGTAGGGGATTAATATTTATAGTAGATACGATTTTCAAAGGTTTGTATAGTTATCGAAATTTGTTGTTCACACATGCTACAAAGTGTAGGTGGAGGAGGGGAGGGGAGGGGGGGGGGGGAGTGTTCGTGTTCTTTACTTTAAGGGTGTTGTAAATTTCACTAGAGATATAACAAATATATTTATACATAAAGTATTGTAAATATACAGTACCACAATTCAATCCCATACTCGTCATTTAAAAGCTAAATTTAAAAGCTCACAGAAAATTTTCATATTAAATGACATTCAAATTACAAATATTGGGTATTTTCATATTAAATGACATTCAAATTACCAATATTGGGCATTTAAATTCCATTTAAGTTGAGAATTTTCATCTGTGAAACTGAGCAGTAGTAACTAATAAGATTGATTTTATTAACCTGTGTTTTTTTTTCACATCTTAGTAAAATTCACAACACCCACGAAGTTGGGCTATCGGGTTACTCTGTTTTTTTTTCTACATTTTTGCAAATATGTACTACAATTTTAAATTTTATTTACTTTCTTTTTTTTCGAAAAAATGGGCTATTTTGTTTGGAGTAGTTGTATATATATTTTTTCTTTTTAATTTTATAAGAAATTGTTGTTAAGATTTAATTTGTTTTCCAATCGATTTGTTTTCTTGAATTGTACTTTTACTATAGAGCAGAATATTTAATAACATTTATTTTGGGAGAGGTTTTCTTTTTTTTTTGTTGTTGACAATTTTACCTTCTTCTTTCTCAATACAAGTATTTTTATTTTTGTTTCATCTGTATTATAGCAAATGTTTGTTGTTGCTGCTAGTATTATATATAGTAGTTTGTTGTATTATTACTTCTTTAATAGTTTATTATAATAGTTTTGTAGTAGTTGTTGGTTTTGTTAATTTTCGAAATTAGCAAAGTCTTGTAGTAGCTAGTGTAGGGTTGTACAAGGTTGTGCTACTATCTTGGATTTTCCATGACAACCTGTTTGAAAGCCCCCGCAGAAACGCGTGACTTAACCTCATGGGTGCCGAATGTGGTAGTGCCATCTTTAGCTATATACAATTGTAGACCAGAAGCTGAAACAGAAGATAAACACAAAGAATTAATATTAATAAAATCAGGAAAATATTAAAAAAAATAATAACTGAGTAGAATTTGTTGACCTAAAAAAAAACATAAAACAATACTTGTTCATAAGCTGGTGAAATATGATATACACACTTTCCAATTGAAATTCAAAAAATATCAATTTAATTATGAAAAATATCAATTTATACAAATTTATGAAAAATATCAAAGTATACTACTTTAGGCCAAATGAGTTATTTATTTCGGATATTCCTTCTTCACGCGTTCCTTTAATACATTTCTAAAAGAGTTACCTCCTATTTATTTCGCATTTTGTTTTGCCCGAAAATTTCTAAAAGAATTACCTCATTTGACCCACGAAGTCCTATTTATTTCGCATTTTGTTATGGCCGAACAATTTCTAAAACAATTATGTACCTGATTTGACCCACGAAATCCTATTTATTTCGCGTTTTGTTTTGGCTGATTCGTTCGTTCGTTCAAATTCGTTTTATAAAAACAGGCCATACAATTTTAAAATTCTATTTGAAATACATCAATTGTAATTTGAAAATTCTATTTCAAATTTAAAATACATCAATTGAAATTTAAAAAACAACAATTAAAATGTAAAATACATCAGATATTTAAAATACATGAATTGTTATTGAAAATATCAATTGAAATTTAAAACACATCAATTGAAATTTAAAAAAACATCAACAGAAATTTGAAACTAGTCCACGACGAGTACCAAAGTTGCAAAAAGGGCACAATTTTTTCCAGAGCAATAATTATAGCGAAGAAGAATCAGTTCCATGGTACATTAATACGAGACTCGAAATTGTATTTTTTCTACTCCTATTTTAAATTTCAGAAATTTTCATAAAATGCAGTAGAGAAACGGAATGTACGGAATTCCACTTTAACCTCTTGTAATGTTTTTATTTTATTATTCCAGCTCAAGATCATTATATATCTCTATTACTAGAGATATAGTTTTTTTTCAAAAAGAAGTTTTGCAAAATGCATCCTTATGATTCCTGGCAAATTCAGATCAAACTACAGATCCTCAACAGCGGTTTTTTTTGGAATGCTGCTTTTGAAAAATTCATCAAAAATAATCTCAATTGAAAATTTTCCACTATACAAGTGTTCGAAAAATATCGCAAGCATAACACAAGAACACATTTGCAAAAAACTTCTTTCCATCTCCAGAGAACCATTGGTCCCCAATTATACTTAAATGATTTTTGTTGTTGCCTACACGACAACACAATTCTTAAATAACAAAATCAGGAGGATGCATTTTACAAAACCTCTTTTTGAAAAAAAACTATATCTCTAGTAATAGAGACATAGATAGAATGGTCTTGAGCTTGAATATTAAAATAAAATGTATATTTATTAAAAAATATATTTATTAAAAAAATATATCAATTTAATCGGGTAATCTTTATATCATACAAAAGAACCATTCTTAAAATATATTTTTTAACGAATATTTCTTTCAAATGTTAACATGTTCCATTCGGAGGTTCCAATTTTCGATGACGTGTTCGAGGATTTTAAGGTGTATTTGGTGAGTGGTGGAATTGTTAGTGAACGCGACTCTTGTACTTGAGAACGTGGATTGGATCTCTCTCTGCTCTGACCACATTACATTCCCTTTGGCGACGATCAACTCGATCAGTAAAGGCGACACTGTGCAATAACACTGTGCGACACCAAACAAAATGATGGGGTTCTGTCAACGGATTCTGGTAGAAAGGTCTAAAAAAATTATACGTGTATCGGCGTTTTGCCAGATCTGATCAGAATTTTTTTTAGGCCGGGTCAAAGTTTCCGCCCCTCGGAACTTTCCTGCAACATATCGGCATTCAAAATTGTGTGTTCCTTACTTCTGAGGTACAAAATATGTTCAGAAATTTTATAGAAAAGATTCAGATAAACATTTTTGTGGAACAAATTAACCCTCTAACTGTCACGTATAACCATAATTTTTACTTTTTTTAGAAAACTCGCAAAACACTGCTCCAAAATGTCTACAAAAATTATCGCCATAAAATTTCACTATATGTGTCCGAACACTCCAAAACACAAATCTCAGCCCAAGTAATAGATAAAAGATGAAATATGACAAAATTCATTATATTATGTGGACTATTTTTAATGGAAACAGCAAAATGACAAAATTTAGTTAGTTAGTTTTTGCTTATTCTCTAGCACTTGGGCTAAGATTTGTGTTTTGGAGTGTTCGGACACATATAGTGCAATTTTATGGCGATAATATTTGTAGAACATTTTGACCACGTCCCCCGTCATTTTGGAGCAGGTTTTTGCGAGTTTTCAAAAAAAAAAGTAAAAATTATGGTTATACGTGACAGTTAGAGGGTTACTTTGTTCCACAAAAATGTTTATCTGAATCTTTTCTATAAAACTTCTGAACATATTTTGTACCTCAGAAGTAAGGAACACACAATTTTGCATGCCGATATGTTGCAGGAAAGTTCCGAGGAGCGGAAACTTTGACCCGCCCTAAAAAAAAATTCTCATCAGATCTGGCAAAACACCGATATACGTATATTTTTTTTAGACCTTCCTACCAGAATTCGTTGACAGAACCCCATCATTTAAAAAAAAAATCCAATTTTGTCTCACAGTGTAATTACCATGAAAAATCTTCTCAGAAAACTATTCGATACGAGCGAAGTTCCCAATTAGTGAGTGCACGCTGAATAACCTTTCTTTTTTGTTGTTGTTTGGATACAAATATAACGTGCTTGTAGCTTGTCGCAAATATAGTATACTTTGTGTCCAAACACATTGTATTTGCTATTCAATATATCATGTTTGGGACACAATGAACAATATTGACCACAAATATCATGACAGTTTGATCTGTCATAAAATGCCCACGGGAACAAGTACCTCTAAATGAATCAACTGAAATTTATTTTTTTTTCTGCATGTGAAATACAAAACACTTCGATTAATAAATTTGTTTCTAAACCAAAATTAAATATTATGAAAATTTTTTAGCTTTCTTTGTACGAGTATTGATGTTGAATAAATAAATATCTCTAAAGTAGTAAGTCAACAAATTTGAGAAATTCTCTCTGCCTGTACTTACTTTCAGCCGATTCTTCTAATTGATCCAGTTTCGTATCCTTGAGTATTTCATCGATCAAAGAGTTTGGATTGACCCTTGTCTCTTCCACGCGATCTGATACACGTGGACCATCATCTAGGGGACCCTTTTTACGTTTTTCGGCGGTATTTTTCATGCGATCCAATGAACCAGTTTCACTTATTACTAAAGATCCAGAACTGGGATTCCTAAGACAAAGTTAGCAATTTTTTCGGGTACACGAAGACACAGTCCACATGACATTCAGAGCAACATTGTTGTTGTAGTTGTTGTTGTTGTTGATGATGAAGAAGCAAAAAGACACACAGCAATTTGTTACAATTTCCATGGTGAATTTTCAATATGAGAGAGAGAAAAAAAAAACAATAAAATAAATCAAAAATTAAAAAGAATGAAAAAGAAAAATTCAAAATTAGTAAATAGGCTGATAAATATGTTATACAAAAAATTAAAATGGAAATCTGATCAAGAGATAGAGAATAAAAACGAGACTGACTAAATATAGTGAGAGGACATTTTCATTAACTAGAATAGCAAAAATTTAAACTTTGATTTAAAAGCACAAGTATAATTATTTTCTATACTGAATCGAAACACAAGAGATGATGAAAAACTCAAAATTAAATATGTCAAGGGGTGTGGTTGTTTTGAGTGCAAGCCGTAATGGAAATGGGTGAAACTTTGGTGTAGGGTGAAATCGTGTTGGATCATGGTGTGATTAAAGATTGAATCTTACATGTGTACAATGATGTGTAGTTACAGAGATATAAAGGTTTATGGCAAATCTAAGGGTATGATGGCCGGGTAAAATTGTTTGCAAGATGTTTTAATACACAAGTGATACGAATAAAGCTTTAGTTGTAGGTAGTATTATTAGTGGGTTAGTATGAATTTAATCTAGTTCGAAATTGATAACTCAACACTCAGACGAATAAAGCATACACAATTATTTTGGAATTAAGAAATGTATAAGCGAAATTTAAAACAATTGCAATTATTCTAAAATCATTCACAAAATGTTTGAACTGAAAAAATGAAGTCAATGAATTTCTTCCTGAAATTGTAAAGAAATTCGCCAAGATGTTTTAAATAGAAATAATTACATATAGAATCAGATGATAGAGTCTTCTGGAATATCTTATTGTTTACCTTAAAGTATAAATTCTGATGCAAAGCATAGTTTCGACAGTTTTGTATCCTGCTGCGTATTTACCAGAGTTCGTATATAACCACCCATGCGTAACCCATACACATCACAGTGGGGAATGGGTAACACGATTATCCTTGACCCACAGGATATGGGGAACCTATTTGGAAGTTACCCAAGACAATGGGTAATTACCCATTACCCACAAAATATGGGTTAGGGGGCTTTACACATTACCAGTGTAAAACTGCAGGTCCCAATCAGTGAGTGAACACTGGAAAGAGCACAGCTCAGTGATTGTGAGAAGCTATCCCTTCATGGAATGTAATGGGAAAAAATTAATTTATTTTTTAATTCATCAAACGGGCAAGGTATCCACTACTTTCGTATTTCTGACCATAACACTTTGTTTCAAGCAGAGTTCAAGACGTTCATGGAATAAATAAATAAATATTTTCCCATTACATCCCATGAATGAGCAGGGGAGAGCTTTTCACAATCAGGAATCCATGCCGTTTCAATTTTTAGACTCCCTGATTTAGACCTACAATAGTGTCGCTGTCACTACGCGAGGTGACCATCGTCGAAAGAAATTAAAGGTGGTCAGAGCGGGAATCGAACACACATATTCATGTGCAAAAGTCGTGCACGCTAATCATTGCCCTACCGACGGCCGGCTGAAAAACTATAGTGGAAACATGAGTGAAGATCTCCACTGATAGCCGAGTTCGAAAATGTGAGATCAATATTAGTACTCGAGTGCATAATGGAGCCATTGGCAGCCTGAATATCTCATGATCTTCTGGGTCCTATGGCATCTAGTGAAACGAAAGGACAGACCAGCATTTCCAATCGATATATATCCGCATAAATGAAACCCTTTCCAAGATAGAGAATGAACTTTAGTTCTCGGCACGAAGAACCAATAATAGACTATGGAACGTTCCCACGATGACCAGATCTTTGCGATCCGAATTCCACACGACCAAGGATTGCCAACTCAGCAACAGCTGGATTACTCATATAGAAGGGGACGTATAAAACGGAAGAAGAACAAGTAAGATATAGTAGGGCGGCCCGGTTGGGATCATAACCAAAGAGGCATAAGGGACCGTATGCAGCTGAAACGACACGTACCAATTTGTTTCATGACTGTTCTAACTACGTAGACACTCCATTCTGAGGGTTCTTCTACATAGAATTGAACGACACGACGTAAATTAATACAGGTCGGGCACTGCAATAAAATTTTTACATCAAATAAATGATCATTGTTCATCAATTGTGTTTCATTGAATTGATTGCAAGTTTAAATAAATAAATAAATAGTTTCCCATTACATCCCATAAAGGGACTGGGGAGAACTTCTCACAATCACTGAGCTGTGCGCTTTCCAGTTTTCACTCACTGATTGGGACCTACAGTTTTACACCGATTCCGAACGGTATTTTTGAGAAGCTTTTTCATGGCTAGATACTCGATAGTGTCGCCGTCACTATGCGAGGTGACCGCCGCCGAAAGAAAATTTGAAGGTGGTCAGAGCCGGGTTCGAACCCAGGATCTCATGTACAAGAGCCGCGCACACTAACCATTGCACCACCGACGGCCACGAGTTTAATCAATTCAATAAAAAAAGTTCGAAAATTGTGCGTTTTTTCACCATTTTCAGATTCATTGGATTGATGATATTTTTACATCAATCTCCATCATTGGAATTTGGAAGTAATTAGTGGGATTGATTCAAAATATGGACGTAGTATTAAAAAAAATAAATTGAATATAAATACATAATAGAAAATAGAGAAATAGACAGAAAACATTATTCACGCTAAGAACATTTTTCGTGTGGTCTTATACCCTGTTCTTGTGGATTTTTTACGATGAAAATAGACCAAAGAGTTTGGCTACTCAGTCACAAACAATTTACATTCAAATGGTGCCCAATCTACATTAAATGGATGATAAACGTACATCAAATTGATGACAATATTACATCTAATTGACGAAAAATGTACAGCAAATTAATGAACAATTTACATCAAAATGGTGAAAAATTTACTTCAGCTTGTTGACAACCATATGTACATCAAATTGATGTAGGATTGTCGTTGAATCAACGTAAACTATTGGTGAAATATGGATGAAATGTTCTTCATCAATTCAATGAAATTTGTCGTAGGTTGGAAAATGAGGAAATATTTTATCAAATTGGTGAATGAATTCATAAATTTGATAATGGTTTTTCTTTCAGTGTATGATAAGAATATCGGTACGATGGAGAACTTGCTGTGTCATTGTCTCGGTTTCGCGAGATTAACGGCCTTATTCATAAAAAGTTACGAGAGGTTTGAGAGACAGTTTATCATACAAAAAACGTCTCTCAAACCTCTCACAACCTTTTATGAATACGGCGGTAAGACTATAACACCCCTCTGCCAATACAAAACCTCAGGGGAAGAGATTGAATGGCACTGAGGATTGGTTTGAACGTAGGGTTAAATTTCCAAGAAGGGTTAACTTTTCAGAAGAAGATGAGGTACTCCGTAGACAACGAAGAACACACATCAGGCCGAGCTATTGGCTTAGCGTTATGGAACTTAAACGAAGCACGAATGCGTTGATGCTCTTTCTCAATCTAACCTAACCTGTCCATGAAGTTACTCGAACGTAAAGGCAGGAATGACCAGCCACCGTCATACTTATAGATTGAATTTTGTTTTCAAACAAATATGTTGCACTTCGTTCCAAATATACACGCTGAAAAATCTGTTATTTTTGTTATTTGGATGCAAATATAACGTGTTTGTAGCTTGTCGCAAATATAGTATACTTGTGTCCAAACACATTATGTTTGCTATTCAATATTGTATGTTGGAGGCACAATGATTAATAGTTTATATGTTTTTGTGACCAAAATGTAGCTTTGTTTGTTGAAAACAAAAACGTGACAGACAACAAAGAAACAAAAACGCAGCAAAACTCAAATTCATAGTTCCTGCAATATTTTGCTCGGAGCGGTTTTTGGGCGTGATTTATGGGGACTCATTTTACTTGTTATGTTATGACATGTTAGAAAATATTGTCACATCCAAGGTCTGCATACTATAGCTGGCCCTTCCTGTCTTTCGGTTGCGTGTGCTAATGGGGGTGGAGTCTTTCTCCTTGTGTCCAAAACTCTCGAAGCGATTCCTTTGTAGAATTTCCTAAGCAGGTCACTACTTCCGACATTATGGCAAGTGCTCTCTAGTAATATCATTTCTAGACTTACACTGGTGCGACTCCGGTAATAAGGTGACAAGAGTCACTGACGCTCATCGGACTATTAGGGAATTCTCTATTTAGCCATTCTTGCATTGTTTCTTTTCGCGGATACAAATAAAAAAAGGTTGAAAATAGTCCATACCCGACCGACTTAAGGACCCTGGTCAGTGTTTTACCCGTAATGGGCGGTTGAAATATAAGTCCTTCCTGGATGTGGGAAAAATGCAAAACTCCGGTGGGCTGGTCTTGACAACCGCCACCTTCAATAATGACAATTAAAATACACAGACGACATATTGCTAGTAAATTGCTAGTCTGATATCGCAGTCATATAGGAAAAACGATGAGCATAACATGGCTGCCATGAGCAATAAATCCATGAATTTGATTGACGATTTGAACGACATCCACCCCCGTTATCATAAGGAAGAGTTAGTAACACCATTTTGGGCCAAACTGTGTCCAACGAGTGGACGACGCTAGCAAACGTTATAAGGATCACGACTGACGGATATACCCCTGGAATGTAGGAAGCTTTTACAGACCCGGTGGCGCAACTGTCGCATGTTTCCGAAAATTGCTAGTCTGACATCGCAGTCATATAGGAAATACGATGGGCAGAACATGGCTGTCATGAGCAATAAACCCATGAATTTGATTGACGATTTGAACGACATCCACCCCCGTTATCATAAGGAAGAGTTAGTAATACCATTTGGGCCAAACTGTGTCCAACGAGTGGACGACGCTAGCAAACGTTATAAGGATCACGATTGACGGATATACCCCTGGAATGTAGGAAGCTTTTACAGACCCGGTGGTAACTCTATCCAACAGGGGCATGTCCTCGAAAATTGCGAGTCTGGCATCGCAGTCATACAGCAAAATATAATTCTTCGTTTTTCGTGCCGAAGGACAATAAACTGAACTACATAAAATAATGTGAATTTAATTTTCTAAATCACACACCAATTGATTGATTTGTTTGTTTTGCAAGTGTTTCTAGATTAACATATATAAATTTCAAGGGTTGTTCTAGATTTCTCTTTTAAATTCGATATTACTTATGTTTCATTTGAACTTTACTTGGTGTGACTCAGAAAAGAAGGAACAGTATATTTTCTACGATTTTGAAATGTTGTTGCTCCCTTTTTTAAATGTTGTGTATTTCACTTTAAAAAGAAAATTGGTATGTTCTGGATTCCACCTAGACAACTTTTCATTAGCATTTATTAATGTAAAAGCTTGTCTGTCAATTGGTCATAATCCTGCATTTGACTGTCTGAAGAGGGATCAATACAAATTCAACCGTTTTGAAAAATTCCCTCTGATTTTCATCTGACTGTCTACAGAAGCAACAATCCAAAATCAATGATTTTGAAATACTCCCTTTGATTTGCATCTGACTGCCTAAAGAAGAAACAATAAAGATGCAATGATTTTAAAATATTCTTCTTGACTACGGTTGTCACATTGCCCGTAATCTGGGTAACTATTTACAATTGTAGAGTAAGTGGATATGTTCTCTATTCCACTTTCACGAAGTTTGATTACCAATATTAAAGCAAAAGCTTGGCTGTCGGATTCCTTCACATTCTAAAGTAATTCTTAAGAATCATCTTCATCTTTTGTATAACAATACCATGCAATTCTTTCCATTTCCGGATAATAACTAACCTACTTACAACTGGATTATTAAATCACACCGGAAATAGGAAACAAGGAATGAAGGAACAAACGAACAAGTGAACGAAATTAAACTAAACATCATGCTCAAGGATAACTAGCAAATTAAAAGTGAACAAGATGAAGAAGAAGAAAAAACAAAACCAAACAAATTGAACGATACTTAAGAATCTGGATTAACATTCAATTGGAAATACTACTAGTACTCTACTCTAGCAACTACTCTATTTGCAGTTGAATTAAGGATTCAGGATAACAGAGAAATTTATAATACGAAAAATATCTATTCTATGGAGAAACTCAATGCAATATGAAAATGTTTGATTCGAACGTTAAACGCACATAGTAATGCTGGGACGTCGTATAAGATGAGCACCCGCACCAGCAGAGGAAAGCGGCGAAAGCGTAGCTGAATTGCCCATGGCCCCTCCAATGCCAGTAGCAGCTGCAGCTCCAGAACCCAAATCGCCAGTCATTAAAGAGGCTGCCGAAGGATTTGAACGCATGCTGCAGGCATCGGTGGGACTGGCGGCCAAAGAACTTAAAGCTGCATCACCCAAACGAGGGCTATTCCCACCGCTATTGCTATTAAAGATGAGAACACTACTGCCACCAGCTGTTGCGGCAGCAGCAGTAGTAGTTGCAACACCTCCTAACGCACACCCACCACCACTGGCAGGCGAACCTACTAACGATTGTTGTTGCTGTTGTTGCTGCTGTGCCTGTGACTGGGACTGGGAATGTTGTTGCTGTTGATAAGAATGTTGCTGCTGTTGGGAAGCTGATGCCATCCCACCACCACCACCACCAATACCATCCACTGTGTCCACTGATGACTGAGTGCATTGGAATGTTATAACATTTGAGCTGCTACCGCTACTACTGGTATGACTACCATTCGATGATGATGACGACGAGTGGGTGGACTTGATACTACTTAAAGTGCCGTAAGGTGAATTGGAACTTAAGTGGACGCTTTGATGATTGCCTCCGGGCATTGATGAAGCCACTGAGGCCGCAGCAGAGGAGGAGACCGCACTCGAGGCTATTGAAGATATTTGACGGTTACTACCATCCAATAAGCGTCTGGGAACACCACTAAAATTACGGCTGTGGGTTTTTTTGGTGGCCGCCCAATTAATTAATGCAAATTCCATTATGAAGACGCAGAAGAAGAAGCATATCGAAAAAAGCATTTCAAATATATATGTATATATATAGAGATATAGATGTAAATGTGAAGGAATTAAAAGAAATAAAGTTAGGAAGAGAAAATGCAAATGAAACGACATCACAGTTGGTACTCAAAGACTTTGAAGGACTTAAAATAAGAACAGAAAATTTAAAAAAAAAATCAAATTCAACTGATTAAAATAGGCCTGACAAATTCAAAAGAATCTAAAACAAAATTGAAATTAAATTAAATTATTTAACAACAAATTAACAAATTCAAAAGAACGTTAAAAAAAATTGTCACAAAAAAGCTGAAAAAATCGTATTTGTTTATATATTTCTATTAATTTTATATATAAAACAGTTTTGCATAAAACATATTTTTATTATATTTTTAATAATTAAAAAAAAAACATAAATTTTGGTGATTTATATAGTTTAGTGTAGGTTTCTTGATAGAAATGTGTATGATAGTGTTAATTTTTTTGTTGTTTGTGTTTTACAGAGATATAAAGTGTTTAGACATAGAAAGTTATATAGTTTTAGGAGAGATGTGATAAATTCTATATAACATTGAGAATATAGTTAAGACGCAGACGAATCTATGTATATTTAGTTTTGCTAAATTTTATAAACAAATTCCAAGTTATTTTCAAAAGATCTAAGATTATAGAAATGTTTATTTAGAGCTGTATTTTAATATTGAAATCAATTTGGGAAGTTTACACAAATTTCTCTACTACACCAAAGGAATTTTACATGGTGTTGTCATAGGTCGGAAGTGCTTCAAATTTGACTGCTACACCAATTACTTTTACATGGTTTTGTCATAGGACGGAAGTACTTCCAATTTGACTGCTACACCTATGAATTTTACATGGTGTCGTCAAAGGAGGGAATTACTTCAAATTTGAAAACTTGTTAGTACCAATTTATGGGGTAGGTGCATATTATAGATGCATACGGTAGGTACCTATACTGGGTACCCAGTACCGATACTGGACGTAATTGTTGGAAAAGTGGTTGTAGCAACCGAAAATTCGGATGTTTTCACCTATTTCTTAGAAATGTGGTTGTAGCAACGGAAAATTCAGATGTTGTCACAACCAAATTAAGGTTGTCAGCACTGAATGTGGGCCCAACAACTGAAATTCGGTTTTAATATTTTTTCAGTTGTGACAACTACATCTCAAATTATAACTAAATTTTCTATGACCAAATTTGGTACCATTTCGGTAGTAAATATCGACTGTGGTATCAATTCGGTAGCAACAACCGAATTTGACTTTAAGTCGGTTGCAAGAACCAAATATGGCGTTAATTCGGTTGCAGCAACCGTATTCCTTTGTGATTATTAGGAAAGGTAAGTAAAATTAGAGTAAATATGAATTTTACGTAAAACGTCTTATTTTGCAGATAATGCCCATATTTAATTACGTGCAGTTCAAGCAGATTCCATAAGTTCTGAAGATTTTCAAGGTCGGGTGTTTGAGATGTCCTGATATACACGTCAAAAGTAAGGAAGTATACCATCATCTTTATATAGAATAGTCGAATGGAAAGACATAACATCATATTTGGGGCTGTGACCCATGAAAGTTGGAACTTCACAAGCGGACGGAAGGAGCATATAAAATGTATTTGTTTCCCTAAGGGTTGTCCCATATAAACTACCTTAATTCCTCGTTTTGAATTATTTTTTAAGAGAAAATAGAAAATTCAATTATCAATAAAATATTCAAAAATTTTCACAAAATGCGTTTTTAACAAATACAACTTTTGATTAGGTTGTGATAATTTCTAAATACGGTTGCGACAACTTCTAATTCGGTTGTGACAATCTCTAATTCGGTTGTGATGACATCTAGTGCGGTTGCGACAATCTCTAAATTCGGTTGTGGCAACCTACAAATACTGTTACGGCTAATTCAGTTGTATCAACCGAAAATTAGGAGAGTGGAATCTCAGTTGTCAACTAAAAAAGCGACTGCCCACAGTGGGCGGCTATGTGGGCAGCATCTCTTCCCATGTCAGGGGCGACTGGTTATCACATTAGTGGTTCTGTTTAAAAGTAGCTTCTCCAATCCGGGGTGTCATTAGCACCGTGCCTACGGATAGTTTTAAGCTGACGCAATTTAAATTTCAACAAAAGACTTTTAAATTTCAATTGATGTCTTTTAAATTTCAATTGATGTCTTTTAAATTTCAATTGATGTATTTCAAATACAACTGATATTTTATAAAATACACAGACGTCTTTCTGATTTAAATTGATGTTTTTTAAATTTTTATTGATGTGTTATATGTATGATGTATCAATTGATGTATCTCAAATTTCAATAGATTTTTTTCGAATTTCTATTGGTGTTTTTTTAAATTTCAATCGATGTCTTTTAAATTCAAACGATGCTTTTGAATTATATAAAGTAGATGTCATTTAAAATTTAAATTGATGTTTTTTTTTGAACTTCAATTGATGTCATTTAAATTCTTTCTTGAATTTGCATTGGTATGATTTAAATTTCACTTTCTTATTTTAGAATTTTAGTTAGTGTTTTTTATAACTTAATTGATGTATTTTGAATTTCAAATGGAATTTTTATATTTAAATTGATACATTTGAAATTGTAAATGCATTTTGATGTATTTTGAATTTCAAATGGAATTTTTATATTTAAATTGATGCATTTGAAATTTTAAATGAATTTTTCAATTCAGTTTTTTCATTACTATTAGAAATGGTTTAGTTCTATACGAGAGATCATGGAAATAATGCTGTACTACTGGTTCAAAAATGGTACTTGTGATACTGGAATCATTAACTACCATTTGAAGAGCTATATTTCTGAGATTGTGATCTGAAGTAGTTTACAAAGTACAAAGTAGTTTAAATACTTCCTGTACAAATTTTTACTAGTCCATAGTTTAGCTCCATTACAGCTGGTCCCAGTTTTACTAGTTCATAATCTAGTGGTATTGGAACTATTTCTTTAATTTACGAACTAGTATTTTCTTAAACTTAGTTCTACTGTCTCCTGCTAGGAAAGTGCCAAAAAATGGGCATAAATATATTTAAATTTCTAGCCTGCAGACAGACTGACGTAGGACTGTGTATTCGACTGTATATTCGAATCATGCCCAAATTTATCAACATGCTTCGAAATGTAATAACTCATTGTTATTAAATACAGCAAAAATTAAACAGATTACTAACAATTTTCTCAGTATTTTAAATTTATTTTATTTTAGTCTTTTTATGTTAAAATGTATAAATTTTGGGTCTAGCCCTATGCCAAATATCACCAGCATCACAATAACCCAGTACCATCATCACTGTTGTCTTGATCCAATCTAGGTCATAGAATAGCGACAAACGACCATTTCAATTCGAAATCAAGTGCAACAAGGGTATAAATCACATACGTATGTATGTGAGAAAGGTCCTTTATAAAGGACATCCTATAAAAAAAAAACAATGCAATTTGTTACAAGAGCCCAACTATGTGTTTCATGTGTGAGAAAAGTTCAACTATAAATCTAATTTTTTTTTGATGGCTTCTCGACCCGCAAAAAAAAACAGAAACAATAGAAAATTTCTAGGCATGAACTTGATGTGTGTGTGTGCGAGTTCTTCCGCAGGATGACAATACTCTGACACATACACTCTGTGCTTTACATAGACTCCAAGACAATACACTATATCTCTCTCTCTCTTCCAGCCTCCTCGCGGGTTTCTACTACCATTGAAGCGAAACATTGAAAAGGACAATACGCCACATTGTTGTTGTTTGTTATTGTTTCCCTTTTGAAGGACTAGAAAGTTATGGAGACAGATTACAATGCCACATTGAGACATGACACTATAAATGAAGGAGAACCATTACTATCCATCATGTCGAGAAGGGCCACTCAGCTTTGGTACAAATTAGGAGACCATAAAAAGATTTAAATCAAATTATTGAATTCCGAAGAGTACAAAAAGGATATTAGAAGATAAAATCTAATCAAAGTAGGTACAGTTTTGACCACATGCTTGCCCAAGGACGAACTTAAAGTGGGTAAGTTAAAAAGTTGTGGCAAAGTCGTAAAACAGACAGAAAATACTGGCTGAAAAGACGAAAAGTCAATAGTCTAAACAATTTCCGATTAATATTCAATCAAAAATCAATTAAAATTTAAAAAATCCATTGTAAAAATATGAATTAAACTTCAAAAATGTATTTGAAATTTAAAAAACTCAATTTACATTTTTATTTAAATAAAAATTCAAAAAATTTTAATAAAAATTACGTTGTTTCAATTTAAGTTAAATTTAGATGGAATTTAAGATCAATTTAAACGGAATTTAGGTTTAATTTAAATGGAATTTAAGTTCAATTTAAATGGAATTTAGGTTTAATTTAAATGTTAGTTCAATAATAATTATATTGAAGACTCAAAAGACATCAATTACAAATTCACTTTGAAATTATATTGAAAAGGCAAAGATGGGAATTCAAAATACATCAACTGATATTCGAAAGTTGCCTAAAGACACTATTTGATATTCGATAAACATTAATTGATATTTATTAAAACCTGAATTAAAATCCTAAAGACACCAATTAAAATTCAGAAAATCAATTGATATTTTAAAGACATCAACTGACATTTAAAAGACGACATCAATTCATATTTAAGACATCAATTGAAATTCAAAATACTACAATTGATATTTAAGAAATCAATTGAAAATAAAGACATTAATTGAAATTCAAAACTCAGCAATTGAAATTCAAAATACATATATTTAACCGTTGTTGGATTTTTTCAAATTTTAATTGATAAATTTTAATTCCTAAATTTAAATTGATGTTTTTTATTTGCCAATGATGTAAGAGTAATTTATGATATTTAAATTTCAATTACCGTCTTTTAAATATCAATGGATGTGTTTTGCATTTCAATTGTCTTTATTTAAATACCGTTTAATTTATTTTCAATTTTAAATGGAAGTTTTAAATTTCAATCAATGTCTTTTGATTTTGAATTGATGTATTTCGAAATTCAGTTGTTTTAATATAAATATCATTTAATTTATATTGGATTATAAATATATCTTTTAGATTTCAAAGGATGTCTTTTGAATTTCAATTGATTCCTTGTAACTATCAATTAATTTGATAATATAAATATAAGTTTTAAATTTCAATCGATATCTTCTGAATTTCAATTGACTTCTGTTAACTACCAATTAATTTATTGTATATTTTAAACATAATTTTTAAATTTCAGTTGATGTATATTGAATTCCAATTGAATTTTAAGATACCAATTGATATTTAAATACAGCAATTACAATTTAAAAGACATCAACTAAAATCTAAATACTGCAACTGCAATTTAAAAGATATCAATTGAATTTTAAAATACATCAATTGAAATTAAAAAGTCAAGAATTGAAATGTAAGACATCAATTTCAATTTTAAACACATCAAATGAATCTTGAAAGTCATCAATTGAATTTCAAAACTCACCAATTGAAATTCAGAAGAGATGGATTTAACCATTGTTGGATTTTTTGAATTTTAATCGATAAATGTGAAATTTTAATTGATGGTTTTTATTTGCCAATGATGTCCTTTAAATTCCGATCGATTTTATTTAAATTTCAATTGCCGTCTTTTAAATTTCAATGGATGTGTTTTGCATTTCAATTATTTCCATTTAAATATCAATTAATTAATTTGAGATTTTAAATGGAAGTTTTAAATGAAATGAATTTTTTTAATTTCAATTGAAATTTTGAAATTTAACTTGCACCGATTCAAAAACGATTGTAATTTCTTTCAATGACATGACAGATTTGATGAGACAATGGTGAAAGATTAATGGGATAAGACAAATATATAAGGAAAATAGGGATATCCAAAAATATTGCTACGAATAAGTAAAAGCTTTTACTTGCTCTTAATGCTCATACTAACATTATGTAAATATCAGGGCGGTTAGTGCTACGCCTGAAAGTATGCATTGTAACAACGTACCAGCTCGCTAAACCAGTAGCATGAATTCGCTTTAGTTAAGATAATTCTCCCCCATTCGAGATGATTCTGCAAAGATAACTAACAACAATGACTAGAAGGTTCTCGAATTCGCTGGAGATAACTACGTTGGAGTATGGAGAGTTCAGTTTGTGATTAACCGCCGTAAAGTAAGCAACGCGATTTGATAGTAAAATATAAGACTTATTTATTTATTAAATAAAGGAAACTGTTGTACTATATAAGTAAAATAAAAGGAAGTGATACCGTTGTAATTGTCGTAATTGAAAACGAACCTTGTTTTATTATTGGGAATAAAACAACGCATAAAGGACGAATAAGGAAATTCGTAACAATATTTTTTAGCTGTAAAATATTATTCGATCTTGGAAAAATTTGTGCAGGGAAATATAAATAATAAGGATAATTTCGCCATAATTTTTTTGTTTTTACTTAACTTCCCTTGCAGTTTAAATAACCACGCTCGAGGTCTTGATCATTTAATCTGCAAAGGAAGTTAAAATCATACAGGTCGAATATCAATATTTGGTTAATGTTTTCACTTAACTCTAATGAGGTACAAATTGAGAAATTGAGTGACAAACTTTTTAGCCGGCGAAATGACTGTATATACGAGAGCGGATCAATAAGTCTGTGATTTTTTGAAAGAAACACAGTTTTTTTGGGAAAAAAAAATATTTTTTTACCTAATCTCCTTTTAGCTCATTACACTTAGTCCAACGTTTCTCCAATTTTTGAATCCCTTCCAAAAAATAGGATTTTTTGAGGTCCATAAAATAGGCATTTGTTTGATCAATAATTTCATCGTTGGAGTTAAATTCCTTTCCACCGAGTCATTTCTTAAGGTTTGGAAATAGGAAATATTCACTGGGAGCTAAATCCGGAGAATATGGCGGATGAGGTACCAATTCGTAGCCCAAGTCATGGAATTTTGCCATTGAGAGTACACACGTGTGCACCCGTACGTTTATGGTCAATTGAGAGCAAACGCGGCACCCATCTTGCAGACGGCTTTCTTAAACAAAACTAATCATTTAAAATCGAAACCACACTGTCATATGAAATGCATATGGCATCAACAATATCACGCACTTTTACTCTTCGATCGGCCAACACCATATGGTGGATTTTTCGACATTTTCGGGTGTATTGACCTCAATTGGCCGTCCAGAACGGTCAGCGTCATTTGTACTTGTGCGACCACAACGGAAGGCAGTAAACCACGCAAAGTAAATGACGGAACTTGCTCAAAATTTGACAGTAGTCTATAAACAGGTGGTTCTTGATGCATTTCATATAACTACGAGGGAAGTTCTATTGATCCGCCAGCACACTAACCATTACGCCAACGGGTAGGCAACACCATCAATATAGATAGAAATTTTGGGCATATTATTCTCAAACAACGGCAGACGAGAGATGACCTTCTATACAGACGGCTTTGGGACGAATAGGAGAACAGAAATTTTACCCTCTATTAAGGAACTAGATCTTTAGCCGCATTTTCCACTTCGTGAGCAAATAATTGTTATTCTCATATATGTATGAGATGGCTAAACAACGATAGAGGGCAGAGTGGTATTCAGATCTTCACTGATAACCAATGGAGGATGATCAGGGTAATGTCGTTACAGAGGTGTGAGCTAGCTTACAAACGTTACTTGAATTTAAGATTTTAACCTAAAATATAAAATTGGTTTGTGATTTTTGAATATCAACTGGAAAATTTTAAATTGATGTCTTTTAAATTTTAATTGATGCATTTTAAATTTCAAACAGATTTTTCAAATTTCAATTCATACTTTTCAAACTCAAATTGATATTATTTGAATTTCAATTGGAAATAGTGCAGTATCAAACAAGTATTAGTGGAGTATTATACAAGTGTTATTTTCCTGACAAACGGCTTATCAAGTGTTATAAAAATATTACATTCTTGGACGCTGAAAATAGGCACAAGTTGTTGCATTGGAAGTACTGAAAGAGCTAATCTATTGTAATAACTATATTATAGTTTCGATGAACATACGTTTTTTAATTTTATATTATAAATATAACTTTTAAATTCCAATTGATGTCTTTTGAATTTCAATTGACTTCTTTTTACTATCAATTAATTTATTTTATAGTTTAAACGGAATTTGAAAATTTCAGTTGAATTTCAATTGCATTTTAAGATATCAAATGAAATTCAAAAGACATCAACTGGAATTGAAATACCGCTGAAAATAGGCACAAGTTGTTGCATTGGAAGTACTGAAAGAGCTAATCTATTGTAATAACTATATTATAGTTTCGATGAACATACGTTTTTTAATTTTATATTATAAATATAACTTTTAAATTCCAATTGATGTCTTTTGAATTTCAATTGACTTCTTTTTACTATCAATTAATTTATTTTATAGTTTAAACGGAATTTGAAAATTTCAGTTGAATTTCAATTGCATTTTAAGATATCAAATGAAATTCAAAAGACATCAACTGGAATTGAAATACCGCAATTGCAATTTACAAGACCTCAATTAAAAAATAGAAGTGGCTAATATTTTCAAAATATTGGACGATTTATTAAATACCATGTGGATAATAATTATTTTAACTACATATGTATTTTGAATTTCTACACTTATAATACCACCCCTCCAAAATACATATAAGTTTATTATATATTTAGATGTTTATCATAAAATCTACTACTATAAATGATATCCTTAAGAAATGACAGTACAAATATTTGTTGTGTTTCTACTGCAGTACAAGACCACTCAGTTAAAAATATTCGTCCTGGGTTATAGCTGCAATATCATCGCAGCCACCACCACCACTACTACTACAGGCTGGCATTCGTTATTATAATTTCCCCGTCTCTTGTGAAATGACAGATTGTCAAAGTGTGAGTTACATAGTTATGGAGACAAGGAAGGATAATGGTATCCACTACAATATTGTGTGTCAAGGTGTTTTAATAAATTTGTAAAAAAATAAATAAAATTACAATGAACAGATTGATTATCTTGTAAAAATTTTGTGAGAAAAGGAATAAGGACGAATAAAACAAATATAAAATACAAAATATATAACCATAGACCCAAAACTATAGATAACTTAACCTTAAACCATTGAAACATTGAAACCCAAAACCATCGTAAATATCAAACAGATTTAATTTAAACCATAAATAAACATAACAATATTTAACTTGAAAACAGAAAAAAAAACAAAATCGATAACATAATAAAAAATGAATCATTAATTGTGGTTGTATTTGATTTTCAAATCTCATACTACATATACATATGTGAGAAAGGTGAGTTTTTATTATTAGTGACTAATTTTTTTTTGTGTAGACCACAAGTTCAACGTGTTCTGGTGAAGAGCAACAACTTCAAGAGAGGGTTAAAAAGGGTAAAATAAAGGGTTATTTTACTAGTTAAATATAACAGCAAAGGGACAATAAATATATAGAATCTTCTAGGTAAGAGATTTCCCGAATGGAAATTGGGGTAAATGAAAATCTCAGAAATAAAACGCTGGCAAATGACAGCAGTTTTTTCTCTTGTACTGTATCTGATGTGGGCAATGTTTCTGCATGTTTTTTAGTGACTCTCTATATATAAGAATTAAAAATTTAATTTAGAAAAAAAAAATAGAACTTGTTAGCCAGAGAGCTGCATGAATACACTCAAATCGGCGGTTGAGTAACTTTTGAGTATATATGAAAACGAACGAATGAGTTCCCGACATTAAATTAAATGAACTGAATGACTGTAATTGTTGATATGATGTTCGTGCTATTCAAACGAAATGTGGAACAATTTAATCGTATCAATGTGATGCCCATCATGTGTGTGTTGCACTCATTTATACTATTCAATACACTAGTGTACTCAGTGTATACCCAATGTGCCATATTAATCCGTTACGAATTCGAGACGGATCCGTTTCAGCGGACAAATTTTCTGAAACGGACATACGTTACGAACTCTTAACGATTTCGTTTTCGTATGAAATTCCTCTCGAAACCGCGAATCGTTTTTTGCACTTTACTCGTAACGAACTTCATATTCGAATCCGTTTCGGATTCGTTTTTTGGAAATAAATGAAATTGAAACATTTGACGGATCCCCTAAATCGCAGTTTCAGTGATTCGCTTTTTTATGTTTTTACGGACTAGTACGAATTTAAGACGGATCTGTCAAATCACAATTTCACTGATTCACTTTTTTATGTTTTTACAGACTCGCAAAGGGTACGAAGCGAATTCGTCAAATCGCAATTTCACTGATTCACTTTTTTATGTTTTTACGGGCTCGTAACGGGTTCGAAATGAATTCGAGAACTCACAGTTCGCTTTTTTATGATTTTACGGACCCGGTACGAGTTCGAAACGGATCCGCATCCCTTTTTGTGCACATTGGGTAGTAAGAAAATATGTGTCTGTATGTAAATTTTTGTAATCAAAGCACAGACGCAATTTTCCACCAAATTCTACAGATAATTTTGTGCAAGTTTGGGAGTTTCATTCAAACACTGTTTAAAATGACTGTAAGAATTCCACTATTATCAAAATGCTGCCTTGAAACAAAATACTCTGTCAACAGTGAAAAATACCGTGATCCCTGAGGGGCACTGTATTTACCACAATAAAAATTGTATTTACCAAACTACACTAGAAATAGAAACTTCAATTGTCTTGCATCTTTTGCGACTCCCTCTCCATGCTTCGAAAGACCGAAAAGAAATGATTTTCAGTACAACCTAATATTGTATTGTCTTGTTCGTATTGACCGACTAAAATGTGAAGGAATTCAATTTGATTCAGCTCCTGCCTGCACTACAAAGTAAGTTAACTTTTTATTTATTAGTATTGACATGGTCTGATATTTCGTTGATTGAAAGGTGACATACAGATGTGACATACAGATGTTTGCAGTATTTACAAAAGGAAGATCTCATTGAAGCTATCCCACATTTGGGACTTCGAGCAGAGTTTCGAGATAAACTATTTATGTGGCGTAAAAAAGAGGTACTTTCTGGTTTTTACCCTTTATTCCTTTAATGTTTAACATTTTATTCCGTTGTAGTTCGGAATCGCTGACGAAACTACATCGACCACAAGCAAAATTAAGGGCTGGCTCAACCGGGATTCTCCAAGCGTTTCTTCGCCAACCTCACACGATTCACCGGTGAAACGTGTTTTGAATACAGTAATAATTTATATCTCTGTTTCATATATTATTTTTATAGTTTAATTTAAAATATTATATATTCATCTTTAAGGACTTAGCAGATATATTACCAAAATGATAATTTATGTGTTTCGTGCTATCCAATAACATTGAACGAATGTTGTCCCCACTTTCAATCATATGAAATAATTAAAGAAATTGATAAAATTCATTTATATAATATTACTTATTTTCACACTGGTCCAATGCATTCGTATTATTTAAACAATGAAAAAACTTATATTCGCCCAAAAATGTTATTTTAAGTTCGCTTTTAATAAACCCATGTAAAAATATTTTTTTTTTTGGATTTTCAATTATGGGGGTACAAAATGAACCACTGTGCCATTGTAGTGACATGGGTTACAACTTTAAATCAACATTGACAGTTTTCAAATCAAAGAAGCGCCGTTTTCAAAATGAAGTTGCGCTACTTTGATTCAAAAACGTCCATTTTTGATTTAAAGTTTTTTTTTTTGGTTTTAAATCAAAGTGGATAATTTTTGAATTTATAATGCGCAGTTTTGATTTAAAAACATAACTTTTTTGATTTAATGTCGGACAATCTAGAATTTGATTTCGATATCTACTTTGATTCGGGTTTTTTATAATGCACGTTGTTGATTTAATAATTTCCCACTTTGGTTGCTTTTCAAACGTGTTTTTAATTGATTCAAAGTGGAAATTTTTGATTCTAAGTTGTTTTTTCCCTGGGTGTATCTATGCAGCTCTCTATGTGGTTGGGCGTCACGTCACATATGAACATCAATCTCTTTATCTAAAATCTGTACTTGGTCTGAAATTTCGGAAATAAATAATATCAAGGATTTCGGCCTAATGTATGAGAGATTGAGAGAATTTATATAAAGAACATATTTAGAAATGTTAGTATTAATATCAAGGGTTAATGTTATCTCTACTTTAATGTATGACCAAAGCAAGAGGTCCTTTCTCACATCCAGCGTTAATTGAGAGAAACTACTGTGCTATAACAGATTTAAAATAGCGATCTGCTTTTACTTCTCTTTTAACTATAGACGAGAGAATCTTTAGCACAACTTTAGAAAGGATAAAAGAAAAACTACAGTGTTTTTGTTAGTTAGCGAGAGGTGGACTAGGAATATTAGGGTTACGAGGGGTTAAACAAAATCTACCTTGAGATATGAGATCAACTATTTGTGTTAGAGAGGGAGCTACAAACCGGCAAGGGAGAGACAGAAACAGTGCTGTTTAAATCTTGGTTACAAAAAGGAAGGAAACGAAAGGTACAGGAGAGCTATACATAAAGCTTTTCGTGGGAATTTTCTTAAAGCACACGACACTGTTGTGGATTGATGATGAATTGATTGAATTTTCAGATTCATACGAAACTTTTGCATACTACGTAAAACTTTACGAACCTCATCATTTCATAAACTGCCGAAGCGTTGCTATTGGAATGTGGTCTCATCATTATTGATGCCGCTGGTCCATTCTCCTCGGATGGGACACCGGCGGTGTATTGTACAAGTCCCATGGATTGTCTTAAGGGTGTTGAACTTTTCATAAACGTGCGCCGATAAGCTCTCTCGAACGGTGTCCTTGACATAAAAGATATATCGTTGGTGGCCAATACTATTTTACCCAAACGATCTTGGGAGTAAAGTTCATTGAGAGAATTGTGTGAATGATTTGTAGGACTACCAGGGCCATCTACACAATCATAGTTAAGTAGACGGGTGGCGGCATAAGAGGGCAACGCTGCCTTTTCGGCTGATTGGGTAATCGTGGGAAATTGCGGTTTCCGCGCTGAGGTGGGCGTCAGGAAGGGATCTGGTTCTATACGTTCCGTAACTACATCTGGTATGGTACCCATAGAACGCATTTTCTGTATGGGATAATGTACTATAGCAACGGGAACTTGTGGCAACGGTGATTCAATGTCGTTACCGATAAATTTGGCATTGCCGACTTTGGTGTTTTTCATATAAAGTTTGCCGGAATTGGTGGAAGAGGTCGAGTTTTTCCTGTGCTGTATATTAAAACGAAGTTTATCCTCTAGATTTTGTTCACGTATTTTTTGGAATTCTGCTCTTAGGTGTTCTTCGGAATAATCCAGCATGTAGAGGTTATTCAAAGACTTCATCTTTGGTATTCGATATCTCTCACGATCGGCCAACTGTTTAAGACGACGCGGTGAATTGCGGTCCAGCTCTAGTGAGGCTTTATGAAACTCCATTTCCAATATGGAAAGATTTTCCATTGATTTGATTTTCGCTACCCTGGGTGTATGGAAATTCTCATCCAATCCCGAATCATCGGCAGTTTCACTTCCAGTATCACCCTCCTCCTCCCGGCCCGCTTCATTAAGATCAGAGTCCCGGGAACATGAAGGACTATTGCTATTTACACTACGATATGTTGGGGAGGGCGTATATAAATAATTCATTGTGTATACGGAATTCGACGATAAAGGCGGAGGTGAGGGCATTTCATAGAGGGGCGTGCGGAAATCTTCCACGTTATTATCTTCGCGTACCGAAGAATTGGGCGTTTCAAATGTCAATTCATCATTTTCATCGATGTGTATCACCCTGCCCAAACCATGGCTCTCATAGGGGACCTGCAGCGAATGACACGACGATGAGGACAAAGATTGCGTTGACGTTGTTGATGTCGTTGCCGGCAAATTGTGGTGTTTTAATGCGGGTATATGCAATTTCATAGCGTTAATAGCTCTCTGATTTAGTCTATTCAGAAGAGAAACGGATTTGCTGAATCTAATTGTTGTTGTTGGTTTGTGTTATATGTTTTTTTTTTTTTTGATAAGAATTTTTTGGATACAAATTCAAGTTTTAGTTGGGATTTTTGGTTTGTAAAAAAATTGCATATTCATTTGGAAGAAGACCATTTACCAGGGATTTTCAATTGGGGGGGACGAGGATCGAATTTATGTTTTAGAGTTATCAATAACACAAATATGGGGGTTGTAAAAAAAATAAAATAAATAGAAATAAAACAAAATTAGCATAGAAAATTAAAAAATTGTATATATAAAATTAAACTAAATATACATATAAAATATAAAAAAATATAAAAATTTTAAATTTGTAAAAACCTACTAGCCAAAAGAAGAACCCAACCAAAACCATTAGGGTATCTTGGGAAATACCAAAAAACATTGTTCTACTTAACTATAACTATATACATATTTTCAAGAACTTCTTGATTAAATACAATTTTAAAAAATTTACAAAATAAATAGAAACCAATTCCATTTCAAATCGAGCTTTTCATTTTCCTATACATATGCAAAACTGCACCTTTAGCTTACAAAGAATTATGGCCTCTTCCACGGTCTCGAACGAAAGCCACTCACTCACATTCGACTCAATTTGGGTTCCTCTACGACAACATTTTCGTTCGTCTGACTCTATATTTGTTCCCCAATTAACAGCACATTCGACATAGAGGAACCAAAATTTGTACTTAAAAGTTTTGAACAATTTGATGTTTCCATTCGACTTGAAATGACAAGATTGTGGAGCCCAAATCAACCTTCTTTCGACTAGAACACGAACGACAACGAGGAACAGGCTGTTATAGTTTTCTAATAACAATTCAAATCAAAAAAAGTAGATCGAACAAAAGAACCTTTAGATCCTTTAGCTTTGAATCGTATTATTATAAAGGCTGTACCAACCACAACAACTTAAAATATTTCCATTTTGTCCGAACAAAAAATTTAAAACATTACCATTCCTGTTAATTGTAATTGCTTTTACGAAAAACGTTTGACTAACATTTAAATGTTAATCGAAAGAGATTATGTTAAGCTAACATTTGATTCTCAACGGACATCTGCGGCTGTAAGTTGAAAGCTACCACTTACGATCTCACCACGAAAGGTTGATGTATTCGTTAAGGAACTTTGTGAAAGAATTTAGCAAAAAAAAACTAGATGGCGCTAGAGATGTATGAAAGTATACACAAAGACGATCTAGAATTAGACGACCAGAAGATGTGCGCAATTTGGCAACCTTAGTAGAAGAGAACCAAAAAGTGCTAGAAATTCACACATTTCTCTCACGCGTCATATCTTAATTATTTCATACTTTTTGCATAGTTTATGCAATTTTACTTCCATATGGTTGGAATTTGTATAGTTATGTAAAATAACACTATCAAAAAGCTGCTCGTGTATTGAAATATATATATATTCAATGAAGAGAGAGAACAGAGAATAACTAGGGTTTCACTCGTTGTGTTTGTTGACATTTGAGTAAAGAGAAATTTTGACTGTTTTTGGTATACATCGTCGGCTGATTTCAAACGCCTAAAAGTACACATCGCTGGGTAATAGTAAAAGTGTTGAATATCGAATAACTGTTAAGTATTACGATCTGTACAGTATAGAAAAAGACTACTATTGTCAATATCGTAATTTAAAAAGAAACTGGTTTTATAAATGACAAATAGAGCAACGCCAGAGAGGTTATATGTAAAAATATTATGAAATTTATGATTTTCAAGTTTAGTATCGGGTTGAGGTCATTGGAATAAAAAAAGAAAACGAAGTTGTATAATTTTCCTTTTATCACAATTTATTTAGTTTCCGATTAAATCTTTGCTTTATTAACAAAAGCTTGCAGCAAAGGCTAGCCTTGAAAATTATCGAAAGAAGTTGATCGAAATATTGGAAACGAAATAAATTGTGACAGGGGAAAATTACTTTATATAACTTCGGTTTCTTTTTTAAATTCTTTATATTAACTTCACCTGTCGTCTGTATGCATGCCGGGGAAATTTTGGATTGATTTTTAACCCTTTTCCCGTGATCCAATCAAGCTGAAACTTCGCAGGCAAAAAAGAACTCTCAAAATATGGTCGGGATTGGACAAAGGGGCGTGGTCATATATAAAGAATTTATAGTCAAAAAGTATGTTTTTTACGGGTTGACATTTTTCATTCCTATGACCTCAAGCCCTTACAAAAATTGAAAATCATAATAATAAGAAAGGTCAACTATAAATACAGCTTAATTATGAAATTTAAGCTTTTATAAAGGCTCAAATATCATTTCATAAAAGTTAATCGAAAATATATAATAATAAAAATATATAAAAATTCAAAAGAAATGTTCAATACTCTTTTACACCAGTTTCAATACCAGAATTGTAAAGGGTGTCCCAAAAAGTCTCGCAAAATTTAATTGTAATTGCATTTTTCTCGGGATATATAGCATGTGGCAAAGTCTTGTTGGAACCGCATGACGTTCACATTCATATCATGCAAATTTAGGAACAACATAACTACGCCCTTTCCAATTGTAATTCAGAAAATATCAACTGAAATTCAGGATAGATCAATTTAATTTAAGAATTTTTAGTTCAAATTCTGAAAATATTAATTAAAATTATGAATTTCCATTTGAAAATCAGAATATATCAATTGAAATTCAGAAAACATCAATTAAAATTCAGAAACATCAATTCAAATTCAGAAAATATCAATTGAAATTCAGAAAACATCAATTAAAATTCTGAAAATATCACTTGAAATTCGGAAAACATCAAATGATTTTCCGAAAATATTGAAATTCAGACAAATGTACATAACGAATTGAAATCATTATAAGAATTATTCTGAATTTCAATTGATACTTTCTGAATTTCAATTGATGTTTTCCGAATTTCAATTGATATTTTCCAAATTTCAAATGATTTGTTACTGAATTTCAGTTGATATTTTCTAAATATCAATTTGAGTTTACTGAATTTCGATTGGTTTTTTTCTGAATTTCAGTTGATATTTTCTGAGTTTTAAATAGAAATTCTGGATTTCAATTGGTATTTTCGAATTTCAACTGATATTTTCTGAATTCCATTTAAAAAAAGTGTACATTATTATGTCGCCACATTCATATTGTGCAATTTAGGAACAACATAACTACGCCTTTTCCAATTGTAATTCAGAAAATATCAACTGAAATTCTGGAGAATCAATTTAATTTAAGAATTTTTAGCTCAAATTCTGAAAATATTAATTAAAATTTTGAATTTCCATTTGAAAATGTCAATTGAAATTCGGAAAACATCAATCAAAGTTGTGAAAATATCAATCGAGATTCAGAAAACATCAATTAAAACTCAGAAATTGCGAATTGAAATTCAGAAAACATCAATTAATATTCAGAAAATATCAATTCTCTCAAACATGTAATATTGAATATCAATGTGTTTGGACACAATGATTAATACGTTATAATATATGTGTTTGTGATACCAATACAGCTTTGTTTGTGATACAAAGACAGCTGTGTTTGGTACTCTGATTACTTAATTTGTTTTGTCGCTATGCTTTGTTGAGAGCAAAATACTAAAAGAGGGGCAATGAGATATTGTTCCCAGCCTAAGTTAATGTTATTGCAAGTGTATAACTGTATTTTTGCATTATTCTTTAAAAAATTCATAAATTTTCCCTGAATGCGTGTGCAAATGATTTGAGTGTTCTGATGTTCACTGATCTGTTGAGTTTTAGTTTCATGCATTCAGTCGTCAATCGTTCGTTTGGCACGTTTGGGAAGAAATACACGAATGTTTCGACGTAATAATATGAATCTTAGGGATGAACCACGCATATGGTTCCATCTTTGCAAGTAAAGATAGCATAGTGACGGCGACACATACGTGACGGCAACCATGCCGTCAAAATACCGTTCGGAATCGGTGTAAAACTGTAGGTCCCAATCAGTGAGTGAAAACTGGAAAGCGCACAGCTCAGTGATTGTGAGAAGTTCTCCCCTGTCCCTTCATGGGATGTAATGGGAAACCATTTATTTATTTTAAGTAAAGATGCTAATTCAATATAAATGAGTTTAGATCTCGCAAATATATGAATATTTGGAGTGTGTTTCAAATATATACATGGTTCCTGCGGAATGTGTTTGAGAGAATATGTTAGAGAGACCCTCTTTTCAGCGTGAGTTATTACAGTATACTGACTGTAGTTTTACATTTTTCTGACAGTCCGTGATTCATAAATATTCCTAAATTAGCGTGTAACTGAATTAATGCTTCTTATGTTGACTGATCTGTTGTGTTTTAGTTTCTTGCATTCATTCGTTAATCGTTGGTTTGGGAGGAAAGCCATACATGCTTCGACGTAAGTATATGAATGTTTGGGATGAAACACGCATATGGCCGCACGTACAAGTATGCATCTTTTTAATTTAATATGCTAATGTTTGCATTTAAATATAAGTGAGTTTACAACTTGCGAATATATGAATATTTGGAGCGTGTTCCAAACATATACATGGTTCCCTCAGAATGTGTTTGGAAGAATATGTTGCAGAGCCGTTTTTTTCTTTTCAGGGTTACAATTCAGAGCAAATATATTCTTCATTAAATTCAGATTGAATAAAAACTCATCAATTGAAATGTTTTTCGATACCCTTTAAATTTCAATTGTGGTCTTTCAAATATAAATTTTGAATTTAATTAATTTCAGCTAAAGAAATTTGAATTTAAATTGATGAAAATTTAAAATACCATTGGCGCCTTTCGAATTTCGAGCTGAAATTATTGAATTCTAATTGTGCGAGATTTTTATTGAAAACGTTAATTGGTAGTCTGTATTTGAATTGAAACTGAAAATGGTGTACATGATGAAGCAGTATTGAACACTTCTTAAAAAAGGGTTTCCTATATTTAAATGTTTTTAAAGAAAAATATTTTCATCAGGGATGATTTTTTTGTTATAATTTTTTTTTATTTGTTCGGCCTTTTTATTGGTACTTTATATTTTATTATTCAAGCTCGAGGCCATTCTATATCTCTATTAATAGAGATATAGTTTTTTTTAGCATCATTCCAAACAACCGCTGATGAATATCTGTGGCTAGATCTGAAATAGCTATACGATTTGCCAGGAATTTTTTTTCTATTAATAGAAAAATACTAAAAAATACTTGAATACTAAACTAATAAGAAAAATATTTTCTTTACTGAAAGAAAACTTTACCATTTAAAAAATTCAAATGCGCCATCGCCGTTATGAGTCTAACAATTATACTTTTTTTCTAGTCGACCGGCTAATAGTTTTCGAAAAATGGGTCTTTATATATGGGGATACCTAATTGAAGGGAGACTCAAAAGCAGTTTACCTACATATTTATTTATTTACTATTTTATTATATTATCGACTAATCTTTGCCAACTGACAAAAGCTTGCAGCAAAGACAACGAAGTTGATTGAAATATTGGAAACTAAATAAATTGTGATAAATGAAAAATTATACAACTTCGTTTTCTTTTCATACATATGACCTCATGGCGACACTAAAATTGAAAATCATGATAAATGTTTACATGGAAATTTTAGGGTTGTCGAAGTTATTAAGAAGAAAATTGTCTGTTAAAAAAAATTAAAAAAAAAAATACTTAGACCCGTAGACATAACGAAAAAATGACAACCGGTTATCATCTGACTAAAGATTTTTAATTCTTAACACTTCAACTAATCCAACCAGTGGCTATGAAGCCAACGTATACATATGCGCCCTTATTACGGTTATCGTCGTCGACGTCGTTGTCGTTTTTATGTCAACATCACTTCGTGTCAGCATCGTAGTCACATCAACGCTAGTTTGGTATTCTGTAACTGTCTTGAGACGACGTGGACTGTTTATCGATAACCTATTAAAAATATAAACAAAGTTGTCATTCGTAGTGAATGAAAGCAGGAAGAAGAACATTTTACGTTTGTACTTCTGTTATTTTTTTTAATTTAATCCGATTTGGAAGTTATTGGATGTAGACGCCCTATATCACCAGGTTAGGCGAATTGAAGCGGTGAATTGAGAGGAGTTCTCCATGGAGGCACATACAGCCTTTATTGGCCCCAGAGCTGTGTGTATTGGAGACAAGGACGTAATGGAGAGCAAGAAATGATCACATCAAATTCAACATGAACCGAACATTCGTCTATCTTCACGGATTTGAACTGTATGTTTTGTTAGCGGCCGATTGTTTGAAAGATATCAGACTAAAATGAAAAAGACGCCAATTGCATGACTGAAAGGGCGCAGAGCAGGCATATACATATGTCACAACAAGAACACATCCACTGCCTAGGCAATGCATCTACTGCTGGGCACTTGACACTGAAGACACCGAAGCCCTTAGTTCTAACTGATCCCCGAAGGAACTTAATCCCAGCAGCTAATTTTGACTCAGGGCAGTGACCGTGTGAATACCCAATCTTATTTTTCATTAACTGTTTATATAAGTTCAAATTATTAAACATAAGGCCAATAAATTAGCATTAAAACGAACCCTTTGTTCATTGCATTTACCGTCGGACAGTCAAGTGCACTGACATACTCGCCATACGTATAAAGCGGATCCTGTTCTGGAACACTCCTGCATACTCTCCTTGTGGGGTTCGTCCGCCATTAAAAGTTGCGAACTAAATTTTGTTATCCATAATTAATCCATAATTCAAAAATAAAACTGGACATTTCTTTAATTGAGAAAAAAATTGGGAATTTTCTTCAAGTCGGTATCAAAAACTGTGTCGACAGAAATAAAGTTGTTTCAATTCAATGTCGACGTCAATTCTAGTTACAAAATACCAAACATGTGTCGACAGTCATCGTTAGTGATCGATAACCACTACACAAATACCGATTTTCAACTGTCGTCACAAGACGACGTCGTTTTATGTTGACGACGACAACCGTAATAAGGATGATTAACTTTTGACGAACAGCTGTACTTTTATCTAACAACAATCATGACTATCAGGGTTGCATTTAGCTAAAACAGACATGTTCATATAAGGGATACACAGTAAATTGGAAGCTTATGAATCAACTGTATACCAACGAGTAACTAAGCCGCAAAACATTTTTGTTAAACACTCGCTGTATGGAGCCTATATCCAGTGATAAAGTTTTCGTTAGAAAAACGGATGCCAGCGATTAAATTTTAATTCTGAATACGGGAGTTGGTTGTTGCATAAAGTAGCTTTAAATCTAGCATGTCGATAAATGCAATGATTATTAAATATCCTGCCGCCTGTCTTAATTAATGAACTTAATGACGCTAAAATTATCTATCAATCTAAGAGTTTATGACATTAGGATTAGACACGAATGTCGGAAAAAACTATATAAAATATAATACAATATTGCAGGCCAAGCCTACGCTAAAATCTTATCAATATCAGTTACTAAATAAATCTGCTTTCTGTCCAATGAAATTAACATACATAAGAAGCTAAAATTTTTTAGCTCTCAACCCTAGATGAAATTTGAAATTTATATCAGTCACGAAAGTTTGCATTTAAAATGAAGATACATAACGCAAGGTTACTTAATGGCCATGTGCTAGGACAAGCCCATGACGTTGTATAGTCAACAATACAAATGGGTCATTGTTATTTTTAGCAAATTAATAATCTTCTAAGATATCGTAATAAATCACGACAAATAAATCGTATAGACGTTCAAAATTCTTTTATATATAATGTAAATATTTTTTTTTATTTCAAGGTTTATTTCTATCTACACACATCATAAGCATTTTTATACAATTTGATTAATCATTTTGTAACAAAAGAGAAAGAGTGAACATCGTACTTCATTATAGGGTTTAGTTGTTGTTGTGGTTTTCCCTAATTCAAAATCTACTGATGATGAAATTTAAACATAACGTCATCGTCTTCATTACAGTGTAATGTCTTGGACTGAACCAACAGCCAAAGGCGCCAATTTTTAGAAATTTGTACACATAATTCTCGTGCAAAATCATCAGAAGTGAATCGGTGGCGATAATCAGCCAAACTGCGATTTATCGCTCAAAAACCAATTACAATAATGCAAAAAATTTACATACCAATAAAGCAAAAAAAACACCAAATGTTTTACAATTTTGACTAAAAGCCAAATTCAATATACTAACATAAATTCAAGATACTAACATCAATATACTAACAATATACTAATATAAAAATAAAATGCATCTCCCTTAAAGAAGATAAAAAATATATATGCATGTATGTATCCTTCTTAGTTCTAAAGCATCTGAGATGCTAAATATTATGGCGACTTTGAACTTTATCTCAAATGCCATAATTCTCCTAATTCATAGAGAAAGAAATAAACGAAAATCAAAAAAAAAATATGTAAAGGGTGACCAGATACTCATGATACAAGTACTTTTTCCAATTGTTATATTTCAGAAGCTGTCAAAGTTACCAATGACATTCAGAAGTCAAAATATTCAGTAAAGTTTACCATTTCATCATGCATCATTCACGACTACCGAACGTGTGGAAATTATTAAAAAATTGTATCGAAATTCCGGCTCAGTTGCAAATATACAACGTGAATTTCGTTGTGATCTTGGTCATCATCATGGCTACAGTGCGCAGGCAAGTCGTCGCACCTTGGAAAAGTTTGAGCGTGAGTGCATTCTTTAGGATCTTAAGCCACCAACCAGACAGAGATTGGTGTGAAGACTTATGCTCCATCAAAGATGATAGAATAACCATAGATGATCCATTCGCTTATTCACAATTTTCACCAGAGGGCACATGCTGTTTCCCTACGACCATTTTTCACGAGAAAACCAATCATAGGTAATAGAAAAGCATATCGCTTATGATATTTTTTGAAAATACAAAAGGAAAAAAAACATGGTTAAATAGTATTTTCAATAGTTTGTTTTCCAGGTAAATTTGCACCATTGCTGCGCCATCTAGCAATTTTCCCTTAACTTTCAAATCCACCACATAGATTTCACCATCTAGGTGTTTTCTATCATCTTTGGCTCCATACAACGAGTACCTAACTAGAATTTTGTTTAGGTTTAGTCACTCGTTAGTTTAGTTTTGATTCATAGGTGTTTCCGTTCTACTGCCTAACTCCAATATGAACATGTCTGTTTTAGTCAAATGTAACCCTGATAGTAAGATCAAAAAGGATGTACAAGTAGAGAAGAAAAAACCGGAGCCATTTGGCAACCCTAGTAGAAGAGAACCAAAAAAGCCGACCCGATTCACTCAAACGCATTTCTTCCCGCGTTATAACTTGATTATTTCATACTTCATACATACTTTGTGTAATTTTATTTAAATATGGTTGGAATTTCTATAATTAGATACAATAACATCATCAGAAAACTGCTTGTGTATTGAAATATTCAACGAAGAGAGTAAGAGAGGGAGAGCAGAGAAACGACGCGCTTCACTCGTTTTCTTTGTTGACATTCCACTCCATGAGTAAATTTTCTTCTCTATACCATAGTTGCTTTATGTAATGATTGCTTTTAACGGTTTTTTCAATAAGAGCGCTACAAAAGTTTTTTTAAATAAAACAAAACCGGTTTTAGATACCAATGAAATTCTTTATGCCTGTGAAAATACGTTCGATGACATTATGTATGGAACTCGATTTCTTTTGCATGGCCACCACGGGCACGCTTGCAGAAGTCCAGACGCTGATCCCAATTTTCGACGGTTTTCAAGCATAAATCGGCCGATACTGCTGCAATTTCACGCTCGATATTCGTACGAAGTTCATCAATCGTCGCTGGCTTGTTGGCATAGACCATAGACTTGACGTAGCCCCACAGGAAATAATCTAACGGTGTCAAATCGCACGACCGAGGCGGCCAATCGACTGGGCCATTTCGTGAGAAAACACGTTCACCAAACTTGGTTTCCAATCAATTGATTGTGGCATTCGCTGTGTGGCTTGTGGCGCCGTCCTGTTGGAACCACATGTCCTCCAAGTCCATATTATCCAATTGGGGCCAAAAATATTCGGTTATAATTGAACGGTAGCGATTCGCATTCACAGTAATGTGCCGTTCTTGATCATTACGGAAGAAGTACGACCCAATGACGCCGCCGGCCCATAAACCGCACTAAACCGTAATTTTTTCGGGATGCAATGATGACTCATGGATTACGTGTGGATTGCTGTCTGACCAATAACGCGTATTTTGCTTATTGACGAAGCCATTCAGCCAGAAATGAGCCTCATCGCTGAAGACCATAAATTGGACGTAGCGCTCTTAAAGTTGAGGCCACTGACTCCAACTTTCGGTAGTAAATTTTAACAATTTCGACTCGTTGTTGGCTCGTATATCTTTCCATGATGAAATGGCAAATCTTACTGAAGAGAAATGTCACAAGAGCGGGGAAAAATATGGCGTCGTTTGCTGTCCTTATCGATTTACTTTTGTAGCGTCTCTGTTGAAAAACCCTTTAGTACAACAACAGATGTTCGTCAAAAGTTATCATGTATACGTGCACTTCGTATACACTCGTGCGGCACAGTATAGGTTAAGCGTTATGAATTAAAAATCATTAGACGATATCAGGTTGATAACTTTTGGTTATGAATACGGGGAATATCTACATTTAATAGACTTGAACTTGGATAAACAAAATTATCAGTTCAAAAACAAGATATTTAATAAAGTTTTACATTTTGTATTACAAAGCTCAATACCGTTACATTATTAATTGCAATACCTAACTATTGTTTGATTTTCTAAATTAAAACCAGGATATTCAAATTAAATATGTACTTAGTATTGCCACCCTAATTTAACTTAAAACCAAGAAACTTTGAAATTTTTTAAACAAAAGATTAAAAGATAAAAGGAACAACAATTCAAAATAGTAAATTTACAATAATGTTTACAAGAAAACTAAACTCAAACAGCCAATTGTGATTAAAATAATTTTACAATCTGACACAACACAAGCAAATGTTTCAACAAACTTTAGTTTAAACTATGAAAAGCCAATTTGTTGTAATACCATTTCCTATTTTGCTATACAAAAAAAGACTTAAAAACTCTTGTAAATATTACAATGCTATATAAAAAAAAAACCCCTTACGTAAAAGTACTTCAGTTAATTAAATACACATAACTAGTTGATATTTCTGTATTAAGAAAAGAGTTAAGACGTTATGTTAAGAGGAAAAAAGTATTGTATACAGACAAAAAGGGATCGATGGCATGAATGACTTTTATTAGTTTCTGTTTTGTGGTTTTAGTGTTTTTTAGTTGTTTTAGTTTCTTTTTTAGTACTTTTATATTGTAGTACTATTGGGTACTATGGCCGTGTTTAGTACTGCTGTAGTGTTTTTAGTACTGTTGTATTAGTTTTTATTATATTTTTGCAATTTTACACAAGTGTCTGATGAGTTTCGAATCGGAGTAGAAATTATATAGATACATAGATATACATATGTATATATAAAGAAAAAGAAAACTAATAGCTGTAAAAAGGAAATTTTGAAAATTCTCATTGTAATAATTAATAGCTTTTCTTTCGTTTTCCAAAAATAAAAAACAAAGCAAGAAAAAAAATTCACAAATTAATAAGATAAACTCAAAATCTTTACACAATAAAGATAACTACTACTCATAACTAAAAGGAAACATAAACTGCATATTATAATAAAGTAGAGACAGAAACATGAAGCGTTTTTCTTATGGCTAGGAAATGAACAAACTTACCTTGCGTGTCCCGAGTCACCTTCAGAACTTTGACGAGAATGTTGACTGTGCGAAAAACTACTATAGCCGGAACCTTTTGACATCTGGAGGAAGAAAGAAAAGTTGTGATTATTTTTAAATATACAATTTTAAACTTAAGTCCATACGAAAAAAAATGGTTTATAATATAAATATTCTGAAAACAATATTGCAACTATAGAGAGAACAATATAAACGATTGTGTACAAAAACATTTAACAAGTTAACCATATAAAACTAAATAGCTAACCATCCTAATCTAACTTAACTTAGTTGAGAAATTTTATATCGAAAGAATTTGCAACTGACAATCCTATTATCAAAACATGGACGGACCAATGACCTGTTACTTGATCTCGAACGAAAACCAGTCACTTGAATTCGACTGAATTAGGGGTCATGTAAGGCAAAACGTATCGTTCGAGTACCTTTAAATGCTAATGATAAATACAATCGAAATAGGAGAATTTAAAGTTTTCGTTTGACTTGAAGTGACAAGATTGTGAAGCCCCTGCACACAAGGAAGTAATTTTCCAATAAGCCGACTATATTCTTGTACATTGACAAAAATCTTACTATCGTTACAAGGGTAGTTTGAAAGCAAACTCCTTGACATTTTAGACTTCTCTCGTAGTTAATTAGAAATCGACACTGTCGATTGTGTGCAGGGGCTTCACATTCAGTATTGTACTGATGTTGATGCGTTGTGACGTTTGGTTATTGTCATTCATATTCATGAAGATGCTATTCAAAGAATAGTGAAATATTAAAAATCAATATACTTTAAACTAATGCCGATTTCGTTTCTGAGAACAAATTCAACATTTTTGCTGCCCTTTGCCCTAAAAGTAAATTTTTGTGTTCGTTTGTGAAGAAAGTGCAACCCCACTTGAAGGTTTTGTTGTTCGTGTTTCTGAGAATGTTACACTACACTCAAAAATTCCAACAATTTTGCATTTTCTGCCCTCTAAGCGAGTCATGGGGGAGAATGTTGCCCGAGAAAATGGCAAATTTTCGGTAATTTTGTTTGTGTTATTTGTCCTCGCTAGGCAAATTTTTCTACCTTTTGTGGGGCGCCGAAGGGTAATTTTTTTTATCACGCCAACACTCAGGGGATGCCCCGTATAAATGCACTGCATTGTGTTGGCGAAGGAAAATTGAGGTAGTGGAGGATGGAAAGAGGGAGTAGTGTCTGTTAAAATTTGCCTTGAATCTTTGTATGTCCCAATTGGTGGGAAATACACTAGCCGGAAGTTTACTCCACATATGGACTGTACGGCTGAAGAACGAATTTTCTCTATTGTGTGTAGTGCGGTCAACCGGCCACTCGATAAAAAACGGATGAGAGTTCCTGGAAAGCCGCGTACTTCGGCTAAACATCCTCACGTCTGGCATAAATTGACGGATGTCCGAGGAACACATACCGTGGAAATATCGATAGAACAGCGACACGCAACCCACATTTCGACGATGCTCAAGGGAGGCAATAGAGTTGGATACCCTACTGTCCCCTATCAACACCGTCGCTCTCCTCTGGACACGGTCGAGAAGCTCCAAAGATGTCATAGGAGCACCTGCCCATATAGGGGTGTTATATTACATCTTTGGCCTGATGTAGGTGGGTGGTGTAGATATTGAGAAGATCAAATGGAGTGAAGTATTTTCTGCAACGCTTTAAAAAGCCTATACACTTGAATGCATCTTTCGACACTTCAAATACATGTTTTGCCCAACGGACATCACATTGTATTTTCATGCCCAGAACATCAAGAGCGTCTGATTCATCAAAATTCACACCGTCCATAGACAATGACGACACCTGGGTCAGCAATCCGCTTATGCGACACCAAACAACACTGGGTCTTACCAGCATTAAAATCTCTTCTATTCATTCGACCCCATTCAACAAGGGACACCAGATCCCGGCCGAGTGTTTCATTTATAGTCCGGCTTTTGACTTCAATCTCTTGAAGACTTGGCCTACGGTCGTATGAATAAGAATGACAGAGATTACTGTCATCCGCAAAAGAGTAGATTGGATTCACAGTCTGACTCAGGAAATCGTCAATGAAAGTAAGAAAAAGAGAAGGAGAAAGAGTGTGGTACACCTGCAGTCAACTTATGCTCGTCGGATTAAACCCCATCTACAACAACTCGTATAGTGCGATCTCTGAGAAAACTCGATATAAATCGAGTGAAGTTATCACTGACGCCAAAAGCAGCGAGCTTTGACAAGAGTGCATCGTGCCATACTCTGTCAAAGGTCTTGGAAATATCAAGAGCCACTACCTTACTCTCACTAAGCCGGTGGATGGATCGACTCCACTGTTCCGAAAGGAATGCCATCAGATCACCAGTAGATTTCATTCTACGGAATGAGCGGCTTCAGTTAAATTCGCTTACCTTCTCCTAGAAAGTGGTCGCATTTTTGGTTAAACGGGAATAACGACAAATACCATTTGTAAATTGCTTAATATCGCTTAAATTTCCATATACACTGGTCGAATATCTTAGTTAAGCGAGGTAATAAAGACATGCAAAAGGGAGCATACAGTTGTCAGAAAATTCCACATTTCTATGTTCGTTTCTCACCCTAACAAAGACAGAACTTTGAATGGGCGATGGAAACATTTTTTAAATGTCGCCTCATACAAGAGCAACATTATGTTTCAGAAACGAAATCACCATAAGACTCAACCTTGACTAAAAATTATTGAAAACATCTTTTTAATTATGATTTCATACAGAAATCATATTTAGAGATTCGTTTAAAATAATACAGAAAATATAGTTTGGATTAAAGTTCTTGAAGTAAATAGTTTGTCATTGATATTTTAGTTTTAAAGCTCAATTCGAGCTAAAGCGCCATCTAGTTTCTATATTATTTAGTATTCACTGGATCATATTGTTGCTGTATTAGAAGTACAGCAACATTTTCACAATATGTAGTTGCATTATTTAGACCTACCAACAACGAAATTAAAATGCTTTGAGGCACGAAGGTTAAAGATGCAATTTCTAGGTTGATTGTATGAAGAATAACTAGTTCTGTCATACAGCAATTCCAAACTTGTATTTTTTTTAAAGTGGTATTGATCATTAACGACTTTGTCCATAAATTCGGAGCAATACTTATACTTATTTCAGAATTACAGTTTACAAACGATTCGAAAACGAAATACAGAATACAATCTAAAATATATCAACCCTCAGCTTCCTACTTACTTGACTAGTATTACTGGAATTTCTTGAATGACCGATCTCAAGGCCTGGCACCGTTCCACCAACGGATGTCGTTAAACCACTTATCGATGCAGTCGTCCCACAATTGTTACTGCCAATAACACCGCCGCCACTACTATTACCACCACCACCACCACTGCCACCCGTACCACCAATGCCACCGTAGGGCAATATTTGTTGTGCATTCGTTAGTGAAACACCTGGAACCAGAGTGGCAACAGATGATGGTGGTGGGTAGGAAGATGGCAAATGCTGTTGGTTGAGTTGTTGCTGCTGCAGTTGTTGTTGCTGCAACTGTTGCTGTTGCAAGAGTAATGCATCAGATGTTAGTGTAATGGCAGATTCTGACGACTCGGAATGACCAGAATCCGTTACAATGGGAGCCATTACATACTGAGGATCTGAATCTAAAAGATAGAAAAATTTTAAGAAAAACAAAGATTAATGAATAAATTTTTTATAACATGTAAGTAGCAAGTGTGATGTCGGAGATTATTGGACTAAGTTTAGATAAAAGGGCATGTTATCGACCTCTCTGGGTCATATGTAGTTTTCAAGATATCCCGGAAATATATTACGAAAAAGTACTATCTTCAAAACTAAAATGGTCGAGCGTTTGGTCTTTTTTCAAATAGTTTTATTCTCCAATACTTCGCTGCCCTTTGGGTAGCATCGTCAGGAAGATAAACACAATTATTAATTAAAAATGAAATGAATTTGTAAGGATAACAATGGTAGGGTGGGTAGAGATCAGGCCAGGGGACTATTACATCTTTGTCTTCTTCGAGGTATATAGTTCACTTTATTTTTCTTCTTCTTCTTAATTTTGTTTTTTATTTTCGGTTACAAGTTATCGACGTTTGAGCTTAAGCTACTTAATTTGTGGTTAAGCATAGAGAAATACTTAAGAGTTTCCACTACTCTCTTTGATGCCTCTTCATGACGACGAGGTAGTAGGCCATTCATAGAGTTTTATTTGCTGCTGTATTTTACCAATTTTACACTTTCGTTGGCCATGAAATGGACAGTAATCAAAGGGACTACGTATTTTCGTTCAATGCAAAAAAACATAAAACATAATTAGTATCAATAAACAATATTTAAAATTAGTTCCTGTCTTCTTTGCTCTCTCATTCTCCATCATCGGCCTAGTACCTTTTCGATCAGCTGTGCCATAGAATCCCCTTGGGTTAAGCTACGATGTTTGAGGTTAAGCTACTTAATTTACATTGCGAACTCCAATCTACGTCTCCCTATTGACCTGAGCAAGGCCGGAATTAAAAGTAGCGAATAGTTCTCAGAGGTAGTGTGTGAATCGAGCCGTTACATAAAAAAACTATTTGGAAAAAGATCAAACGCTCGAACATTTTAATTTTGAATATACTTATAATACGAAAGGTCGGATATTTTATCACTTTTTCAAAAAGTGCTATCCTGATTTATCCAAAATGAATTATCAAATCTCCTGCAAAACTTAAGTTTTGGTTTGGTAGCTAAAAGGATTTTCAATTGATAAGAATGTAAACTTTTCGGATTTATTTGACGTGATATTTCAAAAACTACAGTTGACCCAGTAAAACTGAAAACACATTTAAGGTCACCGTATACGATTTATCCAAAATCAATTCTCAAATCTCCAACAAAATTAAGTTTTTGTTAGTAGCATAAAGGATTTCCACTTGACACAAATTTGACACTTTTCGAATTTTTGTTTTACTATCTCTCAAAAACTAAAGTTGACCCAGTAAATCTTAAAACAGGTTTGGGATCACGGTAGTAGATTTATTTCTATAAATTCTTAAATTTCCTGCGAACTTCAGAGATCACGGATTTTTTTTACATGATATTTCAAAAACTACAGTTGACCCAGAAAAACTGAAAACACATTTAAGGCCACCGTATACGATTTATCCAAAATCAATTCTCAAATCTCCAACAAAATTAAGTTTTTGTTAGTAGCATAAAGGAGTACCACTTGACACAAATTTGACACTTTCGAATTTTTGTTTTACTATCTCTCAGAAACTAAAGTTGACCCAGAAAAGCTAAAAACAGATTTGGGATCACGGTACTGTATTCACTTTATATCAATTCCCAAATTCCCTGCAAACTTCAGATTTATTTCGTAGAAAAAAGTCATCAATTGAAAAAAATGAGATTTTTTGGACATCTTTTGTGTAGTATCTGGTGAACTAAAGTTGATCCAGAAAAACAGAATACATATATTTTGAAATCACAGTACTGTATTTACTTTATATCAATTCCCAAATTCCCTGCAAACTTCAGATTTGTTTCGCAGAATAAAAGGTCATCAATTGAAAAAAATTATTGACTTTTCGGATATCTTTTGTGTAATATTTGGTGAAATAAAGTTGATCCAGAAAAACTGAGATCAATTTTGAGATCACAGTACTGGATTTATTTTATATCAATTCTGAAATTTCCTGCAAAACTTTAGTTTTTTTTTTGTAGAAAGAAGGATTTTCAAGTGACTAAAATTTTGGATTCTTTCGGATACCTTTTATGTGATATCTCAAAAACTACAGTTGAACCAGAAAGCCTGAAAACAGTTTTAAAATCATTTCTAAAATTTTGTAGCAAAACGTTAGTTTTGTTTGGTAAGAAAGAAGGATCTTCAAAAAAAGTGATACTATTTGAAATTCTTTTCTGCGATATCTCAAAAACTACAATTGAACCAGAAAGCCTGAAAACAGTTTTAAAATCATTTCTCGAATTTGTTGCAAAACGTTAGTTTTGTTTGGTAAGAAAGAAGGATCTTCAATTGCCAAAAAAGTGATACTATTTGAAATTCTTTCCTGCGATATCTCAAAAACTACAGTTGATCCAGAAAAACTGAATACATATTTTGAAATAACAGTACTGGGTTTATTTTATATCAATTCTCAAATTGCCTGCAAAAATTTCGTTTTGTTTGGTAGAAAGGTGGATTTTTAAGTGAGTAAAATTTTGGATTTTTTCCGGATTTCTTTTATGTGATATCTCAAAAACTACAGTTGAACCAGAAAACTGCCTGCCTTTTAACAATAGAATTGGAAACAGTGTCACTCAGTATGAGATTCCAAAAAGAAATAAATTAAAGTTCTTCGAAATTCGTTTGCGTGATATACACTCCGGTTCACTTGTTTAAAGGCACTAAAAATTCCATATTCAGCAGCCTGTATCTTTTGCAACTTGTAACCGATTGCAGAATTTTAAAATGGAAATGGAAGCTAGAAATCTTGAGATATACAAAAATCATGACAATAGTGGTTTCGTAACTAAAGAATTTTTTGAGCAATTTATAAAAAAAGTACAAAAATTTGCTATTTTTTTTGATTCACTTGAATAAAGGCACTTTAACTAATTTTAATGAAAAACTGTTTTTCTGGGTTTTCTAATTTATTTTACTTTATTTAAGAATTATTAGTAATGGGTACAACCCCCTTTGGTTTTTAATGACTTCAAATATATGGGTTTTCATTGAGAGATAAAGAGAATTTATGTAATCCAACGAAATTTGATTCCAAGCGTCCTTAATGTTCTGAATTAGTGACTGCTTGTCATCAAATTGTCTACCTTCTTCATAGACCTTACGAGATAACCAACCCCAGACATTTTCGATAACGTTTAGATCTGGCGAATAGGGTGGCCAGTCAACAATATTAACCTTTTGACTTGCAATTAACTCCTTTACTACTCTGGCGTTGTGTATAGGGCCATTATCCTGTTGCAATATCCAAGGCCGTCGGTGGTGCAATGGTTAGTGTGCGCGGCTCTTGTACATGAGATCCTGGGTTCGAACCCTGCTCTGACCACCTTCAAATTTCTTTCGGCGGCGGTCACCTCGCATAGTGACGGCGACACTATCGAGTATATAGCCATGAAAAAGCTTCTCAAAATACCGTTCGGAATCGGTGTAAAACTGTAGGTCCCAATCAGTGAGTGAAAACTGGAAAGCGCACAGCTCAGTGATTGTGAGCTTTTCTTTGCGTAGATCATGGAAATAATAGTTGTAGCCATGAGGTCCATCCAAATTAAACATCTTCTCATCCGTAAATACAACGGTTTACATGACCTCTTGGCTACACATCCCATACCATGTAGTCTCTTGCGAATCGAAGCCACTTATCCTTACGAGGAGCACTAAGTGGCGGCTTTTTTTGTAATTTCAGGTATTAAAGATATTAATTACTCTTAATTACTCTGCGTACTGATGACTTGCTCGCTTCCACTCCAGCTTGAGCTTTTATTTTTGACAAGGATAAGGCAGAATTAGAAGCAATTATGATGACTTTTCTTTTCTCATACGTAGATAAAGGCAATGAAACGCTTCCTTTAAAAATTTTTCCATACCCCTCGGGGTTCTTGATGTAATTGTCGACAACTGTTGAGCTCCGTCCAATTTTTCTGGCTATTTCGCGGTTAGAATCATAGATAAAGGAAATAATAGATATAGCGCGCCCATTGTCAACTTTCTTCACTAGGTGCTGTCCTGTACTAGTGTCACTTTCACTGAAGTTTCCCATAATTCTCATTGACGTTTATTGAAAATTATGGGAAATTGTTCTTAAAGTAATTTAAACAAGGGAAATGTGACAAAATTTAAATGATTTTATATAATAGCATTTGTTTCTTATATAAAAATCAATTTCAAAGGCCGGTGCTGGTATATCTATAAGAGAAACCCCGTATCACCGCCCAAAGATGAACATGCCGGAACGCCTTTTTAATCTAAAAACTTCCCCGCGCAAAAACTGTATCAACTTCTGTGATCGCAGATGCTAAAACCGTTAGAGTGTCAGGAATGATAGCTGAATCGGAGGAAGAACCAATTTATTAGGACATAGGCGGTGGTGACATGGCTTTCCAATTCGATGGCCATCAGATATTCTACTTTATGTAACGTGTTGTATTCTTGTTTCGAAGTGATATTTTTGTTGAAAATTATTTTTACTTTTGATATGAAATTTTAGAATTTTAATGTCATATTTTTGTACTTTTTTTTAAAAATTTAAAAATTTTAAAAATTTTGTATTTTGGCATTTTGACTCGTAAAATGATTAAGATTTAATAAATTGTAATAAACCAAAAACGCTCCGTACAAAAAATCATCGTTTACTTTAAAGATAATAAAGTGCCTTTATTCAAGTGAACCAAAAAATAAAAAAATTAGCACATTTTTGGACTTTTTTTATAAATTGCTAAAAAAAAGTTCTTTAGTTAAGAAACCACTATTGTCATGATTTTTTTTATATCTCAAGATGTCTAGCTTCCATTTCCATTTTAAAATTCTGCAATCGGTTACAAATTGCAAAAGATACCGGCTGCTGAATATGAAATTTTTAGTCCCTTTAAATAAATGAACCGGAGTGTATCGCTAGCTGATGTTGATACAGAAAAAGTCCAAGTATTTATTATTTGTTTCAAATACTGATCCTCCACTATAATTATAAGATTTGAAGTTCTGTTGTGCAGGATATTACAAATATATTACAATATATTTTGTAGATTTTAAAGCTCTTGTGGGATATTACGCAGTATCACGAAGGCTGACCCAGAGGAACTGTAAATAAATTTGTGATCACACTGTTTTTCTTTTATCCTTCATCATTCAACCAATCTCAGACAAGACACGAAAATAATGATTTTGTCTGACTATGTTTTAAGTGACATGGTGTTGTTTTCTTACTTACCATCATCTCTTATACTAGATACGGGACGTGTTGTTACCCCCATAGAGGGTAATGTAGGTGTTAACGACGTTGGCGTTTGCAGGCCCACACCCGGTGACGTTGTACCCAAATCGTCTGTAGGTGATTTTTGTTTACTCTTTAAATTTGGTGTAGGACTGCAAAAGAATTTCGAAATATTATTTGAAAATTTTTAATTAATAGTTTTAACGGTCATTATCCCCATGTCTGGTTGGAGATTAACTTACAGTTCAACATTTCAAATTCACTGCAAACTGTTAGTTAGTTTTAACTGTTGCTTAACCAGAGATGGTGATAATGGGGATAACAATTTAAAGTTATATTACTTACGCCTTAAATAATATGTCACCACTTAACATTAACATTTTTATCGATACTGTTAACATGGAATTATCTAAACGATGCCTCGAGTCGTAACCTTCTAGGAGAAATCTTCGCGAGGTTAAACCAGCGCCAGCGTATTCGGCAAGATTTAAATCTATAAAACCTAATTTATAATAACTACGACCACCTTTCATCTCTTTTCGTATCGATATGCGCAAATAACAGGGATCGAGAACCCCCGTCGAGGCATTCGCTGACATTTTGCAGGGAAATTCGAAATTGCGATTCCATTCTACGCGATGATTGCGTACCTCTTCCCTAAAAAAATTAAAACACAAAAAAACATTATTCCGAGTATACAGTTGTTCAAGTCATGGTTACTGACCATGGATCCCCATCAACTTACCTACTACTGTACTCTTGAAACGAGCCACCATCCAATAGACGTATTTTCGCAAATAGCACCTCATTCACAAGGGTCACATTTTCTAATTCTTGTAATTGAACTTCGACATTGAAACGATACTTTTTCTTTTTCATCATAAAGGCCATAACCGAGGGCACTGAGGCCCTATAAAAATAGGTGGTAGAAACACAACACAAACGTGACAAACACGTAGAAAAAAAATACAAATTAAAAGATTAAAAGCTATAGTTTTTTTTTTGTTGGTGAAGTTTTTGTTGATAAAAAATGGTTTCAATTAAAATATCCTTTTTTTTTTGTTTAATGTGAAAAGACTACGTTTTTTTTTTAAACTCTAATAGGAAGATTGCACAACGCTTGGAAAACTTTTGCGGTTTCGGTTTATGTTCAGAAGGTTTGTTTGTTTTTCTCGCTCTGTGTTTCCAATAAAAGACCACAATAAAGGACGTTATGACAGTAGGGAAGCTTTAGAGTTAATGTTGAGTTATTCTACGTTTGTGGCCACCACCACATTGTTGCCATTGTTTGACTTTTGAACGTGGACGTGGAGCATTTGTTTTGGTGATGATGTATCCGTTGCTTTTGTTAAATCCTTGTGTGGGTTGTAGACAGGACATGCCACTCACAATTGTTGGGGTATTAAAGCTGCAAAAAAACAATAGAAACAAAAAAGGAAAATTGTTAATTTAAACATTCAATATAAATATAAAGTTTTAATTACAACTAACAATCCCATAGCCCAGCAAGTGGTAGACAGTAAATTTGTCATTCCAGTAATAAAAAGGAAACATGGTAAACATTATTATGCACAGGAAATCCAATTAAATACTTCATAGACGTTTGGGCCATAATAAGGGCTTTTGTATTACGAACAGAGTTCGTATTTACCCCCCCAAGAGTAACCCATACACATCGTCGTGGGAATGTGTAATGAACGTTTACCCATTAACCGCAGGGTATGGGGAAAATAGTGGGTAGCTACCCACGAAAATGGGGAATTACCCATCACGATTACCCATTACCCTCAGGCCAATGGGGAAAATAATGGGTAGCTACCCACGACAATGGGGAATTACGCATCACGATTTCCCATTACCCTCAGGGAAATGGGGAAAATAATGGGTAGCTACCCACGACGATGGGCAATGGGTTACCAAGGGTAACTCATCCCCATTTTTGATCGATAATACGGAAAAATTAGAAAAAGTGCCTATAACTCGAAAACGGTGCGTCCAATCGAAAATATAATAAAAAATTTACCTCCAAAGGAGGCTTTAACCAATGGGTGTCTCCAATATGGCATCACTTAAAAAAAAATCGCTTAAAATAAAATTTTTCATACAAAAAATCGCTAAAACGCCCTCATGTTTATATCTCGATAACGGAGCATCCAATCGAAAAACTAACCAATTTTTGCCGGTTTCTAAGGGCTTTTCATAAAGTGGTCCAATTCGTATGGAAGAATTTTTTTTCGAAAAATCACCAAAATAAAAAAACGCCAAAAATAAAAAGGCGAAGAAAGTGATGCCATATTGGAGACACCCATTGGTTAAAGCCTCCTTTGGAGGTAAATTGTTTATTATTTTTTCGATTGGACGCACCGTTTTCGAGTTATAGGCACTTTTTTACTTTAGCGATTTTTTTATTTTGGCGATTTTTCGAAAAAAAATTCTTCCATACGAATTGGACCACTTTATGAAAACCCCTTAGAAACTCACAAAAATTGGTTTTTTTTCAATTGGACGCTCCGTATCCGAGTTATAGTAATTTTTTCTAATTTTTTCATATTATCGATCAAAAATGGGGATGAGTTACCCTGGGTAACCTATTTCCCATCGTCGTGGGTAGCTACCTATTATTTTCCCCATTTCCCTGAGGGTAATGGGAAATCGTCATTAGTAATTCCCCATTGTCGTGGGTAGCTACCCATTATTTTCCCCATTTCCCTGAGGGTAATGGGAAATCGTCATGAGTAATTCCCCATTGTCGTGGGTAGCTACCCATTATTTTCCCCATTGTCCTGAGGGTAGTGGGTAATCGTGATGCCTAAGTCCCCATTTTAGTGGGTAGTTACCCATTATTTTCCCCATTCCCTGCGGGTAATGGATAAACGATCGCTACTCATTCCCCACGGCAATAATAATGGGTAACCAGGGTAACTCATTACCCACGAAATACGAACCCTGATTACGAATGAATTGAAAATAAATAAATAGAAACTACTACTACTATATTAGTTAGTTAGTTTGAAAAGAGGGGTGCGATGTGGAGAGTTCAAAAGGAGCACTCTAAACCTTCCCATGTCAGTAGACATACACTTAAGCCGTCGATTCGACCTGTTGTGCGCTCTAAGTTTACCCTACTAATTTAGTATATCTCTAATAGGAATTCGGTGCTATTCACGTAATTCCTTAAGCTGTTCGAGTCCATACCCACAAGTTTGGTCATGTCCGGTATCGTACTGTCCGAAAGACATCTGTATCTAGCTTGTGTGAATGCTGGACAGTGGCATAAGAAATGCTCCATCGTTTCATCGCCCTCCATGCAGGCCCTGCACTCACTATTACTCACCACTAGTTCAATACGGTACAGGCGGGCCCGTAATCCCGAATGCCCCATTAAGACTCCCATCATCTTGCACATTTCAAACTTTCCAAGTTTCAGCAAACCTTTTGTCCTCAACCCATCTGGGTCTGCCCAAAGGATCTTTGTCATCCTGCCTACTGATTCCTGGTTCCACGGGACTATATGTGCCGACTCCGCCCATTTACTCAACTCAGCCTTCGTCACCCTAAAGGGTTTCGCTCCCTCTAGGCTCGCCGTTTGGAGCTTCCTGGCTTTCATTTCTAACAGAGTAATGGCCTGTCATCAGAGCCGTGGGGCCATTTGGAGTATATTTTATTCCATACTTAATCGGAATATGTCATCCTGACAATCCAATAAAAAAATCACAATTATCTCAAAAAATACGAGTATTTATTTTAAAATGAAAAAGTGCATTCTTACTGAGACACCCTTTATTAATAGTAAGTATAGTTTTAGGCTGTCACGAATATCGTTGCGTTAAAAGGTTTTAGGTTATAGAATTTGCTAGAAAGTACTAGGTTTTTATACACGATATTGAAAACGCTGGAATGTTTTAGTTTAATTAACAATAAAAATATTGAATTATTTGTAACTTCTTCTTGGTACAAAATTTGAAGCCGGAAAGAGAGAGAAACAACAGATGTACGTTTTACAAGGAGAAATATCAAACGCAAAAACATATGATCATTTGAGTGACCTTATGAACTTTAGAATGTTAGATTAAATATACATACTTATATTTCAATACACGATATATCGAAAAACTAATGAAATACATAGAGTAATAGATTAATGTTCAGTTGTTTAATGGTCGCTTTTTTAGTGGGTAGTTAACTATCGGACTACGTAATCGAAATTTAAAGTTAATTAGGGGTTAACTTTGTATTTTAGTTTTCAGTAGCAAGATAATGTACGCTGACATATTGTTAACGATTGTTAACGATTGGTTATAGAATTTGCTAAAAAATTAGTTTATTGTGATTCGATAAATTAGTGCATTAGTAATATTAGTAGCATTGCACTATAGAGAATTCTGAGTATGATGTCGAATGAATATTGTAAAAGCGCTACTGTATCATGACAACGGTTGAAGACTTCGGTAAAAGCTTTTGGTTGTAGAATTTGCTAGAAAGTACTAGGCTGTTATAAACGATGTACTGAGAAACTAAACATACATATATAGTTAGCAGTGTAGCTATGGATTTCGGTTATAGAATTAGCTAAGAACTTAGTTTGTTGTGATTCGAAAAATTAAGGCATTAGTAATAACGGGTTTTTCAATAAGATGTGCGTATACTGCAATTACATTCCCAAAACAAAGTTGATTTAAGTGAGATTTCGTTTGGGGGAAAATAAATGGTTCCTAAATTCAATCACCCTGATTATGATTGTCCTAGGTAAAATACGACTAGTGTTAATTCCGTCGTATTTCGACAAAATAATTACTATTTGTATATCGACAACGACAAACGTATTCAGAGTGCATGCCTTAAGAAAAGATAGTGTTGGCAAGATGGTTTGACTTAAGGAATATAAAGGGGTTTTCAATAAGAGCGCTACAAAAGTTTTTTTTAAATAAAACAAAACCGGTTTTAGATACCAATGAAATTCTTTATTCCTGTGAAAGTATGTTCGATGCCATTATGTATGGAACTCGATTTCTTTTGCATGGCCACCACGGGCACGCTTGCAGAAGTCCAGACGCTGAACCCAATTTTCGACGGTTTTCAAGCATAAATCGGCCGATACTGCTGCAATTTCACGTTCGATATTCGTACGAAGTTCATCAATCGTCGCTGGCTTGTTGGCATAGACCATAGACTTGACGTAGCCCCACAGGAAATAATCTAACGGCGACCGAGGCGGCCAATCGACTGGGCCATTTCGTGAGATAACACGTTCACCAAACTTGGTTTCCAATAAATTGATTGTGGCATTCGCTGTGTGGCTTGTGACGCCGTCCTCTTGAAACCACATGTCCGCCAAGTCCATATTATCCAATTGGGGCCAAAAATATTCGGTTATAATTGAACGGTAGCGATTCGCATTCACAGTAATGTGCCGGTCTTGATCATTACGGAAGAAGTACGGCCCAATGATGCCGCCGGTCCATAAACCGCACCAAACCGTAATTTTTTCGGGATGCAATGATGACTCATGGATTACGTGTGAATTTCTGTCTGACCAATAACGCATATTTTGCTTATTGACGAAGCCATTCAGCCAGAAATGAGCCTCATCGCTGAAGATGATTTTCCGATGAAAATCCGAATCGTAGCGCTCTTAAAGTTGACGCCACTGACTCCAAATTTCGGTAGTAAATTTTAATAATTTCGACTCGTTGTTGGCTCGTATATCTTTCCATGATGAAATGGCAAACCTTACTGAAGCGAAATGTCAAAAGAGCGGGAAAAAATATGGCGTCGTTTGCTGTCCCTATCGATTTACTTTTGTAGCGTCTCTGTTGAAAAACCCTTTATTAGTAGCATTGCACTACAGAGAATTCTGAGTATGATGTCGAATGAATATTGTAAAAGCGCTACTGTATCATGACAACGGTTGAAGACTTCGGTAAAAGCTTTTGGTTGTAGAATTTGCTAGAAAGTACTAGGCTGTTAAAAACGATGTACTGAGAAAATAAACATACATATATAGTTACTAGTTTAGCTATAGATTTCGGTTATAGAATTTACTAAAAAATTCGCTTGTTGTGATTCGAAAAATTAATGTATATTGCTCGATATACTATTTTTCGGATGTAGCATGAAACTGTATGTCCTAATCAGCAAGTCCCACTTGCTGTATCACATTCGCTATTGGCCTCTGTAGTTAAGATAAACATATATAATTTTAAGGCCACTTGCAACAACTTTAAAAAGTGTCTGTTTTCCTAGATACGAGTATATAGTCAAATATGTAGTCTCATTTATGTCCTAGATCTTTGAGTATAACAGTGGATCCCTTGTCAATTAATAATTCCCCACCCATGAACGAAACTCATTTATCCTCTATGCTAACAAATAAGGCTAGTCTATTTCAATAAAATTTTTCAAACATTAATTTAACATTTTGAACCATCATAAAGCCAAAGCCAAACTATTCCAATTATCTAATGCGAACTTATTATGTGTGTGTGTGTATTTCGAACTACACATGGCATTTCAGTAATCCTTTCACGAACTTCCTTCCATTTTAAATTTATTTCCAATTAATTTCTATTTCGTTTCGACCTAAAAGTATGCTTTGATTGCTTTGCTCTAATTTCGAAACTCATACCAAAGACCACAACTGCCAACCAAACCCCTTAACAATTTCCTTCGAAATTTTGCAAAAAAAAAAAAAATGCCAAACTACTAAACTTCCGTTCAAGTAGTATTTAGCCAGTATGTGGGACCATGCGAGAGTGATGGAACCGGAATGGACAAAGTAAACGAATAACTTTTCAAAACAACTGCTGCACCCTTATCAATGTTTATGTTGCTCGATTTTCCATTCATCCATCATATGGAAAAGGAAATGAAAAACGATAAGGAAGGGTGAGTGGGGAGGAGAGATGGAAAGGACATGTCAAGTTATCAGTGATTTTCATAGGTTTTGTTTAAAAGGTAATTAGGTGGAACTGTTATGATTATCTGAAGAAATAACCCAAGGGAAACCGAGAAATGTTTGAGTACTTAACTAATGAACGTAATGCATTAGCTAGAGTTTGGTTAATCCATGCCCAGCAAAGAAAATGATTAGGTTTAGGAGAGAGATTAATTAAATTAAAAAGCGGAAAGACGAAGTTGGGAGTAGGGAATAGAAATTTAAATAGTTTATATTAAAAAATATCGATTTGAAGAGGGAGGTTGGTCAATGCTTCCCAAAATATCTTTATTCGGAATGGGTGGAAAACTGTAAGGGCCACAGGTTAATAATCTTACTATTAATCTCTTATTCCAATTACATGTCATATTACTTTTCACATGCCATTTCCTTTGGTTAGTTTGAACTAAGATTTGACAACAAAGTGTTGAAAATACCATAATTGTAGTGTAGTTTTAGGCTTTCACGAATGCTACGAAAGGTTAAAGAATTTGCTAATAAGATATTGACTATCGTTAGTAAGTAATCAACATTTTGGTTATAGTATTTACTAAAAAATTCACGAAATAGTATTAAAAGGTACTAGATTGCTGCAGATATTGATTCGAGAAACTAACCCCCGATACGAGTGTCTTTCATTAATAGATTGAAGATTCCACTTAAAATATGTTGGTTAATAAGTAAACAATAGTAGAAACTTTCACATTAATAAAAAATTAGTAGAGTAGTTTTAGGCTGTTACGAATTTCTGAAAAGGGTTGGAAGCTTCGCTAATTTGTTGTTGGCTATAGAAATTGCTAAAAATAACTAGATTGTTATAGACGCTAATTGGGGAAACTAATGTATTACTAATATTAATAGAGTAGTTTTAGACTGTCAAGAATGTCACGAATTTCCTAGGAAACGACAGGGTTTTGTAGATGGTTATTCGAGAAACTAATACATTATTGTTTGAAGACTTCGTTAAGAAGTATTTCATTTTAAGCATTCATTTAATGCATTCATTTTAATGCATTATTAAAATTAATTGTGTAGATTAAAAATCTTACGAATATAACATAAAGGTATAACAATTGTTAAAATTCACAAGGCTATTGCTGATGGCGTCTCGAGACACTAATGATCTTTAAATCTATTTCTATTTGATCTATTTTTTAAAGACAATTTCGTCCAAATATTGACCGTATATGCGAGTAATATTGCCCATCCTGAGGTTCCAATTTTCGGTGATGTTTTCAAACATTCGGAGTGGTATTTGCTGAATGGCAGGAGTAATTTCTTATTCTTCAATCGTAGTAGTTTTGTTTGAATGTAATGGCGGGCTTGAAACTGTTCGAACTGTTCTTCAGCCCAAATACGGAAAAAGTGCATATTGATGAAGCAATTAACCCTTTAAAGACGAGTGGATAGAAAACTACCCAAAAATAGAGCTCTTTTAGAAAAATTCTAGCTGGAGTCAGGTGAGAAGTATGGAAAATGGGGTTTCACGGGCATATAGAGGATGGATGGAACTAGTTAACAAAATGTTATGGTCAGCATATCTACAAAGTAAAAAAATTCACCATTAAAAATTATATTTAAATGGCTCTGGAAATTGTGGCGAGTGGACTTTCCGAAATCCATTTTGGTGTCTAACAGCCTTTGATGCCCTCTATTTTTGTACAGACCAACATTTAGAAAAACCAACGTGGACATAAATGCTCTAAATACTAACTGCCTTATGCATAAAAAGTTGTGAGAGATTGGAGATACGCTTTTTGTATGGCAAATGGTCTCTCAAACCTCTCATAACTTTTTATACAAATGTGTGAAATATCATCAAAATCGGGCAACGGAATAGGGGATCAGTCGTTAAAGGGTTAAGCCAGAAATGTGTCGATTATGTGGACCATAAGTTGATATACATCTGATACAAAACTAATACATCTGAACAATTTGTAGACGTTGTTCCTGATGAAATGTCAAATAATACTAAACAGAAATACGATGACAGATTGATCTGTCATAAAATCCCTGCTGGAAAAAGTACCTCTAACTTAATCAACCGATATTACTAGCATAGTTTTAGGCTGAAACGAAACGGTTAAAGACAGACTTAGCACATAGGTCTTTGGTTACAGAATTAGCTAGAAATTACTAGGTTTGCACATACGTTGAATCGAGGAACTACAACATTAGTAATATTAATAGTGTTGTTTTTGTCTGTCACAATTATCATGAAAAGATTGAAGAATTTGCTTAAAACTTTCTTTGGTTATTGCATTTGATAGAAAGTACAAGGATTTTCTAGATGGCTATTGAAGAATCTAAATCATACGTAATATTACTAGTGTATTTTTAGGCTGTCCCGACTATCCCGAAAAGATGGAAAACTTTGCTAACCAGTTGCTATATAACATTCTGGAAATCAGGAGATTGTTGGAGACAGTGGTTTGAAAATCTAACGATTTTCAAATTTTCCAATTACAACCACGAAGGTATTGGGGGGAACTTTTCACAAGCAGTGAGCTGTGCGTTTTCTAATTTTTACACTGACCGATTGGGGCCTACAGTTTTATACCGGCTCCGAAAGGTATTTTGAGGAGCTTTTTATGGCTAAGTACTCAATAGTGCCGCCATCACTAAGCGAGGTGACCGTCGTGGAAAGAAATGTAGGGTGGTCCGAGCAGGGATCGAAGCCACGTTCTCGTGTACAAGAGCGGCGTACACTAACCATTACACCACCGACGGCCACAAGTCATTGTCAATAAATAATATTAATCATTCGCTATAAGGGGGAAAACACATTACACATAAATAATATCAATCATACGCTTTCAACAAACTATATTAAACATATACATTGTCATGGTTTACTACTGTAAAGAGTTATCATTTCTTAGCTGAAAATTCAGACAATAATACACATTCTCATGCCTAATTTTCATCGCCCGAACTTAACTTAGAACAACCGATGTAATTAAGAACAATCATACGCTACAAAAACACCTCCGATGTAAATAATATTGATCATACGCTAACGAAACATCAGAGTAAAGAGTAGACCTTTTATGGTTTATTGCTCTAAAGAGTTGAAATCTCAAATCCCGTGCTGTTCACAAAGTCGACGTAGTTTAATACAATTGTTTGTGTTGAACGTGTGGTTAAATATTGAATAATTGTTTACTGTTCAGTCAACTATAAAATCTAAATACAAATGTCTAAAAAAAACAAAGCCTAATTCTCATTATCACAATATCTAGTTAGAGCTAACTAACAGTTCTAATTTTTAAATTCCATACAAACTGAAATCCAAAATATTTAGTTAGCTTTAACTGCATGATAACTGGGTATGGGTAAAAGAAACAAATACATCCACCTAATTCGAAGCCCACCTGGTTCCGATTACTGTTTCCCGAGACAGATTGATAGATTCTCAAAAACAAAATCACACTGTATTTTGTATTGTTTAAGGATTCCTGTACAGAAGTATGTGTGTATGCAAATTAGAATGTTTTTATTAAAATACATTGTGTCCCCAGAACTAAAGTGATCTCAGTTTCTTTTTTTGTTCATTAATAAATCTTAAGAGTCAAATAAAACTAAATTAACCTCAAAATAATCCTAAGCTGTTTGTCTATGTGGTTTGGAATAAGTTGTTTTTAGAACATTGCCTACCTTTAGGCGTTCTGACGCATCGACAGCGAGAGAGTGAGAAATGGAAAAGTTTTTCGAGACACTATTATTTTAACAACAGTTAACCTTTGCGTGTTTACAACACTTAAAGTGAATACGCCACAAAGTATACAATGAAATGTATTTAAGTGCAAACTCACCTAACTTTAAAGAGGGTGTAGCAAATAGGAGTGATAAACAATTTGGCTTTATTAAATCCCTATCTTTTTTATGCATTTAAAGGAAACGCTAAAACAAAAGTTTGTATATAAAAGTTATATATAGCAGCAATTAACCAAATCAGTTGCCCACAATAGTTTTAAAAAAAATCAGTAGTTAACTATAAAAAACCCTTAAAAACATAGGTTTTTACTATAAATTCTTTATATATGACCACGCCCCTTTGTCCAATCCCGCCCATGTAGGATAGGTCATTATTGTCGTCGCCATTAGTTTGCCTGCCAAGTTTCAGCTCGATTGGATCACGGGAAAAGGGTATAAATCAATCCAAAGAATTTAAAAAGGCTTCCCACTACATCACTTGAAGGGATTTGGGAGAGCTTCTGGCAACCAGTGAATTGTATGCCGTCTATTTTTACATTTACTGATTGGGACCTACAGTTTTAAACCGGTTTCGAACGATAGCTTTTTCATGGGTAAATACGCGATAGTGTCGCCTTCACTAAGCGACGTAGCCGCTGCGATCGATATAATTCAGTAACATTGTGATGTATTAGAAAAAGAATAGACTAACAACCATGATGCGATTAAACTTCCTCTTAAATAAATTCAAATTTCTCCTAAAACAGTAGCTTTGTATTGGTAAAAACTACACTAGAAAGAGCTCGCTCATTTCTTCATGGACTGCAGTAAAAACTCATCTATGAAATACAAGAAACACATAAATATTTGCCATTTTATCATTGTTACCCTCTGTCGGTTTTAATACATTCACTTTATTGCTTGAATTTACTTTATGCTAAAGTTTACCTTGTATACACATTAATAAATACAACACATATCAGAAAATGTAGTATACATTTAGGCTCCCAACTATATACTAAACCAAAGTATACTTTTAAGCTTAACAAAAAAAATCCCTAAAACATGACGTTTAACACCCAACCAATTTTTCGTGTAGGTAGACGCTAACATTTAGTCGTGTTTTTCGCGATAAATAGGTGCGTAACGCGTTTTAATTCCCTGGAAAATAATTAAGTAAATACACTTACCCAAATGCAAATGCCACCCACCCCTGAACGGAACCGATTAATCAACGTCAACATTACGTTTTTCCTAATCGAGGGGTGGAAAACAAAAAAAATAAAATAAAAAAATAACGACAAAAAACGCAGTCTCGGAAAACACAAACAAATTGGTTGTTTTGACATCGATAAATATTTTCTGATTGGAAATGCAAGATAATGGCGAAAGTGCTAAAAATAACAATAGACAGACTAGTATTTTGGACTTGACCATATCTAAAATAGACGTCATCAGCTATTAAGTTAACGTTAACTAGTAAACTACGACTGAATTCACGTCTAACTATAGGGAGGGCGGCTTGTGATAACAAAGGACTTCAAACTCTGAATGAGTCGTACATTAACTGCCACCAGCAAGTAACCTGGCGCATATAGAGGAGTCACTGCATAAATTATATTTGTATGAGGGCAGACCTAAAATAAAATTAATATAAGAAAAGGTCAGTATGGTGTCAAAAGTCAGCAGAAAACATACCACAAAACAAGAATATAAAAATAGTTTTCCATAAATCCCGTAGTGGGATAAGAAAAAGCTTCAGTTGGGTGTGTACTTTTACTTTTTAGACTTACTAAACGAGATCTACACAGCTTTACACTGGTTCTGAACAGCATTATTTAAAAGAAAAGAATATCCCTGGTATATTGCTCTACTTACAAGTATATAGAGACTATTCTACAGAAAGGCCTCTTGACGGACAGCACTACTCTATATAGAAAAACCTCTTAGCGGGCAGTATTATTCTGTAGAGAAAACAACCTCATAGCGGACAGTACTACTCTATACAGACCTAATACCTCTCGGCGGACATCTATTAATGTATCTATTAATGGATCTATTAATGGTCACTATTACTCTATTGAGAGAATGACAATTTGAACGACAGGCTACTCTATTGAGAGTATGGCCACAGAGAGGACGACATCTTGCCGACCAGTATTACACCATACAAACACAGACCATTTGGTCTCTTAGCGGACAGTATTACTCTATAGAGGTAATCACCTCTTGGGGATAGTTCGTGACTAGAATTCGCGTTCACATGTGCAATAGTCGTCGCGGAAATTTAACGTACAATCACCGTTGGTAATTATGCCACTTATATGCATGTCTTAAATAATATTAGTCATACGCTTCCAAAAAACCTAAGCAGAAATGCTCATGGTTTACTACTTTAAAGAGTTGTCATATCTTGGATGAAAGTTTTATTTATAATAAGCGTTGTCATTAGTAATAATAGTTCCTAAAATGTAACTTTGAAGCTCCAGTGTAAATAGTATCAATCATACGCTACAAAACAACTCCCACGTAAATAATATCAATTATACGCTAACAACAAATTATAGAAAAAGTATACCATCTACTCTAAAGAGTTGTCATGCCTTGACTGAAAGTTCAGGGGATAATAAGTGGATCATGCGCAATAGTTGTTGTTCAGACTTTACCTACAAAGAGGTATATTAAAAAGGAGGCATATTCATGGTTTATGTAACTTATATGTCGTAAATAATATCAGTCATACGCTTCCAAAAAACGATCAGAAATATTCATGGTTTACTACTCAAAAGAGTTGTCATCTCTTGGCTGAAAGTTTAACTTATAATAAGTGTTCTCCTGAGTAATAGTAGTTCCGCAAACTTACCTTAGAAGCACTGGCGTCAATAGTATCAATCATGCGCTACAAAACAACTCCCACGTAAATAATATCAATTATACGCTACGGTTTACTTTTCACGGTTTACTACTCTAAAGAGTTGTGATACCTTCTCTGAAAGTTCCGGCTATAATAGGCTTGTTCATGCGCAGTAGTTGTTGTTCAGACTTTACTTAGAACCACCGACATAAATAATATTAATCATACGATACAAAGACGTATAATAAAAACAGGCATATTCATGGTTTATGCAACTTATATGATAAAAAAACCCTATGTCGGAAATAATATCAGTCACACGCTTCCAAAAAACGATCATAAATATTCATGGTTTACTACTCTAAATAGCTGCCATCTCTTGGCTGAAAGTTTGACTTATAATTAGCGTTCTCGTGTGTAACAGTAGTTCCGCAAACTTAACTTAGAAGCGTCGGCGTAAATAATATCAATCATACGCTACAAAACAACTCCCATGTAAATAATATCAATTATACGCTAACAACATATTATAGCAAAACTATACCTTTTCACGGTTTACTAGTTGCCATCCCTTGGCTGAAAGATATATTAAGCGTGCTCATGCGATTCAGACTTTACTTAGAACCACCGACATGAATAATATTAATCATACGCTACAAAGGCGTATAATAAAAATTAGGCATATTTATGGTTTACTACTATAAAGGGCTGCCATCTCTTGGCTTATAACGTTTATTGGCTTATAATAAACGTTCTCATGCGCAATAGTCGTCGATCAAACTTAACGTAAATAATATCAATCATATACGCTACAAAAACACCACCGACGCAACTAATATCAATCATATGGCAACAAATTATAATAATAAGTAGACCTTTTCATGGTTGACAACTCTAATCATTGCTGAGCTGAAAGTTTCGGCTACTATGCAAATAAAACAATCATAAGCTAGAATAGCAACGTCGATGTAAATACTATCAATCATACGCAGTGGTAAAAGGATAGATTTTTTGACAAACGTAACTTAGACCCACTGACAGTGATAATATTAATCATACGCTATAAAAACATCTCCGATGTAAATAATATTAATTATACGGTTACACCAATAATAGTAAAAAGTTGACCTTTCATTATTTACTACTCTAAAGAGTTGTCTCTGCTTTATATATAAATCATAGCAGCAATTAATAAAACCAATTGCTCACAATAGTTGATAACAAATCTGTAGCTAAACTATAAAAAGGCGTCCTTCTCATTACATGACATGACGAGATCGGGGAGAGCTTCTCGCAATCAGTGAGCTGTATGAGCAACAGTTAAACTTATAATAAATGTTCTCATGCACAATTGTCGCCGTTCAAACTGAACGTAAATAATATAAATCATACGCTACAAAAACACCACTGACGCAAATAATATAAATCATACGATAGCAAAAATTTTTAATAAAATGTAGACCTTTTCATGGTTGACTACTCTAAAGAGTTTTCATTGCTGAGCTGAAAATTTCGGCTACTATGTAAATAATAACAATCTTAAGCTAGAAAAACAACGTCGATGTAAATACTATCAATCATACGCAGTCGCAAAAGGATATATTTTTTGACAAACGTAACTGGCAATGATAATATTAATCATAGGCTATAAAAACATCTCCGAAGTATATAATATCAATTATGCGGTTCCAACAATAATAGTAAAAAGTAGACCTTTCATTGTTTACTACTCTAAAGAGTTGCCATTGCTTGGATGAAAGTTGCGGCTGCAGCGCTAGTTCTCATGCGCACTACTCGTCGCGGAAATATAACTTAAACCCACAGATGTAAATAATATCAATCATACGTCATAACAACAACTTCGATGTAAATAATATCAATCATACGCAGTCACAAAATTATAGATTTTAGAATAAAATATTAATCATACTCTACAAACCATTGCCGATGTAAATAATATCAATCATACGACACCAACAAATTATAGTAAAAATATATAATATTCATGATTTAATACTCTAAAGAGTTGTCATTGTTTGTCCTAATAGACGTCGACACAAATAATAGCAGTTATACGTACAAAAACCAACTCTATATAACTAATATCAATCATTACACATTTCGTAGCGAAGACATAACTAAGACGCACCGACATAAATAATATTCATCAGACGCTACATTTACATATCCTATGTAAATAATATCAATTCTACCCTACCATAAAATGAATTGTAAACAGTAGACCCTTTTTATGATTTACTACTATAAAGAGTTGTAATGTCTTCACTGAAAGTTCAGGCGTTCTGATGTGCAATAGTCGTCGCATAACATAACATAACGTAAAACTACTACCGGCCTAAATAATATCTGTCATACGTTACGTTACACATTCGACGAAAATAATCACAATAAATCTCAAAATTATAGATTTTTATACGATTCATCGTACAGACGTAACTTAGAATTAACGAGATACATAATATTAATCATATGCTACAAAAATATATTTGATGTAAATAATATCAATCATATACAACCATACACTGGTTTACTACTCTAAAGAGTTGCATTCAATTGCTGAATGTTCAGGCTAATAATCATGCGCAATAGTCAACGCCCAAACTTAACGTAGCAGCACCGATGTAAATAATATCAATCATACGTTACAAAACCCCGGTAAGACGTCAATAATATCATTCATAAGCGATCACAAAATTAGAGTGAAAATATACTTTTTACGTAGTTTCTACTGTAAAAACTCGTCAAGCTAATAGCCTCAAGCTAGTATACCCGTTTTCATAATGGTCGGTTTCCTATTACATTCAATGAAGGGATTGCGGACAGCTTCTCACAACCAGTGTACTGAGATCTTTGGGACCTACAGTTTAACACCAGTTCCGAACGGTATTTTAAGAAGTTCTTTCATGGCCAATACCTTCACTAAGCGAGGTGACCGCCGTCGAAAGAAATGTAAGGTGGCCAGAGCAGTGATCGAACCCACGTTCTCATGTACAAGAGCCGCGCATACTAACATTCCGCCACCAGACGAAAATAATATCAATCATACGCTACAATAACTCTCAACCCACGATCATAATTTACCATGATATTATGGGAAAACGTATTCATTTTCTGATTTACTGCTCTAAAGAGTTATGCTTTCTCATCTGAATATTCAGGCTGGAATATGCATTCTCATGTGTTAGAGACGTCGTGAAAATAAAAATAATATCAATACGCTACAAACAACCAACACAGTTGAAAATAAAATAATTCATACTCTATCAACAATGTATAGTAGTAAGTCTAATTATACTAGTATGTATTGGAGTCTGCATTTAATTTAGGAGATCTTTTGATCGCAGAAATTTAGTAACAGGGAAAATATGTTCACCTTAGCAATGAAACGACTTAATAGATGCGGCCCTCATCTTCCATCAAAGGAGAGGAAGTGATGGGAACAGTGAGCCAAGTTTCCGCTTCCGTCAACTTCCACAAGCTGACAAGTTGTTGCCATACGTAACTGCCTAGGGGTTTTACTGTATATTCTTTGAAAAAAAATTCAAAACTAACACCCAGTAAGAAGAAATTCCAACATTTATCGTGCAAGAAATATATACTGTGCCTATAATCGCACCACCCAACACGTCTCAGTCAATAAAACAAATTGCCTTTAATTAATATTAAAAATTCCAATTAACTGAATAACTGATAGACAGACAGAAGCAACACAACAAAGTTTTGTAGTCGAGAAATAAATACAAGCAATTTGTTAATTTGAACAAATCAAAGGTACAACGACGTGCTGGAATCAATGAATGCTTGAATTTATTTTCTGTTGTACCGCCGATTGTAAGCGACAAAGAATCTAAAGAAACAAATTTACATATAAATTGGTTACCACTCAACAACTACGAGAGCGGAGGTCATAGACACACGCGTCACAAAACTTTAGTTCAAGTTCAAGTTTACGATAAAGATGTGTAAAGATAAATAAACGCGTAGTTTTAAATGGTGGAGATAAGGGAAGACAGATGCGAAAATGAAATTGCTAAAAAATTTAATATTCCCTAGATGACAACAATTTCAAAATAAAACGACTTTTGACGAATTTAAAATTGGATTCTTCAAAAACGTTAAAATTAACTTTAGACCAGCATCATAGAGAACTGATATATCTACAACAGTTTACACTCTTATAGAAAGTTACCTACAAATGTTAGCAAAAAAATAAACTTTATTTGAATTGAAACCGTTGACTATGTTCCGAGTTATTAACAGAAAATATATATTAGCTTGTTATTAATATTAATCATACGCAACCGAGTAAAAATGACAAAAAACTTAGAGAAATGTGGATACAACAGGAAGAAATATAAAGCCGGACGCAAGCAGCTCATTTCAAATGACTTGTAGAGCATGGAAAGCATTTTTGTTATTAAAAACTATTTTATAGAGAACTGATATATCTACAACAGTTTACACTCTTATAGAAAGTTGCCTACAAATGTTAGCAAAGAAATAAACTTTATTTGAATTGAAACCGTTGACTATGTTCAGAGTTATTAAGAGAATAACTATGTTAGCTTGTTATTAATATTAGTCATATGCAACCGAGTAAAAATGCCAAAAAAGCTCTATAAAAAGTCATAAACTTAGAAAAATGTTGATATACTACGAAGAAATATAAAGCTGGACGCAAGCAGCTCGTTTCAAAGGATTGTAGAGCATGGAAAGCATTTTTTCTATTAAACACAATTTTATAGTGATCGAATCAATTCAACTGCTTTACTGACTCTGTCAGTTAAACTTTAATTTATTGAAAATTAATTTCCTAAAAATTTATATAAAAAAATCCGTTTCCTATTACATTCCATGAAGGGATTGTGAATAGTTTCTGGGAAAGTTTCTCTTTCTGAAACGGTAGGTATCAGAGGATGGTATAATAAGTCCCTTAAAAAATTTATGAATCCTTAACAACACTTTTCCTTATACCTTAGTTTATTTGTTGTGCTCCATAGCGTATGATTAATATAAATTATATAGAAAATATATAAAATGATCTTAGCTGTTGGACGCATTATTTGATCCAATAAGCTAATACTCTACTGTTTATAAATTTAGTACTAAAAAGAGTGTTACATCTCTTTGTTGGTACTAAATTTATCCCCAATGGTTTATTAACTTTGTAAATTTTAATGCAAGTTGGAACTTTGAATCTTTACTTTGTATAAGTATATGAAATACCTCAAGGACTATTCTGTTTTATATGTATTAATTACACTGTGAAAGTCGAAAAATGAGAAAAGGCCGGGGAGGGCGGTTTTACTCCAATTCAGGGTCGGGACGGTTTTACTCTAATCGAACTGCACCGTTAGGTTTTTGAGTTACGATTACGGTTTCATACAAAATATTTCTAAGCTTGCCAGACAGTTTTCAATAGTACGCGTACTTTTTTGTTCGTTGTACTGGTTTCCTTTCATAACCCATAAAACAGTAGCCGAGAATACCAGTGAACTTTTTTTCGTAGTTTTTCATGTTTTTCTTTGGATTCTTTGTTTTTATACAAAAAACTTTTTCAGTGTAGAAAAAAGTAAAATTAAGCAATATTGATAATTAAGTGGAATTCGATATTAAACATGAAGTTGAGTAAATAAATATAGTTATATAGAGAAAGACTTTCTCCAATTAGGCGATAGAATCTGATTACTGTCAAATTTGTGAACACAAAACTCAAAGAAAGTCGGAAAATTACTTCTGAATCAAAGACCTCCAAAAGGCTGGCTTTGTTCTCAAAGGTTGAAACTGAAAACGTTTGGAACAACTTCGTTAAAGAAAGTTCACCGGTACAACCAACCTAATAGAAGTTAGTGGCTGTCAAAGTGTCAAAAAAATCCACTCTCTATTAGTCATAATAATAAATATGAAACCATAATTGTACCTCAAAAAACTAGTGATGCAGTTCGATTGCTCTTACCCGAAGTTAGGGTACACCCGTCCTCTCAGGTCTTGTCTACGAAATTTTTTGCCAAAAACTGTCAGTGTAGTCTATCAGTGTGGTACTTTAAGTGGATCTATATGGAATTTATGAAATTAGTTTGTTAAATGCTCCGACCGTATGTATACTAATTGACCTAGGAAACCATAGGCAAGCAATGTATTTTTTGATGGTATACAATTTTAAATTTTTATGTATCAGTTTTGACTAGCACATTTTTACACCAATACATGATTCGGCTTATATGTTATCTATAAAACAAATGTGTTTTCATCGAAATCCGTTAGCAACTATTGTTGTTATTAATTATTTTCCTACATAACTTCAAAATTAATATGTATTACAATTAAATAAGCCTAGACGAATTTGTAATTCGTACATATTTTTTGTAGTTATCAAGCAAATGGTGATATCTCAAAAGAATAGTCTACTAATTTGGTGACACCGCTTGTTTGTCAACTTTTGTGTTTTTTAGATGTATTAACCGTAACGTGTGTTTTTTAACATATATTTTCTTTCAGTGCATTAGAAAATGTGTGTGCGTAACACTTGTTGTTGATATGTAACTCTAGTACTTGATATTTTTTGGCATATTATAATTTTTGTTTATTGTTAACACAATGACTGCCGATTATTATAGCTGTTGCTGTCACGGCTGGTGTTAACAGTTTATGAATATTAAAATTGTTGTTGACATTAACATATTATATCGTAAAATCACATTCACTTTCAATGTCAATGGTAACTAACTTATTAATTTGTCACATCCGAGTGAATTTAATTCGATTGAAGTAACGCACAAAATTCCATATAACTTGTTAACAATTTCCAACGAATAATATACAAAAAATATTTGATATAAATCTGGATACGCTATTAAATATTGGCAATGGGGCACGAAGTTGGTTGCTAAATATAATTTTTGGGACTGACTCATTAAGTGGAAATAGTTTAAGTAATATTCTAGCTATTGTGATTGATAATTACATCGAGTTTGTATAGCCTTTTCCAGAAGTTCGAAATAAAAACAGTTTAATTTATCGTACGAAATATGTTTTTTTTCTATGCTATAGGTCCCTAAATTCTGCGGGCAACTTATACAAAAACAGCCGTTGTAAAACGGCTATTACCGTTTTGTATTACATATATATTATTTCACCAAAATTCAGTGACTGAAATCGGTGTTATTTACACGTTTTCTTTATTACTTCATAATTTATATCAATCATACGTTACCAAGTCCATACAACGAAATGGCGATACCGAATATTACAGGGAACTCCAATTAAGGAGTTGGAGAAAAAACAAGTTAGTCCAACTGCCAGTGTAAATGAATCAATGCAACTGCTGACTTCCAGATTTATCTAGAATTTTATATCACATACATTTATATATAATTCATATCACTCATACTTTAACGAGAACAGTTAATTATATAACGCTACAGAAAATTATATGGGAGAAAGAATCATTAACCAGATACTGCGATAAATCTTTAAAAAAAACATGAAAATAATTGATGAATTCATGAATTGATTCAAACGCAATATTTAATCGCAAATTGTTTTTAATATAAAATAAATTTGTGTAAGACAAAAGTAATAGAGCCTTAAGAGAAGCGGATCATCACAATTAATATTAACCATACGTCCACGAGGACAAACACTATAGTTGGTTTTTTTCCTTTGGTTTTCGTGGTTGCTAAAAATACTATTTAGCATCAATTAGTGTCTTGAGACATGGTTTTGCATACCACATCACTCCGGAAGGTCCAAAGTACCGTGTCTATATCCAGCCTGTTAATCGGAGATACCTCATTAGATCCCCTAGATCTATCTCGTGTATCTCAGTGAGGTTATGCAGGCCATAGTCTTCAGGCGGCTATTCATCAGAGCCGGACAACTGTAGTGGAGATGATCCACCGTCTCCTCCTCTTCTGCGTAATCGTAGGCACTTCAGTGGTCATTATATGGCAGCTTCAATCGTCTTGCGTGATTACCGATTGACCAGTGGCCGGTCAGCACGCCAGTTAGCCTAGATATGTCTCCCCGATTATGGCTGATCAGGGAGTTAGTCCGGTGAATGTTATATTCTGGCCATGTGTTTCTGGTTATGCAGCACGTTGCCGTCCTATCCCATCTGGTCTTCGCTCGTTCAAGGTAATGCAGGAAAATACCTCTTTTGGCCAACCCTATAGGCGTTGCGACTGACACCACATGGAGTTCAGTGGAAGAGGATCCTGCCTTAGCTGGTTCGTCTGCCTTTTCGTCCCCTAGGATACCCTTATGGCCTGGTATCCAAGTAAGAACCACATTGGCCAGCCGGCCCAGCTCGACAAATTTTTTCCTACATTCACTAACGAGTTTAGATGCAGTGTTGTTAGATTTGAGTGATAGGAGAGCCGCTTGGCTATCTACAAATATTCCAGTGCGCTCTGTTCTTCACTGTAGTATAAGTGCGGCGCAGACTTCTTGGATGGCCAGTATCTCCGCTTGGAAAACGCTGCACTTGTCTGGGAGTTTGAATGTAAATTAAGGCCTGCCTCTTCGGAGAAAACACCCGAGCCGGTTCCACATTCCATTTTAGATCCGTCCGTAAATACTTTGATGTCAAAACGTGTAAGTGGTTCCCCTTTATCCCACTCTATTCTCTTGGGAAACCTGACATCGAATATGTTATCGAACGTCAATGAGGAGGTGCAGTAATCGGTTGTTATATTGAGTTCTCCATATGTGTTGCTTTTCCAGAGTCCAAGAGCGTTTAGTCGGGTGGCACTCCAGGCCGCAACAACAAAACTATATTTACTATATAAAAGGTGGGCCATGTAACGTTCGCAATTGGAACCCTCCGTTATTTCGAAGCAGATGGCCAATTTAACATTTATGAACTGACAGATTATTAGTTAAAGGTTAGAAATGGGTTTGCGTTATGCTTGAAGAAAATTGGGAAATGCTAAAAAGAATTTGCAAAATTCTGAGTTCCAATTTTTACCGAAAAATCATCTTTCCCGATGAAGTTCATTTTCACCTCTTTTACGTTAACACACAAAATTGTCGCATTTGGGGCTCGGATATATTAATACCATTAATATCAATCATTTTATATTGTCCTTCCACTGAGGTATTCAAACACGATATCGACGCTGTCGTATAGGAGATAGAGGCCCAAACAATCGAAAATGTACTGAAAAAGTGGGTAGATCGAATGAGATACTCTAAATCAAGTCGTGGAAGCCATTTTAACAATGTTTTGTTTCATTCATAAATGTCAATGATGGACCTTACCAATAAAATCATAATTTTTTATAAATGTCTATTAGAATTTGTTAAAGCCAAATTTAATTAAATTCCAAATTCTACATGACCCACCCTGTATAAACTAAAATCATATTTTATTTCCATATCATGTGCCAAAGAAATACATATTTTGTATCAACCCTGATATAGATGATCAACCTAGTGCTTTTAAAAATTGGTTTTTTAAATTTCTCCTGATTGGAAAATAAACCACGCTCCACTTAAATTGGACTATATAAATTTTACTATGTAGTTGGATTTAGTTGCATATATCACCAACTGGTTTATTCTACTCACATATACCACAATTTTACCACTATTTGAAGATCTGACATATTATTCCTTGGTTTCCATTAGTCTGCCGCCTTTGGCTCCACAATGTTTGAAGACCTTTGCCACAGTTGTCTATAGTTTCCACCTTTCTGAAGACTTTTGGGTTCTCCTTTCCCCTATCGATAGTAGGAACATCTTCTAGTCCTATAACAGAAGGACCTTCATCTAGTTAAGCGGTCGTCTGCTTCTCTGTTATTGGCCCAATTCATTGCAAACCTTATCTCAATAGTTACCTTGCGATGAAAACGTTTCAAAGTTTGTCTTTAAAATATATCTTGCTTAATTGAAAACCATTATTTAAAAATTTTCTATATTTATATTATTTTATAATTCTTTATTATTTTATAATTAATATCAATCATACGTTCATGTATTATATTATGTTCAATATCCTCTTATAATTAATATGGATCATACGTTCACGGACCAACATGTAAATTAACATTATACATATTTTATTGTTACTATCGTCAGGAAGGTGGTAATGTTTATAATAGAAGATCAATTGAACTGTAAGACTTCATTTTGAATTATCGTCAAATGTTCTGTATTAACCATATTTTAATTGGCTGAAATCTATTGTCACAAAAGGCATGTTATTAAACATTTTCAAACTTATGTTACAATTAATATTAATCATACGTTTCCAATTATTATTTAACAATTAATATTAATCATACATTCAACAAGTAAATGAACATTTATATTATTTTGTTTCTATCACCAAGACGGGTGTAACGCTGATAATAGACAATAAATATAACTGCAGAGCTTAATTTTAAACAGTCCTCAACGATTCTGTTTAACATATGTTTTTCCAATATTTTAGAATTAATATAAATCATATAAATTAGTCATATACATCATAATCTTATAAGGGACAAAATGTAAACTAATTTATATCGCTAAGACCGATAAGGAGTCAAAAGCTGTGGTTCTAAAGGAAGCCAATTATGTTATAATTAATATTAATCATACGTTCTAAGAGACAAACGGTAAATTAATATTATATTATTTTGTTACTCTCGCTCAGACAGAGGTAATGCTGGTAGTAAAATATCAATTTATCTATAAAACATATTTTATTTTACTAAAATCCATTGTCACAAAGCGATGTAATTGAACATTCTCAATATTATTTTGCAATTAATATCAATCATACGTTCAAAGTACAATATTTTAATAAACGTTATATTTTTTGTTACAATCGTCAAGGCAGGGATATGGTAAAGATCAATGAAACTAAAAGCTCAATTAAATTGCAGTACTTCATTTTAAATGATCCTATTAAATACATTTTATTTTACTAAAATTCAATGTAAAAAGCGATGTAATTAAACATCTCCAATATTATTTATTAATATCAATCAAACGGTGTAAAAGGAACAAAATGAAAATAACATTATATTTTTGGTTAATTAAGATCATTAATATGGTTCAGATCAATTCATTTTAAATGTTTAAATTCATCATTAAATGTTCCTCGAATTGTCTCAATCAAAACCAAAACATTTTTTATATTTTAGTTTTTGTTGACGTGCTCTTTGGTCAGATTTCGAGTTTATGAAAATAAACCGAACGTATTTCATCTTTTCGCTTGATGTAATCAAACATTTTCAATATCAATTTGACAATTAATATCAATCATATTATATTGTTTTGTTACTATCGCCAAGTCGGGACTAAATCTGACAATAGAATATCAATAGAACTGTAAGGCTTCATTGTAAATCGTTCACGAAGTTCTCTATTAAACACATTTTATTTTACAGAAATCCAATGTCAAAAAGTGATGTAATGAACACTTTCAAAATTATCGTTAAATTAATATCAATCATACGTGTAAAGAACAAAATGTAAACTAGCATTACATTTGTTGTTACTACCGCCAAGACAGGGCTGATGTTTATAATGGACGATCTATTGAACTTCAAAATATAATTGTAAACTATCGTCAAAGTTTCTCTATGAAACTAGTTTTATTTTACTGAACTCCATTGCCACACAGCGAAGAAATTGAACATTTTCATTATTATTTTACAAAAGCGAAAACATAAACAACCCCTATTTATTGACGATCCCCAAAAAACGTTATAAGGACCACGATTTTCGGATATGCACTTGGAATGTAATAACTCTATATAAATCCTGTGCAAGTATCCAATTGGCAGATGTCCAAAAAAGTGAACTAGAGCCAAAATAGTACGAAATTATACAGAGAAAACTAGACTTCGGAAAACTGCAATTACCAGAGGTAGCCACAGCCTACTCAAGGAAGCTCTGGCAACTTTTGGCACAGAATACACCCGCTCCCGATGGATATCCTTCCTGAAGCGCAGTGGAAACCCATTTTCGACTCTATTTTAACTGCCATAACAACGGTACTTGGTTTTGAAAAAACGCTTCGCAACAAACCATGGTACGATGAAGAGTGTCTGTCGCATAGCAAATGATGAAAAGAACGCTCCACGTATGGAAATGCTTCAGTCAATTGTAACGCGAACTCCGACTGAGCGGTATGGGGAAAAAAGGAAGAAGGTAGACCGTCGCTTCAAGCGTAGGAAACGGCCGGTGAGTGAGAAAACTGAGACATACAGAAAGAAGATCGAAGCCCGAAAATTCTACCAAAAAGTCAAAAACAGAAGTAATGGTCATGGTTCAGGGCCCACTTCTGTAAACACAAGGATGGACATCTCATCTCAGATTTGCAGAGCATGTTAGGAATATGGAGAGATCATTTCTCCGCGCTACTGTTAGCTGAGATATACAACGACGATGAGACAATCGATCACAATTTGTACGATGACGTCGATAACTCCAGGGATTCATTTTAAACGGTCCTCAACGATTCTTTTTAAAACATGTTTTTTAATATTATTTTAAAATTAATATGAATCATACGCCCTAAGGGACAAAATGTAAACTAACATATTATTTTGTTACGATCGGTAAGACTGGGCAAACGCTGACAGTAGAAGATCAATTAAACTGTTATTCTGCCTTTTAAATGGTCCTCAACTTTTTTTTAATGAAATCGATTGTTTCTAAGCGATGTATTTGAACATTTTCAATACACGATCAACTGAACTATAAGGCTTAATTTTAAACGTCCTCGACGTTTTTCTTTAACATGAAATCTAATGTTCAAAAGCAATGTAATAAACATGTAAAGAATTATTTTACAATTAATATCAATCATACGTTCAATGGACAAAATGGAAATAAATGTTATATTATTTTGTTGTTATCTTCAAGAAGGGGCTAATGCTGCTAATAAAACGGCAATTGGACTGTGAAGCTAATGGAGAACATCTAGTAATTTAATCGTCGCCTAAAAGTGATTAATAGGCTGTATATATTTAGTGAATTGTGTCGAAAATTTAATAACAAAAATTGAATTTTGTGTTAGAAGGAATATACTTTTTTTTGGGACAAATATTTTGTGACAAAATTGTGCTTCTGCCAAAAATCATTAAGATATCAGAAGGATAAACATGCCTTTTACCAGTTAGTGCCATTTGCTAGACAATATTCTTCCATTATCATAATGAAATTGTACCAAGATATATACATTCCGTCAGCATAGTTTTTTAATATTAACCATCTCGTTTTGTTTTAATATTAATCATTCTTTTGTTAAATGGTAATATACTGTATACAATAATTGCCATTATACTACGATTTTTCTTTACGACAATTTGTGCAAGATTAGCAACACCCACCTGAAATTTGTTGTTTAAATGTCTCTCGACAACAATAGGCTGTGTTACTGGGAAATATTTATCATTAGATTTGTTTGCATTTTAAGCACAATTTATGACAGTTGGGCTTTGTGTCATTTATTCTGCTTGAATAATGGAGAAAATAAGTTAAAGAGCTAAAAATAAATGACAAATGTAAATATTGACGCAAAGCAATACGTCGTAACTACTGTGGTGGGTGTACGTGGACTATAAAAATATGTACATTAGGTAAAAATAAAGTTGTAGTTACTAAAATGAGTCATCTATATGTAACATAAAATTAAATCACTTATTCAATAGAATTGAAAACAATTTGGTTATAATTTTAAAATTGAATCCAAAATGTGGTGGAAAATCCCAAATAAAACTGCCTAAAAATATGCAAAAAATTTTAAAATTAAATGCTACAAAAGTACGTGTAAATAAATGCTTGTAAAAAAATATCCATAAATTATATTCTATTAATCCTAGCAATATCAAATGTCTCGGCTCTTCCTAGGCCATATATAATTTTTACTTAAAAAAATCAGTTTAAATTTTTGGCCTAAAAGTTCCCCAAATTTTTTTAAGGCAACGTAGGTTTTCTTGTTTGCATGAATACCACTAATGTCACTTTGTGTCTGACCGTGCCGAAGAACACATTTGGCTTTATATCACCGCCTAGAGAAATGGCCCACAGCACAAAAAGTTCAATCGATTCTTGAACTATATTGCAACCAAACTGCACAAATTCGTTTTAGAATCTCCGCCCCTTTTTTAGTGACTCTGCACATAGAGGAAATGGCTCCGGGGCTAACAAAATTGAAGAGCTGCGGCACTTATATACTTTATTCCTACGTCATTTGACTAGGTAGGAGATACATTTTCCTATATATTTACACTGGGTCGAAGTAGGTCAGTAGTAGAGTGTTGAAAACCGAAAACGAAAAACCGATTACAATATCACTAACCGTTTGCCAGCTTTTTTTAAAATGTTTTTCAAATAACGGAAAACTCGGCGATTATATTTCAGTTTCATGTTTAAAATTCAAATTTCCATTGTCATTAAATATTTCCAATTCGAATCAATTCAATTGAATGTAATTCGGTTCAACTACCTTCAGTTAATTTCATTTCAATTCAACTCTTTTCAGTTATGTTCAATTCAATTCAGGTCGATTCAATTCAATTCAATTTTAAGCTATTCAATTCCATTCAATGCAATTCAGTTCAAATCATTTCAATTCTATTCAGTTCACTTCACTTCACTTCACTTCACTTCACTTCACTTCACTTCACTTCACTTCACTTCACTTCACTTCACTTCAATTCAATTCAATTCAATACAATTATATTCTATTCTATTTATTCTATTCTATTCTATTCTATTCTATTCTATTCTATTCTATTCTATTCTATTCTATTCTATTCTATTCTATTCTATTCTATTCTATTCTATTCTATTCTATTCTATTCTATTCTATTCTATTCTCTTCTATTCTATTCTATTCTATTCTATTCTATTCTATTCTATTCTATTCTATTCTATTCTATTCTATTCTATTCTATTCTATTCTATTCTATTCTATTCTGTTCTATTCTATTCTATTCTATTCTATTCTATTCTATTCTATTCTATTCTATTCTATTCTATTCTATTCTATTCTATTCTATTCTATTCTATTCTATTCTATTCTATTCTATTCTATTCTATTCTATTCTATTCTATTCTATTCTATTCTATTCTATTCTATTCTATTCTATTCTATTCTATTCTATTCTATTCTATTCTATTCTATTCTATTCTATTCTATTCTATTCTATTCTATTCTATTCTATTCTATTCTATTCTATTCTATTCTATTCTATTCTATTCTATTCTATTCTATTCTATTCTATTCTATTCTATTCTATTCTATTCTATTCTATTCTATTCTATTCTATTCTATTCTATTCTATTCTATTCTATTCTATTCTATTCTATTCTATTCTATTCTATTCTATTCTATTCTATTCTATTCTATTCTATTCTATTCTATTCTATTCTATTCTATTCTATTCTATTCTATTCTATTCTATTCTATTCTATTCTATTCTATTCTATTCTATTCTATTCTATTCTATTCTATTCTATTCTATTCTATTCTATTCTATTCTATTCTATTCTATTCTATTCTATTCTATTCTATTCTATTCTATTCTATTCTATTCTATTCTATTCTATTCTATTCTATTCTATTCTATTCTATTCTATTCTATTCTATTCTATTCTATTCTATTCTATTCTATTCTATTCTATTCTATTCTATTCTATTCTATTCTATTCTATTCTATTCTATTCTATTCTATTCTATACTATTCTATTTTTCTAATTTAATTTAATTTAATTAAGTTAATTTCAATTGAATTCAATTGAATTCAGTTCAATTCAATTCAATTCAATTCAATTCAATTCAATTCAATTCAATTCAATTCAATTCAATTCAATTCAATTCAATTCAATTCAATTCAATTCAATTCAATCCAATTCAATTCAATTCAATTCAATTCAATTCAATTCAATTCAATTCAATTCAATTCAATTCAATTCAATTCAATTCAATTCAATTCAATTCAATTCAATTCAATTCAATTCAATTCAATTCAATTCAATTCAATTCAATTCAATTCAATTCAATTCAATTCAATTCAATTCAATTCAATTCAATTAAATTAAATTAAATTAAATTAAATTAAATTAAATTAAATTAAATTAAATTAAATTTAATTTCATTAATTTCAATTCAGTTCAATTCAATCCAATTAATTTCAATCCAATTCAGTTCAATTCAATGCAAATCAATTCAACTCAAATGATCTGAATTCAATTCAAATCATTGAAATTCAATTCAAGTGAATTCAATTTAATTTCAATTCAAGTCAGTTCAGTTCAATTTAACTGAATTCATTTCATTTCATTTCAATTCAATTCAAATACATTCAATTCAGTTCAATTCAATTCAATCCAATTCAAAACAATTAAATTCAATTTAATTCAATTCTAGCCCATTCAATTCAAGGCAATCAATAAAATTCAGTTCAATTCAATTCAATCCGATTCAATTCAATACAATTCAATTCAGTTCAAATCAATTCAATTCAAATTGATCTCAATTCAGTTCAATTCAATTTAATTAATTTCAATTCAATTCCAGTCCATTCCATTTAATTCATTTCAATTCAATTCAACTCAATTCCATTCCATTCAATTCAATTTAATTCAATATTATTCAGTTCAATTCAATTCAAATCAATCACTTCAATTCAATTCAGTTCAATTCAATTCGAAATGTGCAATTCAAATCATTTCAACTCAATGCAATTCAATTCAATTTAATTCAATTCAATTCTTTTCAATTCTATTCTATTCAATCCAATTCAATTCAGTTCAATTCAATTCGATTTAATTCAATTCAATGCAATTTGATTCAAGTGAATTCAATCTAATTCAATTCAGTTCAGTTCAATTCAATTCAATGCAATTCAAATCACTTCAACTCAATGTGTGTGAAGCTAAATTCCGAATTTAACTATCCAAGACACAAACCACTTCGTTTCCAGAATTCTGTTGTTGAGTTAGCAGATTAATGGTAATGTCTTAAATACGATGAGTAGGTATAAAACGCTGATTTTTTGACGATAAGTGTGGTCACAAAGGTGGCGAAATTTATAAAATAAAAAGAAAACAGTTTGAGTTTGGAATATTTGAAAAAAACTAAAGCCAACAAATTACGAGAATAGCGTAAGCGCGTCAATAAAAAAAGGGGTATTTCTTTCAAATCATATATAGCCGATATACATAAATATAACTTTCCTAGGTCAACTAAAGAATTCAATTTAATTCAATCCAATTCAATTCTATTCAATTCAATGCAATTCAATTCAATTCAATTCAATTCAATTCAATTCAATTCAATTCAATTCAATTCAATTCAACTCAATTCAATTCAATTCAATTCAATTCAATTCAATTCAATTCAATTCAATTCAATGCAATTCAATTCAATTCAATTCAATGCAATTCAATTCAATTCAATTCAATTCAATTCAATTAAATTCAATTCATTTTTAATTCATTCCATTCATTAATTTTTTAACACATAACAAATTTAACATTATAGCATAACACATTATTTTTTCATGAGAACCGAGAAAATCCCGAAAACAACCCGTGAAGCCACAAAAAATTAGCTGATCAATATTGGCCTCTTAACTTATATATGTATTTGCCGGAATACTCGTACCAAGGCTAAAAGTTGTCTTCGTTTTACCTCTACAACTTGTGTCATAAAATGGTATACTTTTCTGAGAATTCCGCTAATAATTCCCCATCTGTCATCACCATATTCGTTTCATCACATAAATTATTAATGTGTCCCCTGATCCGCATGCCCGTCTGTGACAAAATTCCATGGCATTTAAATATTTTCCCCCAAGCCATTTATTCGGAATTTTTTTTTATGACAATTTCAGCTGTAAATTAGTTACAACAACAGCAACAAAATATTTTTTTTAATGCATTTCAATGTCAAATTTGTAAATATTCAATTAACTTCAATTGTAACAAACGTATTGTTTTTATGGTATCAAATATGCCAGAGGTTATGGTATAGTGGACGATTCAGTTGGCACAATATGGCATATTGTGACCGCACGTCCATTTGGCTAACTCGTATGTACATACGAGTATAACCGTTCATTCATCCGTCTTGTATTCTAGCTATCTGTATTATTGTGCTACTACCGAAACTTTAAGGTTGTCTTTCTTTTTTATACATTCAAATTAATTTTGTAATTAAATAACAACAGCAAAAAAATAAGACACACAAAGTTCAATGTCATTGACGTATTACTTGATAAAAAAAAATGAAGTAAATACTATATTTATATAAAACGGATCAGCATGTTATAAATTAATAAAGACACCAATATCGAAAATTGTTTTTTTTTATTGAAGAAATGACCTTTATAAACAAATAAAGCTCGAAATCAGCCCAATCGATTGGAGGTTTATACCGGTGGTAAATGAATGACTTGTTATTAATTATTTATTAACTTAAAGTCATCAATCACTAAAGACATACATAAATATTTATTCAGCTGTACTCACATCACACGTGAATTTTACATCAATTAAAGGAGGCAAAAAGGCATGCAAAGTGAACGCGATAATACTAATAGCCGACAGCTGACAGCAGGAGGGTAGCCAACTCTGTTATCCCCTTGGAACATCGTTGAAATGTGAGCTGTGTATTGTTGTGCTATGGATATTTGATTGGGAAGCGTTCCTCTGACCAGGGTTCGTATTTCGTGGATAATGAGTTACCCTGGGTAACCCATTAATATTGTCGTGAGGAATGGGTAGCGGTCATTTACCCACTACCCACAGGGTATGGGAAAAACAATAGGTTGCTACCCACGACAATGGGAAATTACCTATCGTGATTACTCATTATTCACAGGGTAATGGGGAAAATAATGGGTAGTTACTCACGACATTGGGGAATGTGCCATCACGATTACCCATTACCCTCAGGGTAATGGAGAAAATAATGGCTAGTTACCAACGACGATGGGGAATTACCCTCACGATTACCTATTTACCTCAGGGTAATGGGGAAAATAATGGGTAGTTAAGCGCGACGATGGGCAATGGGGTACCCAGGGTAATCCATCCCCATTTTTGATCGAAAATATGAAAAAATTAGAAAAAATTTCTATATCTCGGAAACGGAGCGTCTAATTTTTTCATATCTTCGATCAAAAATGGGGATGGTTACCCTGGGTAACGCATTCCTCATCGTCGTGGGTAGATACCCATTAATATCCCCATTACCCTGTGGGTAATGGGTAATCGTGATGGTAATACTCATTATTCGGCCCGTCGTCGGATCTTCTTACCCTCTGGAAAAATTCTCGGGATTCAGTATCCATCCTGCACATTTCGGTTCTCTCGCTCTCTCCCTGCTCCCAGTGCCATTTTCTCCGCCTAAATAGTCTTGCTCCCCTCTCAGCCTCTTGTACCCCTCATAACGTGACACAAAAACTTCTATAAAAAAGAGACGAAATCAATTGATACCTAAAATTATCAGTTGAACTTGACATGGTAGGATGTAAACTTGTAAAACAACTCTTCGTTGACCATATTGGCGAAAATGTCGACCAGTTGGTCATGAACTGTATTGTCACCAAAAATTTCGTTATTGCCAAGATTTCCATTATGTCGCCCACAGAGTCGTCAACGTCGCAATAAGCGAAGTGCCCCTCACTTGATCGTGTAGAATTACTTTAGAGTGGCAATCCTAAATTTAACACAAACAAAAACAAAAAATATCCGGTTCCTAGAAACGAAATTTGTTTGTAAATTTGTCGTTGACCATATTTGCGAAAATGTCGGCCAGTTGGTCGTCAACGATAGGATTGTCATGATATCGTCACATTGTCGTAGGTAATAATATAAACTATAATGTCACCAAAAATTTCGATATTGACAGCATTTCCATTATGTTGCCCACAGAGTCGTCAAAGTCGCAATTTTGTGGGCACGTCTATGAAAATGTCGTGCACCCATCGTTGAAAATGTCTTGTAGACGTATCTAATTAATTGAATGATGAATTAATTTGGTACCTTCTCCATTTATTGTACACCCAAACGAAGTCGCAGATAAAGCAGACTAGGATCAACGTAGTCTCAAGTAACTGAACTTCATTTGGGAAATGGAATTTCGTTAAAGGAGCATTTGCTGAATCAAACATATTTCTTTGATAATAAATAAATAAAATCGTTTAGGAGAACCGACCAACGTTTACAACAAACGATACACTTTATTGTGGCAACCCCGAATTTAACACAAACAAAAACGAATAATACCCGGTTACCAGAAACTAAACTTGTTGTCAATGTCGTCCCTCATGCAGTGCTACTTTCGATGCATAAAATTAATCAAATATCTGCTTACGATGCAGAATAATGCTTTGCTTTCCTGCACGTGCTACACCAATGTCGTGAATTCCTTATATGCACAATTACAAGAGATTTTGATTTCAAATGGCGGTCTCCACTGAGACTGGATGAGAAGAGCAAATCAGCTGATTTCCCGACATTGCCCACCAGATCGCTCATGTGTTTTCCGTTTGTTTATCTTTTCGCACATTTCGTTTTCTGAATAACTGTTTATTGTTTGCATATTTAAATTTACACTACAAAAAATAGAAAAATTCATATGCTAAATACTACATACTGTATTATACTATACTATGTATTGTGTTTATTATTGTCAAGTTTACACTCAGAGCCAACACGACACGATGCGATGCGACGCGACCGAAATGTGCATTGTTGCCAAGTTTGATGTCATAAATTTCACATTTTTTTCGTGTTTCATTGCAGTCAGTCACCAGCCCACAGATTCTGCTGCTCTGCAGATGTGAGAGCTGTGTTGCTGGTTCAGCTGTTCCCCATGCCAGCCATTCGGCCCTCCAACCAACCGTCCGTGTATCTTATGGTATGTCTGATTCTCATGACGTCGCCGACTTGTTTTATTGTACTTGTATCGTAAGTAGGTTTTTTTTGTTTCGTGTTTTAATGATCATGATTTTTAAGTTTGCTAATATTTTATAGTTGTTTCTCTTAAACTCTCAGACACACACGTCTGAGTGTTCATATTCTTCATCCAGGCCCCTTTCGATCTTTACGGTGAATCATTTTAGAGGTGGTTGGGTTAGTACATTATGTACATATTTTGGTACAATACTACATCTTGATATACCAATTTGTTTTCTTCCAGGTGTAATTATATTTGTACTTGCAAAGAAAAAATACGTTTCAAAATCGTTTACCCCAAAAATATTTCTTTTGTTCGGTATACTTTACGTTGACCGCGAAAGTCGAAATGTTTCCCCCAAATAAAAACGTTTATCATAAATCTTTTGTATTGCTGTAAACAACTTTTCATGTACACTAAAATTTGTACGATTTACTTTTGCGGCAAACATAGACAATGTTTGTGAATATGTGCAAACGAACAATACAATGTTCCCCCAAATAAAAACGTTTATCATAAATCTTTTGTATTGCTGTAAACAACTTTTCATGTACACTAAAATTTGTATGATTTACTTTTGCGGCAATCATAGACAATGTTTGTGACCATGTGCAAACGAACAATACACTCAAAAGTTATCTCTCTCTTGAATTGTTTATCTGATATTTTAGCTAAACCGAAGGCACAAATCCTAATGCTAAGTTATTCTATGTCTTTATCAAAAAAAAATTCCAAAAAATATTTTTTGACTACAGGTTTTAAAACTTGGACACTTACTGCTCCTATTCTCTAGTTAACTGTACTATCACCGTAAAGCGTATGTTTGCCACAAAAATAAAGAGTAAAACCAAAATAAAGCCTTAAGAAATCGCTAAAAATTATAGTATCGCTAGCAGGGAGCTAAAACTGCATCTGCTGAAAAAGTTGAATCGCGAGCTGGCTCACAAATGTGAGAGCTGGCTCACGTGCCGAAAGCCGACTAGTTAAAATTTACGAGGTGGCTCACGAGCCTTGTTGTTGAACGAGCCGACATGTTGAACCTTTTGGATACTGTCGCGAGACACCCCTTTTCATATGTTTATACTGGGCTTTGTATTCTAGCTGTCTCCCAAATTTCAGCTTGGAAAACAAGAATTGCGGCCCGACACGCGAGCAGAGAGCTACCAGGTTCAGCTTTGGATTCCGGCTCGCGAGGAAATCGCTAAAAATTATAGAATCGCTAGCAGGGAGCCAAAATTGCATCTACAGCAAAAGCTGAATAGGGAGCTGACTCACAAATGTGAGAACTTGCTCGTGTGCCGAAAGCCGACTAGTTGAAATTTGCGAGGCCGCTCACGAGCCATGATCCGACATGTTAAACTTTGGCTCCCGTCGCGAGACACCCCTTTTTATATGTTTATACTGAGCTTCGCATTCCAGCTGGCTCGCAACTTTCAGCTTGGGGAAAAAATTGCGGAACGACTAGCGAGCAGAGAGCTACCAGATTCAGCTTTGGCTCCCGGCTCGCGAGGAAATCGCTAAAATTTATAGAATCGGTAGCAGAGAGCTAAAATTCCATCTGCAGAAAAATTTAAATCGGGAGCTGGCTCACAAATGTGAGAGCCGGCTCACGTTCCCAAAGCCGACTAGTTGAAATTGGTGAGGTGGCTCACGAGCCGTGAGCCGACATGTTGAACCTTTTGGATACTGTCGCGAGACACCCCTTTTCGTATGTTTATACTGAGCTTTGTATTCTAGCTGGCTCGCAAATTTCAGCGTGGCGAAAAAATTACGGACCGACTCGCGAGCAGAGAGCTACCGGATTCAATTTTGGCTCCCGGCTCGCGAGGAAATCACTAAAATTTATAAAATAAATGAAAATTGCATCTGGCTCACAAATGTGAGAGCTTGCTCGTGTGCCGAAGCCGACATGCTGAACTTTGGCTACCATCGCGAGACACTCCTTTTTATATCGTATGTTTATACTGGGCCTAATATTCGAAAAGCCAACTAGAGGCTGTGCTACGGCAATTCAGATTTGCGTATATCTTTCTAGGACCACTGATTTGGGAGTTGTAATGTTTTTTTAAATAAAACAAAACCGGTTTTAGATACCAATGAAATTCTTTATTCCTGTGAAAGTACGTTCGATGCCATTATGTATGGAACTCGATTTCTTTTGCATGGCCACCACGGGCACGCTTGCAGAAGTCCAGACGCTGAACCCAATTTTCGACGGTTTTCAAGCATAAATCGGACGATACTGCTGCAATTTCACGTTCGATATTCGTACGAAGTTCATCAATCGTCGCTGGCTTGTTAGCATAGACCATAGACTTGACGTAGCCCCACAGGAAATAATCTAACGGCGTCAAATCGCACGACCGAAGCGGCCAATCGACTGGGCCATTTCGTGAGATAACACGTTCACCAAACTTGGTTTCCAATAAATTGATTGTGGCATTCGCTGTGTGGCTTGTGGCGCCGTCCTGTTGGAACCACATGTCCTCCAAGTCCATATTATCCAATTGGGGCCAAAAATATTCGGTAATCATTGAACGGTAGCGATTCGCATTCACAGTAATGTGCCGGTCTTGATCATCACGGAAGACGTACGGCCCAATGACGCCGCCGGACCATAAACCGCACCAAACCGTAATTTTTTCGGGATGCAATGATGACTCATGGATTACGTGTGGATTGTTGTCTGACCAATAACGCATATTTTGCTTATTGACGAAGCCATTCAGCCAGAAATGAGCCTCATCGCTGATTGTTGAGGCCTCTTAAAGTTTAGGTCACTGACTCCAAATTTCGGTAGTAAATTTTAATAATTTCGACTCGTTGTTGGCTCGTGCATAAAAGAAAGTGTGTCCAACAGAGTTATAAATTGGATTCTCTATAGTCTAATATTGGGATTAGTTGACTACTAGATGGTTATGTGGTCTGAAAAGAATAGACCCCTGGCAATTAAATTTGTATTGTCTGCAGTATTGTTGTTTCTTATGATCTCTTTTTGATCTCTTTTCTCACTCATAGATATTTTAAAGCTGAAAATTGTAAAATATGAGTATCGACTACTGTCGATTATCTGAGGGCGAGGAAGAAATTCAAATCTAGCGCCTTTTCCTTGTGTTAAGGCATGAAAGATCGGATTTTAACATTCGCGATAAACTCATCCACTCACGGAAGTACTACAACCGAGCTGACGTTGGCACAACTGAATTCTCACGCTACAACTGAAATTCAGTTGGAACAACATCATTTAATAATCGATTCGGTTGGGACATTTCATAATAGATACGGTTGCGACAACCGAACTTCATGCTATTTACGTTGTATCCACAGAATTTTCCATAATTTCGATTACAACAATTGAATTCGACATTTATTCGCCTACATTCAAGGTATTCATGAAGGCTATGTCTGCTGCAACCGAACGCCCAATAAATTCGGTTACGACAACAGACATGTTAATCAATTCGGTTAGAATAACCTAAACTTTTCTGGCAATTCGTTTGCTACTACAGGCTGTTATTTTCAATTCGTTTGCCACAACCAAATTCTGTATTCAAATGGCATTTGAATTACCTTTATGTTTATTGAAACAACTTTAATTTGAAACTCAAGCTCGAAATTTTCGACGGCAAAGATTATGTAGGGCGCCCTCTCGTATTATAATTAATGATTTGTATTTTGTCTTGAATTCTGTATCCCCAATATTTTAAAGAATTAACGAACTCTTTCTGAAAGGAAGACTACGTAAGTACTATTAACTAATTATAAGTGCCATCACTATTACATTCGCTCTCCGTCTTTCTCGCCAGTGTTGGCTCTCTTTCCATCTGTCATTTGTAACGCTTGAGTTGAATATTTTTCATGCTGTTTGAATTATTATCGAGTAGTGTGGTTTTTTTTACTATTATTTTATTGTAAATTTTCATTCAAACTCGTTTTTGTGTATAGAAACTGTTAGGGGTTTTTTGTTTTATTTGAAAATATAAACGATATTTTTTTCCTACTACGTGCATTGTCAAGGTAAAGGTCAAGTTGACATAATCATAATTTTCTCTCTGTGTGTTTCACTCCCGTCTCTCTCCTCTCTGGGTTTGTTATAATTCAACATTTATTTATCACATATTATTAATGATTGCATTGCACTTTGTGTTTCTTATCGAACATTTTCATTTCTCTGTCTGTCTAATACAATTTATCGGTTTGGTGCTGCTGGTTGGCTACATATCGACTGTATCAGCGAGACGGCAAACGATTTCAGACATTCGATAATTAGATTTTCAAGTATCAAAAAAGAAACACCCAACTACAGATGGGTTCATTTGCCGTTTGATGGGATTTTGTCGAGTGTTTATGATGGCAGCACTACGGTAGAAGATGAAGAGCTAATCATCATTAATTGAAGCATCAATTAAACTGTAATCTATTGAAACTTTAAGATGTACTGGAAACTAAGTGGCCCAAAAGTTAAGAAATATGCTGTGGAAGGCTTAACATCTCAGCTCTGCGTTATCACTATTAACGATTATTGCTTCTTCGATTCTTGAGAATAAAAAAAGAAATAAAAAAATACACGAGTTCCAATACAAGTTTTAACAGTTTTTATTGGAATTAAATTTAATACAGTCCAATAAACATAACAAAATGTTGAAATAAATTTCTCACTTGACAAATAAAGCTACAATCTCATCCCATAATTATTAAATATTTGCCTACTTTAGGTATATTTTGAAAATCAGAAAAATGTTGCATATTTTTAGGCATTGAGTCACAACTCACATATCTTGTCTATACTTAAGCCTACTTTAGGTCGATTTTGAAAATCACAAAAATGTTGCATATTTTTAGGCATTGAGTCACAACTCACATATCTTGTCTATACTTAAGCCTGGTATTCAGGTTTTATGCAATTTTCGTTGCCATAAGAAGTGTGTGTATAAAAATAACGAAAATTTTCGCTCACTTTTCATTTGCGTGGTACTCAGCTCTTTGGCAAAATGTCGTAAACAAAATCAATTACAGGGTCAGTTATTTCGTACGAAAACAATTATTTGATAATTGATAAAACAATTATTTGATAATTGTTTGGAACCGGAATTTTGACATATCGAAAATTATGACAACCAGAAGTAACAGCCATGCGTTAAAAATAAAATGGAGTGCTTAGAGAAATTATTAATGAAATATGTATTTACAAGTTAAATCAAAGATAGATGGGAACTCTCCGTAACAATAGTTTCCGTTTACAGGAAAACATTTCTTACGAATATTTCGCAAGAACTGAATATGGGGATTTAACGACGAAAAGAGTTTTAACTTACTTTAATTTTATTGGACATTTTACAACCTCATGAGGTCCGATGCCCTCAACATATTAATTAAAGAAATAAATTAAACAAATTTTAGCATATTCTACCAAATGGTTCTACTATCCATCGCCTTTACACGCCAGTTGATAACGCCAAGGTTACAGAGGGATCCTTCGATCTGCTCTTTTCAGCGGTGTCTTGGTCGCGCTCTTTTTGTGCTTCCATCGAGTACACCATCAAAAACCTGCCGTGCTGGTTGTTGGGTTTTAACAAAGTTCCTAAAAATATGCAACATTTTTGTGATTTTCAAACCCGACCTAAAGTAGGCCAATATTTTTATAATCTCCATGAAGGGGAAAAAGACCTAAGAGTCAGCTACATTACATTATAGTTGTGATGAAGAATTTAGGTGGATATTCTGATGAAAAATGGATCGGGATTAAAAAAAAGGTTTCCCATTACATACCATGAAGGAATCCAGAAGAGCTTCTCACAACCAGTGCCTAGTTTTATACTCACTGATTGGGTCCTACAGTTTTTACGCCGATTCCGAACGGTATTTTGAGAAGACTTTAGCTAAAAGACCGTTGTAATTTGAATAGTTTTGTAGTAAATCCAAATTCTTGTAGTAAATCCAAATTTTTTAAAATGTGAAAAACATAAAACATCACGTTTTTCAAAAACTAACCTTTTTTAAACTCGGATTTGGAATCCTTAGAAAAAGTGGAATTGTTTAAAACTTATACCATTAAATAATTTGATTGAGCTTTATCAATTTCAAAGAAAAATATCGGATATTAAATAAGCATTGAAATATTTCTATACTATTGGAAATAAGTGCGAAAATTCCAAAATCCGAAAACTTTAATCGATTTCACGGCGAAGGGGTTTGTCACCATGTTAATCCAGAACACTTTTTTTTATTTATTTTTGTAGCATTTCTCATAATGTTCGGCCATGTAAATATAGTCATACAAAGGAAGTCATATCTCTAATGTCTACGTTCAGTTCTTTTAATACAAACAAAAAACATTGCCTATTTTTAGGCAATAGTGTTTTAGGGCATTAATGTTTTAAAAGAAGCCCAAACGCTAGAACATTTTGATTTTGAATGTTTTTTTTTTCTTCTTATTTTACATTAAAATGTTCGAGCATTTTAATATTGAATAGAATGCGAAAGGTCGAATAAATCATCACATTTTCAATATATATTTTTAAAATTTTTACAGCATTTTGAGTATTTATTGAGTATATTATTTAAGGCCGTCGGTGGTGCAATGGGTAGTGTGCGCGCCTCTTGTACAGGAGATCCTGGGTTCGATCCCTGCTCCAACCACCTTAAAATTTCTTTCGACGACGGTCACCTCGCTTAGTGACGGCGACACTATCGAGTATATAGCCATGAAAAAGCTTCTCAAAATACCGTTCGGAATCGGTGTAAAACTGTAGGTCCCAATCAGAGAGTGAAAACTGGAAAGCGCACAGCTCCAGTGATTGTGAGAAGTTCTCCCCGGTCCCTTCATGGGATGTAATGGGAAACCATTTATTTTTTTATTTATTATTTAAGGCAGTATTTTTTCAGATTTATTGCGCATTTCGCATTGTCATGGGAAACCATTTATTTATTAATACTTATATTCCAATTACAATCCATGACGGGATAGGGGAAAGCTTCTCACAATCAGTGACCTGTGCATTTTATAGTTTTACACTCACTGGAAATATATTAAAGAATTGCATATTATTAGGCTGATTTAGCAAAGGCCTTCATGTCCAAACATATGGCAAATTCTGGTTTAAACAAATGATTCTTTGTAGAAAAATAATTACATTTTTATTTTAAATTCTTAAAAAAAGTTCAGGATCACATTTATAATATTTTTGTAATATAACTTTAATGGTTTGGTTAGTTTGTATGTAGCCTACTTTTAGGCTTGCTACTATCAAAGCCGTTTGTAATAGATAACGATGTTTGGCCATCTTTATTATATTTGTATACAAACAACATTGTATACTTTTGGGGCAATAGGCTCACGTTCTTGCCGACTAACACAAAATGCTATTTGAATTCATGAGGAACAAATGTTTACACATAAACTTTTGCTGTTTCTGTTCTCTTTTATGTTGGTTCATTATTAATTCTTTTCAAAACGTTAAATTACATCATGTCTTTGCGCTAAGACGTCGGGGGCGCTGGAGCTCATTATTACACATGAGTTAGTTAGTTGGCTACCAAGAAGACGCAGAAGAAGACGAAAACGTTTGCTTTTTCTACAGAATTTGTTGCTACGTTTCTCATGCAATTAT